>CM071840.1:78631846-79831846 GCA_036507285.1 Trichosanthes cucumerina | reverse complement strand
CAATCGTTTATCAATGATGTATTGTTGATATACCTAATATGAAGTATATCATCAATGATATACTACTGATATACTTTATTTAGGTATATCAATGAAATGAAATTTTTAATATAAAATATATCAACAGTATATTGGTAATTCACAATCATATATCATATATTTAGGTATATCAATGAAATGAAATTTTTAATATTCAATATATCAATAGTATATCAAAAATACCTAATGTGAAGTTTATCAAGAATATAACAGTAATTTAAATTAAGTATATTAGATATACTTAATATGAAGCATATCAACAATATATACTACTAATATATTCAATTTATGCATATCAATGGAATGACGTTCTTAGTATAAAATATATCAACAGTATATAAGTAATTCATAATTAGTATATCATATATACCTATATGAAGTATATCAAGCAGATACCAGTAATTCATATATGAGATATACATAATATGAAGTATATCGGTGATATACTATTGATATACTTGATTTTAGTTCTTCACTTTATTAATGAATTTTGGTCACCATTTTTTTTTTGTTGATGCATTGGTTTTTAGTCCATACACCTATCTAATACTATATCAGTAGTAAATGAATGATATAATACTAATATACTTTATTTTTGGTATATTATTTCACTAATATATATCTAATATGAAGTATGTCAATTGTATAGCTATACTATATATTCTTTATACTAGACATACTATTCATATACTCTATTTTCGTTTTTTTGACTTTATCAATAGTTATTCATCACTTAAGATGATGAAGCATATCACTGAATAAAGTATATCACTGATATACTACTAATGTACTCAATGTTGTTAGGTATATCAGTGATATACCAAATATGCAAAATATCTTTAATAAGTTACTTATGTACTTCATAGTATATGTCATTTGCCTGATGTATAAGGAAGTGTATGAATAGTATATATCAGCAACATACTATTAATATACTTTGTTTTAGGTATATATCGGTTAACCGATATACCAAATGTAAAATATATTAGATATACTATTGATATAAAATATATTAGATATACTTCTGAGATATTTATTGATACACCAATGAGGATAAAATTGAAATATAATAGATAAATAGAAATTAGATTTAGAAAATTTTGCTACATTTGCAAATCTCCAAAATTTATTTGCTATATTTGTAAATATCCTTTTTTTTTTTTTTTTTTTTTGCTACCAATTGCAATTACTTTATCAAATAATAAGCAAATTTAAATATCAACATAAAAAAAATGCATCAACATTTGTTAATCTATCATTTGAATAAAAACAAGTTTGACATGTTTCCATATTAATTAGTTATATTTTATACCAAATAGTAGTTTCAGTTCTGAAAAAGAAAAAAAGGAAATCCAACAACTTAAGAATATTGAGTTATCCATGTATTTGAAAGTTGAGTTTTCATAGACATGCGTTAAAGGTTGCTTTAAAACTAAAATTCAAAGATTATAAATAATTTTTCTAAATTTATTCTCTTGTTTTCCTGCTTAGTTGCACAATGCTATAGCATCACACAACATCTGGGAGCTAAAATTAGCAATAAGCTTCCATAAATTCCAACGCCTTAGTCAATTGAATCTTGTCTTGTTTATTCTCATTTTTTAGTTTCTTATATCCTTTAAATTGCTAGAATTTAATACCTTCATGTAGAGCTTGTGCTTGGTTAATTTTAGTTCGTTTAATTACAATAGAATTAGTTCTCAATAGTACTCAATTTTATAGAATTTGCATTATATAGTTCTTGTGGGATCAACCTTGTCAACCAATTACTACTTGCAATTGTGTATATGATTGCATAGTACTTAAGTTTTTGCACAGCCCGCCTCTAAAGTCTAAAATCGATGTCTATTTCAGTCCCTAAAATTATAAAAAAAAAAATGCTTTCAATCCTGAAGTTTAGAAAAATGTTCTAAATGGTTCCTAAGCTTCTTTAACGACTACTCGAGTTTTACAAATCATCATTATTTTTTAGAGAATATTTAAAGACTTGTATTTAAATCTTTAAGTTACATTGCTTTATTTCAAGTATATTAAATCTGTCAATAAAAGCATAACTCAACTGATATATTATTATTTAATTTATAGAACACAAATATATATAACCTTAAAATGTAGGAAAAATTATTGAAGGAGAGGATTCTCGATAATTGTTGGATGGAGATTCGAAAATTTATATTATATTAAAAAATACTTGAATGTTGTTCTAATAACTGTGCCGACCTCTTTTAATAATTTTCTTTGATATAGTATCTAGGTCGGCCCTTTATTTAATTAGTAATCGTCCCCGGCGAGAATAGTAGACACAGAAACAGCAATGTCACAGATGTCTCCCAGATTCTTGGCTTTCTCCGGCAACGACGACAGTTCCCGCGGCGGCTGTTTGAAGGCATCTAGACATTCGTTGGCGTCGACCACGGCGGCGCTGATGGCAACTTTGAGGAGAATATAGCCACCAGTAGCCAACGCTTCTTTGCCTTGTTCTATGCCCATCACCGCAAAATCTAACCGACGTGAACACGTCGAATAGCGTTTTTCCAGCAATGGATTCGCCGTCTCCGCCGCCTCAAGCCGTCGTGCAAGGCGGAGATTTTCGACGGCGCTCGTATGGGCGAGGGAGAGGGTGTAATTGGCCACCATTAGGGCATCTGTGCTGCCCGCGGGCTTCAACACTTTCCAACATAAAGACCTGTTTCTGGTTTCCGGGCAAACGATTGATGCGACGTCGTTTGATGGTTCTGTATCTGCATGTAAAAGAACGACATTGAAGAAAAGAAGACAACAAAGGAAAGCTTGAATAGAGCTAAAGACTCCAAGATTGAAATTGAAATTGCCCATTCTTTTTTTTCTTTTTTTTTTCCTTCCAATTTTTCTTTCTTTTTCCTTTTTGATATTGTGTCCTTATTGGTGGGTTATTTAAATGTAGATGAAATTTGCAGAAATGGTTTTGTTTTCTTTTTTTAGTACACTTTCAACCATTTGATGTTAGCCGTAACAGTAATGGGTTTTTATTTACTTTTTTTTTTTGTTATATTTGCTTTTCTTAGTCTTTTTATTTATTTTTTTTCAAAGTAGGTTAATATAGTAAAAAATTAATTTAATAATAAATTCGAGTATAGCTCAATAAATAAAGTATCTAATATCATTTCAAAAGATGATGGTTTGATCATAATACATGTTCATATCAATCCATGCAATTCCCGCCTTAAGTTAGCCACTTTGAAGCTTACAAGTTATAGCTGCGAAATTCAAGAGTTTAACGGTGAGATTTTTTTTTTCACCTTTAATATAGTATATTAATGCATGTATTCTTAATCTATGGGAAAGTTCCCAATATATTGTATGAATTAAAACATTGAACATCTGATACAAAAATCAAGGTTAAGTCTAATAGATTAGTTAATTTTAAAAAGATTATCAAGGATCTATTAGATATAAAATTAAAAATTCGTGGACCTATTTTACCTTTTTAATCTTCAATAAGCTATTAAATACAAAATTAAAAGTTTTTGGATCTATTAGATACTTTTTAAAATTAAAAGACCTATTAAACATAAACATGATAGTTTATGGACTAAATTTATAATTTATCTTGAATATAATGAAAAAAAAAATATATCACCAAAATTAGGTCAGTTTGAATCCACCCCTACATCTAAAAGAAGTTATTGGTGATAAGAAATAGTTAGGTATATCAAAGACTCTTTATTGAAGTTTGAATAATTTTAATGTCTTGCTAAATAGAAAAACAAAAAGTTAAATTACGAGTTTAGTTCCGTGTTTGAATGCTTAAAATAGTAAGATTTGAAAGGCATTTGAAATCATATTTTTTTAAACAAAAAAAATTGTTCCAAATAGGTCGGATTTGTTAAGATTTTAAGTTAAAAAATTTGTTTCCAATTTTACCCCAATCGTTCTTTTTTAAATTTATGTCTTTCGATAAGCAAAGTCTTCCTACACCACTATATTGTTCATCACAGTTTCTTCCTTACACCACTCTATTGTTATCAGAGTTTCTTCCTTATACAACAAAATCATTTTAAAAACTCGAGGTTAAGTCAATATTTTATTTCATTCTTTTCAATCCAATTTTCAATTCCAACAAACTTTGTATAACCAAGCAAGTTAGAGGTTAGTTTTTTATTTTATTTTATTTTATTTCAATTTTTTAATTGATTGGATAGGATTGTTTTATTTTTGTTCTTTTCTATATATTCATTCACTATTTTTTTTCTTAATATGTATGTATATATTTTTGGGGCAATTGGTCAAATAGCAAAATAAACTTAAAATATAGCAAATTGTTAAACTATTTGCATATATGGAAAATTTTCATTTAAATTACTAAAAGGTTCATGCATCTATCTCTAGCCCAAATGAAAATATTGATTTATCTTTCTTCATTTAGTCCTTATACTATATTTGATTTTTTTCTGATTTTTTCTTCACATTTCTCCAACGTTCAGTCGATGTCTAACACTCAACTTTTTAATTTCTACAGTGATTGGAAGTCTATCACTTATAAACTTCAATCATTGTCTTGTGATAGAAGTCTATCAGTGATATTAGTTTATCAGTTTATCACTATCGTTAATAGACTTCTTCATATATTGTTTTCATCTTCTGATTGAAGTCTACCACTATTACTGGTAGACTTTTATATTTGTAGTTTCTCTCTTTTTATTGAAGTTTATTACTGATAGATTTCTATCACTATCATTGAGAGTAGTGTGTGATTGAAGTCTATCACTGATACAAGTGTATATATTAATTGCTAGAATCTCTCTCTTGTGAATTACTAAAATTTTGAATCTTGAGTCAACTAGGGATAATAGGTTAATTTTCATCTTGAATAAACTAGGATGTGTGATTGAAGTCTTATCACTATCCTATCATGTTTATCACGAAGATGTCTATTTCATATATCACTGTGATATAAGTCTATCAATAATAGAAGTCTAACACTGATAAACTCCTAACTATAATAAAAGTCTACCATCATACTACTCCAAACTTTACTTCAGTTTTACAATCTATTAGAACCTATCATTGATAGACTTCAAATTATGATAAGTGTCTATCATTAATAGACTCCTAACCTTGATAAAAAAATCTATCAGTCTACTTCATGTATTGTATTCTATTACAATCTATCACTGATAAACTTCTAACTCTGATAAGAGTTTATTAGTGATAGAAGTCTATCACTCATAGAAGTTTATTACTGATAGAATCTGATAAAAGTCTATCAGTGATAGAATCCTAACTATAATAAAAGTCTATCGACCTACTCCAAGCCTTGGTCAGTATTGCATTTACCAAATTTAATTACTCATAAACTTCTAATAGTGATAAGAATTTATTAATGATAAACTTTTATCACTAATAGACTTGTAACTGTGATAAGAGTCTATTAGCATGACTTCAATCCTTCTGATAGAGTTTTAATTGTGATAAGAATCTATCACAAATAGAAGACTATCACTGATAGTTCTCGAACTATCATCAAAGTTTATCATGCTTCAATAAAGGATAAAATGAGAATAAAAAAATGTTATTTAAAATATTGTTATATTTATAATTTTTTTTAAAAAAAAGTTGCTATATTTGCCAATAAGAACTCATATATTGCTACTCACTATAATTTTCCTATATTTTTTAGTTTTATTTTTAATACATTGGTTAAAGGAAAAAAAAATCTTTTTTTTCTATAGATGAAAGAATAAATCAATATAAATCTATTGAAAATAAAAATCAATACCTCAAAGTATGAGTTAGAGGATGAAAAATGAGTAGTGAAATTCTAGAAAAGTAATAGGAAAGGATTTGAGAGAATCTTCTTATCTTGAGGGATGAAGTCGAAATCCAGATAGTTGAGTTTCGTTTTTGTGAAGAATGGACAAAGAGAAAGGAGAAAAAACTCGAGTTTTACCTAAAAAGATTTTGGAAAAAGATAACGTAATTAATGAACCTATTTTTAATATTCCTTTGAAAAACAAACTTATTTTAAATATTATTATTAAATTTTTTGCATAAGTGCATAATAGTAAAATGTTATACTTTATTTTCATTTCTCGTGAGCATAAAAAAAAATTAATTTCGAAAGTTTCAAATCAATTTCATTCTAAATGCAAATAAGAATTTAAAATTATTTTCATTTTTTAAAAGCTTGAAATTTGAAACCATTCCTTATCAAATCCATCATGTGTAAACTTGGTTTTTTTAATATCATATAAACAAAAATGTAAAAAGAAAATCGTAAATGATTCTCCATAAATTCCCCCACATTTAAAAAAAAAACTATAATAAAAGGAAGAAAAAAAAAACAAATTGGAGCCCCTAAACATAAATTTCTGAAGATTAGACGGGCTTAATAATCTTCTCCTGCCAGAATACTGGACACAGAAACAGCAATGTCACAAATATCTCCCAGATTCTCGGCCTTCTTCGGCAGCGCCGACGGTTCCGGCGGCGGGTTTTTAAAGGTTTTTAGACAGCCGTCGGCATGGGCCACGGCGGTGCCGGTGGCATGGCTGAGTTGAATATAGCCACCTGTGGCCAACGCTTGTTTGCCTTCTTCTATACCCTTCACCACAAAGTCAAACCGTCGTGAGCACTCCAAATAGCGTTTTTTAAGCTGTGGATTGGCCGTCGCCGCCGCAAGTCGCCGCGCGTGGCGGAGATTTTCGGCGGCGCGCGTACAGGCAAAGTGGAGAGTGTAATTGGCCAAGAATAGGGCATCAGTACTGCCCGCGGGTTTCAATACGCTCCGACATAAAGAGGAGTTTCTGGTTTTCGGGCAGATGCTCGATGCGACGACGTTTGGGGGTCCCGTATCTGCATGTAAGAGAACGGCACTGAAGAAAAAAAGACCAAAAACGAAAACTAGGATTGAGCTAACGACTCCAAGATTGGAATTGAAATTATTGGAATTTGAATTGGAATTGGAATTCGCCATTTCTTTTTTCAATTTTTTTTTCTTTTAGTTCCTTCTACTGTGTGTTTTTATTGAAAGAAATTGATCATTTAAATAAAGATTAAATTTGGAGGATTTGTTTATTTGTTTTAAACTCAAGTATAAGGAAATCAATGGAGGAGATGAAGAAGTTGCCATTGGAAGATATTTTTTCTCGGGCAAGCGAACTGCTAGGGAACTGTAATGGGTTTTTTTGTTTTTTTTTTTTGTGTGTTTTTTGTCTTTAAAAAATTAACAGAAATCAGTGTAGTTAATCTATCCACTTATAAAATTATCCATTTCTAATATTAAATCCCATTTTGATCTCTAAACTTTTAAAATGTTATTTTAGTCCATCAACTTTTAAATTTATTTTATTTTGGTCTCAAAAAATAATTATTTTCGTCCTTGTTTTTGTTTTGATTTTTTTTTATTTTAATAAATTAATAGTGTAGCTTTGAAAGTATATGTACTAACATGTTAATATGAAGCATGATTTCAAGTTAAATAAGTTTGAGATAAACATTAAAAATGGTTATTTTTAAAAAATTTAGAGACTAAAATAAATACTTTGAAAGTTGGAATCAAAATAAGTTTAAATGACCAAAAATAGGTGTTTTGAAAAATTAAAAACTAAAGTAGAACCAACTTAAAATTTATGGACAAAAATAAGATTTAAAAGTAACTTTAAAGGAGAATCAGACTGATTGCACCCTTATAAAGTAACCTCAATTTACCATTTATTTTTAGATTAAATTACAAGAATTTATCTATGCAGTTAATTATCTAGTCCATAATTTGTATTATTTTCTTTAATCCACTTAAAAATAATATCTTGTTATATTAGCTTTTTAAGTTGTAATTAAATGAAATACTAAGAGTCTGTTTGGCAAGTAATTTGAAAATAGAAATTTGAAAACAAGGGATTCAATGAAAACAGAGTTGTATTTCATGTTTTTAGATATGTGTTTGGTAGCTGATTAAAAATTTTGATTCAATTCTAAACAGTTGTTTAAAGTGTATACTTTAACATATTTATAGATCATGAAATTAGTTGTAGTTACCAAACTAATTATTTGATTGAATATAAGTCATTATTAATTAATTTATGAACATGATTTTTATAAATTTTATAGAATTATCATTTTATAATATAGTATTATATAGTTTGTAATATATTATATTATAAATATTTTAATTTAACAAAAATAAATTGAGTTTATAATATGAAATATTGTATTTATTAATATTTTATTTTTGTTTAATATAATTCTGCATTTTAAAATTTTAAATTCAGAATCTGGATAAAATGAAAAACATAAAAATGTTGTTTTCAGAATTTCTATTATTTGGATCACATAATCTGAAAACAGTTTTCGAAAACACATCTGTCAAACGCATATTCACTGAATTCAGTAAATCTAAAAACATAAAACAGAATTTGGATTGCATAACAAAAGGGTCTGAACTTCCTCGATAAAATCAACAATATATTTAGGTCGCACATTGGTGTGTGGTGTGTAGGTATCTTTCTATGCACCCTACACACTACCATTAAAATGTTGACGGCTAAGAAAGAGAAAGGTAGAAAATGAGATATTTTTTCTCTATTTTCCCTCTCGTCAACATTTTAATGGTATTGTATAGGAAGATACCTACAATATACAAGTGTGTAGCCAAGTAATATTGAAATAAAATGATTAACTCGAGCATAGCTCAATGGATAAAACATCAATTACCATCTCCAAGGTCAATAGTTCAATTTTCCATCTCCCCACTCAGAAAAAAGAAAAAAAAACTTCATGTATAAAAAGGTACAATCTTTTTGTCGAACAATAATTTATGAATCTAAAAGTTATAGCTAAATAAGTTCATTTAGCATGAAAAAAGTTCAATAAATTTGAAAGGAAGATGGCAGTTTTTTTGCATAGGCATTAGATCAAATAGAAGCTAAAGAGATTAGATACTCCAATAATGCATAACTTAAGCGATGTATACCAAACATTATATAATTAATCATGCAATTTTCTTAACTAAATCACTACTTACCAACATAAGCATAATTCAACGGTTAATACACATTCATTTAAAATCAAAGATTCAAATCATCGTCTCTTACATTAATTATAAAATAAATAAACAAATAAACCACTATCTATGAGTCGTTGGTTCATTCTTCTGTTAGGCACGTCATCGTGCCAAGATCACTATGCTTTGACTAAGCTAATTAATTTGAGAATAATGTATATAACTTAATTATCCTAAACAATAAGTAGAGACAAAGTTGAAAACTCTTCCCAATAACTTTAATCCCTGATGGTAGAGGTATAAGGCTAGAACTTAGAAGCCCCTTTTTCTAATGGAGAGAGAAGAAATTAAAGCTATGGATCTCTTAGGTTAACAATATGTAGCCTCCTATTGCACACAAAAACATAAGAGTTGCAGCGCATTTGCAGCTTTGCGCCACCAACATTTTTTTCTTTCCTCTGCTGAAAAAGTTCCCATTGCTGACATTTCAAGGCCTTGCTTGAGCCAACCATTCTTGACAAAATGAGAGGAAAAAAAAAGGTTAGATCACAAGTCACTAACTTGATTTATAACTATTTTGCGGTCCGTTTGATAATTATTTAGGTCATATTTGATAATAGTTTAGACCCCGTTTAATAACCCTTTTGTTTTTTGTTTTTAGTTTTTTAAAGTTAAGCTTATGTTTACTTAATTTCTCTACAATAGAGATAATCTCCTTTAAGTAAACATTTGAACTCTTAGCCAAATTCTAAAAACAAAGTCAAGTTTCAGAAACTACTTTTTTTAGTTTTTAAAAGTTGACTTGGTTTTTGAAAACATAGGTACAAAGTAGATAAGAAGACATATAAACTCATTGGTATAAATCGTATTTTTAGGTTTAAATTTCAAAAACTAAAAATAAAAAAACAAAATGGTTATCAAACGAAGTCTTAATTTTTTCATTTTTTGTTTTAAAAAATTAAGCCTAAAATTATTTCTTTTACCAATGAGGTTCTATGGTTTCTTATCTATTTTGTACTTGTGAAAAAGTGGTTTTTAAAAATTTGTGTTTGTTTTTTAAATTTAGCTACAAACTTAATTGGTGCCTCAAGAAAGATGAAAACCATTGTCGAGAAGATGAAGAGAAATTGTGGAAAAACAAGTCTAATTTCTAAAATCCAAAAACCAAAAACTAAATGGTTTATCAAATGGGGGTCCTGGTTTTTTGTTTTTAAAAATTAAGTATATAAACATTATTTCCATCTATGAGTTTCCTTGTTTTGTTTTGTTATCCATTTTTACCTATGTTTTTTTAAAAAAATCAAGCTAAAAAACACTAAAAAAAAGTAGTTTCATTTTTTTTTAGAATTTGGCTAATGATTTGAATGTTTTCTTAAGAAAAATGAAACCCACCATAAAGAAATGATGAGAAAAAAATAAGTATAATTTTCAAAAACCAAATGGTTATCAAATGGGAGATTGATTTTTTGTTTTTGAAAACTAAGCTTGTAAACACTACTTCTATTTATAAGTTCCTTTGTTTTGTTATCTACTTTTAAAACTATTTTCAAATTTCAAGCTAAATTTTGAAACACTAAAAACTATTGTTTATAAAGATTTGTGTTTTGTCTTTGGAGTTTTGGCTAAGAATTCCAATGTTTCTTTAAAAAATGTAAAATCCATAGTAAAGAAATTACTAGTACAATTTTCAGAAATGAAAAATCGAAAACAAAATCGATATCAAATAAGCTAAACTTTCATATTTATGTCAAATAGATTCTTGAACCTTAAAACGTGTATAATATACTTTCAGTTATATGTCTAAT
This sequence comes from Trichosanthes cucumerina, assembly GCA_036507285.1. Classification (NCBI taxonomy): domain Eukaryota; kingdom Viridiplantae; phylum Streptophyta; class Magnoliopsida; order Cucurbitales; family Cucurbitaceae; genus Trichosanthes; species Trichosanthes cucumerina. Next base: position 79,821,022 of record CM071840.1, on the reverse strand, counting down.
AGGTACTAATCTTTAAATATTGTCTAATCAATCCTTAAATTTATAATATTTGTTCTAATAAATTTCTGAACTTTCTATCTTAGGTTTGTTCCTTGATTTTTTTGACATTTTTTAAACTTCAAAAATATTCTATTGGATAAAAAAATGAAAAGTTTAATGTCATATTAGGCACAAAATTCAATTTTATATCTAATAAGTTCATTAATTTTTATTTAAAAAATGTTGATGATGTCAAAGACGTATTAGCACATTCAAGTTACAAAACATGTAATTAAAGATTAAAAAAAAAAAAAAAAAACTCTAATTCCAAACTGGCTGGCTGCTAAATAAGCACAAAGTTTTAAGCTTTTAGACCTTTCAATTTTCATGGACCCTTTTCCAGCCATTTTTGCTTAGCCACTAAAGTTTAACTTGTCCTTTGGCTTCACTCACCTCCACTGCCTTTTCTAACAAAACAACAGCTACTAAAGTACTCTTTTTCTTAGCCTTTTAAGCTGGAATTTATAACTTTTCTTACGAATATTGATCGAGACAGCCCCATAATATTTTCAACTTTCCCACCCACATACTCCAATAACTTATTTTCACATTTTCAAAAAAAAAAAAAAAAAAAATCTTTTCACTAAGACATTGAGTGACCCTCCTTGAGATTAAACATTAAAAAATCGGCTAAAAAATCTAAATAACAAAATACTCAAGATTCAACATAAAAAATAACGGTTACTCAAAAAAGAAAGAAAAAATCATAAACAAACATGCCGAATTTAGAGATAAAATAGTTTTAAAACAAAAATCTTAAACAGTCATCAAAATATCTATTTAAAAAAAAGGACATAATAACAAAAAAACAGCATCCAACTAAAAAAAAAAACAAAAAACATCGTCGGATTATGGTAAATTCTCTAGTACTCTAGTATTCTACTGTTCTCACAATTTACAATATGACACATCATTAAAATATTATTTGGTTTTATGGATTACATCATTTCGTGAGAATTTCTTAGTACAATGGTAGTATCACAATTTTCAATATCACAACTATTATTTATTTGTCTTAATAGCAACATTTAAGAATAGGGTGAACTCATCAAATAAATCAATATATTACTTAATAATATGTCAAATTGTGAATGCAATAGGTACAACATAAGAAACTTTTGAAAAAAAAAATTCTAATACCTCCACCTCATGTGTGTTCACATTGAGATTTTTTTCATAAAAGTCTTAAATGTTGGATGATTATCAAACCAAGGAAATAGTACTCATATTATAGTGGAATAGTACTCATATTATAGTGGTGTATGAAATTTTTTCGTGTGTTCTCAATTAGTAAGCCATTGATGTTACAAACAATAAGAGGACATTTAATTTGGAGTACTATATTGAATTTAAAAACAGTGTTTGGATTACTGTGTTCAAATTCTATATAGTTTTGAACCAAGACACCCTATATACTATTTTTGATTCCCAGATTTCAAACTCCCATAGAACAAATCCCTTCGGATTCTGATTCCATGTCAAATGTTTCTAGTGCTACGTGTGTACTTCTTACATTCAAAATTTGAAATCCCAATAAATTTGAAACTCAATCTCATAGTTTTGAACCAGTGCATCCGACCATATATTGTTTTATGATTTTTCGACTTTTCAAACACCCATAGAACAAATCCTCTTAGAATTCTAATTTCAAAGGTTTTGATTTCGAAACAGTACTCCAAATGCCCCCAAAATGGAAGTAGTATAAGAAAACTTCTCGTAAAAGTAGTAAATTAAAAGGGAGACTATTCATTTTGTTGAGGATATCACATTGAAAAAGTGGAGAGAAACCTCACAATATATAAGATATATGAATTACTTCTCTCATAGCCAATTGGTTTTGAGATGGAACCTCATATATCTAATATGGTATCAGAGCCCATTAAACCAAAACGGGTATTACCCAAAAAGGCACCATCTTGAGGGGGCATGTTGAGGATCTCGCATTGGAAAAGTGGAGAGATAAGGAACCTCTTCTAATACATTTAACTAAAATTAAATTTGATTACCATAGGGTAAAAAAACAAAAAAAAAAAAGTATGTGCAAAAGAGGGCAGTCAAAATGGGGCAAGTTTAAAGAAAAACTATAGACAGACAAGCAAAAGGCAATGATGATGTGTGTGGGAAAATGGAGCTAATAATGAATCCTCCTCCGCCATGGAAATAGCTATAGCTCAACAAAAGTTGGCGGATTTGAATCTGAGAGGATACATAAAGGAATTAGAGTAAGTGAATCTGATGGTTTCGCTGATCTTCAATGGCTTCCCTCCGTTCACCAAGCAATCATCATAAAATACCCTCTTGAAAATTTTAGGGTTTATGATTTTTGCGGAGGCAAACCAGCCGCAATGGAGATGAATGTCCGACGGAGCGCAATCTGAAAGACAAGTATTTGCAATTTGAACTATGAACTGTGGAATTCCTGATGTTGAATCTTTGCTCTGTGAAATGCTTATATCTCTGTTGCTGCATCTTTCTGAATCAACAAACCAAAATTTTCCATTCAAAATCCACCTTTGACGTGACGATTATTAGAAAACAGCTAAAGTTGTGACAACTTCGGCCCCGTTTGATAACTATTTTGTTTTTTGTTTTTAGTTTTTGAAATTTAAACTTATAAATACTACTTCTACTAATGAGTTTATGTGTTTTCTTATCTACTTTGTACGTATGTTTTCAAAAACCAAGCTATCTTTTGAAAACCAGAAAAAGTAGTTTTAAAAAACGTGACTTTATTTTTAGAATTTGGCTAAGAGTTCAAATGCTTACTGAACGGAGATGATGTAGAGAAATTAGGTGAAAATAGGCTTAACTTACAAAAATTAATAACAAAAAACAAAATGGTTATCAAACGGGGTCTTCATCATTCAAAAAACTTCTTACGAGTTACGATTAAAAATAAATAAATGTTAGAAAAGACCACCACAATGTGGTTAACTATCGCCACAATATGAATAAAAAAATTTTTTAATCATTGTCGAATTGAGATATAGCTCAACTGATTAAGGTATGCCTTCAACAAAAAGATGTACGTATTTTGAATCTTTATTTAATCATTATTAAAAAAACATAAAAACTTACAAATCTATGCGTCAAACATAATGGTTATCCAACGCAATCATAATATTTTATAATGAAAAATTATTGGAAGAAACACCAGTGTGACTGATAGTTATAAAGTTTGTTTAGAATAACTTTTCAAGTGTTTAAAAATATTTTTTAACACTTAAAAACTTTTTTTAAGCATTTAAAAAGTGATTCTAAATGGTGGAGTCCTTGCACAATTTGCAATTGATGAATGCAAAAAAAAAAATCAAATCTATATTTAACAATTATGAAAAAACATGCAAATTTTCAAATTTTCAAATTTACATTTGACGATCAATAGAGACAACCATATTGGAGAGTTTCATTCGATCCTTTTCTGAAAATGAGAAATTATTTAAGAAAACAACTACAAAGTAGTTGACCGTTGTCAACATAAGTATAACTCAAAATTTTGGATCCCCACTTCACATATTATTGAACGAGAAAATCGTACAAAAATATTTCAAATTTGTACCGTGCATCAAAAGCTTTCTCCGGCGGTTATGCAGTTGGTTTTGCTCTAAGTTTTCCGTCGGAATCTGATTCTGATCGGCGAGAAATGAAGGCTTCTTTCGGCTTAACAAAGAGGCCGTTGTTGAATCTTTATGTAAGTGAATATCGAAATTGCAAAATATGATAAAAATTAGAAAGGTTAAGAAGAAGAAGAAGAAGAAATGGGCAAAATGGGCAGAGCAATTCATGACAGTTCTTTTCTGGTTTTTTTTTTTTCTTCTCTATAAGAGAACAAGAGTTATTAAATGAAAAAAAAAAATGATAGAGCAATTATGAGAGAGAATGAAATGGGAAAAGAAAGTGAATGAAAATAGAAGCTATGGGGAAATTTATAGGGTTTTTGTGACTAATATTGGCACTTTTGGCAGCTACTGTACAATAATATCCCTCTGATAGCTTCTTTGCATGTCCTCAGAGCACAACAAAAGACTATTTTTTGGTACTTTTAATTTACTTTCTCAAATAATTCCAAAATTATAGATTTATATTACTCAAATTTTATTGTTGACTTTATCATATAATTATGTAAGTTTGCTAGTTACTTTATGTAATAAATGTTGAGTACATTATTTCGTAATAATTTGAGACAAAGATAACCATGTTTTTTTCTATCATTATTTCAAGAACATTATTTATGAGAGAATTTTTATTTTTATTTTTTAAAAAAAAAACATTTCAAATGTTATTTACTAGTGATCAATAGAAGAAACATGTTCTCACAAGTGATGGTGTTAGTCTATGTAAGTATTATTATTATTTTTATTTATATTATATTAAAAAGTAAATTCTCACTTTTTAATTGCGTTAAAGTGCAAAATCTACAAGGAAAGATCTTGGAAAATATACCAAAAATTAAACTTTTTTCATGCAGTAAAAAAATTAAAAAAAAAAAAAAGGAAAAGCCAATAAGCAAGGCTTTAAAGATTGAGGACCACCAAAACCAGCTTCTTGTTCCATCTATTTGCGAGTGTATTATTGCGGAGGAAATGAAAAGTGAAAAAATAAGGGCAAATTATGGCATAAAAAAGTGGAAGCTCTTACTCAATAGGTAAAAGTAATTTCATTAACTCTAGGAAATTAACTTTCACCGTCAATGGACGGTTGAGAAAATTGCCTTCATTATGTGAGTGAGTTTTTTTTTTTTTTTTTAATGTTTAACAAAGCATGTTTGTGAGATTATAAGAACCAAGGATCGTGTGTCGTTTTTATTCCCATATTTAACTCACTTTAATTCATTTTAACTTTAATTAACCCATCAAATTCTAAATTTCAAGGTTAATATGAGTATAATTAAACTGGTAAGACATATATATTTTTGAAATCAAGGTTACCATTAATCTTTCTTCAAAAAAATGGGACCTAAGTCATAAAATATACATACACATAAACCATCAATAAATTAGTGGATTCAATCATAGCTAATTTGCAGTAATGAAGTTAAGAGTTTACAGTTAAAATTAATAATATAAGGTTTAAATAAATTTTTGGTTTCTTCACTCCCAATAAATCTTTAAAATTGGTCTTTCGAAGTTAACTAATCATGATAATTTTCATGTACATTTTTTAAATTTATTAAGAAAAATTATTAGAGATTAAATATTTTTTTTGAAAATTTTAACAGCAAACTAAGACTAATTTTAAGATTTATTGAAAATATGAAGACTAAAATTAGATATTAAAAAATACAAGGACTAAAAGGAAACAAAATTCAAGTTGGTTTCTTAAAATGATAATTTGAAGCAAGAATAATAGAGGTTTGTAGTGAATGGGGGAACAGAACAAAAGCAAAAACAGCAACCTCGGAGAGTGGAAGTGCTTTAACCAATGGAAGAAGCAGGTTTGTGTTGAGTTGAGCTGTTACATCATGTGTCATAAACATATCCCCTCGTGATCCCAATAAGCAAAAACTGACTGGTGCTTAAAACGAAAGTACTTCTCCTCCTACGCTCCATTTTCATTCTCTCACTCAGATTCTGTTTCTCTATACTATTTAAATAAGCTTAGACATAGCTAAATATGTGTTTTGGTTTTCGTATGAAAGACTTGTTCCCACACACTTTAATAACACATGACATTAGTTTTGAAAATAATGAAATATAACTCATTCTTATATGCTAATGCATGCAAAATTATCCACGATGGTATTATGAGGTAATCTTACTTGTTCACGCTCACGTACGCAAAAATGTTATCGTTCTAACTCTCTTGCTCTTGCTAAAATTAGTGGTAAAAAATCTGGAGAGAAAAAAAAAGGACAAGAAAAAAATTAAGTGAGAGAAGAGCTAGAGCAACCAAGCGAGAACGAGAGCAAAAGCGATTTTTCTTGTCTCTTTCTTTTCTTCAGAATTTTGACCACTTATTGCTATCATGAGTGAGAGCTAGAACTAGAACAATCGTGAGAGTATGATGCTCTCACGGTAATTTAGACGGGATGCAGAGTATGAAAAGAGTCATTGATTATTATTTTAACATCACGGGTTAAATGGCATCTGGGTGTGTGAAAATGAGTATTTTGTGCAAATTTTTTATATATGTTTTAGTATTTGCGTGTTTTTTCAATTTAGTTTCTATGATTTAAAGTGTTACAATTATTTACTCTCTTTATGTTTAAAAAAAATCAATTATATTCATTGTGTCCATGAAGGTTAAAATTGGTTGGTGGTCACTTTACCTTACATGATATTTAATTAGTCAGTAAAAATGAAGAAAAATGTATATTAAACAATGGAAAAATTTATATTTAAAAGGTTTTAAAATATAAAAGAATAAAGTTAAATTGATAAAAAAAAAAAAAACTATTTTGAACCCTATAATTTAAGATTTATTTTATTTTAGTCTATTTACTTTCGATAAATCTTAAAATTAATACCTACTACAATTAGTTTAGTTTATTGTTATCTTTTCCAACAAAATAGTGACCTCTATAAATCTTCCCCTTATAAATTCTAGAAATTTATTTATATGGTGCATTTTCTTGAATGAAAATTATATTACTATATTTTGAAATTTGATAAAAATTAACTTCAAACCAACAAAGACTAATTTTAAAATTCATTAAAAATATAAAAACTAAAATAAAACAAGGATAAAATAATATTTTAACAATTAAAATTTTACAACAAATAGAGATTGAGTTGAAAAAACATCCTATTAAGAACGTAGATTTAGTCTATTTAGCATTGTTGACTGACTCCTCGTCTGCAACAAAAACAAAGGCGCAGTGAACAAATTGTCATTGACATTTTGCCGTTGCAGCTTCTTAATTATAAATATGGAAAATCCATTAAATAAAAAAGCCCTCAAATCAATATTTTCCTTTTCTGCAACTATTACTCATACTTGTGTTCATTAATTAATGCAAAGCCCCATCATCATTTATAGCATATTATTTTATGATCCTCAAACTTCATGCTTTCTTTTACTTTACAACTTGATTTGAAACATCGATCATCCAATACACTTTCCCCAAAAACAACAACTCCTTGTGTGCATGTTAGCCAACTATCACTCTCTCATATAATAAGAGAACCCTAGCTAGTTGTGGATTTCAAAAAAAAGTGGTGTGAAATTGTCAAAAATTTGATCCTAACAAAAGTGATCGAAACTTTGTGAACCCATAACAGTTCGAGTATTGTGATAGTATGAAAAAATTTTCATGTTATCTCCGTTCATTATTTGTCATAATATAAACATTTAAGAAATGGCAGTATAAGTGGTGTTTGGTAAGGGTGTACAAATAATCTGATAACCTGAGTAACTCGGACTACCCAACCCAAACCATAAGAGTTTGGTTGGGTTAAGTTTTTTTTCGGTAAGGGTTGGGTTGGGTTAAGTTTTTTTTCGGTTTGGGTTGGATTAGAATTTTAGAGAACCGAATTTTCGGGTCGGTTCTCGGGTTGACCCTTTTAGGCTCGAGTTGACCCAACCCAACCCAAAATTTAGATTTTTTTATTTTTATATATATTTATAAATGAATTATTTGTCAATTTTAATATTTTTCTTCTAAGATTCTAACAAATATTAAAATGTTATGAATTTGAAGTTTGATAATTGAATTTTATGTGATTTTAGTTATAAATTCAAAAAAAGTTATTTTAAATTATTAAAAAATAAAAAAAATCAACCCGACGACACAACCCAACCCAACCCGAAAATATAGGATAGGGTTGGGTTGCAACCCTTAATCGGGTAATTCGGGTTGTCAACCTGACCAACCCGAATTTTCGGGTTGGTTCCAAAAAACCCTTCAACCCAACCCAACCCATGTACACCTTTAGTATTTGGTCGCATTCTAAATCTAGACATGAAGGCATTTGTCTCAAGATTGTGTTATATTTCTAATACTATATGGTAGAATGAAAAACCATCTTCATTTATTGTGCAATAACAAAGTCATATTTAAGAATATATAATGTGGGGTTTATCGAATAAAATAATATAGGTTAAAATATCATTTGTTTAGTCTTTATACTTCGGACATCAACCCTCATGGGTTTGCTTTTGGTTCCCCAAAAAGCCTCATACCAATGGAGATCATTGTCCTCACTTATATACCATAGATCTTTTCCTTTTCTAACCGATGTGGAACATTGTGAACACTCCTAACACGAAACACATCAACATTTAAGAATAGTATAAGACTCGAGTAAAAGAATAATATATATATCACCTAATGATATATATATATATCTAATGGAAAATAGAAGAGGTATGTACTACTATAGAACATGTCGTGACATTTCGAAAGGGACGTGGCGACGACGACGTCTAATTTCCATGTTTTGGGAATGCCTATAACTTCAAATTATAGCCTATTTGTGTACCAAAAAAGGATATAGTGTATTTCGTCTTGTCGTTGTTCACTCTGAGCTTTTTCTTCTCGTGTGTGGTTAAATGTAAAATTGGCATACACACGAAAGAGATGTATCAATATCACTAAGCCATCAGCATTCAGCACACAGAGAAGGTACTTTTTCAGAGCCGTGCAGCCATGGTTCAATTTATGAATATAGCAGAAACTTTAGATACTGCCACACACCTAAATACATACAAAAAGGTCATGAAAATTGTCTCCACTCTTCTTACACATAATGCATTTCTCCCACTTCAACTCGACCATCACTCAATTGGTTAAAATATAAAACTTTTCAATCAAAAGGTCAGTACATGTCAATTATCGTTAAGTGTTATGTTCACTTTAGCAATATATACATTATCTATATATTTAAACTAATGACACCCTACTTTAAATTAGCTCAAACAATGATCCAACTTTCTTTAGTTTGACATCATACAAAAACAAGGATTTGAACCTTGGACTTTCTAACCGATAATATATGTTTTAATCAATTGAGCTATGCTCAAATTGACAAATTCTCTCACTTTAATGTCATGTTAAATCATCTTTAGATCACAGATGTTTAGACTTCGCTTGATATCAATTTTGTTTTTTAAAATTATATGTTTGTTTTCTCACAATTTCTTTACTATACTCTTCACTATTCTTAAAGTAACATTCGGATTCTAGACCAAATTTTAAAAACAAAATCTACTTTTCTAAAGCTCGTTTAATAACTATTTAATTTTTTAAAATTAAATCTATAAATATTACTTCTCTACCGGTAGATTTCTTTGAATTGTCATTTACTTTTTACATATATATATTTTAAAATACCAAGCCAAAATTTAAAAATAAGAAACACATGGTAGAAAAAGAAGGAGAAAATAAGCACAATTTTCAAAAACCAAAATGGTTATCAAATGGGATCTTAGTTTTCTAATCTTGACTTAGATTTTAGAAACATTTGTAAGAAATGGAAAACAAAACAAAGAAACTCTTCAGGTAGAAGTAGTATTTATAAGCTTAATTTTCAAAAATAAAAAAATGAAAATGAAAAAACTAAAGTCCCATTTGATAACCATTTGGTTTTTGGATTTTGGTTTTTGAAAATTAAGCGTAAAAATACTATTTCTACTAATATGTATTTATGTTTTCTTATCTACTTTGGACCTATGTTTTAAAAAACCAAGCTAAATTTTGAAAACTCACAAAAATAGTTTTCAGAAACTTCTTTTTGTTTTTAAAATTTGGCTAGAAACTTAAATGGTACCTTAAGAAAAATAAAAATCATTATTAGAGAAGATGAAAAGAAATTATGAAAAAGCAAGCATAATTTTCAAAAACCAAAAACCAACAACCAAATGATTATCAAACAAAGCCTAAGGCCATGTTTGATAACCACTTAATTTTTTATTTTTTGGTTTTTAAAACTTAAGTTTATAAACACTACTTCTCTATCTATGAATTTTTTTTATTATTATTTTGTTATCTACTTTTTTAAAAAAACGTTTTCAAAATCTAAATCAAGATTTAAAAAATGGAAAAAAAAAAAGTTTTTGTTTTAAAATTTTGCTAAAAAATCAAATATTTCAACAAAGATACAAGAAAACATTATAAAGAAATGGTAAGAAAACAAACACAATATTTAAAAATAAATTAAAAAAAAAACTAAATACTTATCAAACGAAGTCAAGATTTTATCAAATAAAGCCTCAATTATCATGCAGATCTTCTTTTTTTTTTTTAGTGCTCGGTAATTGTAGGACGACTGTTGAAGTGGTTGGGGTATGGGAAAAAATTGATTTTTTTTTTGGAAAAAAAAAAATTGATTTTTTTTTGTGGTAAATGGGCTACACAAAACTTTAGTTCAATCAAGCTACATTATCTAGCCGTTAAAATGCTGTATTCTTCAAATTATTCTCTTGAATTCAGAACAAAGTATCAAGGCGATGCTTTGACGATTCTTCGAATTCTAAGCATGCTCCACGGTTGTTTCTTCGACTGATCTTCCATGGCAGAAAATTGATCTATTGAGTTTGTCGAAGAGGTCTAAGTCGCTCCCTAAGGATTCTCGAACTTATTTGCCAACGTTGTCGACATAAAAACGACAACTTCGACAACCAGGCTATCGAAAGTGTGGTCTGAAACGAACTACAAACTTAAGGATCAATTAGCTTTTGCTGAGCTGATCACAGAAGGATCATAACATTTGACAGTTCCCACCAAAGCCAAGGCTTCCACAAGTGCAGCCAAGAGATAATCCGGATAATCTTCAATGTTAGCATCTCCATTTTGTGTTTGCATTGAATTCAAAACCCTTCCAATTATCTGAACAACATAATTAACATAGATCATAGAGAAGAGTTTTGTACTCGAAAATCCGAACTTCATGATAATATGTATGCCAATAATGTGAACAAACTTACTTTTCGGGCATAGCCCCCGTAAGCGATACCACCGATCAACGCGTGTAATGAACTGGGTGATTTTTCTGATAATTCTTCGATCATCGAATTCTCTAAATGTAAGGAGAGAAGTATTTGATTCTAGATTGGAAAACGAGCGTTGTGAAACTGTAGGTTGATGTAAATGAAACATGGTTAAATATCAAACTCACTGAGAATTGAGGTGGTTTGAAAAAGTTTTTCTTTCTTCAAGCCATCAACAGTGTGAAAATTTGTGCCACCAGCCAGTTGAAAGAAGCCTGCAGAGGAAACAAGAAGCTTGTTGGTGAAATGACATGAATATGAGCCTCATGGGATAAGCCTGTACACGAACCGGGAGGACGGTCACTAGAAAGAGCTAATTGAGCAGCAAAAGCAATTGTTTCTCTCGTGGCACCTCGTCCGATATCTCCACTCATCGGCCGTCCATCTAACTTCATTCAATGGTTAAACGAGACGATGATTGTGAAGACAAATATAGGTTTGAGAATTTAGATCATAGAGATATATAAGTGAAAGTAATTTGTTTGGCTTTATGAAGTTCAAGGCAGACCTGCCATAAGTTCAAACAATGGAGCCGAGATTCCATCATCGAGTACATCGTTTTCATTGTAGATACTGTTAAATCCCCAATATTAGGTAGGCTTACCTGGATCAAATATGAGTTCTGTACATTAAGCAAGTGGAAGATGGCCAAAATGTTCAAATTATTATCTAACAGATAATAGCCTCAGAAGCAACACATACTGCTATTAGCCTTAGATATTTGGATGAGTCCCCTAATTTATCCCAAAGTTCTTGAAAAGGAGTGGTTTGCCTAGAAGGAAGAGGTCAGTATATAATTCTCAAAAGTGCCACATAAAACACTCCAAGTTCAAATGCTGAGTTTTATATATATACCTTCCATTGGTGTGAATCTCCAATGCATCGACATCGCTCCGTTTTATAAGTTCAGCAGTAGTAGCTGCATCTCTTACATATGTGGCTAGCTCTGCACCAATTCAAACAAGTTAGGAAAATCAGCAGCTGAGCAGCACGAATTATAATCGAACTCTTTCGATGAGATAAAAATGTGAATATGCAGAACAAAGGCTATATTCTTCCCACCAAATCAACAACTAAATATATGACTTGACATACTTATTTTATCATATGGGCAGACGGGAGAGCAACGACCACAACCATAACAGCGCTCCGTGATTACTCCGCCCTGCAAAGAAGGAGGGCAGATATTCACGGGGCTGATAAATTTTTTTAAAATAACCGAGTATCGAGGGCACCACTCCTTGCACATATACGCACAACCCACCTCATCTATAGAAGTATTGAAGCCAGCTCCAGAATCACCAATGAATACCTCTTGGAGTTGGGCTGGCAAGTTCATTAATAAACCAGTTTGGAAAAACTAAAGAGAAAGGGAAGAAGAAAAGCAACCTTCAATCCTCCAAATACACTAGCTACTTGTGAAAGCTCTTGCATGGTTTCTTCATGTAGTGAGATTGCATTAGCAGGGCAAACAATTTCACAAGGCCTTGAACAGTCAATTGGACAATTCTCAGGATCAAACTCTGGCAATAAAACAATTAACTCATCACTAGAGAGTTCACTAAACAAGCCATTTTGAAACCTTTTCCCCCAAACTTCTTTTAGCAACAAGCTAGAAGAAAGGTTAAATTACAAATTTGGTCCCGAACTTTCACTTTGTATCAAATAGGTCCTTGAACTTTAAAAAGTGTCTAAAAGGTTTCTAAACTTTCAATTTTATATTTAATAGGTCTTGAACTTTAAAAAGTGTAATAAGTACCTAAGGCCCTATTTGATAACCATTTAGTTTTTGAAAACTAGCTTATTTTCTCCTAATTTCTCTACAATAGGGTTCATCTTTTTTAAGAAAACATTTGAATTCTTAGCCAAATTCCAAAAACAAAAACAAATTTTTAAAAACCACTTTTTTTAGTTTTCAAAACTTGGCTTGATTTTTTAAAACATAGGATCAGTGTTTTAAAAGGCGTGCACCCTAGGCGCAAGGCCCACATGAAGCGCCTCGCCTCAAAGAAGCAAGGCGCTGGTAGGAAGGCACGGCCAAGGGGTGTGCCTTCTATGGCACGCGCCTCAAGGGCTTATAGAATTTTATTTTTTTTAATGAAAAACAAGCTTTCATTGAGAAAAAAATGAAAAAGTACACAGGCATACAAAAGGACCCCACAAAAGGGCTTATAGAATTTTTTTTAAAAAAAATAACAAAATGGTGCATTTAGGTTGGGTATTATTAAAAAATTCATAAAACCCACGACCCATGCCCCCACTTGTAAATTTGGATGACTCTAAGATTGAAGAAGAAGATACATATGGCTATAAGTCCAATCATGGAGAGAATGAGGCTGAAGATCCATTATGAGTTTGATATTTAGGACTTTTGATCTTGTATTTTTTATTGGTGTTGTAATTGTTTCATGTTTTTTAATGGAGTATTAACTATGTATTCAAAGACTAATACTTGAACCTTATTATCTTTTACATATTTTTGGTTAAAATATCATTTCTTCCCACAAAGGTTTTTTTGGTGTGTGTGTGTGTGTATACATACATAATTTTTTTTTTTAATGTTTTTTTATATATAGTGCACCTTAGAAAAAAAAACCACGTCTTTTTGTGTGCCTTACACCTAGGCTCCCGAGGGCCATTGCGCTTTAGTGCACTTTGAGCCTTTAAAAACACTGCATAGGATTAAAGTAGATAATAAAACAAGCAACCCATAGGCGGGAGCAGTATTTATAGGCTTAATTTTTAAAAATAAAATGGTTATCAAACGGGGTCTAAACGTTCGATTTTTTGTCTAATAAGTCATTCACCTATAACATTTTTTAAAATTCACAAACCTAGTGAACAAAAAATTGAAAGTTTAGGCTCCGTTTGGTAACCATTTGGTTTTTGAAAATTAGGTTTATAAATACTACTTTCATCTATAGATTTCTTTGTTTTGTTATCTGCCTACTACAAATGTTTTCAAAATCCAAACCAAGTTTCGAAAACTAAAAAACAAAGTAGTTTCAAAAAACTTGTTTTTGTTTTTTGAATTTAGTTAAGAATTCAAATGTTTCCTTAAAAATTATTGTAAAGAAATGGGGTGAAGACAAGCACAGTTTTCAAAAACCAAATAACGAGTAGTCCTATTAAACACAAAATTGAATTGATAGTTAAATATGTCATAAACTTATCAAACACAAATTAAAAAGTTCGAGAACTTATCTAATACTTTTTAAGGTTTAGGACGTATTAGACATAAACACAAAGTTAAGCACTAAACTTGTTAAGAAATTACCAGCTTTGCGGAAGTGAAGATCTTGATCATCATTAACACTAATCATCACCCAAGGCCTACGAACACCAACAATCCCTCTTGCTGCTTGAATTCCCTCATTCACCGCACTAACAACCGATGCATCAGCAGCACAATCAATACAATCAACTGCAGATCCTCAGTAAAATCAACAAAAAGAATAAACACAGCAAATTCAACTGAGACAAAAATTGGAACATCCATACCCCCAGCAAGGGTGTAAACAAGTGAGAGATTCCTAATATCAACCACATCCTACACAGAAAACAAACATTTACTTTAATATGAAGATTGAAGAAGAAATTCCAAATTGAAGGGGTTTTTTTTTTCTTTCTAACCTCGAAACTTGCACCGCAAATAAGCTTGACCCAGTTGCCATTTCGGAGAGATTCAAGAGGAGAAGATTGAACTGAAGCAATTCCAATTCGTTTTACGAGGTTTCTTACGCTGTCGAGGTTCTTGTTGCTGTTGTTCTTGGAAGCCACTGAGAATTGGGGGGAAAGGAAAAACAGATGGAAATTAGGTTATGTGAGAAAGATGAAAATGGAAATTAATGGATGTTAAGGAGGTGGAATTGGAACCTTGATGTTGAAGGTGAAGAGCGGCATGGCAGGACAGGCTCAGAGTCATTTTGATTTTTTCTTTCTTTTGTTGGAGAAGAGAAGGATGTTGGAATACAAGCAACAGAAATGAACGTTATCTTGCAATTTCTATCATCCAACAGGTTTCCTTTCGGAATTTCTTTTAAAAAAAAGTATGTTAAATTATAAATTTAGTTCTTCAATTCCCAATTTGCTATCAAATAGATCCATAAACTTTTAAAAATTTATAATAGGTCTCTAAACTTTTAATTTTATATCTAATAATACGGTGAGCAAAAAAAAACCGAAAACCGATACGACTGACCGAACCGAGGGCGGTCAGTCGGTTTTGTGAAGGTTTCGGTCGATGTCGGTTTTGGTCTTCACAAAACCGACTGAAAATTTAAAATATATATAATAATAATTTTTTAAAGAAAAAAGTAAACAATTTCCTCAAAATAATTAAATAATAATAAAATAATTAATATAAATATTAAATAATTAATTAAATATATATTTAAATATATATATATATAAACCGACCGATCGAACCGACCGGTCGGTCGGTCGATTTTGGTAAGGTTTTTCAAAAAAAAAAAAATCGGTTGGGGTTGAAAATCGAACCCGACCGACCGATGCTCACCCCTATCTAATAAGTTACTAAACTTTTAAAAGCGTCTAATAAATTCCTACATTTTTTATTTTGTATCTTTTAAACCCTTCAACTTTCAATTATGTGTTTAGTATGCCCTTGACATATCCGACATTTTTCAAAATTCATGAATCTGTTTGACACAAAATTGAAAGTTTAATTTAATTTTGGACACAAATTTCAATTTTATGTCTAATAGATTCATTAATTTTAGATTAAATTACAAGTTTAGTTCCTAAACTTTGAGCTTTGTATCTATTTGGTCCCTGAACTTTCAAAAGTGTCAAATAAGTCCCTGAACTTTCAATTTTGTATTTATTTGGTCCCTAAACTTTAAAATGTATCTAATAAGTCCTCAAATTTTCAATTCTGTATCCGATAGGTCCTTGAATTTTCAATTTTGTGTCTAATAGATCCTCGACTTAGTTGACGTTTTTTAAAATTCATGAACTTACTAGGCACAAAATTGAAAACTTAAACTTCTATTGGACAAAAAATTCAATTTTATATAGAATAGATCATTTAATTTTAAAAAATTGTGAATATGTTATGGACCTATTAGAAGTTTAAGGACTAATTAGACATTTTTAAAGTTTAGGGACTTATTAGATATAAAATTGAAAGTTTAGGGATCTACTTGACACTTTTTAAAGTTCAGGGACTAAATAGACACAAACCTCAAAGTTCAGGGACTAACTTGTAATTTAACCTTAATTTTAAAAAGATTTAATATGTCAATAACTTATTAGATACAAAATTGAAAGTTTTGGGGCTATTTGATATTTTTTAAGTTTAGGGACCTATTAGACACAAAATTAATAGTTCGAGGACCTATTAAATATTTTTTAAAGTTCAAGGACCTATTAGATATAAAATTAAAAATTTGAGGACCTATTAAGTACTTTTAAACGTTTAAGGATCTATTGGACACAAACATGAAAGTTTAGGAGCTAAACTTGCCATTTAACCAAAAAAAAATATTCCCATATGTTTCCAATTTGTTATAAAATATATGTATAATTTAAAATTGATAAAAATAATAATATAAAAAAACAATGTTAGAGCTACATTTGATTTAAATTACTAAGTTTTAGTAAAGTTATTAATAAATTTTGAAAATCTTGATATTGTTGAGATTAGTGAGTTTAGATAGATAGTAACATTTTTTTTTGTTTAAATTAGTGAAAATTAAATAGAGGATAGAAATTACAACTGAATTTAATTTAAGGAAGTGTCTATGCGTAAAAATTATTTAAAAAAAAAAATAAATTAATGTAATTATATATTTATTGAAACTATTAGTAAGTTAGTATAAAAAAATTTAACTTTTTAAATGTATTTGTTCCATTAATATTATACCACTATTATAATCTACTAATTTAGATCTATTTGTTGCATTTAATTTGTTAAAATGTATGATAATTATATAAAATTTATAAAAGTAATCTTAAAAAAAATAAAATATTATATACTATTATAAAAATTAGCATTATCAAACAATAACTATTATTATTATTATTATTATATATATATTTTTTAAACAAGATATTCAACTTATTTTGTAACGCCCCTAATTTTCTACACAAATCAAACTAGGGACGTCACTAGATAAGACTATCTCATGCTAAAATTTCAAGGCAAAGATAACTACGCTTATCCGGATTTAATCCAAAAATTTTACTTAACTGCTTTAATCAAGAAACACTTCTAAATACCTTTTTCAACGCCCCGACCTCCTCCCGGACTACAACTAAACAAAGCCGCTCCAAATAACAACACACAACAGAGGCAACGAGAGCACTTAAACAGAAAAATATACGAGCATGCTGAACACGGGAACTAAAGTAATAAGTGTCATGATCGACACCCATAGAGTTCAGAAGTCCAACAGCAATAACCAAAGGCATAATTCACTCAAGAAAAATACAAGAAGTTCCTAAGTTCCAAATTAAAGTTTCTTCTAAACAAGAAAGGTCTCATAGCCCCGTCATGTCGCCACCGTCGCTCTCCAGCTCACTGTTTGCCCTTACCTGCAATCAAAGACAGAAAAATAGATGAGTATAAGAATACTCAGCAAGTAGCCCACTCACGTCCAAGCTACTAATATCCACATGTGCACACACAGAGGTAAAACAGACTTGTAACCAAAGTATCTTAGGCACTCAAGACTAGGCGCTCACGTGTCTACCTGACCCCGAGACTCACCGACGATCCAGAAACCTAGGTGGCCATAGACGGGGACGCGCCCCAACGCGAAAGAGTAATCACTCTAACGCCCACACAGAACGCAATAGAGCCTCGACTCTAAAGCCCACACAGATCGCACAAGGGCGGCCCACCCAGGTGCCCACACAGAGATCACATAAGGTGCTCGACCCCATGTCCACACAGCTCGCGTAAAGGGTGCACTCGACCCTAAAGCCCACAGGCTCGCAAAAGGGTACACTCGACCCAAATGCCCACACAGCTCGCATAAGGGCGCACTCGACCCTAATGCCCACACAGAGATGCCAGCCTAAAGGTTTTGTCTCGCTCGGGGTCACTCAGTGGGTTTGGTAACGCTAGCCTAGGAGGTTAAGCTCTAACGCTTCTCCTAGGCTTCCCTAAACCGCTCAAGGTCATCCCGAAACCGAGTCCCTAACCAACAACCTAACCACCCAATCACACAAAGAAACTCTTGGTCCATCCACGTAACTAACCAACCATTCCTAACCAAAACCACCACACACATCATCATCCTGTTCACATAGGTCAACCACACAACTCGCCCTACCATACAGACTCAAATCTCACTCAAAGAACCAATCCCGAGTCATAAGAGCACAATCATGAATTAAGCAATACATTGGGGGCACACAAGTGATTCAACCATAAGACTTACAAGATGTACAGGGCATCCACTACTAGGATAGGGTAATCGTGAGTCATGCACCAAACAACAATCAACGATCCACATAATGCTTATAAAGTCGACCACAACGACCCGTACTCAAGCTCATTCACTTATGAGCTTGATATTTAACCAAACAAATACTTACTTACCTCGAATAGAGTGCGTAAAAGGAGGTCCTTACTCCTCGCTAAGCAAATTTCTAAGCACCTAAAAAAGCAAAGACAAACGATGCACAAAGTTCATTTGTGAATCAACCTTTTAGCTCTACCCCAAGGCACAACTCCGAACGAACTTAATCAAGCTAACATGACACCTAATGTGCATCTAATTGGTAAACACAATTGAAACGACAAGTTCTAAACTCGTAATTCATAACCAAAAAGATTCGAAACGAGTCTTACCTACTACATGAAATAAAACGATTCTTCGTTCAATCTTAGCCTCGATATTCCTTCAAAGATCTACCCTTAGTTTGACTTGATCCGAACTCGCCCAACAAAACCAACACAAATCAATGAGAGAAAGATTCGATTAGGGGCAAATCGGATCGATCCGAGGAGAGAGACACGATCTGAAGAGAGAGAGAGAGAGGCGGTCGGTGAGAGGGAGAGAGAGAGGAGTTGACCGAGAGGAGAGAAAGAGAGGAATCGAACGAGGAGGGGCGCGGCGAACTCGAGAGCGGGCGCGGAGACGCGGATCGAGAGGGAAGGAATACCGGGAGACGGAGGGGACCGAGAGGCGAGAGAGGCGGCGGCGGGCGGGGACCCTAGGCATCGGCAGCTAAACGGTTGGTTTGCGGCGCAAACTCTGCACAAGAGAGAAGAAACTGTCGAAGAAGCAGGTCGGCGTGCGGACGGGGCATCAGCGCTTCACGCAAAAACGGCTTGGATAGGGGTGAAGGAGAAGAGAGGAACGATAGGAGAGAGAGAGAGAGCACCGAATGGAAAACGGAGGTGGAGAGTGAAGGGTAGCCACGCCGGCCACGGCCGGCTCCTGGCAAGCTGGCGGCGAAGAAGAACGAGAGGGGGAGAGGCCTGCGGCCTTCGATCCCTTCCTCTTCCTTTTTTTTTTTTTTTTTATTTTAAACCCTAAAAACCTAAGGGAAAGGGAGAATGAAACTTACCTTGACTCTTTTCTCCCAAAATGCTCGATGAGAAGCGTAAAGTCATCAATCCAATTTTAAAGCGAGATTTGGAAGATTAATGGGTTCTTGAATTTACCGGGCGTCACATATTTGAAAGTATCTTGTTCTCAAATATCATTATTCAAGACATATAAGAAACCTCGAATGAAGCTGTAGTTGTAGACAAAGTTTAAAATGTTGATATCGATGGAAATATCGAGGTCTCAATTTCATGGAAATATCGATGGAAATGTCGATAAAATGTCGATGTCGATGGATATTACTTGAAAAATTTTAAAAACAAAAAATTTTAAAAATATATTTAAATTAGAAAATAAATATTCAACCTTTTTCAAATAAGTTAAAACACTTGTCATATATTACATTTTGTTGTAATTTTTTTTAATATTCCATCAATTTTGTACGATATAATGGAAATGTCGATTCACCCCTAGTATCATGGGTGAAATATCGACATGTCGACCGAAAATTAATATCATGGTTGTAGACTTGTAGTTAAAAGGGTGTAATTTAACTCCAAATTAAAAATTAAAAAAATTCACGTGGCGTGAAAGCCACATGAGGAGTATCAGCCTCAGGCCCAATTCTATGTCTGAATCGTCTTTTCCCGCGATCTCTCCTCTGTTCATTTTCTTTACTACTTGCTCCAATAAAATTGATTGATTCTCTGAAGAAACTCGAGGTCATCGGAGAACGTGCTCTTCATCATCGTCGGTGAACGCGATGGCATTTTGGTGGACTGTGCTTGTTCTAGGATTTGCTTACGCGATCTGTAGGTTTCTCTTGATGCTCATCCCTCCCAATGTGCCTTCAATCGAAGTTGACGCATCTGACGGTGACAAATTTCTTCCCCTCTCTGTACTTTCGAATGCTTTTGAATTCACTCGTACGCGAGTGTTTTATGCCTCCGTTTTTAATTTTGTGTTCGATCACTTATTCCGACGAATATTCATCCAGTTATGGACGACGGGAGTCAGACGCAGGAGAATAGCTACATCTACGTAAGAACTTCCACACATTCTACAATTGATTTGAGTGATACTTAGTAGTTTTGATGATACATTATTGCTTCATTTCCTGCGTTCGTTTTTGGAATTTCTCACACTTTGATATAAACTGCACTGTTTGGTACCGAGCTATGTGAATTTGAGTAAGTTCTTGAAATTAGTATTCGGGAACTACTGTCTCGGGCTTTGATTCTGTGAACTACACTGTCGGTATCTTCTCACTTCGATTTAAACTACACGGTTAAGTAAGTATGCGTAAGTTCTTGAAATTTCTATTGCGTAACTACCGTTTGAGGAACTATTTTTTTTTGTATTAAGTCTGCATTCTCTCACTTCGATTTAAATTACTCTGTTTAGTACGGAGCCATGTGAATTTGAGCAAGTTATTGAAATCTCCAAGCTGGAACTACCTTCTCACGCTTTGATTTCTTTAAACTATACTGGTTAGTTTGTGTAATAAGACGTGTTCGCTTGCTTCGATTTAAATTACACTGCTTAGTATCGAGCTATATGACATTTCTATTCCAGAAGAGATTCTATGATTGATTTAGCAGTAATGTTTGATGATACATTTCTGCTTCATTTCCACGATTAAGTTTTTGTAACACGTCAGCATTCTCTTACTTTGATATAATCTACACTGTTTAGTAGTGAGGTATATGAATATGAGTAAGTTATTGAAATTTCTATTCCGGAACTTTATAGGGTTTTGATTCTATTATGGAGCTATACTCTTTGAGAGGATGTTCTTGGACCTGGTTTAAGCAGATTACTAACTTACTAATATGACTTTGAAAATTAGAAATTCTTTTTAGTTTTATTCTGATAATTTTAATGGTTCAGGCAGGCTAACATTATTTATTGGCTAATACAAACCAAAGCTTGCAGAAGGCAAGGATTTCTGTTTCAAATTGTCAAGGGCCTAACTATCTGATTCCACAATTTTGGCTGGTGATTGCTGAACAGATTCCTCCTAGGGTAAAGACACAACAGCAAGACAAGAAAGTTCAATGTTACGAGCCCGCAACTATGAAATACCTGGGCTTTTTTCCTGCCTTGTCTCGAGACGAGGTTGGTACTTTTATTGTTGGCTGGCAATTGGCCAATAGCTTGGTTGGTGTACTAGTAAAAATTTGTAGCATTCGTCTTGTTATTATTTCTGTTGAATTTGTATGGATGAGAGGTTTTCATATTGTAATTAACTTTATTTGTCTTCCTATCTATACCAAGCTCCTGCATGTTGTAGTGTGGTATCTTCATGACAATCCTCCCCCGTGATTTTTTTTTTTTTTTTTTAATTTTGATAATTGATGGTAGTAGGACTATCAACTCTCTACTTCAAAAGAGCACTCTACCTCAATTTTCTTTCTTTCATTCATCTAGTTGTCATCTCTATATTATATAAGTGTTTCTCATATTGATGTCATTAGTTATTAGAAGGATTTATTGCTAAATGGGAGGGAGAGATAGAAACTGAAGTGGTTTATTAAACTCATCGTGTTAATTTCTACATGTAGGTCAAGGAGCGTGTTGCTTCAGCCAGGAAAGCACAGAAAGAATGGGCTAAAAGTAGCTTCAAGCAAAGGCGTTTGCTTTTACGGATACTTTTGAAGTATATAATTGAACATCAAGAGCTTATTTGTGAGTAAGTTCCAGTTATTTTAATATACTATAGGTTTTTTTTTAGTATTCTCCAAGAGTAAAAAAATGAGAGAAGCAGTCACGGTTATTTTCTGTCATTCTAAGTATTTATCATTTGGGTTAGGATCTCCTCCCGTGACACTGGGAAAACAATAGTGGATGCTAATATGGGAGAAATAATGGCGACATGTGAAAAGATTACTTGGCTTCTTTCAGAGGGTGAGAAATGGCTGAAGCCTGAGAGCCGGTATCTCTCTTTTCTCCTACTTTTTTTTTCCTTCTTGAAAATATGGCGCTGCAGCCAATAACATTCCTTACTCCAGGTTACATTATAATGTCTATACCTTTCCTTCACAGCAATGAATTATTTCTTTCTTTCCTTTGACCCGCATAGTGGCTCATACATCTAGTCATTTCTCTATTGCTCTTGAATATTAATAACCTAGCATCTCTGAGGCATTCCCGCTGGACATGCAACTTGTCACTGTGGAAATGATATTTCCGAATGTCCCTAGTTATGTTGGATTTGGATTGTATTTTGATTAAGAAAGAGAGCACTTAAATTTTTGGATGATTAAATTCATTATGCATTTGATCTCTTAACCTAATACAATTTGCAGATCATGTGGAAGAGCAACACTTCACAAGAAAGCCCGAGTAGAATTTCACCCCCTTGGAGTTATTGGGGCAATAGTCCCATGGAACTATCCATTCCATAACATTTTCAATCCAGTGCTTGCAGCAGTCTTTGCTGGAAACGGCATTGTAGTCAAGGTATTAAAGTTGGAAGGTTTCCGCTAATTCTTTTGAGATATATTACTTTTTCACGTGATGCTCTGTCATCAACTACTTACTGCAAAGTTCATATTTCTTGTCACCCCAACCAATTATCGAGCCTGCTCTTAAGATGTCGTGCATCATTGGGATACATATCCTTAAGGGATTTCAATATTGTATAGCTTTCTTTCATATTTCTGAATGAAAGCTCGATTTCTTAATAAAAATTTGTAGATCTTTCTTTGTGAAAAAAAAGCTTCAAATAAGGAACTTGGAAAGGTGCAGTTTCATTGATCCTCTTCTTCAATGAAACAATTTTGTTTCACACTGGTTTTGATTTAATGTCTTACAATTGACTGAAAATATAGGTTTCAGAACATGCAAGTTGGTCTGGATGCTTCTATATCAGGATAATCCAAGCTGCACTTGCTGCTGTTGGAGCTCCTGAGAGTTTGGTCGATGTGATAACAGGGTACACATTTTAACTTTTCATTTGAACTATCTTGACAAGGATGTTCATTCGTCCACTTTAATATGATCTTTTATCAGGTTTGCTGAAACAGGTGAAGCGCTAGTATCTTCAGTAGACAAAATGATATTTGTTGGATCTACTGGTGTGGGTAGAATGGTATGAACTATTTTTGGTTTAGAATATTATATTTTTATACTCCTATATTTTTTTGTTCGTCATTTATTGATGCAGTTGTTTAGGTCTCTTCCAAATACATAATTATAGCAATCCATGCTCTGAGGCCACGTGTCATAATATAGGGGATGAGTTTGGAGGTTAAGCAGAATAAATATTCATTGGATTAAAAGTTGTGGGGATGAGAGCTGAATTTTCTATTATTGTGTAGTTACGATTATTTTGCAATTAGGCTCGAAATGAAGAAGATTACCGATGATATTGTTTACTAAGAATGAGAAGAAAATTTGAATTTGTGTGAATAAATGAAGAGAAAAGTGAACAAAAAAGTGCTGGGACCTATCAAACATGTTCCACCGAAGACTGTCTGGGGCCTGTAGGGATGCTTTCTCCATTCTATTTCTAGTTTATAAACAATGGAAAGGAAGGTAGTAGGAAGTGACTTGCATTCTTTATGAGTATTGTAGATTAATTCATTTGCTTATTTCTAGCATATAAAGTAATATTCAATCTTCTTGGAAGTTCATTTGTTGCTTTGCCTTGAATGCTAGTTAATACACAATGTGGCTTTTACATATTTTATAAATAAAAGAGATGGAAAAAGTGACTTATTTTCTAGTGCCCACCTCTATGCTATGTGTTACATATTTGGCATGATTCCTTGCAGATAATGAAAACTGCTGCTGAGACACTTATTCCAGTTACTCTTGAGTTGGGTGGAAAGGACGCGTTTATTGTGTGTGAGGATGTAGATTTGGATCATGTATGAATACATTCCAATTTTACTTTCTACAAGTAGCTCTATTAGGTTAGTGTGATTCCATGTCATTGAGAACTGATGGGAGTTTCATTACTTAATATAGGTCGTAAACGTTGCTCTCAGGGCTTCTATTACCTCAAGTGGACATAATTGTACTGGAGCTGAGAGATTTTATGTCCACAAGAACATTTATTCTTCGTTTGTGGATAAAATATCAGAACGTGTAAAGGCTATTACAGTTGTAAGTATTGAGTTCCTATTATATTTATTTAAATTCTGTGCATCCTGCTGCTGGGATATACGGATTATGTGGACATTCGATTTCAAATTTCTACTTTACATTCTGCATGTACGGGAAATTTTGAAGTTATGTATGTCTTGCAAAATGGACCTTAGGAGTGGCAGCTGAAACTGAATTTATAATGTCAGCTTCCACAGAATTTTTTTTCAAGGTTCTTAGTAGTTTCTTTTTGCTTCATAGTGTGTGGGAAGTGTTTTTTGCTTCAATGGAAAGTTCTTAATTCATCGTTAAAAGAACATCCATAGAAAAATATGAGTTTCGCTACACATGTAAGTCAAACAAAGTGTAAAGAAATAAAAGAAGGTTGCAAAAAAGATGACGCTTTTAAGCCAGTAAGAAGATTTACAAGGGATCTGCTAGGATTGTTGTATCATATCTCCTATCAACTATAGGAGATAGGTTCAAGTCGTGAATTAGAGCCGATTGAGATGAAAGCCCAATGAACTCAAAGATCATAAGTACTAAGATGAGAATTAAGGGTCTGTTTGGGGCACAAACTATAATAACATGTGGAATACTCTACACTCCAAACACAGACTTTAACTCCAGACTATACTACTCTGCATTTTAAATAATATTATATGATTCTACAGATTATAATAACCCACATACTATTATAACCTTAAGTTATTATAACTCACTTAGCACCCCAAACAACCCCTAAAGTATTACGGTTTTAAGAAAGTCTATAAAGATGAGGAAACAAATTTTGAAATGAGTTAGAATACTAAGCCAAATGGCTTCTGGAATTGGGTTTCAGAACCATCTTCCCATAAGAATTTTTACACAAGGAATGTACGAGTTAAAACCTTGAGGGATAAATTTCCAAGGACAAAAAGGGGAGGTGATCAACTAAAGAATCTCAAACCATTGACAGAAAAAAGAAAAACACATTCACTCTTAGCAAGAAGAAACCGAAAAAGGAAAATCATTGGAACATTTCAACAGCAGAATTTCCACGAGCCCTTTACTTTGATGGTAATAATTTTTTCATGCAATTTAAGGATACATAAATTCTTATAAATCTGCTAAAAATTGGCTCCTTTGACTTATGCCAGTAAGTTTCTTGGTGTTTACGCTTCTAGTCTTTCAGCAAAATGTATTTGTGGTCGAATAATCATGCATCATCTATTTTGTTTGTGTGTCATTGTGGTTACCAACCTGCCATATTTCATCTGCTCTAATTGAGGACCTAGTTTCAACCAAGTCATTACCTGTGGAACAAATAATTTTGATCAAAGTTTGAATCTTATTTTATAATTGAAAGATGAGACTTCTTGAAAATGTTTTTCAGGGTCCACCATTAGCGGGGAAATATGATATGGGTGCCATCTGTACGCAAGAGCAGTCTGAGAAACTTCAAAGCCTTGTAAATGATGCCTTAGACAGGGGGGCAAAAATTGTTGCTCGTGGAACTTTTGGACATTTACCTGAAGGTGCCGTTGATCAATATTTCCCACCTACCGTTATTGTTGATGTTAACCATACCATGAAGTTAATGCAAGAGGAGGTACAAATACTTGACATGCTCTTTTTGTGCAATAGATTTTTGTGGAGTCCCTTTTAGTCAGCCTATATTATATTTTGTTGAATGATTCTTCAAAATAGATATTGGAACCCAACTTAATACTGACTCTGACAACGTTCTGCTTCTGTTTGTATTTGGTTATAGAAAGTCCATTTAGAATTAAAAATTAAAGAATAGCTAAGGCCCTGTTTAATAATCATTTTGTTTTTCTCAAAAAAAAAATAATAAATAAATAATCATTTTGTTTTTGGTCTTCTGTTTTTTAAAATTAAGCATATAAACACTATTTCCATCTATATTTCTCATGTTTTGTTACCTACTCTTTAAAAACGTTTTAAAAAACAAAGTCAAATTTTGAAAACAAAAAAAAAAAGTTTTTAAAACTTGATTTGATTTTGTTTTTGAAAATTGGCTTAGAAGTCAAATATATTTTCAAGAAATGTGAAAAGCTTACCAAAAAGTTGGGCAGGAATAAGAACACCAAAAACAAAATTAAATAGTTATCAAACATGGGCTAAGTTTTATGTTTATTTTTTAAATTTCATGAACTTGGTCTCTGGTACAATCAATGTGGCATATAACTGGTCATCTTATCTTTTATATTAAATTTGCAGCTGAAATTGGTCTCTAGGAAAATGAGGTAGTGAATCCTCTGGCTCCAAATTGACATAAAACTCGTTCCTTAGGCTCTGTTTGATAATCATTTTGTTGTTTATTTTTTATTTTTTGAATTGTGTTTGTTTTTTTATCAATTCTCTACCATGAGTTTCATCTTTCTTAATAAAACATTTGAATTATTAGTCAAATTTTAAAAGGAAAAACAAGTTTTTGAAAACTACGATCCCGTTTTGATAACCATTTGATTTTTTGTTTTTGGTTTTTTAAAATTAAGCCTAAAAATACTACTTCTACCAATGAGTTCTTATGTTTTCTTATCTACTTTGTACCTTTTGTTTTCAAAAACCAAGCTAAGTTTTGAAAACTAAAAAAATTAGTTTTCAAAAACTTGTTTTGGTTTTTGAAATTTGGTTAGAAATATAGATGTTATCTAAGGAAGATGGAAACTATTGTAGAGAAGTTGAAAAGAAATTGTGAAAAAACAAGTCTAATTTTCAAAAACCAAATGGTTATCAAATGAGCCCTATTTTTTTAGTTTTCAAAATTCGACTTGGTTTTTCAAAACATATTTAAAAAATAGATAACAAAACAAGCAAACCCGTTAGTGAAAGCGGTATTTGTAAGCTTAATCTTTAAAGACCAAATGGTTATCAAACAAGGCCACAACTTTCAAAGTTAAGCAAAAGCGCTAATTTAGTGGTGGCATACAGGCATTTGGACCAATCCTGCCTATAATGAAATTCGGCACAGATGATGAGGTCGTTCAGCTTGCAAATGATTCAAGATTTGGGCTTGGCTGTGCTGTGTTTTCTGGCAGTCAGCAGCGTGCCAAGAATATCGCTTCGCAGATACGTTCTGGAAGTGTTGCAATTAATGACTTTGCCACAAATTATTTGTGTCAGGTAAAATTCATTCTGAAGCATGGATGCTTTAGTCATGCTACTAGTTCATGTTTGACACGATTACTGTACACTTATTAGCTCATATGTTGGTATGGTTATCGAATGCATAGGCACTTGTTAGACATTTATTGTACATTTGTTGGACACTTTTAACTGTTAATCTGTTTTGCCTATTTATATTAGTTTGTTTGAAAAATTAATGGACTTAGAAAGAAATATAAGAAAAAAAACAAGTTTTGTGAGGGAAAAACATTATATTTATTTTTTTAAGCGTATAAATATGTGAACATAATAGGTTTATTTTTTTTTTTAAAAAAACTAAGGCTCCGTTTGATAACTACTTGGTTTTTAGTTTTGGGTTTTTGAAAATTGTACTTGTTTTCTCACCATTTCTCTACAAGGTTTTCATCTTATGTTCCGTGAATCTTTTTCCAGAAAACACTTGAATTCTTAGTTAAATTCCAAAAACAAAAACAAGTTTTTTGGAAACTACTTTTTTAGTTTTCAAAACTAGCTTGGTTTTTGAAAACACACCAAAAATGTAGATAAGAAAACATGAAAAGTCATGGGTGAAAGTGGTATTTATAGGCTTAATTTTCAAAAACCAAAAGGCAAAAAATAAATGGTTATCAAACGGGGGCTTAAACTTTTGGTGATTGAGATTTAGGTTAGAACTTTAATTCTCATTTCATAAAGCAAAGATTAACTTATTCATCTCCTACATTAGCCATCCTTTGAATTTTCTTCAAATCTTTGTGGATTGCATTACCAGGAATATGTGATTCATATCTTTAAGGGTTGCATATTTCATAGCTTTTTGGACGCTTTGTCTTTTAAATGCAAGGCTCTGTGCTACTTTTATACTAAAGATTCTTGATTTTCAGTCCTTGCCATTTGGTGGTGTGAAAGAGAGTGGATTCGGTAGATTTGCGGGCGTTGAAGGATTACGAGCTTGTTGTCTTGTCAAAGCAGTCGTTGAGGATAGGTGGTGGCCGTACATTCAAACTAAGCATCCTAAGCCTCTTACGGTGAGGCATTAGAAGAATTTTGAGTAGTTATTTTGCTCTTTCTTTTGTATGTTCATATTAAAACGCCTTGTTTTCTTTTTGGAAAAGTATCCTGTTGCAGACAACGCTTTCGAGTTCCAGATGTCGCTCGTTGAAGCAACGTACGGTCTGAACATATGGGATCGATTAAGAGCATTGGTCAATGTTCTGAAGATGCTCTCCGAGCAGAACAGTTCGGCTAAAGATAACTCTGCCATTGGCGATGGAATTAAGAGAGCTGATTGAGGGGCAATGGGATTGCAATTGAAGATGTATTATTCACTTAGAAGCTGTGCTTGGAGGTACTTTTAGATTTTTTATAAAAAATATCAGCACTTTGGTAGTACTACTAGGTGCTTAACAACGTATTACTTTTGATGTTTGATTATGTACTTTTGATAGTGCTTCTTACTTGAGCACGAGCTAAAAGCATTATTCAAATGCTTACTCACATAGCATTTTAAAAAACTTTTAAACATGATGATCGAAAGTGGAAAGTATTGCTTGGGTATGACAAAAACTCTCAATTACAAGGCCCGTTTGCTTGCAAGTCTGATCGGCCGAAGACGAAGAAGGGGATTGAGTTGAGAGAAGTTTGATGCCCAATCACTAATCGCTAACTTGTGGCAGGTTCATTGAAAAATTTATCTAATTCGAGACCTTGAGTGGGACTCCTTGTTGGACTGCCAAATATTTTACTACAAGTTCCAAAAGAATATCAAATGAAACTCGTGTTTTTCAAGTTTTCTTTTCCTTTAGTCTTAGTCTCCATCCTTTTGTTTTATTATTATTATTATTATATAAATATTGATTCTTCAACTTTAAAATTTAAAAGTTTTTAAAACACAACATAAGTCTTATTTTAAATCATTGACAAGGTAAAATATAATACCATTCATCACTGCCCACAAAACTCACAACCCAAATAAAATCATAATTTATAAGATAAACAATAATGAAGAAATTTAATAAAAGTTGGAAGTTCTAAAATTCAAGTTTGAAAAGGTTCAAAATTAAGAGAATGATAGGTAGAATTTCATTAAAAAAATCATAATTAAACTTGATTATATTTTAGGCTAAATGTATCTAGTGGTTCCTAATTTTTAAGGGTTTTTTTTTTTTTAAATTTAGTTTAATCTTTGAAAATTTTTAATTTTAACTTTGAATGTATTAGAAAAGTTCAATTATATTTCTTACCTAAAAAAGTGTTAAATTTTGTTGACATAAATGATTATTTTATAAACATATTCGAGCACACACAAAAGATAAATTTTCAATAGATTATCTTCTGTTGATCGATCCGTTCAACTTTATATGTAAGTATTATCCTTTTTTTTAAATACAATAGATATTGGAGAATCCGTAATCATTAACACATTCGATAGGTAAGTCATGCTCTCTTTTAACATATGCAAGTAGTATCTAGGGTATGTTTAATATGTTAATAAAATAATATTTAATGATTTACTTTTTAATAAAATAAACTGTGTAATAAAGTTGTGATTAAAATGGTTTTTTTAGAAAAGGTAACCAAACACGCGTTTAAATTAAAATCACTCTAATACTAAATTGTTTCTTCCCTTGACAATTTTTTTTTATTTAAAATATTTATTCAATGCCACGAGCATGTGACGGCGCAAAAGCACTACGCCACGTGTACAGAAAAAAAAAACCCGGCAACGAAATCACACGCGTACAATTTCTCCCACGCTTTATCTATATCCCACTGGGTTGCAAATTTGCAATCCGAGCTTAGAAGCAAGAAACAAAAATGGCGGATCCAAAAACCAGAGCTCAACTCCGCGGAGGAATGACCGCCACTGACTCATGGATCAGAAAGCACCGTCTCATCTACACCGAGGCCACACGCCATCCTTTCATCCTCACCATTCGCGACGGTACCGTCGATCTCTCCGCCTTCAGAACTTGGGTGGTAAGTAAGTTTACAAGAATCCACAAATTAGGTCTTCGAAAACGATCGATTTCTCTTAAGTAATTAGAATATTCGAGTTCAAATCCTTCAGGAACAGGAATGCGAATTTCTGAGATCCTTCGCGGCGTTCGTCGGAAGTGTATTAGTGAAAGCATGGAAAGAATCAGACGAAAAAGCGGACGAGGAAGTGATACTTGGAAGTTTGGCTTCTCTCAACGACGAATTCAGTTGGTTCAAGAAAGAAGCCCTAAAACGCGACATCAATTTGTCTGAAATTGTTCCTCAGAAGGCAACTGCCGGCTATTCCAGGTACCGATCGAATTGCTTCAATTTTGTTCTAGAGAGAATTTGCTGTCAATGATTATTGAATTAGGTTTCTTGAGAGTCTGATGCGGCCGGAAGTGGAATATACGGTGGCGATTACGGCTCTTTGGGCGATCGAGGCCGTGTACCACGAGAGCTTTGCGTATTGTTTGGAAGAAGGATCGAAAACGCCATTGGAATTGAGAGAAGGTTGTGAAAGATGGGGGAATGAAGGATTTGGAAAGTACTGCAATACGTTGAAGAAGATTGCGGATAGGCGATTGGAGATGGCGGCTGGAGAAGTGGGTAAGAAAGCAGAAGTAGCTTTGTTGAGAGTTCTTGAATACGAAGTTGGGTTTTGGAGTATGAGTGGTGGTGGCTGAACAAAACGAAATAAAAAGTATTTTAGTATTTGAAGCTTTATGTTAGACAACAAAAGTGGCTGTAGTTTAGTGGTGAGAATTCCACGTTGTGGCCGTGGAGACCTGGGCTCGAATCCCAGCAGCCACATATTTTGTCTTTTTTTTTTTGAATTGTGCTTTTATTTATCAATGTAGTTCTATATTTATTAATTAAGTGGCTTGAGAACTTTTTATTTAAGGGGAGCCAAAATTATTAGTGAGGAAGTTTAATGTGGGAAGTTCAACAAATATTTTGAATAAGATGGCCTACCCTAAGGATAAAACTAAATTGGGTCTTTCATTAGGAATCGATAGTGAGCAACACAATCGAACCGAGTTGATTGATCAATTGACCAAATATCGGTCGGAGTCAGTTTTACAATGCAAAATCGACTGGTTGAATTGTGACGAATCGAAAGAGAGCTCAAACTGACTGCAGGGAGAAGAAAAAAAAAAGTTAAAAGGAGCTTTTGTTGCGCTGCCAGCAGCATTTAGCAACTCCTATGGAGACTTCCCAAAGACTGATAAAGTTAGAAGAAAAAATTAACATTTTTCTATTTTCATTTATCAATTCCCTTTCTTTTTTTCTTTCTTTCATCTCACATTTTTGTTTTTGATCGAGTTTGAGTTTAAAACTAATGCCAACTGATGATCACTTCTGTTAGGGATGATGAAGCAACAAATATTTTTTTCTATTGAGTTCAACCTTCTCTGAAATGATTAGTCGGTGATGAACTATTTGGTCCGGAGGGCAATAAAGCAACAAATAGTTATAATGTTTTAGTTATAATCTACTTATAATGTTTTAATTATAATCTGTCGAATGAATTATTTGGTTGGAAGGGCAACGAAGCAACGAATTAGGTTGAGGGACGAAAATGGTATGTTTGGGTGTGAACTTTGGAGTCCTTTTTAGAGTACATAATAATTTGAGTTATAATAGCCTATAGAATTTTGACTAGGAATTTTGTCTAGTCTAGATTATAATAATCTATATTGAAGTGATTTACTATTACGATTATAATTCATTCAACACTTTAAACAAGTAATCCAATATTACGATTACACATCTGGACCATTGAAACAGTGCCCTGCAATTGGCTGTGGCAAGACAAACAAGGGACAACATGCAGCACCATTAAAGCA
This sequence comes from Trichosanthes cucumerina, assembly GCA_036507285.1. Lineage (NCBI taxonomy): Eukaryota > Viridiplantae > Streptophyta > Magnoliopsida > Cucurbitales > Cucurbitaceae > Trichosanthes > Trichosanthes cucumerina. The sequence continues at coordinate 79,788,483 of CM071840.1, read as the reverse complement.
TTGACTAAATTTATTCAAAAAGCAACACCCTTGCTTTAACCAGCATCCGTAACATAAAAAGTAAGAAGGAAACCATCAATAATTTATATATTCATAAGAAGAAGATAGCAAAGGAAGAAGATGCTAAGCTCAATTAGAGAAAAAAACCAAAAAAAAAGGGCCCAAACTTCAGTTTACACAATGCAACTCTATTCAAAGTGTCCCAAGTTTAGGTTGAACAACTAAAAACCAAGAAACTGAATGAACTCAAATCTCTAGAATGACTACTACAGTTGCAAATATATCGACCTTTCTAATTCACTTCAATCAGATCAATTATCCTAGCGCCTTCTGCTGTGCCTTCGGCTCTTCCTCCTACTACGTTCATCATCAGAATCAGATTCTGATTCAGACCCTGAGTCTGAATCAGATGACTCGGAAGAGGAGCTGTACCTCCTCTTTCTCCTCCCCCTCTTCTGCTTCTTTCTCCTTCTCCGACTCCTTTCAGACTCGGATTCAGATGAACTGTAATCTGAACTGCTTTCTCCTGAAGAATCATCAGATCCAGTAACTGATGAGGACCCGCTATCAGTCTCAAAAACAGAAGCCTCGCTATCGCTACTGGATTTCGCATTGGACCGATGCTTTCTTTTGCTTTTCTTCTTCGAATGCTTATCAGTCTTCTTCTCTTTATCAGAATCCGGATTGTCCAACTCATATGAGACTGCCATCTTCATCCTCAACTTGGGATTCTTTAGTTGTTGAGTTCGAGATGGTCGGGATATGTAAACTCGTTCGTTCTTGCATTCATATGTCCAGTGTCCCAGCTGATAACATTTTTGGCACTGTGCAGCAGCTCCACCAGCAGTAGACATAGAAGTCTTAAGGTCCTTTCTTTCACCCAATCTGACTGCCTTTTCAGTACTCATCAAATACATTTGCCTCTTAGCTTCCCTTTTCTCCTGCCATCTGCTAGGGCCTTCTTCCTTCTGCCCATAAGCATTAACATTTCGAGCAGCAGCGGCTGCAGCTCTTTCAGCCTGAGCACGACTGAGTCCTTTTGCAGCACTAAGAGCTGCAGCTTTAATCCTTTCAGCAGCCGCTTGCGACTTCTCTTCCTTCTTACTAGACATGCTTTTTTCTCAATATCTTCTGAATAATACACTCGCAGGGAACAATCAGAAATTGAAGAATAAGATCAGAGCAAATAGCCATTACGAAAAGAGAAGACAACAGAAAAACGAAGCGAGAAGCATTAGGTTTCCTTCTTATAAGACATGCTGTGGATTAAACAACTGAATGTAAATACCCAGATGGAAAATAACTTGAAAGAATAAGATTGTAAAAAATCCGCAGATTAAAAGCAGATAGACCGTACAAAAAAACCAAGAAAGAACAAAAAATAGAGCAAGAAGTATATTAGGGTTTCTACCAGTTACCGTAAAAGGCAAAAGAATAGAAGAAAAATCAGATAAAAATTAGCCTAAACAACATAATCACAGAACATTCCAATGTTTCCGATTGATGAATCGTAATCGAAACAGAAACCCGACTTCTAATCAATCTGATTCGTAAACAAAATAGGAAAATAGAAAGATGGAGCCAAATTACGGAAAATCTGCAGCTAGAAAACTCCGAAAATCAGTTGAAAGAAGAGGAATCGAAGTTGGAACATACCTTGGGGATCGAAGATGAAGCGGAATCCAACACGCAATGGAAGTAAAGAGGATCGCAATAAGAAGGCGATCTTGAACGAAACGCGAAGGAAGGAAGGCCAAGCAAAGAAAATATCAGAAAGGTTGAGATAGAAACAAATGAGTAATGAGTAATGAGTAATGTTAGAGTCCGGTCCTTTAAAAACCGGCCGGTTTAATTTCTGCCTTTTATGTACAAAATCAAAATTCCCTCCCCACACCTACTTCTTTTCTTTCCTGTCTCCTTTTTTGTCAAATTTCTATTATAGAGTTTTTTTTTTTTTTTTTGAGAAATCTTAAATCACAATTCGCAAATAGTTTTTATTAAATAATAATAATAAGTTTAAATCATAAGTAGATATGTCTACCAGATGGGAATGGAGATGGCTTCTCCGCATTCTCGTTTCCTCCTCCCATTTGAATCTTATTCCTCTAAAATTTGTTATTAAATTTTGTTAGGATCGAGGGCGAAAATTGAAAAATTATTTTTCTTTTAATATTTTTTTCCTTTTTAAGAATCAAATAATTTTTTTTGATAAATTTTCAAATAATTTGAAAAATATCTATTAATTTTTAATTACATGATTAATTATTACGAAAAATCTTCATTTAAATGGTGATTTTTCTATTAAAAAATCTCTGTTTAAATATAAAATTCTTAAACTTCTAAATAAAAATAAAATAATATTTTATATTAAATTATCTAATTAATCTATACCTATATTTCAAATATTTATCTAATTATCTAAATCATTAACTATAAAATTATAAATGATATCTATCTAATAAAAATATTAAAAGAAAATAAACAAGGTGAGAAATGGGAAACATAATACATTCTCTTTCTATGTCCCTGTTTAGCTGGAGAAATCTTCCCCATTCTCTGTCTGAACGGAAATTTTTTGCTCCGTTAAGGCGGGTCCCGGTGGGGTTATCCTTGGGCATCTCTTAATCACAAGTTTATATAAAATTACTAATTCAATGAGGTTATCACAATGTGGCTGACTCATAATAACCGTTGAATGTATATCTAATAATTTTATGTCCCTTAATAGCTATGGAATATAAATTTGAGATACTCTTCATCCCCCAATAACCATGAAATATAAATTTGAGATACTTTCTCCATCTAACGGTGAAAAACTATTGGTCACATGATGGCACCCTCACCAAATAATTTCTCCAAATTTAGGCACCTTTGTAACCATTTGATTTTTTAAAATTATGTTTGCTTTCCCACAATCTCTTTAAAATGGATTTCATCATTAAAAGAAAAGATTTGGAAATTTAGCAAAATTCCAAAAACAAATATTTTTATATAAAGTAGATAATAAAATAAAAAAGTTTTTATATAAAGTAAATAATAAACCAAAGAAATTCGTTGGTAAAATTGAAAAGTAGAATTTCTAAGCTTAATTTTCAATCGAAAAGAAACTTATTGAGTTTTAGAGATATACGTAACAATGGTTACCATATTGAAACTAATCGTAAAAATAATATAGAATATCTCTATATCACATCTATTGTTTCATATGAAAAAAACGTATATTAAAAACACTGTCTGCTTTTATTTCTGGACTATATTATATTCATATACAAGTAATTAAAATCTATGTAACAATGAACCAAAAGTTCATGAATCCAAAAGTATTCAGTGTTTGGCGACCGATTGGGTCATCCAGGTCAATAATGATGAGGAAAATTATTAAAAATTCACAAGAACATCCATTAAAGAACCAGAAGATTCCTCAATCTAATAAATTGTCTTGTGATGTTTGCTCTCAAGGAAAATTAATCCTTAGACCGTCCCTAGCTAAAGTGGAAATTAAATCACCTGTATTTTTGGAACGAATTCATGGTGATATATGTGGACCTATTAACTCGGACCTATTAACCCACCAAGCGGACCATTTAGATATTTTATGGTATTGATTGACGCATCCACAGATGGTCATATGTATGTTTATTATCAAGTCGACTTACCGTTGCAAGACTACTTGCTCAAATAATTAAGTTAAGAGCGCAGTTTCTTGATTATACAATTAAAATCATTTATTTTGATAATGTTGGTGAATTTACATCCCAAGCATTCAATAATTATTGTATGGTCATTCCATAATTATTGTATGGTCATTGGGATTGTAGCTCATGTTCATACACAAAATGGTTTAACAGGATCATTTATAAAATGTCTGCAATTAATTGTTAGACCAATGCTTATGAGAGCAAATTTTCCTAAGCCAGTAGCCTATAATAAATATTCCCCTATGCAGTATATATTCCAATTGCTCCACTACAAGATGGGTCTTCAAAAGAGGTTAGGAATATATATTCGATTTGATTCCCCTCAATTATTAAATATCTTGAACTGCACGATTTGTTGATTGTTATTTTAATGAGACAAAATTTCCAATATTAAAGAGGTTAGGAATATATATTCGATTTGATTCCCCTCAATTATTAAATATCTTGAACTGCACGATTTGTTGATTGTTATTTTAATGAGACAAAATTTTCAATATTAAAGGGATAAATTAAGAAGTTCGAAAAAGAAATTACATAGAATGCATCTTTATTATCTCACTTAGATATTCGTAGAGATCAATGTAAACGTCTTGAAGTTCAAAAGATAATTCAATGGTAAAATATAGCAAATCAATTACCACATGCATTTACAGATGCTACAAAAGTAAGTAAATCATATATACCATCAGCTATACCATCAGCAAGAAATTGATATCCCTAACAATAAGTCTGGGGCACGCTAGAAGAAAGATTTCTTCTAAAAATCCTCGAAAAGATCAAAATAGGATATGAATGTTCCTTTTCATCCATTTTGCTCTCAATTTCATAACAATAAAGTATATAACGCATCGGTATTGTCCATATGTATCTTAATTAAATATAAGAATTTCTTTTTCGATCTGTTAACTTTGTTTTTACATTTTACAAATTGAACCGACCTTAATCCGATTATCAATTCAGTATTAGATATATCAGCGTGCCCATCTATCTCAATGTCCAAGGTTTGATGGGAAAAAATATATTAAATTTGAACATAATATTAACAATTAAAAAAATTGCCCTATTAAGAATGGTGAATCCTTGTTTCTTTTCCAAAAGAGCTATTAATTTTTATGATTTCTCCAAAAACATTGACATCTCATCGGTGCTCCTATACGAAAGGACATCAACAATTTATGCTAATGTGCTACTCTATGGAGGTATAAATATGCCATATAGAGCCATATAATTATGAATGATTTATAAAAGTCTAAAATTGTGAAGTAATAAAAATCTAACGGAGTCGTATAATTTAATCCGCAGATTATTATAGCATACCTCCTAAACCGTACTTAATGATACTATATTACACATTGGATACTTTGTAGTAAAATTTTAAAAATAATATACAAATAAATAAATCCCATAGATCAAAATTGTTCACTTTAAAATTTTACACTCCATTTCATAATCATTTAATTTTTTTAATTTTTAAAAATTAAACCAAAAATACTACTTTTTCTTTGTGATTTATCTTTGAAATTTGGCTTTGAAATTTGGTGTTTAACTTAGTGGTACTCGAGGAAAGAGGTATAAACCATTGTAGAGAAAAATGGGGGAGATTATTAAAAAAAAAAAAAAAAAGAGATTATGGAAAAAAAAAAAAAAGAGTAATTTTCAAAAACCAAATAAAAAAATCAAAGGGTTATCCAAGGAACCTTAAAAACTCTGGGCCTCAACCTTCAAAATGAACTCAATAATTTGAGTTGCTATCCCACGAAAGATCGCCCCCACGAACGAATGCGACTACACATGTTTATTCATTTTGTACTTCAAAATTCCACCAATTAAACTTATCACGCGTCACTATCGCTATAAAAAAGAAAAAAAAAATCCAAATTTCTCTTATTTCTCCTTTAGATCATTTTATTCGATAATCTCAACGAGAAGCGAATAAATTAAAAGGAAAAATAAAGCATCAGGGAGGAAATAAATATTAAACCAAAAATGGAAAAGAAAAGCACCATAGAATTCACTTGATAAAAGAGAGAAGGAAAGTATCAAAAGGATGGCAACTTAAGCATCGAAAACGAACATGAAAAGATGAACGTCCCGAAATTTGTGAAATGGCTCCAGCGGCCATACACATACCTAGTAGTACTGGTAGAGCCTAAAATATGCCAGCAAAAATATTTGCAGCGGTCGACACAGCAGCACCGGTGATCGCGTATCGTACGATATGCTCATGAGAAGAGTCATCTGAAGTAAGAGCCACAGCTACGCCCGTTACTGCACCTGCAATTGCACTATTCTTCTGCAAATGGAAAGAACGGTTGTGTATGAATTTGAGGTTTCATGGAACAAAATGTATAAGAGAGTCCGTCGTTGTTTATGCTTTTCTAGAGTCCCTACAAAGGACTAAAATGACTTTTTTTTTTTTTTTTAAGTTGGTAGCGTTCAATTCAAAGTTTTAAAATTAGAAACAGCCTTTAGATATCTTTAGGGACAGAGCTGAGGTTGGCTAAAAATAGGGGTGGTTTTAGGTTAATAAAAATTTAAGTTAGAAAGATTAAGACCCTGTGGTAACCATTTGGCCTATAAATACTACCATATCTATAGGTTTTAATGTTTTCTTACCATGTTTTCAATTGTTTTTGTTGTGGGGATTTGGCTAGAAAATCAAATGTTTCCTGATCAAGGAAATATGATAGTGATAGTGTTGGAGAGAAATAGGGAGAATTTCTAGATGGTTATCAAACCATGCCTAAGATTTGAATGCTCTCTAAACTTACCTTAAATATGTACGTGCGCACGTGTGTATTTACAGTTCGTGGTAAAGTTTCATCCCTCGCTATGAAAATTTTTACCCATCCCTACCCTAAATCATACTTATCTTAAATATGTATGTGCGCACGTGTGTATATAGTTAGTGGTAAAGTTTCATCCCTCGCTAAGAAAAATTTTACCCATCCCTACCCTAAATCATACTATACTTTGATCAAAATTCTTAAACATCTATTCAAAATTGTGGAATTTACCCAGTCGTGTGCTCCACGAGCCTCCTTTAAACCGTATGTAAGACCAGAATAAACACCAGCAGCTAATCCTACAGCCGAAAACAACAAACTTAGCAGAGCAATAAAATAAAATTGAACAACACCAAATGTGCTATTAAATTAAACCGCTAAACCAAAAAGATAGGTAATTTTCCCTTAGAGGTGAGATGGAATAGAGAGAATAATCTTCAAGATTATAGTAACTTTAAAAGCCTCAACAGAAGAATCTTGTAAAGTTGTGGGGAGAATTTTTAAAGGAACCAAATACTTTGGTCAGTGACAATGGACTTGATATGAAAGCAAAAAATAGCACTCAAACAGATGATCCATCGAATTGTTGACTTAAAAAACATAAACCAGATACGCAAGAAAGGAATTTAAGCCAGAATAGCATATTTGTACATTCTTTAAATGTTCGATATTCGACAATTCACAGAAGAAATACTTACCCCATTGGATAGATTCTTTTCCCACGCTCTTCACCTGACATACACCATAAAATGAAAAATAATTACATGTTGATCAACCACTACCACTGCAAATAATTCATCAAAAGTTCAACATTTAATCACTCGTTACAAACACTCACCATGGCTTCAAGAGATTCTTTGTTGGTTTCACCTGCACGAGATATGAAGATAAGCTTCAAGCATCTCAAAGGACAAGACTAACTTGGACATTACACATATTATACAGAATCGTAAGAGAGACAGTTTTAGTCTGTATTATAGTCTGTATTAAAGAACAATTTTGCAATCCATGTCTCAAGTAGTGCCCAAAATAATGCATATCTAAACAGGTGGTATCAATCTGAAATTATAAGAACTCAATTTACAGACATTGTTCACATTTTCACCAGGCAAGAAAAACAAAATCAAACCTAGCAGGGCGGACTTGAGAACGAATTTGCTTGTGGATAAACAGAGTGCAATTCGGAAGAATAATCGAGTACCTTTAAGACCTGGAAAACGTTGCTTTCTAACACTCGATAATTCAGATGGCGGTCCGCTGTTCGAATCAAGACCTGCACCGATGATAAAATTCTTCGAAGCATTAAAAATTTTTGTTAACCAATTTAACATCAACCGTCTCCTAAACTCGTAACATAAACCACAAAATATACAATACACAAAAGTGAAACGAAATCAAAAGAGAGAGTCGAAATGTGAAATGAAAGTCGAGTGAAATCAAAGCAAGGATCAGATTGAAATACTAAATGAAACGAATCTTACTTCCCGCAACCGTAAAATACGCCTCTCGAGACACAGATTGCAAGGCTCCAATCTGTAGAACGAATCATCAACATCTTAGGTTAACACATTGAGATCCAATACAACACTATCACATCAAGATTATCACAGAAGTTAAAGGAAAACAAGATCACAAAAGCTTACGAACCCCAGCGGCCTTGACGAAGCTATCAGCAACGCGATTGAGAAGAGGATGGCCAAGGTCGTACAAGAAACCTCCGCCAATATGGGAGCATCGGATTTCATCAACCAATGAACAATTCTCAAGGCTTCTACTCCCCATTTCTTCTTCGAAATCTTCCCTTCCGCTTGTAAGAATCAGAGATTGGAAACTACTGAACTCCAAAATCTGCAGTCGATTTGATTGCTCAAGTCAGTGAGACAAAACGTTCGCATGCGCTTCACGGGCCGAGGAAACTGAAGAATATATAAGGACGACGACGAAGAAATAGAGAAACAAGAACAGAATGACACGTGTCACAAGATGATGACGTGTCGCTTTTCAAACTACGAAAAGGACGGCTACGTGGCGACTTTACGAAATGAAATTCGTTACGTGGATTTCACTCCGTTATTAACAAGTGTTTTTTTGTTTGGCTTTTCTTTTTCTTTTTCATTTCTGAAACGAATGTTCTTTTTTTTTTTTTGTCACTTTTTTCCTTTTTCCTTTCTTTTTTATTTTTTATTTTTTCTGAAACCTATGATCTTTGACACTTGTACACATTAGTTTAAAACACTTTCAGAATAATTTAGTCTAAATCTGAATTAAAATAGATTTTATTAATTGATCTCTTATTAGAGGAATTTACTATTTAAAACAATGCCTTTAATGCGTGAGAACAGGTTAACGGAATGTGCTGTTAAATTTGATTTTTTTAAAAAAAAATTCATAGCTTGACTCATTCAAAGATAATTTTAATGTTATATAAATAATTATTACTTTTTAAGAAACAGATGGCGTAATTAGATCTAACTTCAACTTTTAAGTCTGGCTCAACAAATTAGAATATATGCTCGCGCATAAAAGTCTAAAGGTTCCAAATATAAAACCAAATTGAATGTTTATAAAATTAAGGGGAATCACAAAAACAATATGAACGTAGTGAAAATTAAAATTGTCGTGATCATTCACAATGACCGCATAGTATATAGAAGCCACTAATAAATGAATAATGATAAAGAAAAATGGTTAACCTTATTATAGTGCTGCTCAGCTAGGCAAATTAAAGGTATGTTTGAGATGCGGTTTTACAAAAACCATCATTAATTAAAAACACTTTTACACACTTTCAAAATATAACTAATTAAAACTTCATCTAAAAATACTTTAGATACTCCATAGAATTTCTCCAACTACAATTGAATTTTGAAATTTTTTTAAAAAATACTTTCATTTAGTTAAAAACACTAATTAAAATCTTGCAATATTTTTCTCTTCCATAAATAGTTTAAAGGTCAGGCTAAATATTTAAAAGGTCCTTTGATAACTCCTAGATTTTTTTTTTTTAAAAAAAATATGTTTATTTTCTCTCAATTTGTTTACAATGATTTTCATCATTATTTTAGAAAATATTTAAATTCTTAACCACAAATTTCAAAAACAAAAAAATAAAGTTTAAAAAATTAGGTCGGATAATCATTTTCTTCTTAATTTTCTATTTTTGAAAATTAAGCTTATAAACATTACTTTTACTTATAGTTTTCTTGTTCCACTAGCAAGTTTTTTTTTGTTTAAAAAAAAAAAGAAAGTTTTTAAAAACCAAGTAAAATTTTGAAAACGGAAAAAATATATATATTTAGTTTATAAAAACTTGATTTTATTTTTAAAAATTGGCATAAAGTTTAAACATGTTTTTTAAACGATGTGAAGAACTTACCAAAAAATTGTGAGAAAACAAATATAATTTTTAAAAATAACAAACCAAACACAAAGTGATTATCATATAAAACCTATTTTTTAGTTTTCAAATTTTGGCTTGAATTTTAAAAACATTAGTGAAAAGTAAATAACAAAACAAAAGAGACCCAATAGGTAGAAATAATATTTTGTTTATAAGCTTATTTTTTTAAAAAAATGGTTATCAAACAAAACCTAAATTATTCTAATGACTTCACCTTGTTATTTTGCACAGGACTAGTTCAAACACCTTTTCAACTATCAAATATACCAAAACTCTAAAAGAAAAAGAATAACCACCACAATTTCAGACAATACTTAGCTATATATCGATGGTAAGTATCTTCATACACACCACTATTATATTAAAATAAAAATTGACAGCTAGAGAAGTAAAAAACGAAAACGAAAAATCGAAACTTTTTTACTACCAATGCAACTTCAGCATAGACACTTCAGAAAACAGGCGATTCCTGCAGAACTAGGAACAGCTCCCTCCCTACACCCCGAAAGAAAGAGTCCACTTTACAGGCGTCTAAATTTCAGGAGGGTAAACTCAGTAGAACGAACATATGTAGATAAATTCAGTAGAACTCTGTGTCAGAATCACACTCAACTGAATGAGCAATGAAAGTATTAAAATCCATGTCCTTTTTTTGGTAGGGACTTGCCCGTGTCCCTATCTACTGAGAATGAGACATTAGTTTACAAAGCTGAACCCATGGATATAAATATTTGTATACACCCTATCTCTTTTACGTTTGGGGGTGGGGGGGAGGATTGGAGGGTTGAAATCAGATAACAAAATTGATGCCAAGAACTGTTCAACTTAAAGCAACGGTTTCTAAACTCGCGATAAAAGAACGGCCTGGTGCGAGGATGTTCGAGCGCTCGAATGCAACACAAGAAGCTTTCCACAATCCACCACTCTGTCAGTACACTATTATACAGGCATCAACTAGCTCCCTTGCCTTTTGATGGAAAGCCTTAAAGCCAATTCGTTCCAGGACTAGCTCCCTTTCGAAGTTGTCGATCCAAGACTAGCCCGGGTCCCTTTTGCACAAAGCATATTCACAAGGCAAATGAAAAATGGAAGGAAATTGCAATCACCCTGCCATGAAGAGAAAACCTATGATCCATTTACAGTCATTTCAGGTGAGGAATTTGGAGGAATCAATGGACAGTCTTCTCCATTCAACTGTCTATTTTCTGAAGGTTTAAGCAATGGATCGGAACACTTTTTAGAAGAAATTGGTGGCTTTTCTGTATGGTTCTCCTCGTCCAAACTACTGTCGCCATCAGTTGCGCCTCTTAAAGCATTCTGATCCTGATCCATCCCTTTCAAACTCTCGTGATCTGAACTATTGTTCGCATCAATTGAATGGGGCTTAGATTGCTGGGAGCTCACTGCATTCTTATTGGGCAGAACTGCCTGGCTCAGTGTTGAACACAAGGCAGCAAATACACCATCTTTCGTCTTGGGATGTTTTCCCAGTCGCTGCTTTTTCGCCTTCTCAGATTCCTTATCCTTGTGAACTGGTTTCCGCTTCAACTTGAGGGTATGCAATGCTCCTTCATCTTCATCTACTGCTTCTGATTGTTTTCTTGGTGGTGGCCTGTAGTCTTCATCATCCTCATCATCGTCATAGTCGACAAGTCCACCAGGTCGAGGACTGTAAGAGTTTAGCACATTCAGAAACTGCTTTTGTAATCAAATTTTCTAGTTAAAGAAAATCACAGTACCTTGGTGGAGGGTAACTTGCCGCAACTCCATTACATAGAACAGGTGGAGATTGTGCTTTCTGTACATTCGAAACGGATGCAGTTGCAGTATCCTCTTCATCACTAATTGTAACGAGTTAATAACAGCCACAGATTTAATAGTTTATTTAAAGAACTACGCTATAATCTGTTGCATATAATGAAGAAAAAAGTCAAAGATTTCCTGCAGTGCATTAACAAATTAGAGAGCTTTCTTAGTAATATTCACTCTTCATTTCGGGTTCCATTGGACATTTAAATTATCATTTCAGCTTACTACATTGGTAAAAAAATGTATTCGTTTCCCATAAATTAGAGAAACAGTGCTTACCTCTCTCCATTAAAATAGTCTTCTTCTTCTTTCTCCAAAGCACGCTCCTCAATTCTTTTTCTCGGATCTAACGCATTAGGAGTTGTGCCTCTTGTACCAAAATCCTCTAGGCACTGCAAATAGAGATGCCAAACACAAAATAGTACCATTTTTTGGAAGACAGAAAAGGATATTATCTCAAGAAAAATTTGAGAATACCTGCTCATATTTAACTTTTAGAGACTGGATTGAAGCCAAATACTCAAACTGAACCAACTGATTCCAGAATGAATCGACTATGTACTTGACCAAAGATTTCAGATTTTCCTGCATGAAATGAAACACAATCATTGTATCAATGTTCTACCATAATCACCAAAGAACAAAGGTGTGGTAAGAAATATGAAGACCTTGCGGATATACTCAAATAAATCTAAAACAGCAGAGTTGAGCAGATTGTAACGATTCCCATTAGCAACGAAGGCATCTATAATTGGTTTTAGAAGATTATTTTTGATAAAATGACTTATCAGATCATCATCCTGCATATTGACAAAGAAAATAATTCAATACAATTTCAATCCATAAAAATAGACAACTAGTAATAGCACAACTATTGTCCTTTAATTCTAAGGAATGACATGACGTCAGGTATGATCGCTCATAAGTGTGATTTTAGCGTAATTACAATTCAAATTTTAATTCCCCAGGAAGAGAGAAGAAAAAGAGGACTGTAATCTCATCAATCCAATTTCCATGAACAAAGAAATAGAAGATAAATTTTATTCACTGCTGATTCAACTTACATGGCGAGATAAAATAGTACGAACAAACCGAACAGCTGCAACAACCAAATATTTTTCCTTTCTCTGAGTCAGTAACAACGCTTTATCTATGACATTATTCACGAGAAAGTTGCTCCTGAAAACAGAATGGAAAATAGCACAAAATGGTAACTTTTATGGTTGAAATAACACCTTCAATTCTAAGATAATCAAAAAGGTGACAAATATTACTTTATTTTATAAGGATGGTGGAGAACACAAAAGCAAAGCAGTTCACAAATGTTGGATAGTATTTCAGGCTTTACTATGCTCTGATTCTTTAATACACCAGAGTGTCCAATTTTGCTGTTCAATGTATAAAGACCTTCTGAAGGGCATGAAACTGTTATAACATCAATTAATTGACCCAAATGATTCTCGTAGAATATCTCAACAACAGTTTCTCTCTGCAACAACAAAAACACAATATTGCAGTCAATGTAAAGTGGATACAGCAGAAAATATGCAGATCTAAATATAGATTGCATCTAATATGAATAATTAATTACAACTGTTTCTGAGAACCCGGGAGGAAAGAATGTAAATAAATCAGAAATTTAAAAATGACCCAATATGAAAGAAACAGACAGCGTGGACTTCAGTAGTTACCGTACTACCGAGACAGAAGGTGAGAATCCCTATAATGTCACATAGATAATGAGGTCTTTGCAATAATGCTTCTAAATAGAGTTGATAAAATGAGGTCATAGTAATTGGCTTTTAGAAGCCCTCATGGATTGGCAATTCAAAGGCAAAGCCAAGGGCCCTAGAGTAGGGCATCGAGAGCTCTTTTCTGATGTCTTCGGAGGACAGAAATCAAATAACTTTTTAAGCTATAAAGACCTCCTTAGATTCTTTTGGTAATATTGTACAGTTCAGGTCTTCATAGCATTTTTATGAACATGCAACGTAAGTATGGACAAAGTAGAGAGACCAATAGTAAGAACATCCAACCCAAGTATGGAGCTACACTCTAATTAAAAGATACAACTCAACTAAAAAAAGATATTTTTAAATTTTTTAATCAAAGTAAACATGGATAAAAACAGATGGCAAAGCAAACCTGGGCTGCTCCTGATAGCGTGTAGGAATCCAGCAAACATCGAAGGATTTCAAAAAACTGACAGTGCATCTCCTCCCCAAAATCTGTAATCAGGCCTTCAACCTACAGTTTAAAAAAAATGTAGGTGTAAATTATCGTTCTAACTGGTTTAACCCTCTATTAAAATTTTAGCTTGAAAAAAGGGTTACTACGTGTCAACAACACATCTGACTTAATAATTTTGCTTGTGGTTAGTGATCCTACTATTGTTCACAATTTCAGTAGCACCACTTTCCCTAATATTGCCCATTACATGAAGATAAGCGCTAACCAAACAAGCATTAAATAAAGACAGGAGGCCTTTCTTGAAATACTTGTTTTCTTCGTATTTTTTGTTGGGCTCCTCCAGTTGAGCTGCTCCCCCTCTCTCTCTCTCTCTCTCTCTCTCTTGTAGAATCAGCAAGTATTTTTTCCACTTTTCGTATTGAAAGTTTGACTTTTCATTTAAAAAACAAAGTAAGTTCAAATCAGACAAAACAGATTAGAAACACGTACCAACAATCCTAGGAGTTGAATCCCTTCCTTCCTAACAACATAAGACCGTAGAAGATTTGGATCTTGGTTCAAGAAAAGAATAAGGATATCTGTCCTGCACCCATCCAAACAATGCATTACTGAGATGCCTAGACAAAAGATTGAAATAAAAATAGATGGAACAAAACAGAAGACAAGTGTGTTGATCAAAAAATTGAGTAAAGAATAATCTTCTAGATTTTTAAGACAAACTTTTGCCTTTTTTGCAGAAAACCTAACCGAATTGTGGATTATTAAAAATGTTTTTGATAGAATTGTCAGATGAAAACCTTGAAGTGGATTAAAAATCTTGAAGTGGATTTTTTAAGAATGCACTCAAACAATACCAAAATTTAATCAAAAGGTAGCACATTACCCAGTTAACACAAACTTTTTATCTGGACTTTGTAATACATCAGCAACGACATCAAAAATTCCCTCGTTCATAAGATCCCTGCAGAATTTGTAAGTTCACAATTTGAAACAACTCATCGAGAAGCCTTAAGAAAACAGAAACTGATTGTCATCGGCATCTTAAATTGAAATAGAAAAATATTCAAAGTCATAGGCTTTGATCATTTTCAAAAGAAAAAATAATGGTATATCATGCGGAAGGTACCTAAATAGCCGTAGCTGCTGAACCATCTGCAAATTTTTACTTAAACTGCAAAACTCGTGCAAAAAATGTACCTAACACAAAGATAATCACTTTCATTTTTCAAATGGACTCAGAATACCTCAAGAAATTGAGAAAAGAGGAAATTACAGCATTAAAGAGAAAATTCATAGATTGAACTAAAGCACAAGAAAGCCACAATAGAACAAGGGAAAAGATAATGTTTAAAAGCAAAAGTACCAAATTCTTCTTAGATTCTTCAGAGGTCGTTGGCAATTTCAACCTAACAAACAACTCCTGAATAAATGCATTGTCATCCTTCAATAAAGAAACAACCTACAATAAAACCGGATGTTAGAGCGTGTACACATAAGGTCAAAAACAAGCACATGGTTCCAAGAACCTACCAGCGCATTGTTTGCATGGATGATGGAATTTAAATTTGCAATTGTGGATTCATCCAATACTCTAGCCAAAACAACATCCTAGCAAAGCAAGCCAAGGTAACAGCACATTATCAACTAGCTCAACCGATAGAGAAATTGCATCTTTTAAAGACCCAAACCTTTAGATAGCCAATTCTGTATGTTTGGTGTATCTTCGACAAGACCAATGGATCCTTAATGGGTATGGCCTACAAAAGTGAGAGTGAATACATATATAACACAAGTAAAAATCTCCACATAAGACGGCATAATGAGACCCCTCGGCCAACTGTCCTTCGCTCTCACTCTTAAATATAGCTAGGAAACAGCATTACCTCTTTGAAAATGACGTGCTCTTTTAAAAAGTTACGATGATGCTGGACATGAGGTACCTCTGGATCGTCTGGCAATCACATAAAAAATAGAAGTCCAAAGTCATTAAGGGTAGTCCACAAAACTTTTATCATTTAGGTAGAGCAATATATATAGGTAGAGAAATTAGCTGAAAATGAACTATACACCAAGCCCACTTTTCAGTCAACAAAACCAGAAACTAAAATAAAAGGGTGCAGAAAGTCTCCACCAACGTCAAGAAAGCTACAAAAACCACCTTCCAATTAGCATAATACAAGTAGAGAGTTCATTATCACAAAACATCTTGAACAAGTTGGACCAAATCAGAGATAAAATTAAAGATCCACTAGAGTGCGCATATTTCTAGTTTAAATATAAAGAAACAGTTATAGATTATCATCAATTGAAAAAATAACAGAGCTTACATTCTAAAGAACCAATGATGTCCATGATTAATTCATCTCCAAAAATTTTCTCAAAGATCTGTGAGCTATTCAGCAGGACTGCATTTTACTCAAAAAATAACTTATCAAAAATAAAATAAAATAATTGCTGGCAATTGTAGTAAATAGAACCAGAAAAAGAATACTGACTGATCCCTCTGACTATTTTACATATCATGTGAAGACCATCTAGATTTCCCAAGTCCTCACAGATGTGAAATATGTCCATCATCTTTTTGAAAAAGTCTTGCTGCATTATGAAAATTTTTCAGTCAAAACACTCGTTCTTGTTCATCCAAGATAAAGATTTCATGCAGAAGTCATACGAGAACCCAAATTTACATGAAAATCACAAAGTTGATCAAAACTTACATTGGCAACTATGAGTTCCACTAATCGCATCTGATCTGTAATACCACTTTCAACAACAATCTAAACAAAAAGTATCAATTAATATGAAGTGTCGTCCACATCCAAACAATCAAAAAAGATAAGTGAAACCAGGGAAGGGGGGCATATATCTTTAGAAACCAATCACGTTGAGAGTCCACTTCTTAAATTGTTTTATGTTTTCTTTAAGGGTGCAGGAGGAGGAGGAGGAGGAGGAGGAGGAGGAGGAGGAGGAGGAGGAGGAGGAGGAGGAGGAGGAGGAGGAGGAAGGGGAGAGATTCTTTGAGAGTCAATTTTTTTAATTGTTTTCTGTTTTGTAGAAAAAAAATTCTACAAAAGTATGTTCTCGTAGTCGCTTATTAAAAGTTAGACATGTTTGGGGGCAGTTTAAAAAAAAGTTTTCTGATTTGGCTAATTTCTATTATATTCTAGTTTTCTTTTAGTACGACCGAACTAACCTTAAGTATAAGTGGCAGTGTTGATAGCTCAACTGCAGGCAACTCCCTCAACTCACTGTTCATGCTATGGAACGTATCATCTGGCCATATAGAAATGGAAACAAAGAATTATTCAAAACTAATATCTGCCAAAAATAAATGCAACATTTTGTTTATTTAGCCATGGTACCGAATTCTTTTTTTTTCTTTTGTAAGAAACCAAGTTATCATTGAGAAGAATGAAAAAAATTACAATGACATAAAAAAAAAGCCCACAAAAGGAGTCCCAACGCTAACAACAAGAACAAACTCCAATCCAGAAGGATGAGACCAAGATGGTAATTACAAAAAGTCCAATGAACAAATGTCCATAAACATGCATTAAAACTAGAAACCTCCCAAACCTCCCCCAAGATTTCTCAATCCCTCTAAAATTCCTATTGCTTCTCTCTAGTCAAATACCTCACAGAATAGCAAAAAAAACAAGCCACACGATCTTGCCCTTTTCCCGAAAGGGAGGGTGTTCAAAAGCACCTCATCAATCATAGAGCTGCAGTTTCTACTACTATTTGAAACAAGCCCAAACAACCTCAAGCACGGGCTTCATAGAGAATAAGCAAATTGGAACACTATAATAAATGTTTGATATCCTCCTCATGTCACCAACAAAGAACGCACTATTGCGAACGAAACACGGAAGAAGTGTGTCGTGGGATACGATCTAGGGTGTTCACTTTCTCATGCAAAACCTGCGAAACAAGGAATTTAACTTTCTTGGGGGGTTTTACCTTCCAAAGAGAGGAAAAAGCAAAAGCCCCTTGGAGGGAGGAGGGGAACATAAAATGTGGAAAAACAAACTACACAAGAGTCCCTCAAAAGGAATGGACCCAAAGCCTTAAATCCTTTTCTCCAAGGTCAAACAAACCGATCAAAAATGATAGAAATGAGGGCTACAACTTTCGTCGTCTTACGGTCAGAAAGAGGATGACGGAAACCCAAAGAAAGCGAAGAGTGATTGAGGGAAGGCAATATAGAGGCCATCGAGTGTAGCCTCTTATCCGACAAATGATATAACTACGGAAACAAAGAACAAAGTGGTTGATCTCCCATCTAGCAATCCTCCCAAAAATAAACCTTCGAGTCTTCCCCAACCAAGCATTTCACAAATTAAGAGAACAACGAGAAACCCAAAGCAATAGCAATTCAAGAGGTTTTTACTAAAACCCTTAATCCCATGACCTGAAACTCACTCAAAAGGATGAGGACCATAGACATACCTACTCACAATGATCCTATCCAAAGCATTAGGCTCCATGAAGAAACGCCATAACCACTTTGCAAACAAAACCTCATTATGCATTTTCAAGTTACCAATGGCCAACCCTCCGAGCTCCATGGGCTTAAAAACCACTTCGCACTCAATCAAGTGGGAACCTCCCCCCTCATCCATCCTTTCCCACAAGAAATTCCCCGTCAATTGCTCAATGATTTTTCATACCAAAACTGGAACATTCTAAACAGAGAAAGGAAGTAATGGGAGATCCAACTCATGGCAGTACCTAATTCTAACAAATAAAAAAAGTGTTCCACCCTTCTTCGATTTCACAAAGAAACACATCTTTTGATTGATATTTAAGAAATTACAATGCTACAAGCCTACAACTCCTTTTAGAATTGAAACTAAATCTCTCAAATCGAAACATTCAAATACTGACATGAGACAAACACAAAAATGAAACCTAACTGTAAAAGAGAGCTTCCCAACCAGCATTAATAAGAATAATTGAAAAATTATTTGGAGATAGCACCCGATAAAGCCACTTTTAGTTTAACAAGATCAAACCTTTGTTCTCACAGAGGTCTCGTTTTAAATCAAATAAGCATTGATTTCCTTTCTGTACAAATACCCTGCAGCACTGACTTAACCATGTTGTGGATCCATGGAATTCTTGCTTTCCCCCTTAGGTGACCACAAAGATGGAAATTATTCCTTTTCCGCCTTCTCATCAAAAACCCATAAACATCCCAAACATTGAAAGTTTTTTTTGTTTGGTAAGAAACCGAGCTTTCATTGATAAAAAATGAAAGAGAAACAAGGGCATAAAAAAACAAGCTCAACAAAAAGAGAGTCCAATAACTAACCACAGAAATGGACTCCAATCCAACAAAAACAAACAAAAATCATAATTACAAAAGGGACTAATGGATGCCCAAAAGACACATGAAACCTCACAACCTGCCAAACCTCATCACAACATCTCTCAACCTCTCCAAAAATCCTATTATTTCGTTCGAGCCAAATACCCCACAACATGGCAAAGAAGCTAGCGTGCCACAAGACTTTGACCTTATCACGAAATGGTGACCCCAAAAGCACCTCCTCTAAAGAAAAACATTCTCTATTCCAAGCCATTAAAACCCCAAACAAAAACAACCAATGATCCCAAAGAGACTAGGGGAACTGGCAACCCCACAACAGTGATAGAGATCCTCAACCTGGCATCTGCAGAGAATGCACCAATGCAGGCACAACACCGAGAGGGAATGACTTTGAACGCAATCCACAGTATTAACTCTCCCAAGTAAGACCAGCTACGCAAAAAAACTTAACCTTCTTAGGAGGTGTTTGGTCCCATGAATTGAGTTGAGTTGGGTTGGCTTTTAAACCCAACTCACCGTTTGGCTCATGGAGAAATTAACTCCTTAAAAAAACTGAACTTTATCGAACTACTATAGTATTAGAATATTAACTCCATCGACTCCACCAACTTGTAAGTTTCAAAAAAGTTCAATGTGTGTTTAGAAAATGAAACCTTAGATTTCTATATTTTGATAGAAGTTCAAGTAGTACTTAGAAAAAAAAAATACAAGTAAATTGCCTTTTTTTCCATTGATCGATTGCTTTGTTGTTATAAAGAATGCAACGTTCGATTTCTATAAATTGAAGGAAGTTCAATGTGTAATGCAAATATTTGATTTCTAATTGAAAGAAGTTCATGTAAACAAGGCTAGACTGCCTATAATTTAAAAAGAAAGATAAAGAAGGATTTTTTTAAAAAAAAGATCAAATGTTGAAATATATTGTTTTTTTTAAGTGGACATTTGAATTCAGTGTTGGAAAGTTTAGAAAATATATTTCAAGATGAATGGTTGACAAAAATAATAATAAAGGAAACAAAAACAGTTAGCTAAAATTCAGTCTACTTCGGATTACAAAAAAAATTGCACCAAATACTCCTAACAACTCAACTTCAACTCGGAACCCCAAACATAGACTTTTTTACTCAACTCAACTCAACCCAACAATGTACCCCAAACACGGACTTCTGAACTCACTGACAAGCTAACTCTGCCTAACTTGACTCAACTTTGCACGCCAAACGCACCTTAAGAATTTTGACCTTCTAGAGAAAGAACGTGGAGGCAAAATGGAGTGAAGGGGAAGGGACTCAACAAATGAAAGAAGCACTTATAAGTTTGAAATGTCGATATCGATGGAAATGTTGAGGTCCAAATTTTATGGAAATCATGGAAACTGTGTGAATTAGTCCATGAAACTTTAACTATGACTTAATTAGACTATAAATGAAAAATTTTAATCATCCTAACTAAAAACTAAAACAATATTTTAATGTAAATGTCAATGAAAATGTTTATGCCAGAATGAATTTTAGAAAAAAAAAATATGAAAAATGATTAAAATTGTTTGAATTATTTCATGAAACTTTTATTGCAGCTTAATTATACTATAATGGATGATTTTTTTAATCATCATATCTAAAACTATATAATATTTATATTGAGATATCGATGGAAATGTTGATGTCAACAAAAAAAAAATTAAAAAAAAATTATGAAAATTGTTTGAATTATTAAATGAGATTTTAACTATGATGACTTAATGAAACTATAATGAACCATTTTTAATATATATATATATATTAAAAAAAAAGTGCTATTTACATGAAAATATCAATATTGATCGAAATATTTTAAAAAAATAATGAAGATTACAAACATGTTTTAATTGGTAAGTGGGACTAATTTATGAAGTTTTAAAATTAGTGTATAAATTTCTAATTGTCTCTACAAAATTATATCAGAATTATGTTATTGAGGCTTGACTAATAAAATTTTAGTTGGCTCCACATAGAAATAATAACGAGATGACTATGTGAGATTAAGTTGATATGCAGTAAGGAGAGTAAAATGCAAAACTCTCTCAATCCAACAACGAAAAAATAGAAAATATATTGTTTAATTGAATTAAAAAAAATAAGACAAATAAATAAATAGAAATTAGAATGCAGTTTCAAAAAGGGAAAAAAAGAAAAAGAAATAGAATGGATTAGCGGGGTGGAGAAAAGATGAAAGAGGGGAGGTGACAGTGTCATTGTTGTAGGAGGAAATTTTTTTCCACTTTGCAAGTCCCACATCGTTAGTTTGTGAGAGGGAAGGGATGCATTTTCTATAAATAGTTGGTTGCCCTGCATGGAAATTGTTGTAGTTCAAATCGTTCTGGCAATTGTGGGCCTGCTTTGTAGTGGTAGTTCCCAAAGTTTGCATCCCAATAGCCCATTGGGAGAGTAAAATTTTTTGCTGGCTTGTGTCGTCAAAATTTCATTTCAATATTGAGAAATTGACGATATCTTGGCATTTTAACGACATTTTGAAAATGTCGACGCCATTTGGGGGAAAACAATTTTTTCCTTACCTTACGTAATATGATCAAAATGTCGACGTGTCGCTCGACATTTAATTCTATGCTTACAAGAGAAACCCTTTGACACATCAAGGTACCAAAATCTAACGTCCCTTCTCCCACAAGGACAAAGACCAGGAAGACTCGGAGGGTAATATGGGAGCCACATAGTGCAGCTTCTTACTCGAAGCCTTGAAAGTTGAAACAAAGCCTCCCATAAGTTCGTAGTCCTACTGAAGAAACGGTGAAAGAATAAGTGAGGAAGGTCCTCCCCACCTTCAAGGCACAAAATACAGCATCTCTGATTTAAAGACCAAAAATGACAGTTTTTTAACCCTATCAATCTGGTTGAATCTTTCCAAGAAGACTAGCCAAGGAAAAACATTCACGTTTCTCTGACTTCCACAAAGCTAACAGTTAACACAAAAGGTTTAGGAAGTTAAGGGGCTGAACAAGCTCTTTAACCAGTGAGTTGACTGAAAGAATTCGAGAATTTCCCAACTTCCAGCAATTCTTATCTTTCCTTCTTGAGCTTGTCATCCCATCTAACAGTTCCAATAGACCACAAAACTCCCCTATCTTCTCATCCTATGGTTTTTTATGGTGATAATTCTCCAAGATCTCCCATTCTCACCCCATGCATCAACAACCACCGAATCCTTGCTGTCTAAATCCTGATAAATCAATAATGTTCTACTTTCTGCTGACCTCTATAAGATTGTGACAGAGTTACGGGCATTCTTCTAATTGCACAGCACTGACTTAAAACAGAAACCAGCAACGACAAAAAATAAATAAATGCCTGAAAATTAATTCTTCGAAAGCAGTTATGTAATCTGTGTATAACGAAGTACCAGTTCAAATTCTATACTACAAACAATATTCAAATTATTCTGAGATATTTGGTTTGGAGGAAATGGAAAGAGAAAGCTACTCAACTTTTCTCCTTAATAAAACTATTTAACTATAGTCATAAATTATGCAACAACCATTTAGATCAAACCATGCGCTGCTGTACAGATTAAAATTTTCATTTGAACAGTGAACTACAATTTTCTCTCGACTCCCACAAAGGCCAAAGGAATACATCATATTTTGAAGCCCTAGTGACTCCCGCCCTTTTAAGTACAACAGTGTTTTATGCTTGAGCTTTGGCATGTCAACCTCAATATAGCCCTTCCCTATTTTTAGCTTCCTACTAGGTACTAAGTTTAAAGGAAGTTTCCCATTCAAAAGCTAGAAATCACCTCAGTAATGTAGCCTCCACTCCATAACAGTAAATCTACAACATTAAGTACCCTATCATGATAAATGTAATGCAAAGAACAAAACCAGAAACATTCAATGGCAAAAAGGCCTCAAATAACTGGGTACTTACTGTTGAGAGAATTAAAATGGAGATTCCTTTGCGCATTGCAGATGTGATCCCTAAATAAGAAAATTCAACTTTCAGCTAGTCTTATCATGGGACAAAACATTAGAGAGTGACTGGTAGATATTCAATAGTTACCATATGTATGAACATCCAGTTGTCTCTTGAAAGCTAAGAGCTAACTCTGTAGAATATTCTGGATCTCTCCAAGAGATTATGGTATCTGCATATTTAAGTAGCTGACTTTGTTAGTACTTCAGAAGTCAATATAAGCCTTACATCCAAACCAACCAGAAATTTAAAATAGTGCAGGTACACGGTAAAAGAAGATTCGCGTTGATGATACTGCTAAAAGTCTACAAGAAAATAAAGAAAAACCTTCTTGCTTTCTGTAAATGTCATCCGAACTAATACGATGTAGAAGTAGAGTCTCGTTGTCTTCTTCATCAACAACACACAATCCCAACTCCTCTGATCTCTGAGTAGATTTAAATTTACATCCACATCAGTGAAGACCATGTTAAATAAACTTCATTGAAAGATTGCAGAACCTCTCTTCTATTATTTTCTCTTTCTAGACAGTTCAATGTTTCTTATGTAAAACCAAGAAAAGGGGGGAAATTCAGACACAAACCTCCAAATAGTCAACAGTAACATGCCCTGTTCCTTGATCATCCCATTTTCCATCATCATTCAAACGATATACTTTGACACGCTGAAATTTGATGGTATAAACAGTAAGGATCAAATACAACCTCTTACAACAAATGAAATTCATAAAATAAAATAAAGTGAGTTTGAACTTCTCCAAGATGACCTTAAATTCATTCAGTATGTGACAAGTCAATTAAATGGACAACCTCTACTTTAAAGCTTTTTTTTTTCAAAAACTGTCCCCAATTCAACATAAGAATACCAATCTCTTAGTGTAAACTTTTAAAGTTCTAAAATATACGATTTAGTTTTTTTTTACTACCCTCCAGTGTTTCTCAAGCTATATAATTTCTCAGTGCCCTCCAGTGTTTAATTATTCGCAAACACTCAAACCTTCGCAGTTCAGCTCCAGATAACAAAGCTTATAACGAATTTAACGCACCTTAGAAAGCAGTATGTGCTTCTTGGTTCGTACTACTTTATCCAGAGTAAGTAATTAGAAAACAGTATTTGCTTCTTGGTTCGTCCTATTTTAAGAAATAAATTCTGGGTTGCAGAGCAAGTTAAATATCCATAAATGCCCAATCGAGCAATACCGGCACTCGAACAGCCTCTCAAACGGAAGCAAATTACAGCAAAAGTACAATACGCAATACAATTAAATAAACAAATACAAACAGAAACATTCAGAGACCAAATTCAACCACAAAATTACAAGCCCAACTACATGTCTGCGCCTAGTAGCATTCAGTGTCAAAGTAACGAGCTTCCAACATAACAAACAACTTACCTGCATAGAATTGGAGGTCGCCGGAGATCTATCTGGCGCGCCCATACCAACTGCGGCAAAATTGACTCAACTTCAAAGGCAATCTTGAAGTGGAGTGAACAGCAACGGGAATTGGTGCATGAAGAATTAGGGTTTCCAAGACAACGAAACAGAGAGCAGAAGAAACTAAATATAGGGCAAAGATTTCAGTGAGACTTGAAAGAAGAAACCCAAAACGCCATGGACGAAGCACTGCGAGCTTTCAATTGGCTATCTTTCGTCTCTCTTCGTCGCTCTCCCTCGTCGTCCTCCGGTGTGTGTTTCTTTCTTTCCACTTCTCGTGCTGAAAGAAAGATAGAAAAAAATCTATCCCGCATATTGGAAATAGAAACCTGAATTTTCAGTTATGCCATTCATTTTTCATAAAATAACAAACGGACCCCTTCCCAATTATGATCGCGTAATTTTACGCGCTCTTTCTTTTTTTTCTTTTTCCTTTACGCCAATTTTACGCGCCCTCTTGTTCCCACAGAGATTGGAGCTCGATGAAAAACCTAGCAGTTATATTTCCTGATTGGTCAAATTTGAGCTTCAATCATTTATATTGTTTATGAAAATAAATATATGCAACTAACCGCCTTATCAAAATCATTATTTTATTTTTTAAATATTATTTTCGCCTTCGTACTTTGAGTTAGATTCTATTTTAATTCATGGACTTCAAAAAAAAAACTTGATTTTAATATTTATACTTTTCATAATCTTATAATTAGTTCTATAGTTCATTTGTTGTTAGATTTTGTAAGAAATATGTAGTCTCTAACAATTTGATAAAAAAAATTGTAATGGTTTTTCCTTTCAAAAAAAACATTAAAATTTGTAATGGTTTTTCTTTTTATTATATTATTTTATTGACTATGAATGGCAAGTTTTAAGATTTATTGTGAGTGTGTTAATTAAAATGAAGTGAGACCTATCGGAACAATATGGTATTTTAACTTATTTTTTCCGACTTGAGAGTAACTCAATTAGTTTTAAACAAATCATCTAGTCAGCCATGCCCTTGTTTTCAATCAACCTGACATTTTTTTTTTCAATGTAACAATAGAGGTTTGAACTTTTGATAGTTTGGTTGATGATGAGATGCATTATTTAGTTGAATTATACTCCGGTCGACATATCATATCTCTCAATTTGATATTGTTTTTTAGTAAATGGGGTATTTAAATCTCTAACATCTTGGTCGTGGGTATACACTATATTCTCATGTTGGTCACTCAATTTGATACCAGTAGTAACCTATTTGATCTCATCTCAACCTTCAAAGTTTTAAATCCTTTAAGTTATTAAACTGTCTTAAAAAATTTTAAAAAATATAAAATCCAATTCAACAACTTTTACATATTTAAGTTGAGAAAATTTGAGGTGCATGTTATAATAACATGTGTTATAATAGTCTATAAACTACTCTACACCCCAAAAACAAACTATTATAACCATATTAAATAACTTTGCATTTCAAACACATATTACATATAACTCTACATACTATTATAACTCATGTTATTATAATTGACTCGACGCTCCAAATAACCTCCGAAAGATCTTGAGTCTAATTGATAATTATTACGTATTTTTTATTTTAATGTTGGAGTTTCAAATTTTGATACTCCACATTCATTGTATTAAAAATGTATATTTCCAATCAACTTCCAAACAATTAGTATAAATCAACCAATTTTCAATGGCAAAAATATGTTAAAAAAATAATCCTAAAATTTATTTTTTATTTTAAAAAAATACTATTCTTATTTCAAAAGTTGAGAAAACAACCCTTGGAGTCGAAAAATTGGTAGACTATTCCATGAACAAAATGGATATGTCTAAGTGTCGTTATTTCACATTCATTCTAGATAAGCATTTGAGTCGTCACCATGCCAATTCTTCATCTAACACCATGAAGGATTTCTACTTCAAGCATCATGAAAGATTTATACTTCAAGCATAGTTTTAAAACATTTATGGGTCGTTTGGATTGAGGAATTGGGAGTAGTAAAAGTTACAGGGAGTAAGAGTAAAGAAGTCTGTCAGTTCTGAAGCTTGTGTTTGGGGTGCATAGTTGTTTACTATAGAGTTTTAGAAACTATGATTGAGGCAAAGAGTTGCAGAGACCAAGAGTTTTGAAGTTTGTGTTTCGGTGCATATTTATTAACTTGGAGTTCTAGTGTCAAGTTTTCAAATTCTTTATACAAATTCTCAAATTCCCATTATTGTAAAATTATATTTTTTTTATTTTTTTTATTTTATTTATATTTTAAAATTTTACTTATAGAAAACAAAAATTTTGAAGAAAAAATATGTGAAGCTCTTATTTTAATATCACATTAATGCAATAGATTTATTTTTTGAAGTTTAATAAAATATTTTGTAACGACCCTAATTTTTAATTCAACTTGAATTATGGACATCACTGGGCAGCGTCCTCAACGCTAAAATTTAAGCAGCATAACGGCGTTACCCGGACAAACCCAAAAATTTTCTTAACCTGAAATAAACTTGTAAACACACTTCAAAGTAGTCAAATTTCGCCCAACCTCCACCAAACTACAAAAAAACAAAAGCTGGGTGTTTTAGATCACAATACAGAGTTACATGGAAATCAAACTAAAGGCAAGACGAATCAACGCAACCTAAACAACCTCACGTACATGTTAATCCAAGGAAATGAACGAATAGACATGCAACCGCAATGTAAGATTTTCAGAATCCATAACATCTCAGCACGAACAACCAGAAGGGACAGAAACTTAAAACGTGTTAAACTTTAAGGAAAGACAGTTTCTCAAATCAAAAGTAGGTCTTATAGTCTCGCCATGTCGCATCGTCGTCCACCAAACTCACTGTTTATTCTTACCTGCAACCAAAATAAGAAAAGTAGATGGGTGAGTATATGAAATACTCAGTAAGTAGCCCACCCAAGTCCAAAGTACAACAATGTGTCAACAAGCAATAAAAGTCATCCTTACGAGCACATTAGCACTCGTGCCCCTATTCGAAGTCCCTATGACCCTGACCTCCAATCACGCACTCTCTTCAATCATGACCTCAAGAACTGAACCCCCGATTCATAGCCACCAAGGCCAAACTCGCCTCAAAGGCTATCTCGGTTTGCCACCAGGTAATCTCAGTTAGCCACAAAGGTTATTTCAGTTTGCAACCAGGTTACAAGTCAAATGCTTTTGAGCAAGATTAACAACACAAATTTAAAAGAAACCATTAGAAGTCAGAACAAAGTGATAAGACAATGCATTAGTTGCGAAGTGAATATCAATGGCACAAATGATTATGTATGAAGATGGAACCAATAGTTATAACCTTATAAATGCAAAATAGATATAATGTATTGTCATAATCATACCGTAGAAGCAACGCTTTCCTAAACACATGTTTCAGCAAAGTAGCCCAACACAACCCAACACCTCAAACACTAGAATCAGAAACCATAGAATTCCATAACCTCAGGGTTTATGATTCCAAAACAATATGGTTTTACTATCACTTCGTGCGAGAGCGAGTTGTTGATGGTACTATAAGATCTTTGTATGTAAAGTCCTCTGAACAACTGGTTGATGTATTCACTAAACCCCTAGGGTATGTTATGCACATGGGTTCAAAATCCAAACCCATGTTTGGAGCAAGGTGTTTAAAACCCTTGGTTTCGGAACTCAACCCCATGGGTTACAACAGTGCAACCCCATGGGTTTCAACAGTGCAATTTCATGGAATTTGTTCCTGTTTTTCTCCTTCATTTATCGAATACTTCGACAATTCCGGTGAAAACTCTAGTGACCACCTGACGACCGCCAACAATGACCACACCGACGACTCGACCACTGCTGACGGATGCCTCCGACTACCACTTGATTTTTCATTTTTCGCGACTACTTCGACAACAACTCCGATGACAACTCTGACGACCACTCGAAAACTACCATAACGACAAACTCTGACTACCACACCGACGATTCGACCATCGCTGACGACAGCCTCCAACGACTACTTGGTTTTTCATTTTCGACGACCACATCAACAACAACTCCTGAGGATAACTCCGACGACCACCCGACAACGAAAACTTCGACGATCATACCGACGACTCGACCACCGCTAATGACTGTCTCCGCCGAATACTTGATTTTTCATTACCTCTTCAATTTGTCATTTTTTATTTTCGGTGATCACTTCGATAACAACTCCGACAACCATCAACAATGAAAACTCCAACCATTATATCGAGAACTCGACCACCACTGACGACTGCCTCTTTCGACCACTTGATTTTTCATTTTATCTTCCATTTGTTATTTCATTTTTTATCAACACTTTGACAACAACTTCAGTGACAACTCCGTGGTCCAACGACAACTTTGACGACTACATCGACGCCTCACCATCACTGACGACTGCCTCAAGCGAACACTTGATTTTTCATTTACGACGACCTCTTCGACAACATCTCTGCCGACCACCCAATCACCACCGACAACGACAACTTTGGCAGCCTCCTTGACAATCTAACCACCTCATCAACTCGACCACCCCAATAACCCGAGAATCTAGTCAATTTTTTAAATGGTTAAAATAAAACTAAAAAATAGCTACTAAACAATTTTTTTTTGCATAATAACATGTCATTATACTCTCGAAACCTTTGAATTCTGTAATTTTTTTACAAAAAAGACAAGAAAAAACAACTTTGTATTTTTTACTCATTTTTTTTGTTTAATGTACTCTCAAATGGCTCAATTTTGTAATTTTTTTTTTTAAAGTTATAAAAAAATGAAATATTTTTTTTTCCTCTTGCACATATGCATGTTAGGTCCTTTTGTTTCATGTCAGATGCAAAGTTGTTTTTACTGTGTAACTGTATGTGTGAACTTGTGGTAAAGATGTTTAAAAAATTCGATGACCCAAAGAACCCAATTAACCCAACCGAATTCTACGGTTGGGTTATCAACTTGTTTGGGTTGGGTTGGATTCAAAAAAATAAAACTTTATGGGTTGAGTTGATTCGTGGGTTCATGAAAATTAGTTTAGGTTGAACCTAGAACTGAACCAACCCGAACTTTATATCAATTTTAGAAAAATATTTTTGTACTTATATTACAACGATATGTACATATACTTATTTTAATTTTATACTCATTTTTATTATTTATTCTTCAATAACTTTTTAAAATAATTTTTTAGTCTTTTTTAAGGTAAAAATTCATAATATAAATTAAAATGAAGTTGTTAATCTTGATTCAGTATTAATATATATATATATTTTCCATATCAACACTTAACTTAAAAAAAAAAAGTATATAACATGACAAACCTGAACCAACCCTAACTCAAATGTTTGGTTGGATTTGGGTTCATTACTTAATAAAGGTTGTTTGGGTGATATTTGCAACCCGAATAGTTAGGTTGAGTCTAAAAAGTACCTCAACCTGACCCAACCCAACCTACGAACACCTCTATCTCGTGGCATGCTTTGCTTTTTTCTCTTTGAATGCTAAAAATTGTTCTAAATGTTTAAAACTCTTTATTTTATTCGTCAACTACAACATAAATTGAAAGTTTCATCGAAAAGTTACTTAAAAAATTGATCCATGTTAGACAGTAGGTTTTACAATTCACACTACAAAATTTAAAAGAAATAAAATAGGAAAATTGTGTATAAATTAAAACATGTATAATATATTATAAATTCTATAATATAAAATGACAATTCTATAAATTTATAAAAATCATATTCATAAAATAAATTAATGAACATAATATTAATCAGTAATGTATAAATTAACCTATAAATTGATAAATAAATAAATTGATTTTTATGCATATTTTATTAATATATCCGTAGTTGATAATATATATCGATTAGGTATCTGCTGCCACCATCCACCATTCGTGGACCTCCTAAGGACGAGGCCCATCCATCCTCATTTTTTAATATTTTGGCTTAATTTGGACTTGGAGTTCTTTTCTTATTTATTTATTTTTTTTTTTTTAATTTTGATAAAAAGTTCTAATTTCCTTATAAAAACTTAAGGGCTTGACGATAGTGCGTAACTTCCACGCGTTCCTTCATCGTCAGCTTTTCAGAAGATTTCAAGATTTCGGCCTTCGAATCCGCCTCATTGGACTTTCCTCCGCCGTTGGATCCGCCGCCGGCAACTACTTTCCGCCGCCGGCTGCTTGAATTTAGAGTTCGAAAATGATGGATGAGAACGATAAGTTTCCTATTGGTTTGAAAGTGCTTGCCATTGATACCAATATTGTGTGCCTCAAATATCTCACTCACCTTCTTCAAAAGTGTCAATATAAAGGTACTTCTTTCTCTCTCTTCATACCTATATTTTCTTTCAATTTTCCCATTCAAAAAATTTTAACCTCTTCCAACCATTGATCGTTAATAAACCCAGTTCTTTAAGTTTTTGCATAAATCCTAATATTCGGTTTGTACGATTTTTTTTTTAAAAAAATTGAAACCCAATCGTTATTTAACTGAACAAAAAAAAAAAACCCTAATTGGTCGTTTTTTATTTTTTAAAATGTGTAGTAACTGGAACAACGTAAGCATCGGAAGCATTAAGGATACTGAAGGATGAAAAAGAAGCTAATTTTGACATCATTATTACAAATGTTGTAAGATCCGACATGGATGGCTTCGAGATCCTTCGCATTGTTGGTCTCGGAATGGACATTCCAGTTGTTAGTAAGTATTTCCTCAAATTACTCTAGCTAATTAATTAAAATTAAGACTTGTTATTTTTTTTATTTTTTTAAAAAAGTTCTGAAACGTAACCCTAATTAAACTTATAATATTAATGAGTGAACATTATTAATTAATTTATTTTGAATTTCAGTGGTCTCTGCAAATGAGGATTTGGAGATGGTGAAGAGGGGCATTATGGAGGGAGTTGAGGCCTATTTACTGAAGCCAGTTAGCTTTAAAGAATTGAGCAATATTTGGCAACATGTTTTACGTAGAAGATGTCGAAAAAGACCAAACCCTAATGTTATGGAGCAAGTCGTATTAATAGAAGAACAACAACACAACAAACTCATTAATATTTCTCATGATCAAACTCTTACAATTAATTATAAGGAAGATCATGACAATATTAACAATGTTGCTTCACCTAATTCATCTTCTAAGAAGAAGCATCGAGTATCTTGGACAAAGGAATTGCATGACAAGTTTCTTGCAGCTTATGAGCAATTGAGAGAAAAGGGTTAGAATTAATTATATATTTTCCTTATAATCTTAACTTACTATATTTATTAATAACTAACTTCATTTATGTTTCAGAGAGAGTCCCAAATAACATATTGAAGCTCATGAACGATGTAAATTTGTCACGAGAAAACGTCGCGAGTCATCTTCAGGTTGGGTTGGTTTGACTAATAATTAATCCATTATTTTTAATTTTTTAAGATTTGAAATTGTAAATTATATTCATCCATCTCACCATATATATAACTCCTTAATTACAGAAACATAGAGATTTACTAAGGAAGAAGAAGGCAAGCGGACTAGTAGGACAAAAAAACTACTACTCGATGAACCAAAGACGAATAAACACAAATTTGGGGCCTCAAGGCCAATTTCAATTCTCAAATATGGCAAGATCATCAATGGAAGAAATTCAAGGAAATGAATTAAACTGTCGATCAACTAAATGGCTCAATAATTTGATTTCAAAACCATGTGACCAATACTTAGGATTTGGTCCAAATAACAATATCAATCCACAATATCCATTGGAGACTAAATGTTTGAATTCAACATTATCTCAAACATTTGAAAATTGTCTGATTGATAATTTTGGTGCAATTCCTGATCAAGCATCACCTCTTGCCTTGACTACATTTCCCAACAATAATACTACTGCAGGTATGTCTCTTAAACACTGCCAATACAATTATTATATCAAATTTTAACTAATTAATTTGTCCCAATTAATTTAATTTTATGTACTACTTTATAATCCTTTTCATTAAATAGGGCTTAAATTAATCTGGGTGTTTCTTATGTTTTTCAGGACGATGTTCTCAAATGAAATTTGATAAGGGAGATTCCCTCGACTGCTTGTTAATGGAGGATGATATCAGTGAAATTTTTAAACAGGTAACTTTAATTCTAACTTAGGATATTGTTTTTTTTTTTTTTTGGTTTGATGTTGACATTTTTATTGATTCATATGTTGGCAGTTTCAAGGCGAAGAAGCTTTTTAAGCTTTGACAGTGGAGAAATTTTGCCTGTCTTGTTCTGAAGTTGCTTTTTGAAAACCAGCTGCAGCATCTTCACAAAGTGCTCAAATCCATTCGATCATCTTAGCTACAATTAGGTTATATATAGATATAGTATATATATAAATAGAGAGATTTTTTCTTTATGTACTGAAAAAAAAAACATAGAAAGAATATATATAGATTCATATGTCTAACACTAAGAAGTTTATAACTTTGTTATTGCACTACTAATCCATTATTATGAATAAAAATATTTTTTTTATGCTGGATTCTCTTTTTTTTTTTCCATGTAATTTGACAGTTTATTTATTTATTTATTTCTGAACTAAGATCTTGACAAAGTTTTAAATCATAAACAATTTCCCCTCTTGATTTTACTTAAATAAATCTTACAACTCAGAGTGGGAAGTCTCAATTAGCTCTCAAATTCATACTCTGATTAGAACTCGTTTATTGTTTCTCTCATTTTTGTTTCTCATGAATAAGTAAGCTTTAGTTGAAGGACAATAATAATTATAAACTTTTAAATAGGTAAAGATCAAGTTAGGAAATAGTACAGATGAAATATAAAGACTAAAATGGTGGTTTAATAAAAAATAAAAAAATAAATCAATGAAATTCAAACAATATGAGCCAAAATTATGATATCTAGCTAGGTTGCTAAAGTTGAGATTTAACACAATTTTTTAAATCCATGAACTTCAACCAAATATGGGCTAAAATTATGATATCAAGCTAGGATTGATGTTAAAATAGAGAATGTAAGCAACTAATTAAATGGTCAAATCACAGCTAAGATAGTGAGTAAAAAATAAATTTTGGAATGATTTTAGATAAATGTTTTTCTAATATAAAATTTTAATAAATAAAAAAACACTTGTAAGAAAATGGATTTCTTGACTACTTGACAATTGTTAATTTGGAAAAATATTCTTCTCTCCCCTAATTTATTAAAAAAAAATTATAGAAAATATCAAACCTTTAACTTGGCAAACACCATCGACTTTCTCCCGAATTTTCAAATTTATCAAATTGCAATTTGAACTCAAAGAAATGTTGCAAAATATTTACTTTAAACTGAATGAATGTTTCAATGTTATCTTTAAATAATATTTTTTTTTGTTTGAACCATCATTATAGAAAATACTCTTATCTGTTATACAGTAATCTTGATTTTATTGAGTTCTTTTTAATTAAACTCGGTAGGTAAAATTAGCATAAATTGAACACCTTTACAGTACAATTTGCAACACTTAGTCTCAGTTGGATGAGATTGATGGGTTGGAGGTGAAAATATCTACCTTGTCAAGTTCAATGGAAAAAATTGGTGTTTTTTTTTTTTGTTTTTTTGGCGCAAATATTTAATATTTTTCTTTCTAATATTTTATATAATTAATAAATTAATAACTTCTACATGCAGTCTTCTCAATTTATGATTGAACAACCTCACATGTAAACCTTGAAGAATAATTTTTATTATTTTATTTCCTATTAATTATCTTCTTTTATTTTTTTTTTGTAGTCCGGTTTTCTAATGGAAATATCAGAACTTTCTTTGTGATTGTGATATTTCAGCTGGATCATTTAGAGACGATCTATATTTTTCTGAAATATTTATGAAATTCATGAATCGTTTCAATTTTCAATACCTTTTAAATTTAAATTTTAGGTTGACATATGGAATTGTAAATAATCTAATTCAATTAAATTAAGAAGTCAAATATTAATATTATTTGAAAATTTTTCGTTTTTAACCATAAACTTGGCAGATTGTAATAATTTTAACCCTAAACAACTTTCAATTTCATCAATTTTGACCTAAAACTTAGTATATTATATCAATTTTAATCATAAACTTTAAATTGCATCAATATAAACCTCAAACTTAGCAGATTATATCAGTTTTATAACCGTGAAACTTCAATTTCATGAATTTAAACTTCAAACTTGAATAAATGTATCAATTTACACCATCGATATATTATGTGTTTCAATCCTCGATAGAAAAGTCACACACGTCTTAAAGCCACGTGTTGCTCTATAATAAATTTTATGAATAAAATTGTAGTAACTCACTATAATGTTTTTCAATTTTCTGGGCATAGTTTTTTTTTTTCACTTCTTTTCTTTTTCTATTTTTTCATTTCATTATAATTAGGGGTTTTCGAATGTAAGACATAATTCTACTCGATCTATCAATTTTTAATAGAAATTTATTTGCACCATACTTTTTTTCGATGGGGTACTCTCATTCTTGAATTTGTCACAAATATTGATTTTTAAAAAATTTCTTGTTGGCCTCGATCTTGACTTTTCCTTTATTCGTCACAATAGAAGTAAGGATTTCGGAATCACACTCGTCAGAATCTTTGTCATCTTCCTCTCCAATATTGATGTTACTTTAGTCCTTCATAAGATTATCGATGAGACTGATAAGGTCGACTATGACCAATTTCTTGTGTTCATGGGTGTTATTCTATCCACCATTATCTTCCCTGTTCTCTCGCATTTTAGTTGAGCTCAAACCCCTCACCACTGGAGTTAAAAAACCATCATAGTCATCGCCACCTTTTTAATGACGTCACGACCTGGATCTTCTTCACACTCGTCGTCGCTGGTATCAACACCAAAAGCGAAGGAAACACGAGTATTTATTTATTTTCATGTGGGTCCTACTCTCGAGAGTCGCGTTCGGGTTTCCATGATGGTGGCGATCCAACTTGAAATTATTATTTTTTTTTTTTGTAAATAGTAAACAAGTACATATCATAGACAACGTGTGGCTTTGGGCATTGGGTGGAAAATCTTACTAACAGGGATTGAAACGAAAACTTGATAGATGGTGTAAATTGATGTGTTTATTCAAGTTTGTGATTTAAACTCAATAGTAGGCCAATCAATCCGATACTCTTGATGATTTCTGAAAAGTCTTGCGCCTCCATATAGTTTTCAATCTTCCCTTTAATCAAGAGAATGACTTATAGAGAATCAAATTCCACCAACAATGAAAAACCTTTATTTGAAATTGATCCCAAACCTTTGACCATCCCAAACAATTCCACAACAAGAATAGTCCAAGGCGTGTTGACATATTTATGTCCTGCTCCAACCACACGACCTTCCCAATCCTGTACTATCCACCCAATACCTCCACTGTCCAAACCTGGGTCCAAGAAGCATCCGTACAAACGCTCCACCATCCCTACGGTGGAGGGCACCATTGTTGAGGGGTGTTTATGCCCCTATCCAAAGTGTGAATATTGCGGTCATATATGCCACGAAGCTCGGTAATATCCTCCTGCGTACTCCTTTTCCACTGAGTCCAGTCCAACCCTCCGTTGTTGTGGACAATATCATTTGTGTAGCTCCAGATCTTCTACAGTATTATCATAAAAACGTCTAGATCCCCCGTACCACCATTCACCATCTACCATCCAAAGTAATCAGTCGCGCCCCAAGATAACCTGAAACCATAAAAACATCAGCAATGGTAGGGAGAAAATAAAGCCAAAAATGTCGTGTTACCTTACAACCCCAGTGACAAACAATCTTAGGGTGTGACTTGCACATCGGGCACCAAGGAGCGACATCCATGCTTTTTCGACACAAATTGATCTTAGTCGGGAGGTTATTTTGGATAATCCTCCAGCAACAGATTTTAATTTTACTTGGAACCTTAGTATCCCATAACTTCTTACAGGAACTCCTAACATCATTACCAGAACTAGAAGCATTAAGAGAATAGTTATATTTAAGACCGAGTTGATAAGCACTCTTAACAGTGAAAACACCTTGATTATTATACTTCCACACTATCTCGTCATTCAAAATTTGAGCCTATACGAGGAATCTGAAGGATATGATGGGCATCATCCCCAACAAAATGTCTATGGATCTTCTCCACATCCCAAGTTCCGTCATCCTTTAAAATATAATGAACTGAGTCATGAGCGAGGATTGGATCAACCACCATTGGATGCTCCCGACCCTCAATTGTAAACCAATAGTCACTCATAATGTTGATTTGACCGCCGTTTCCAATTTTCCACCGATAACCTTTTTTGAAAAGATCCCAACCCAAAGAATGATTCGCCAAGTATAAGAAGGATTAGAACTAATTTTTGCATTAAGATAATCCCCGTCTTGAAATAGCGCCCACGAATGATTCGAAAAAGAAGACTCTCTGGATGTCGAAGAAGCCTCCAGATTTGCTTTGCTAACACTGCCTGATTAAATAAAGAAAGGTCACGGAATCCCAAACCCCCTACACCCTTGCTTTGCTACCATCACTTAATTGTTGACGTGAAACATTGATGGACAAGACATAACATAATAGAATAGACCAACTAAATGAAAAAAAAAGAGCATATGGACCGAAAAATAGTAATAATGGACAACCATGCACAACATATTTCAAAGATTAAATAAATTTAGACCACGAACTTTGTGCTTATATATAGGCTATAGCATGCCTTAAAATTTTAAAAAATATTTAATAAGTTTATAAACTTTCAGTTTGTTAAAAAATGTCAAATACAATTCACAAACTTTTCATTTTATATCTACTAAATCCAATGTTCAAAATGTTTAAAATCAACCAATCAGAATTGGTTAGACATAAAATTGAAAGTTAAACCCCGTTTGATAACTATTTTGTTTTTTATTTTTAGTTTTTAAATTTAAACCTAAAAATACTACTTCTATTGTTTATATGTTTTATTATCTACTTTGTACCTATGTTTTCAAAAATCAAACTAACTTTTGAAAAACTAAAAAAAAATAGTTTTCAAAAACTTGATTTTGTTTTTATAATTTGACTTAGAATTCAAATGTTTTCTTGAGGGAGATAACCTTTATGGTAGAGAAATTATGTGAAAATAAACTTAATTTTCAAAAACCAAAAACTAAAATCAAAATAGTTAACAAACGGAGATTAAATGTCAATTTTTTTTAATGAAAACAAAATTAGAATATTAAATACTTATCAAACATTAGAATTAAAAGGGAGAATGATTATAAACTATTATAGAAATAACAATTTCATTTCTAAATTTTAACAAGTAACCATTTAATCATTTACATTCACTACCATAACAACTTAGCTCATAAACTTTAGTACATAACAATTCAGTCACCGTACTTTACACCCCATAACAAATAGTTTCCTGTTAAAAATTATGATTAAAATATAATTCAATTTTTTACACAAGTATATCAACAAACTAATTAAATATCCCATATATATATAACTATAAGCTACAAAGTCTACATTTTTTGTTCGACGAAGTCTAAATAATTGTATAAATTGCCGTTTACTTTTGATATAATTTTAAATTGTTACCAATCTAAAAACATAGAAACTAAAGCTCAATTTGAAAACAATTTCGTTTTTATTTTTTTCAAAATTAAGCCTAAAAATACTATTTATACCAATGAATTTGTATATTTACTTATCTATTTTATACCCAAGTTTTTTAAAAAACAAAGCTAGTTTTGAAAACTAAAAAAATGTAGTTTCAAAACACTTACTTTTTTGTTTTTAAAGTTTGATCACATCATTAAGTAAGATGAAAATCATGGTATGGTAAGAGAAGATAAAGAGAAATGTTAAAAAACAAGTATAATTTTCAAAAACTAAAAAGCCAAATGATTATCAAAGGGGATATAAATTGTTACATAGTAAAGTGCAGTAAAACACATAACAATCAAAACTGAGTAAACAAGCCAACTGCTTGACCCTGTTACATGGATTTTCTGGACGGGATTCACAAAATTTTATATTTAGGACGATAATAATCATAGTTTGAGCACATTTTCTCAAGGCTTCTTTACCTCTTTTCACTTGCCTCGTGACCATTAGAATTCATGGCTGTTACTAAAGGCATAGAAACCCTAAATTTGTAGCCTTATATTCTTGTAACTTACGATCCAACATTTTGTGCCAAATGAGAATAAACAAACCAATAACACATTCAATTGAAGTAATGAAAAGCACACAAAAGAAAGAGAAAGAAATACAAAGCTAACTGTCAGAGCCAAATGAACTAGGACAATAATATAACTCATTGGCACAAGTCCAAAAAAAAGAATAATCATGAAATCCTATTACAAAGAGAGCTCCAATGAAACCGTATAATCTCAAATAGCCAAAATCTGAGAAGTTCCATCCAAAAATCTCTGAGAAAATATCTCAAACAAAAGACACCTCTAATAGCATTGAATCGTAAGAATCTTTTAGCCTAAATTTCTGAACCTTGTTTTTAATGTGCATAAGAACGAGTTATAAAAATTTAGACCCAAGTTAATCAAAACCTCATCCCATATACCATACAAATCTAATCTAAATCTACAAGTCAAGTGCTTTTCAGCAAGATTAACAGCACAAATTTAAAAGAAACCATTAGAAGTTAGAACAAAGTGGTAAGATAATGCATTAGTTGCGAAGTGAATATCAATGGCACAAATGATTATGTATGAAGATGAAACCAATAGTTAGAACCTTAAAAATGCAAAATAGATAATGTATTGCTGTAATCAGGCCGTAGAAGCAACGTTTTCCACATCAAAATGGAACTCGCTACCTACAACAAAGTCAAAATTACAAGACTGCAACTGAACAAAGACAGAGAACACAAAAGGTTCAATTGGAAATCAAACTTGTATCATAAAAACCCTAAACTTGCCGCTTCATGACATTCTTCTACTTTACTCTTCCTCAGTAGCTGATTCGCCACTCTTGTTGTTGTGTTTTTTCGCGTACCTCTGGTTCCTAAGAAACTTTGGGTCCATCTATACACAGATCGACAAGACAATATCAGAAAAGGCAAAACGATTCTGAAAAAAGAAAGTTCTATACAAAACAATCGATCCAAAAAGAACAAAATTGGTTCTGTTCCTGTATTTCGTACCCCTTTAGTGGAAGTGTGGCGGTGCTTCCTTGGTTTCTTGATGCCATTCTTATGGGCTTTGCGGGACTGATTGTGCGCCGTGTGATTCTTCGACTTGGCCATTGATCTAAACCACAGAACGCCAACAAAATGCAGAGAAAATTAGAGACCAGCAAACACCGAATGCTCTTAATATCTTCGATGGAAAAGAAATCGATGAATCAAAAGACTTTAAGCGATAAAAATAGCGAGAGGATTCCAGCAAACCTTGAGACTCTGAGAGATACTGCGGTGCAAGCTAGGGTTTCTGCCGAATCAGTAAATCGTAGGGGAAGGAAGTTGAGCCTATTTTAGACGACCAAACACCTCGTCACGGGCTGTGGAAATTGGGTTGGGCTTCAGCTTGAGCCCAATTTCTTTTATTAATGACTTAAATTAAGCTAATATTTATAGAAATTTGGTTAAATTACCAATTTGTTCCCTATGCTTTCAATCTTTATAGTTTGTTAAAATCTCCTAAGTGGTCCATAATAATTTGATAAAATCATCATAATTAAAATTGTCATAACCTATCGACTTAAGTTTTTTAGTTGATTTGTGAGAAAACGAAAGAAATACCGAAGAAGAATATATATATACCCACACACCCATGCATACTTTTTTTTTAAGTACAATAGGAGTTGAGGGATTCGAATCACATATCTTGTGGTTATTAACACATTCAATATATAAGTTTCAGTTTTAAAAGTTAAATGAGAAATATAATCCTTAAATTTTTAACTTTGTGTCTATTTGATCATTGAACTTTAAAAAGTACTTAATAAAACTACTAAACTCATAGTTTTGTGTCAAATAAATCTCTTGACTTTAAAAAAGTATTTAAGTCCTTCAACTTTGAATTTTGTGTTCATAAGTGACTGAATTTTCAATTTTGTGTCTAATAAATCTTTAACCAATTTGACATCTTTTTAAATTCGCAAACTTACTAAATACAAAATTGAAAGTTTAGATTAGTTGATTGTAAGAAAAAAAAAATTATTGAAAACTTAGATTTAATTAGACATAAAACTCGATTTTATATATAATAAATCAGTTAATTTTTTAAAAACAAAAAATCGATCCAACATTCATATAATGTAACTTGGTTGCAACAACCAAATTGTAGCGGTCGCTATTTGAGATACATATGCAAAAGGTATGGCATAAAGATCCCCAAATAATATTCATAAAAGATTATCGATACAAGAAGCAAATAACATCATTCATTTGTGTTTTAAAAATATATAATTTCAATTAGCTCAAGTTTTGCATTATACATAATATAATTACACTCGAATAACTCTACAAATTTAGCTCATCTGTTATTTTCCTTTGGAATTCTATCAACTTTGTAGCGTATATATATTTTATAATTCAACCACCTTTTGAATGAAACGTTAATCGTAAATATAAAATTGCAACAATTAAATTGTAATAAATAATTAATAAAATAAAAACTCATACAATATATTTTAGATCAAGAAGTTCGATAACTCAGAGCATAACTCAAGTTGTTAAGGTAGATGTCTGGTTTTGAACTAAAAAACAAAATAAATAATTAAAGATAAAAATTGGTTAAGGAAAAAAGAATGTTAAATTTCGTATAATAGGTCCATGAATTTTAAAGATATATTAATTTTAAAAAATTAATTGATCTATTAAATATAAAATTAAAATTTATGTATAATAGGATCATAAACTTTCAATTTTATGCCGAGTAAATTCATGAATTTTAAAAGAGTAGATCAAAGATTTATTAAACACAAAATAAAAAATTTATGATTTATTGGACACAAAAATAAAAATTTTGAGACTAAACAGACACATTTTAAAGTGAAGGACTAAGTAGGCATAAATTTGAAAGTTAGGGACCTATTAATCATTATTAAAGTTTAAATCCCACTAGAGACAAAATTGAAAATTCAAAAATAAATTTATAATTTAAAAAAGAAATTGGGTAGGGGGCAAAATAAAAATAGGCTAGGGGAAACCTGTGCTTGCACACAGTCGTAAAATTGTAGTAACGCCTGAATCCTTTTTATTTTTTATTTTCATTTTAAAAAAAACCATTTTGTCAAAATGACGTATTCAGATCTCCATCATTTTCCTCTGAATTTCCATTTCTTCTTCTTCATTCCATTATTTCACGCGCTAACCATTCTCCGGTGACTTTTCCGGCTTGATTTCTCACTGATCAGCAATCGGCGATTATGTTTCTCGTCGATTGGTTCTACGGTGTCTTAGCATCACTCGGACTCTGGCAAAAAGAGGCCAAAATTCTCTTCCTCGGCCTCGATAATGCCGGCAAGACCACTCTCCTTCACATGTTGAAGGACGAGGTGAGTTTCATTTCTGTATCTTGATTCCTATAGTTGAATTTTGTTCTTCGATTCTTGGATTTCTTATGGAAATTTTGAATTGGCGTGTAGAGATTAGTGCAACACCAGCCGACTCAACACCCGACCTCAGAGGAGTTGAGTATTGGGAAAATTAAATTCAAGGCTTTTGATCTTGGAGGCCACCAGATCGCTCGCAGAGTTTGGAAAGATTATTATGCCAAGGTGATTTTTAATTCATTCTTTTGGTCAATTTCTGATTGCATTCTATCTCAGTATCCAGGGATTGACTTGATTGATGGTTTTCTTCGTCTTGAAATTGTCGATGCTTTGATCTTTTCAATTAGATTCAGATGTCATCCTCTTCCTTTGATTGGTCTCAACTCTCAACGCAATAAGATTTTCCTCAACGACGGCTATTATTATTAATCTTCCGTTTTGAATTGATAACTGATTAGACCTATGATATAGATTTTGTTATTATTAATTTGATGGTTGTTGGAGTTTTCTTCTTTTCAAGCCCACCAGATGCATTTGCTGTGCTTTCACTGTAAGAATTAGACATTGGTTTCAATCTTTTTTAGCAGTAGTTGACTTTTTGAAGAAGGAACCTCCTTTCATTTTCTGAATCTGGATTAATGATTCCAACAACCTGAAGTT
The DNA here is from genome assembly GCA_036507285.1 of Trichosanthes cucumerina. Lineage (NCBI taxonomy): Eukaryota > Viridiplantae > Streptophyta > Magnoliopsida > Cucurbitales > Cucurbitaceae > Trichosanthes > Trichosanthes cucumerina. The sequence goes on along the minus strand of CM071840.1, from coordinate 79,745,702 downwards.
ACATGAAATAGAAGCTGTTAGGTTCCATGGAAGTTTCTTTTTTCATGTGTCAATAACTCCCACATTGTGAACCTTCTATGAATAAACAAAAACGAAAGTTGCTGATGCATCCTATTTTCTAAATCTATTCAGATCCTGCTCTGATCAAACGAATCTTTGGGCATAATTGCCATTGAAGTTGAATATGAGAATGTGGAAAACCCTTCCTTATTTCCCTCTCACTCTATAGCTTTCGTTGAATAAAAGCATTGGCAAATTGTATATTTGTAACAACGCGTTTTTAGAGTGCTCCTAGTTTTAATATTTTCATTGAAACAGTTAAAGACAGGCAAGGGAAGAAGAATTGCTACCTTCTCAATCTTCTTCATTGACATAGCTGTAGATTGTGCATTTCCATCCATGCTGTCACGATCCGTCAAATCCTTCTATAATTCAAAGCAAATATTTAACTGTTGAAAGTTGAAATCCTTTCAGATTTCCTGGTGATGTAAAACTGAAGTCATTTGAACATCTGATCTTGTCCAATTTCATGATCTTCCCTGCTTACTGTTCTTATAATATTCTGTTGTAACTATTGGAAGTTGAATAGCATTTATAATCCTGAGTTTGTCATAGTTTATGACTTCTGAATTCCATTTGTGCTAGCATAGTTCATTCTCTGCTTGTGTTAGTGTGAGAATGTCTACAGAAAGTAACATGTTGCCTATGTCCATGATTAGGTGGATGCAGTAGTTTACCTGGTTGATGCCTATGACAAAGAGCGGTTTATCGAATCGAAGAAGGAGCTTGATGCTCTCCTTTCGGACGAAGCGCTGGCTGATGTCCCATTCCTTGTACTCGGAAACAAGATTGACATCCCCTATGCAGCTTCTGAGGATGAGCTAAGATTTCACCTGGGTTTGAGCAATTTCACAACTGGCAAGGGAAAGGTTAGTCTTACCCAGACTAATGTTCGACCGCTCGAGGTTTTTATGTGTAGCATCGTCCGCAAGATGGGATATGGCGATGGGTTCAAATGGCTCTCTCAATATATCAAATAGTACCAACATTGAGTAATTAGCATCCATCATTCCATATAGGTCATCGTCTGTGCCTGACTGAACTTAGTTTGAGGGAGAAAAATGTTCACAAGTTTAGCAACTCGAGATTTGTTCTGTTGGAACGAGGTTTTGTTGTCATGATTTTCTCCGATTATTGTTTTTGACTTGTTTAGTGACATTATTGTTGCTTTAAACTCTCAATAAAGTTCTTAGATCATCGACTTCTATAGAATTAAATTGAAGTTTGAATCTCTGTATCAAGGAAAGATACGAATCTTCGAGGAAAAAAATGTTTCATTATGAAAATTTGTAGTTTATCGATGATTTTGAAGTGATTTTGGAATGACAAAAGTCACTATTTAGTAATTTTAGACATGATAAAAGTAATTTTGGTCATTCCATAATCACTTCCAAACATGTCCTTTTGTCACGTTCAAAATTATTTCGAAACATATCTTTAATATTTCAAAATCAACTTAATATTTGATTTTACACTTTTAAAAATAATTTTTAATTAAAAACATGTTTGGAGTGATGTAAGACTACTAACGAGACTCACACTTACAATGCTATTGAGAATACAACAAACAAGTAATAGAGAGGGAAATGAGGACCCAACTCCTTCAATATCGAGAGTTCTTCGATATTAAGGAGGGGTTATTTCATTAGATATAGAAGGGGAAACCGATACAAGCATTCTCCAGCTAACCGAGAGGCTGGTTCTCTCCACTACACAAGACTGATTTACTCCCAAAAAGATACCCTTCCCCTGTACCCCGACAGACTATAAAGCCCTCACTCCCATGCTACCCTTACACGTCTGCCCTCATTCCCCTGTGGTCCCACGTTCCCCAGAAACAATTACTCTTTTGCCCCTTCTAACATATTTCTTCTTACAATACCCCGGGGTTCAAAAGGCACCTTGTCCTCAAGGTGGAAGTCTGGATACTGCTTCATAATGTCCGCGCAAACCTCCCAAGTAGCATCGGTAGTATTTCGTTTGGCCCAACGAATAAGGCATTCCCAATACGATTTATCATCATTCCATCGCACACCCAACACATCTTGGGTTTCTTCTCTCGCCCATTCATATTCCTCGAGAATACGGGGTCGAAGGTTTGGATGACAAAGTGAGATCCCACGCACTTTCTTTAATTGCGAGATGTGGAAAAACAGGTGAATGGATGTGGTTGGCGTAATCATCGCAGCTTTATAAGCCACTTGGCCTATACATTCCAAAGATTTCGTAAGGATCGTAAAACTTTGGGGATAGCTTCTCATCGCTTTTTGCCGAGACCGATGCCGGTAAGGCGCAGCTTTTTTAGTATACCCAATCTCCCACCGAATTTCAATTCCGTCGATGTAAATCACCGCTTTTTCATTCTTTCTGTGCAAGTCGTCGTTGGTCCTTTAGTGGTTTGCAAATTGGCGCCACGTTCCATGAGTTCTTGATCAAGCGTGCTATTGGAAGTTTTTGCTCTCCATAAGACACCAAGGGTGGTGGGGCTCTACCATAGACAATGTTGAATGGGGTGGTGTTTATGGAGATATGGAAATTAGTATTGTACCAAAGATTCCGCCCAACCGATCCATTGTTCCCATTTGCGTGGTCGCCATTGCGAAACACCTTAAATACGTTTCAAGGCAACGATTGACCCGCTCGGTTTGGCGTCATGCGGGGTGAAAAGAGGTACTTTTTTTCATTCGCGTGCCTGCGCAGTGAACAACTCTTTCCAAAACGTGCTCATAAAGATTACATCTCTGCCGGAAATGATGGATTTTGGGAAGCCATGTAGTCGGACTATTTCCTTAATAAACAGGCGCAATACATCCTTGGCGGTGTAGGGTGTTTGAGCGTTAAGAAGTGAGCATACTTGCTCAAGCGATCCACCACAACTAGAATCGAATCGACCCCCATGTGATTTAGGCGGTCCTCAATAAAGTCAAGACTAATGTCTTCCCAAATGCGATCCGGGACCTAAGCAAAAATTGTAGGAGACCGGCGGGAGCTAGAGATTCTGTCTTGTTCCGTTGACAAATCGCACATTGGTCCACATAGTTTTTAACTTGACGCTTCATTCCCTTCCAAAACAATTCTCCGGCTATGCGTTTATAAGTTCGCAGAAAGCCTGAATGGCCACCTAAAACCGAGTCGTGATATAGTTGTAAAATGGTTGTAAGCAGGGAGGAAGAATTGGATAATACTAACCGATTCTTGTAACGAAGTTGTCCTTGGACTAAACTATACTTCGGATGGGATGAAGGATCACTCTTGAGTTGGGAAACAATCGCCTGAAGATCAGTATCTTCATCCACTTCTTTCATAATTGTGGCAATATCAATAATTCTTGGTGCAGATAAGGAAGAACAGTCCCCTACTTGCCGAATCCGAGACAGGGCATCTGCCGCCTTGTTTAAAATTCCCGCTTTATATTTGATTTCAAATCATATCCTGGTAAGCTTAATTAGCCACTTTTGATAATCAAAGTTGTACCTCACACGCTTCTCTGCGCATTCTTTAAGGCTCTGCAGTCGCTTAACACTGTGAAACGCCGCCCAACGGCGGTAGTGTCGCCACTTTTGTACAAACTAGCACAATTGCCATTAGCTCTCGCTCATAAACGGATTTTAGTCGGGCTCGCCGGATAACTACCGGTCAAGTAGGCTATCGGTCTCTGCTTACTGCATCAACACCGCCCCAATCCAGCCTGATGCATCCGCTTTATAACAAATGGAATGGAAAAATCGGTAGTGCCAACACCGTAAAGTCATCATTGCTCTTTTTAATTTGGTGAAAGCCTCGGTATTTCGGGGACCAACGAGCGTTCTTCTTCAACATTTGATGCAATGGTGCGGCTATGGACCCATAGTTCAAGATAAATCGCGATAGTATCTCGTAAGTCCCGTGAATCCCACGAGTTCCTTCATCGATTGTGGGTCAGGGCCACTGAGCATAACTTTGTACCTTTCCTTCATTCGCCGGCCTCCACGCTTTCTCCGGTGACCCAAAGGCCTAAATACTCCACTCGCTTCTTGGCGTAGAAAGTGCACTTCTTTTCGCTTAAGATCAACCGATTTTCTCTCAAAACATTAAAACCAATTCCGGATGCAACAAATGTGTTTCCATATCGTGTCAGATATCAATATATCATCAAAAACACAAGGACGCACACTTCGTAGAAATGACCTAAAAATCTTATTCATCAATGACCGGAACGCTGTTTGGAGCATTGGTGAGGCCAAAGGCATGACCACAAATTCATAATGTCCTTCATGGGTTCTAAGGTCGCTTTCTCGATGTCCTCCCTTTCATCCGTATCGATGATATCCGGTTTTAAGATCTAACTTGAGAAATACCGTGATCCGTGCAAATTTCATCTAATAACTCTTCAATCATTGGAATCGAAACTTATCCTAATTGTCACCGTTTAAAGCCCCAGTAATCGACACGCAACCTCCAAATTTCCATCTTTCTTTTTGACTAATAATACCGGGCTTGAGAAATTTGGTACTTGGCCTGATGATCCCCGTAGTTAGCATTTCGATCCACTAGTCTTTCAATCTCGCTTCTTCGGGCATGGGCATACTTATACGGACGCGCACATTAATCGCCCTTTCCTTCTCATGCGAGCACAATGCCATGGTCCACCTCTCTCGCGGGGGAAGTTCTCTCTCCCAAAAAAGATCACTATATTCGATCTTAACCTTTCCATGTCCCGTGGTGTGGTCATTTCCTTCTGCTTGATTGTTGTTCTCCGTCGATTATCGACACTCCTTTGCAGTCACATCTCGTAGTTCGATCAAATATCCTTGATCACTCTCACTCCATTCTTTTGCCATCATCTTTGGGGTCACCGGGCCTTTGTAAGGGAAGGGTCTCCTCCGAGAACGACTTGATCCTTTCCCATTGCAAAGGTCATGGTGAGTTCCTTCCACGACTTCCATCACGCCAAGGGGTTCTTAACCAAATAATTCCTAGAATGACGTCGACTCCTCCTAAATCGAGAGGTAATGTGTCTTCTTCCGGGGTGATGTTTGCGAGTTGTATCGTGACTCCTCGGCGGATACCTCTCCCATCCGTTGTCATTCCATTTCTCATTTGCACATCAGTATTGCAAGGTGTCGCCTTTGTGAAGCTCCAAATTCATCGACTAACTGTTGGAAATGAAGTTATGAGTCGCACCGCATCCAATGAGAACTATCACTTCTCTCCCGGATTTTGCCACGTAGTTTCATAGTTTCGCGCGATGAGAATCCCACTAAGGATTTTAAATCCAATTCCACGAAGTCAATCTGGTCGATTTTGAAACTCGTCTCGCCTAACACCCATTCTTCATCTTGTTCCGCTTTCCTTCTGCTTTCACCTCCAAGTCCCCATACTCTGTCTCCCAAATCACTTGTAATTCTCTGAGCTCGATTTTCTTGCAGCGGTGATCCTTGGAGTATTTTTCGTCGCACCTAAGCATAACCCTTTTTCGTTTTGCTTGGAACTCGTGCATCGCTGAGACGGCGTTGAGGGGGTTCACGGCGGTTAGGGTTGCTTTCTTCTCGTGAACCGCGATTTGATCTCAAGTTTTCATTGGGCATGAGTTATGTTTTTGGTTCGGGGCCCGTGACTTCTTTCCTCTGTGGACACCCCTCCCTTCCTGTTACTCTCCAATGGGCCGACCCATTTTTCCTTTCTAGATCGCTTCAAGGATTCTTCACGATCTTCAATCAACTGGGCCTGTTTCATTATTTCCTCCACTTTTTTGGTTCTCTCATCGATAACTACGCCTCTAATTTCCGGCATGAGACCGCTGAGAAAAGTGTTTTCCAAGACATCTTCCGCCACTCTCGTGCGGCCCCGAGTAGGATTCGAATTTCTTCCTGTAGTCTCTCATCGCTCCTCTTGCTTGATCGATAAGAAACGCATCGCAGACACTTCCTTCTTGGGTGGCTCTATATCGATTCGATAATCTCTCCTTAGCATCCTCCCACGATACTATCTTCTTTCTCGTTGTTAGTCCACCAGCACCATTCGATCACGTCCGCTCAAAACTCACAATGGCCACGCTCATTTTTTCTAAATCGCTTAGTTGATGTACTTCGAAGTATGTTTCTGCTCTCACCATCCACGCATCGGGATTGTCACCTGTAAAAATCGGCATTTCTAACTTTTTGTATTTACTACGATCAGAGGTTACCTCTGTTCTTTTGCTCTGACTTGACTCCGCTATTTCCATTCTCAACGATTCGCCGTCCGGTGGTTTTCCTTTAACTTCATTTGGTTTCGCGAGCCCAGAGGCTCGCTTTCCGCCCGACCATCCGCGCCATTAGAACCAAGGCCTTCTGATTTTCCCTCATGTCACTCGCCACCCTCTCCCATCCCTTATCGATGGCATTTTCCATACTCTTCATTCTTTCTTTCATCTCCGATATCTCCCTTTCCGTGCTGGAGATTCTTTCCTCCATGGCCATAGACCGTGTTTTCCCCAGGTCGACGTGCTCTGATACCAGTTGTAAGACTACTAACGAGACTCACACTTACAATGCTATTGAGAATACAACAAACAAGTAATAGAGAGGGAAATGAGGACCCAACTCCTTCAATATCGAGAGTTCTTCGATATTAAGGAGGGGTTATTTCATTAGATATAGAAGGGGAAACCGATACAAGCATTCTCCAGCTAACCGAGAGGTTGGTTCTCTCCACTACACAAGACTGATTTACTCCCAAAAAGATACCCTTCCCCTGTACCCCGACAGACTATAAAGCCCTCACTCCCATGCTACCCTTACACGTCTGCCCTCATTCCCCTGTGGTCCCACGTTCCCCAGAAACAATTACTCTTTTGCCCCTTCTAACATATTTCTTAATAATCGGGGGTCTTACATTTGAATACGATAAATGTGATTTTAATCATTTTAAAATTACTTTCAACACATGCCTTTAAATCTTGTTCATGTACTTGCTACTATGAAATAATAAAATCTTCAAGTCAAACATGAAAATTACATATTCTACAAACTCTGTGGACAATAGAATGTCCACCAAATTCTTACAAACAGTTCAGAATGGTTAAAAGTAAAAATCAAACTGACATATTCACATACATATCGCATTTACAGGCTACAAGATAAGCATCTCCTACCAAAAGCTGAAAAACATTTGTTTCGACTCAAAGAGCATTAATTCTTACCCCACCTAGAAAATTCGTCAGTCTCTAAACTCATTCCCACAATAAGGAGAGAATCTCAAGAGCTCCCATCTTCGACTTTTGAGTATCGATATCAGTCATTCCCAATGTTGGTCTGAGCTCAGGAAACTCATCGTCTCATGTCTTCAATAATTCATAGTATAAACCATTAATCACTACCACAATCATAGGAACCTTCAAAATTCATATCAGTATGTGAAAGTTTGTCATATTCCAGCTGCAACACCTCCAAAAATATAACACAATCAAATATTTATACTAGAACTTACACAGGAAACTTCAATTGGAGGCCTTTTAACTCACTGCTGCTGTATCAAAGGTCGACTTCAGCGTTCATCCTACAATGCTCTTCTTGTACTTTCCTCGAAACATCGGGGTTGTAAACTAAATCTTGTTCGTGTTTTTTTAATGTCTAACTACTGAAAAATAACAGATTCCTTCAAATCAAGTTTGCAATGGGGCCTAGATCATAAAATTACATATTCTACAAATTCTGGGGACAGTAGAATGCCCAACAAATTCTTTGAACGGTTCAGAGTAGTCAAAACAACAAATCAGACTGAACTATTCATATACTTACAACATGTACAGGCTACAAGATAAGCATCTCCTACCAAAAACATTTGCTTCGACACAAAGGGCATTAGTTCTTCCTTCCCCCACCTAAAAAGTTCATTAGTCTCTAAACTGATTGCCACAATAAAGAGCCAATCTCGAAAGCTCTCATCTACGGCTATTCAGATATTCCTCGTATTGGCCTGAGCTAAGGAAACTTCTGTCTTTAACCATTCACAGTGTAGACCATTAATCACTACCACAATCGCAGAAATCTTCGCAAACTTGTGCTTTCAGTGACTCAATTTCATATCAGGATGTGAAAGTTCTTCATATTCCAGCTGCAATACCTCAAAAAGATGACACAATCAAAATTTTAAACTACTTGGAAATTACACAGGAAACTTCAAAGGGAGGCTTTGAACTCACCGCTGCTTCATCGTAGGTTAACTTCATCCTCCGATACTCCTCTTGTGCTTTCTTTGATCGAAACATGGCCTGAACCCGTACAACAGCTTTCTCAACTCGCTCTTCTGCTTGTTTTTGAGACACACGGTAGAAGTCCTCTACCTCCACTATGCCAATTTCAGGCTGTTCTGTCACTTCAGCAGGTGCAACTTGAAGGCCACGAAAGCCTTTTCTCTTATGACGCCAGCGCAGTATAGCTTTCTCGAGTACTCCTACCGACCATACAATCTTACGATACTGCCTCCGCACTTGGAAGCCTCTAAATGCAGCCTAGAAGGAAAGAAACAAAACAAAAAAGGTAGTCATCTTCCTGAACTGCTCATTTTTAACAGAACAACTCTAGCACGCATGTCAGCTCATAATAGTTGCATGAAATTTCATGATCACTTCGCAATAATCACAAGGTACAAATAAATCATACTGAAAAGTGGCAACCACGAGAAGATCACTTCACAATTATTACATGAAATTTCACTCCAGTTAATGCAGACAAACTAAAAGTTCAATCGCAGGAAAATGTTTACGTTCTGACATGGACTTCAGTTCCATCGAAGTTTTTGTATGCCCCAAAATACATGAAATTAGAACCAAAATGGGTGATTCCATGGATTCTTGGATATAACACTCTTTTAGGCAATTATGCAAAAATAGCACTCCAATTAGCAATAAGAAAAATAGAGGGAGAAAAAATAATTATAATTTTTTTTAGTAAACTCTATCTGGACGATGAACAAAATAAATCAAACGTACAAAAAAGCTCTTCAATATTTCCTTTTAAAACTTAGTGATTCCTTTCAAGTCAAATCATACAACAAAGGGCTATAACCGATTCACCATGGAATGGTTTGAGCCCATCAAGTACTTAGTCTCCTCAATTACAAAGCGCTTTGTCTTTTCAATAATCAAAAGTGGTTTTAGAAATTCACAATAGATTAAAAAAACATGTATATTTCTTTGAGAAAATATTCAACTATTTATTTTTCCAAAATTGCTTATATAATAAGTGATTCATTTAAAAACACCTTTTTTTTCCTTTCAAAAAGGCATCCCAAACACACACTAAGAGTAACATTTATTCAATTCTCATCAAGCAGAAAAGATAAATTTGGCCGATCTTGTCTATCATATAGTTCACGGCTTAGTTGGTTTTATTTGTGTAAACAACGCCAGTATAAAGCGGAGACTTTTCAAGACTTAAAGATGGCTTGGGCCTATCTCTTTCACCTCCATGGTTCATAATCATTTCTCAAATTAATTGACGGTAATGCCAGGAACTAAGGGTATAGACTTACTTGAATTCTAATAGCTTGACGGCGCATATTAAGGAAGTCTTTGCGGATCTTCCAAGTGCGGAATCTGTATTGAATACGAGCAGCAGCTGCCATTCTTTTTCGCGTCTCAAAGTTGCGGTAGGCATGTTGAATTTTCATGGCTGCAATAATACCACGTGCTTCATCTTCAGGGGTGGAGAATTCAATTGCTTGAGTCCTTTGCTTTAAAGAATGCTCACGGAATGCAGCTTGTATGCGTGCTGCTGCATCAGCTGCTGTTCGGTAAGCTGCTAATGTTTCTTTCATATACATCTGCTCCTCACTGATGCTATCTGGGTAACTGGCATCGGTTGTTGTACTAGTTTCCAATGAACCACTAACATTTCCAGCCAAGCTCATCTCATTAAAATGTGATACCAAAGCCTTTTCAGAAAGATAAGCAGATAAGCCATCATAACCATTCATAGATGCAAGATCTGCAGCGGTACATCCCAGAGGGTTCCTTGATGAGGGATCGGTGACCAAGTTCGGCTTCGCCCCCACTGATAAAAGAACTGCTACCATTTTCTCCCTACACAAGGAGATTTTTGCGGTCAAATAGGTGAGAAGTACCGTCCAGTAAAGTAAGTAAACTTTTAAACTAAACACTGGGCATTTCCAACACACCAATACAGTGTCAACCTCTCTGCTTGGTTCAAGGATATTGTTTTTTTTTTAAAAAAAATAAACATTCATTGAAATCAGCAAGCACAGCCAACTGTCCCACCTACACACTAACTCCTCATTGAGGAAAGCAGAAGAAATGGAGATAGACGGCAATTGAGATAGATGATGATTGAAGATAAATATGTTCATATGTATGGAAAGATTGGCTTTCTAGTTGGAAAATTTTGAATCGGTGAGGAGCATCTCAATCTGGCAATAGGCAAGTTGTGTATTTAAATTTAAAACTTCCAAGATAAAACCATATCAAAGAATTAAATCTACACATAATATAAACTAAGGAGTATTTAAAAAAAATATATATATATATATATAATATAAAAACTAAGGTATGAAGAAGTTAAAAATAATAGAAACTAGTTTAGAAAGGTTTGCAAAAATCCCGTTAATGATCCTCAAGCATTCCCATTTCCAGGAGAACAAAAAAACAGAAGCGAAACAAGCATTGTTTTGGGCATCTAGAACCCCCATATGGGACTATTTGTAGGTACTTAGGCATCTATCTAATACCCATACGAATTTGATGCAAACCCACAAACAATCAAGGATATTTAACAAAATCTTATTTACACGATGGGAACTCTCCAATTAAAAGGTCCTCAATTGGTGAGGGGGATTGGATGAAACTGAAAGGCTTAACCACTTTTTCCATCAATTTGACAAATAATATTGTACCTTCCATAATAAGCTGCCCAGTGAAGAGCTGTCCATCCAAATTTATCTCGAAAATTTATTGATAAACCAGACCAGGCAAATAGATATATAGCCCAGGTATATCCTAATATGGCACACAAATGGATTACTCCTTGACCTTTGACATCAAAATCAGTGCTTTTCTTTGAGCCTTCAGCAACTCTTTCTATCAGCCATTCCCTTAACCTGCTTCTCAAAATGATCTCAAGAACCCCCTCTCTTGCTTGTGGAAATGGAGTGTTATTTTCTTTAATTGAGTTTAACAAATAAATCCAACTATCAGAAATGTCAGAAGTTTTGACAGCAAATTTCCTGGCCTCATTCAGGGCAATGGGTGACAATTTGGTTGACATGATGCTCAGGCTTTTGGATGTAGAGAACAACAGATAAGCAAGCCGCATCTGAACTTGAAACTCTTCCCACTTTTGGATCTGTTCTGAAGCAACTACAGGCTCTTGTAAAAGTGGTGCACGATACTCAAAATTCAAAACTTGACTTATAGGTTTGTGACCATCTAAGCTCACGTATAATTGTACTAGTCCTGTTGAATGTGGTTGTACCAGACAGCGATAAACTCCAGGTTGAATAAAATCAGCATTAACACTAGTATTACCACACACTACCAATATATTGGACTTTGCGAGATGTACAAAATCATTGTGAAAATATCCAGTGATTAGAATCTGCAATAAGTACAAAGAATGCCATTAGTATATTTGCAAGTTGTAAGTGGATTAGCAGCAAAATGGTGTATTCCACCATTGTGGCTGTAATACACCAAATGAAAACTTGTCAAATCAACGAGAGAAGAAATAAACAACTACTTTTCAAAAAATAAATAAATAAATAAACAACTCAAGCTATTCTTGGAACTCCATTTCAATCTTAAAGTGAAAAGATCATTCTGAAGCTTTTTAAAGCTCATGCAATGAATAGGTAAGGATTGACCATATTTATTAAAATGAATTACTATCAAAACATTTTCACTTCACGTTTATAATGAGTTAGTCAACCACGTTCAGAATATCGATCATGGGAGGAAAAGCTACCCAAGAATGAAAATGAAGGACAATATTCAAGTTTTTGAAAGTTGACATTGGCAGCAAACAAGATTCCATTAATAAAATTCAAAAGCCTATTGTACCAAATTAGTAATGAATATTGTCGAAATATTCAAAAGGATAAATGGGAAATGGCCGAACCAACCTAGCCTAGACTCAAACTATGTGAATTCGGAAGAGTAATATTGCATGTACGGAATTAATTACTCAAAGAATGACCCCATTATTTAGGAAAAAGAAACAAATGTAAAAAAATTTCCTCGCGCAAATTGCTTGATGAAAAATCAAACTCACAGATCAAAAGACCAATGATTTCCCCTTATTAAATTCACTTGGTCTACTTCTACGATTTAAAAAACAGAGTTTACTTCAACTATTACAGAAATTTAATGGGACTAATTAGGGCTACGCAAAATAGTTCAATCATAGACCTTTTTTTATAAGAGAGATATAGATTTAATTTAATCAACCGAGGGAAAAAAGAGTCGTGTGTCTAGAATTGGTATAGCTAGCAAAAAGTAGTATCGATTGACAAAACCAGTAAAAGAGTAGCAAACAGCACTAATAGGTTTCTAATCAGATAACAAAACTAGTTTGGCTTTTCCATAAGCTCATTAACGATATCACTTATATGGTTGGTTCTTCAGCTACTGGTCATGTTGTAAGGACAGAAGTGGAAAATTCAATCACCAACACAAATTACAATCTTAAAAAGGCAACATGGTTTTTTTGGTTCCTAGTTGCAGCAAATACCGTGTCCTTCCACTATCAATGCTGTTTTCTACAAATAAACTTATAATTTCACAGTTTAAAACTTTGATGTTTCACCTCTCAGAATTTGATTAACAAAATATGTCTATGTTAGGGACGTGTTAAATAGTTTATTTAAAATTGTTGGCAAAGATTGAAATGGACTTTTATACAAAGTTTAAAGATTAAATTCTGTTTAAAAGTTTACCAACCAAAATAAAGTAAGAATTAACGTTTATGGGCCAAAATATGATTTAAACCTAAGAATAATAATAATGATAAAGTAACATAAAAGGGAATGCTTTCCGTGCCTGCACAAGAAGAAATACCACAAAGCCTAATACACACCCATATTATGACGGTAATCAAATGTCAGTTAAGTTTAGGAAATGCGAAAAGTTGGTACTAGTAGAAGAGAGAACCTTTGTTTTTTCTGTTGAAAAGGCCCATGCAGGTGAGACATCGGTTATGTTAAAAATTTGCTCCATAACAGAAGGTTGACGGTGATCTAATGTCGGATCAGTATAGGAATTGTGAATGGATGAAATGGATGGCTCAATAGCAGGATCAATGACTGTACCCGGAGACTCAGTGAAGACTTCATTTATCCATCGTCCAAAGCTGTCCTGACTTTGCAATCCATCATTTAACAAATTGTCCAATGAAGTAATTGGAATGGATTCCTTAGTCTCTACATTCAAATTTTTCTGACCACGCATTATCGGCATATAGGCACTCCCTGTAAAACTGATAGTGCCGTCAGCACTCTCAGTTGACTCAACTGGATTATTAAACGAAGACATGTCCCCCAATAAATTGTTGGCCACCTGCAAAGATGGATTGTAAGGGTCCATATATGAGGTAAAAAGATGTTCAACATAAGCAGAAAATTGTTTGATAAACAATATTGTCAAGTAATGAAGCAAAACAAAATTAACCATTATTAGTTATCAGTTTTCTTTATCATTAATAAATAAAGGAAGAGAAAAGTGAAGCAAATTCTACCTCCCACCGGCTTGGTCTTGGGAGTCAAACCCAGCCTTGAAGAGTAACATGCTCCAATAAATGGAATACAAAAAGTGAAAGGCAAGGGAACAAACAGAAATCAAAAGTCAAATGGTAAATGGTAAATTATTCTACTCACATTTATTGCAACTTGGTTCCGTTGGTCAAAGTATGAAGGTCTGTCTGATGAATGAGAAGAAAAGATTAATAGAATTAGTATTTGACCCATTTGTTATCTAATTCAGCAGTTGTTTTTGCCTCATTTAGAACTTTTTCTTTGTTACCTCCTTTAGGCATGGCAGGTTTGAAAGGTTCATTTGTTACAAGAAGTTCATCCCACTCAAGTGTGTTGATCTCATGAAGCCGTTGTTCATGATTCATGACTGTTGTAGTGTCACTAGGCTCTGTTCATTATACATGTAGTAAAATAAAAGTAAACTTTACGTTTCGTTTGAAAGGACAAGCAAACCAAAAGTAACCTCACCAAAGGTGTTTCTTTTACAAGTACTCTAAAGCACATGCTTGATAATCAATCACTTTGTTGTTTGGTTCTGATATTTCAAAAGTGATTTCATCTCATTAAAAGTGCTTTTTTGGATTACTGGTATTTATTGAATAAATATTTCTATTATTGACAATCTAAACTACAACTTCTCTAAAAAAACAATCTAAGCTAAAACTGATCAATATAAGAAAGAGTAAAATAAGCGGGTAAGGTGCATAGAGAGATCAGCTTGAGAGGGCATATGAGATATGAGTAGAAAGAGAGTACTAAGAGGAACTACATGTGAAGTGACAAATTAGATAGAAAATGTGTGTAGAAAAAAGCTAATGAGAAAAGGACAGGGGAATCGGTGAGAGTTTGGGCTATTAAAAGTTAATGGGAGTATGTGTTCTGGAAAATCAGAGAGAAAAGGCGTGTAAATGAAAGCTAGTAAAAGCAATGGAGTGGAGAGGAGTTAGTAAAAGAAAGTGGGTACAGAGTAATTGGTGAAATGAAGTGTTTGTGAGAGATTGCAATGAAGCTTCAAGCCAAAAGCACTTGATAAAGCCCCTATCAATTGCTTCTTTGAAAAGCAATTCCAGGTGTTTTTTACTTTTTTGAAAAATTATTTCCAAATTGTAGGTGAAGACAAGTAGAAAATGCTTTTGGCCATCAATCAGTTAGAAATTTAAACATGGTTAAAAAGACTCCCAAATATACAATAAATGCACCAGAAAATTGCAAATATAAAGTACATGGCCGCTCAGATAGAGTATAAAGAAAAAACATTAGGAAACAATGATCATCAAGCAAACTACAAAATAAAAAAAATGAAATTTGACGGGTTCAGCCAGTATCACCTGACAGTTCATTTTCACCAACAGAATAAACATGATTAGCCCTAGAATCAAGTTCTTCCGATAAAAGCTGAGGAGTTGATATGTCAGAGACACAACCAGAATTTGAATTTATAGATGCGGATGGAGAATTCTGCAACTAGCAGTAATAGGAAGTTAGTGGAGTGAATTATTTTTAATACAGAAGACTAATTGGATGAAGTTGTTCATGAAGTGTTCATATGCATGCTATTGATATCACGTGCATAATGTTAGGAAGTTTTATCCATCCATGCGATGAAGCACCATGGAGTTGATACATATGAAAACAGTGTTTATCTGACATACTATTCTAATAAAATAGTGTCATGATCATTGCCTTTTCCATTCCAGAATAAATTTATGCACATCAGAAGAAAGAGAACCACTTATCACTTGAATTGCCATATAGCACTCAACATATAGGCAGGGCCTTGATTTTTTAGAATTAAGTCGGATGAGCAATAAAATTGATATAGAAATTGCACTGGCATTTAGAGAAACTGAATGGCATTAAGAGAAACTTAAAGGCAATAATCATCAAGAAAGTTGGTGTCTTAAAATGTTTAAAGAGTAGTAGCAAGCATATATATTCTATGGTTGACTTTATCCTTAATAAATGTTGGATAAAATCATCAAATACAACACAAATAGGTAATTATCCAGATTTTGAATGGAGGGAGAGAGAGGAGAGACATGGAGGCAAAGTCAGCCAATGTTAAATGGAAGTAGTAGTCCAAATGATAAAAGCTCATCTCATGACCAATATATTTCACTACCAGTAGATGCATTGTGCTGAAACTAACCTCTTGTGTTTCACGGTAATGAACGAGGACAATGTGTTCAAGAGTCCTGAACAAAAAGCATCAGTAAGTCATAGATTATACAAATATGATATAATATACTGCCACTATCTGATTTTATTTTTCTTTGTTCGTGGCAAGATGGGGATAGACCATTGAAAGCAGCCAATATACCAATGTAATTTCAACCACAACATACTTATCAAGGAGCCAATAACACCGGCGAACAAAGGTTGGGTTATCTAGGCCATGAGCATAGTATACATGTATCCTTTCTACATTACCAACCTGCCAAAGAAAAAGAAAGAATTATCAAACGAAGTTTTTTTTTTGGTGATTAATGCTATAACAGTACAGCAATTACTATAAATCTAAACACAATTAATACTTGACATTGACCAAATTATCAGCTGACGACTAAAATTCATTTAATACTGTCAACCCACCAATAGACTCAAAAGAAAAGGCTGGTTGTAATCAATTGGATCATCTAGGGGTTGTTTGGGGCACTGAGTGAGTTATAATAACATGGGTTATAATAGTCTGTAGAATTATATAATATTGTTTAAAATGCAAAGTTGTTTAATCTGAGTTTATAATAGTCTGTATTTGGGGAGTAAAGTATTCCACAAGTTATTATAACACAGATTATTATAACTCAAGCTCCAAACAACCCCTTAATATGTTCTCCAACAACTTCCATCACATGTGGACTCGTATATTAATTGATTGATGAGGGATCGCTAGAAGACAAGATATATGAAATGAAGATGATATCTGAGAAAATTGAAACAAACTATGAAATAATATTATAAGGATTTGAATTTATATTTTCTTTCTCTAGTATAGATACTGTTTTCAAATGCTTAAGCTCATAAAGTGTGCCAACTTAACTCTTCAATATATTCCGAACAAACACGATAATATAACTATATTTTGAATCAGGTTTGGGGAATTTAGGCAGAAACAATAGAAACTACTTCAAATTTGTAGAGAAAAAAGGCATATAAACTATACGGTAACACATGAATTAGATGTGTCGAAGGGGTTATGGGTTAGGTTATGTACCAATTTTCCTTTAGCGTTATGGGTTCGTGTGTGTGTGTGTGTGTGTGTTTTCTTGTCAAAAATACACATGGACCCATAATGCTAAAGGAATATTGGTATATAACCTAACCCATAACCCCTTCCACACATCTAGCCAATTCTTTTACAATATGCAAAGCATCAAGCTAGTATATATCACCAAATAATAAATTCCAATAGAGCATTTGGAACTAATTGATCGCCTTCAACGTGAAATAGTCATAAAAAACACAACTTACTTTCTCACCTGCCACTACTAAGCCCGGGGCAACAGATTTTTAACAGATCTTTAGCTATTCATTAGAGTGATATGTTCCTTATTTAAACATTTCAAAGGGGGAAGATTGAATTAACCACATGCCAAAAATGAGACCATCTGAGTCAGAAAAATGCATATGTAAGGAATGAAAACAGATCTTATGTCTCCACCGGCTTTCTAATTATGAAATAGTGCATAGTAAAACAAGACAC
Source organism: Trichosanthes cucumerina (assembly GCA_036507285.1). Classification (NCBI taxonomy): domain Eukaryota; kingdom Viridiplantae; phylum Streptophyta; class Magnoliopsida; order Cucurbitales; family Cucurbitaceae; genus Trichosanthes; species Trichosanthes cucumerina. The sequence goes on along the minus strand of CM071840.1, from coordinate 79,728,217 downwards.
ACTCACTTTTAGGTGTTCATGCGCTTCTTTTACTGTCTTCCCGTCCTTTTTTTTCTTCCAATTATGTCCATCTTTCCGGAAATTCCTAAGCATCTTGCGGTCAAATAGTACAATGGTTCCACCTGTTGTGCATTTCCAATATTAGAATTTTCGAGTCATCACTGCCTGCACTCATTTTTCTATATTACTCGATGCGGAAAGATAAATGAGATAGTCATGCAAAATGCAAAGAAAACTTATAATTGTATTTGATATAAGTTGCATAAGACGTTAACAAAAAAAAAAACTTAGTACAAATTACAATTTATAACTAGTAAAATAAAGCTGGGAAGAGTTAAAGAGCAAAATCTAGTGAAATTACTTTTGGGCAAGTTCACTGGCTTAACGTGGATGACGAAATATTTGTAGTTACATAGTATTGCATGGATTTCATTTGGGCGAAGCCATCTTGCACTTGCTTCCTCCCTGATGTTTTTAACATCCAAATCTGTACAGAAGAGCAAATAACTGATAAAATAGTAAACCAGCGTCTTGAAAAACAGATAGCATACACAAAACGTGAACCACTAAAGATCATTAGAATAATCATTCAAATTTTAAGTGGTAAGAACCATATATTGTACATTAATTTAATTTGTCGATAAAACTTCAAGTCCCACCCAATAAAGATTACTAGAATCACCTTGTTGCTGGGAGGTGATGACTCTGCCAATGGCCAGCGTTAACTTGGCCTTGATGTTCTTAACTTTTCTAGTCTCCAGGCATTTTTAACCTAAAATGAGAGTTCTTCCTTGCCTTAATATAATTTTAAAGCTTTTCCTTGATTTCTCTCGAACCCCTAGCCAAGTATCTATCAGCACTCATAAGTCAAAACTTCCATGTTTTTCAGCTTTGACTTGAGAAATTTCAAGTGTTTCCTTCTTTCTCTTCATAGCTTTAAGCTTTTTTGGAAGATCGATTCTATTCTTCGAAATTACATAATTAAGATCCTAAGACGTAGCAAGTAAATACACACTTACCCATTTCCACTGAACTCCTACATGACGAAAATTTTAAAGAATCATTCGTCGAATACCAATTCCATAAACAGTGCCATGTAGCAGCAGGTTGATTTTGCCTTTGTCAATCAACCCACTAAAAACTAAGAAACAAGAAAAAATCCTCCTAAGCACAACCTAGCTGATATCCATAAGTTCAAGAAAACATTGACGCGGTTCAAGAGCGCAAAACCTCAACACCTATATAGCGACAGCCATCCAAAACACTACCCAATCAGAACTTGCAAACAGGCTATGATCATGACAGTACCTTGCAATGTATGGAAGCCATGAATCTCCGAGCCCACAAGGTTTCCTTGAACGTCAGCTTTCATAGAGAGAGACATCGATGATTCCAATCAGAAGCTGAAACTCACCAAAAATGCATCGGATTTTCGAAGAGAACCTGCTAGAAAACACCACTGAAGAACAGGAAATGAAGCAGCAGAATCAAACGGAGGCGATGATTGTTGATTACCTGGTTACGGATAGAATTCGATTTGGGACCAAGATAGAGGGAAGAATTCGCAGCTCAATTATAGTCTTCTTTTTGACTCCTTGTTCTCTCTCTCTCTCTTCATATATTTCTCAATTCTCTGTACTGAAACTTTGCGATGGACGGTGGCTGCCGTCTGCCTGTGTCGGGATGGCGGGGCCTTGTTTTCGTTGGTCTAAAAGCATGTTTAACCTTCTTTTTAATTGATTTTTTTTTAGGGAAGTATTAACTTTTTAATAGTAAATTAATCGAAATATCGAGATTTCATATTGATTAGCTTATTTTGATTTTGACTTTTGTAATGGTTGACAAAAAAATATAAATAATTTGATATAATTAATAAGTTTCTATGTTTTATTACTTAATCTATGTTTTAAAAAATTAAACTAAATTTTAAAAATTAAAAATAAATAATTTTCAAAATTTTACTTTTATTTGTACTTTTAAAATTTGATTAAAAAATTAAATCACACCTCAAAAAAGATGAAAATCATTATATTGAAAATAAGATAAATTATGACAAAACAAAAATAATTTTTAAAAACTAAAAATCAAATAATTATAAAACGTTTTTCTAAATAACGTATTTTACTTTGAGACAAAAGTATATTGAAAAACTTAAAAGGGTTGTTTGGCGCATGGAGGAGGAGTTAAGATGTCTGAAGTTACTTTGTCTGGCGAGTTAATTTGTCAAAAGAGTTAAAAAAATTGTGTTTGGGATGCAAAAAGCTATTTTATTTGGAGTTAAGATATATGTGTTTTGGGTGAGAGATGTTTCGTCTAGATATAAAAAGTCTAGGTGCAGAGTTGTTTTGTCTGGATATAAAAACTCATTGCTAAGACTTCATGGCCTTTTCTTACTTCGCATTGATATTGTTTGGACAGATGAACCAAAATATGTACTTATTAGTTACTTTACCTCTAATTTTTGTTAAACAATTTATTAATGAATACTTTGCAGGTGCTAGAGTTTTAAATTCAGTAACAAATTTAAATGTCTTAATGAATTTTTTTAAAATTAATTAATCACAATAGAACAAGCATAAGAATAGGTATGAGGGACTATGCTATAGCAAAAAAAAATTATAACGAACCTACAAATACTTGGATGCAAACTATGGTTTTTTTAAAATATGTTAAATTACACGTTTAATCCATGAACTTTAAAGTTTGTATCAAATAAGTTCATAAACTTTAAAAAGTTTCTAATAGGTATTTGAACTTTCAATTTTGTATTTAATAAGTCAATGAACTTTAAGGGTATATTTGAGGCACAAGTTATATTAACATGTGAAATAATTTGCACCCCAAACACAAACTATTACAACTTCATACTAAACAACTATGCATTTTTCATGATATTATATGATTCCCTAGTCTATAATAACCGACATACTATTATAACATATGTTATTATAATCCATTCAGCATCTCAAACAGTCCCTCGTGATCGTTTGGTGTAAGGTTTTAAGAATGAGAATACGTAAATGTTTTAAATCTTCTTGTTTGGGACAATGTTTGTAAGCATGGACATTAGCATCACTTATTCTCATGCATCACTTTTCCTAATATAGATGGTTTTCTATACACTTTAAATAATGGGTTTTCTTTGTACCTACATCTCTCTCTTTCTCTCTATTTTTTACTAATATTTTAAGTATATAATTCATTTTCAATAATCATAATTAATTATTTGATTACAAAATCTTACCATTAATTCATTTATTTTTATGAGTTGAAATTAATGTTGATTAGTTCATAAAATAATATACCAAAGTAATATTGTATAATTATTTTCATAAAACAAGTCTAAACATCCCTTATAAAATTAATTATGAAAATATTAAGTCACTGATTAATATTATATTTAATCAATTAATTACAAATGAAATGATATTAATTTATGGCAAAGATGTCATTATAATTAAACTATATTGAAATATTAATTCATTATTTAACATATTATAATTAAAATAAGTTTTATACATTAATGATATAAAAAATATAAATATCATTTGTTTACATAAAAATCTGATAACATTCTCAGGTAGAAACAAACATAGTAATCTTATTCACATACATTTATTATTCTCAAACATCTTATTCCTAGACATCTATTGCTTATGAGCATCCAATAAAACCTTAAACCAAACGGCTCCGAGAAGATTTTAATAAGTCCCTACACGTTCGATTTTAAATATTTTTAATTTAAATGGAGTGAATTTCACTAAAAATAAGCTAATTGCCTCTTAAACTACCATCACAATCAACATAGACAGATAACTTTCAATAACAAACCCAATCATAAAGAATGAGGAAGAAGTCTAATATTTAATACACCAACTATAAATAATTGAATAGCAATCAATTATAGCAGATGTACGTGAACTCGAGAGCAACACAATAGAAAATTTGGTAGTCGAACTTGAAGCATTTTGAAAGCATTTTCTTGACAAAAATATATATATAGGGAGATTGCTAGGGCATTGAATATTAATAAATTTGACTTGGTGGCTAAGTAATAAGCCTTTTTTTGCAATCTTTTTTTGCTTTTCAAAAACAAAATCTCACATGACAAGTAGTACCCAATGGCAAAAAATGAAATTTCCCCTTGTTGAAATCACTAGCTAGAATCAACAATCGAACTCAATCGGCAAATTTTTTTAATATTATAACGTCTCAAAATTTTTATTCAACAACATTCCTTGATCGCTGACGGTAAATAATTATCTATATTCGAAATTGTCTTCATAAGGATCTTTCTATTCTTACGGATTACTTATTATGCGTATCATTGGAGTATGAGAAATCATCCATTTTTGTATCGTCCTTTTATCGGGATGTTTGGAAGGAGATCATTCTCAGTTGGTTTTTTTTTTTTTTTTTTTTTTAAGTATGATGTCTTGTTGTACTTCTTGGATTGGAGGTATGCCGATTGTTGGGCTATCTCCTTGAAATTGTGTTACTTAATGGTCTTTTATTTATTTATTTATTTTCCTGTTTGTAATGAGTTTCGTAGTTGATATTTTCTTTGGTTGTTATGTATTTCTTTGTGCCTTCATTTTGAGAGGTAAGCTTCTCCTTTTGCTACAGTAATGTATTACTTTTGGCAAAAAAAAAAAAAATCAAATTCTAGATAATTTATTGTATAAAATTTGAAAAATATGGCGACTTTTTCTTTAATTTTGCTATGTATTTTCTTCAAAAAAAACCAGGAAATTTTAGATAAAGCATTTGATGGGTTTTTTGAAACTTTTTCTTCAAATTTGGGAAACATTTAAAAAGTATATAAATAAAAGTAAATAAATAAATTCTACAGCTTACAGAAGAACAATATTTGATTGTATGTCCATGGGTAAGAATCTTCTTGCATACCTATAAATAGAGATTCGTCTGCACACTAAAATTAAATGGTTGAGAATAAAGAGAGAGAAAATACAACTAAGAGATAATGATGAAAGATTCATTTGCACCCAAATAAAATTTAAAGAATTATAAATTTATTTCGCAATTATTGTTCATATTTGATTTTTTAATAGAAAATGTTTTTTTTTTTTTAGCAAATTGCATTTGCACCAACAAACTCCGAATTATAGTGTTGTCCGTTTTGGTGACAATTGCACTCATAAATTTTTTTATAGTAAAAATCTGACTCCCATAACTTTTTAGATGGCCCCTTTAATTTTTGCTAATTAAAAATAAACCCTCTTTTAATTTTCAAAATATAGTGGGCTCCAGTTTTCTTTTCTCTAATGTGTACTCCCCCTCTGTCTATTTTCTCTCTCCATCTTTTTCTTCTCTCTTTAATTTCCACTACTAATACCATTTTTAATAGTCAATGTTCAGACTTATATGAAATTCCTTGAGGACCTTTGCTTTTGTAAGAATTTGTGATTATCATTGGATGAATATTTGAATTATCTTGTTTGTTTATATAAGATGTTCATATATTATTTACGAGACATCTAAAAATATTTTGATGCCTTTTCGATACATAAGTTTTTAAGAACTCGTTCGATAATTATTTAATTTTTTTTATTTTTTAAAAATTAAGTCTATACATTTAACTTCTACCCATGGTTTTCCATATTTCTTTATTTACTTTTTAGATGTGTTCAAACCTAGTTTTGAAAACTAAAAAAGTAGTTTCAAAAAACTTATTTTTGTTTTTGAAATTTAGATAACAATTCAAGTGTTTTATTAAAAAAATATGATAACCAATGTAGGGAAGATAAAAACTATAGTAGAGAATCACATAGGTGATCTTTTTGCCATTATTTTCTTTTATCAATTTTCTTTATTTCTCATTTTTAAATTTAATAATTAAAATAATTTTGTATGTACATTCACTAATAAAGAACTCTAAAAATTAACTATATTCGTATATAAATGAAGCTTCGTTAAAATGGTTTAATATATAGCATAATTTATCTTTCCATCGATATCTGAAGTGGAAATTTTGATTTATTGAACTTTTCAACAATGATCATCTAATATTTTATTTAAAGAGAAATCACAATTCGATGTTATTTCTCTAAAAAAAATGTTTATTTTGATAATGCATGAATATAATTCAGTAAAAAACAGTATCAATTTTTTTTTTAATTCTATAATTAAAATAATTTTGTATGTACATTCACTAATAAAGAACTCTAAAAATTAACTATATATGTATATAAAATAAGCTTCATTAAAATGGTTTAATATATAGCACAATTTATCTTCCCATCGAGATCTGAAGTGGAGATTTTGCATAAATATAATCCATTCAAAAACACTATCAATTATATAATTGTATTCTTTTTTAAATTAAATAGGTGAAAATATTTCAAGTTAAAATCGAAATTTATATTTAATTCTAACTCTTATATAAAAATCTGAAAATAATATAAGTTAACTTGTTTGCAAAGTAACGTATAAAGTTGTAAATTGAATTGATAAAAATAAAATATTAAATTATTTAAGACAAAAAAATACTATATACACAACCAAATTATATTAAATTAATATATAGATTATTTGAAAGTATGTAAAGATATTGTTAGAGTAATACATCACTGCCAACAAGAGTATAACTCAATTGACATTAAGTATGACTCGTTAATGAGATCTTAATTCCCTAAAAACAAACTGTCACTAAAGGACATCAGACATTAACAAAAAAAAATGTGAAAATAAAGACTAAAATACCATTTTAGTCCCTATACTTTGAGAATTATTTCATTTTGGTTCAAGTACTTTCAAATGTCCAATTTTAGTTTTTGTACTTTTAATAAAACTTAAAATTAGTCTCTGTAATAAGTTTGAAGTTATTTTTTTATCAAAATTAGTTACAAAATAATAATAAGTTCAATACAAGAACAGACACAATGTGAACATACTTTCAAAATTTGTAGGAAAAAACTAATAGAGACTATTTAAAAAAAATAATAACAATAAACCAATGACATGGATCAATTTTAAGCTTTATTGAAAGTACGTGGACTAAAATTGGACATTTGAAAATAGATGGACCAAAATAGAATAATTTTCAAAGTACAAGGATCAAAATGGTATTTTAACCAATTTTTTTTTTTTTAAAAAAAGTTAGATGACAAGCTCAATTCACAAGCTTTTTCACTGGGTCTTTGACCTATTCAAGATTTAAAAAATAAATAAAAAAACAACGACACAACTTTGATAGTTGTATGCTCCATTTGATTTTTTTTTGTTTGTTTTTGACCAAAAGACCCTGAGATTTGAAGTTGATGTCTATTTGGTCCCTAAAGTTTCAAAATGAACACTTTAGTCCCTGAGATTTAGAAAATAGTTCCAAATGGTCCCTGAAGTTAGTTGACCGTTAGTTGACTAACGGAAAAATGATGTGTCAAAATTTATATTTAAGATTATGTAGTTTTATTTATTTATATTTAAGATTATTTCTTTTATTTTCTTTTGGGACTTCTCATGTGCATTTTTTTCGGTATTCCATTTCTTACCTATGCATTTTATTTTTTCTTTTTATCAAACCACAACTCTACATAATAAAAAAAAAAAATAGATCCACAAAAAAAATAAGAATCTCATCGTAAAAATCAAATCAATTAAAGAAAAATTAAGACGTGGGTACTTCAAAGTTGTGACATGAGACGCGTTTTAGGATTAAGAAGGTGGATCTGAGTAAGTGCACGATCAACGCGATGAAAAAGTCTTTCTTGTCATCGTCGTTTTCGATATTGGTGTTGGAGCTAAGGAAATAAAAATAGAATAAAAAATAGACAAGTAAGAAGAAATAGAGATAAAGGAAGAAGAGAAAAGAAAACAAAACAAAAGATGAAGAAAAAGTAAAAATATTTTTTAAAAAAATAACCACATAATGTTGAAATAATAAAAATTTTAACACCTCATTTAAAAATTATCAATTCAATAACATGCCACATCATTTTTCCATTAGTCAACTTAAGTACTCCATGGACTATTTAGAACTATTTTCCAAACCTCAATGACTAAAGTGTTCGTTTTTCATCACGTTGATGCAAATACCACTACTCACTCACCCACCTTCTTAATCCTAAAAACGCCTCTACATCCACAACTTTAAAGTACCCACGTCTTAATTTTTCTTTAATTGATTCGATTTTTGCGATGAGATTCTTATTTTTTTTTGTGGTTCTATTTTTTTTTATTATGTAGAGTTGTGGTTTGATAAAAAGAAAAAACAAAATGCAAATGTAAGAAATGGAATACCGAAAAAAATGCACATAAGAAGTCTCAAAAGGCAAGAAAATAAATAATCTTAAATATAAATAAAAAAAAACTACATAATCTTAAATATAAATTTTGACATATCATTTTTCTGTTAGTCAACTAACGGTCAACTAACTCCATGGACCATTTATAACTATTTTCCAAACCAAATTGACTAAAGTGTTCATTTTGAAACTTTAGGGACCAAATAGACATCAACTTCAAACCTTAGGGGCCAAAAGTGTATTTTGCCCTTTGTTTTTTTAAAAAACAAGCTTATAAATACTACTTATACTTATAGGGGACGTTTGGATCGCAGAGTTGGGTTGAGTTGGGTTTAGTTGTGCAGAGTTGTTTTGTCAGTGAGTTCTGAAAACCAGTGTTTGGTTTGTAGAGTTGAGTTGAGTTGAGTCAGGAAGTCAGTGTTTGGTTTGCAGAGTTGAGTTATTATGTTAGGGGTATCTGATGCAGTTTTTTGTAAAGTGAATAAGTCTGATCTTTTGTGACTTTTTTCTTTACTTTTTTTGTTTCCACCCTATCAATTGCAAACATATTTGTCTACAATTTCAAAACTCCATTATGAGATCAATTACAAATTTACAATATATATTACCATTTGCAAGATATATGACAATCAGAATATTGAGATTGATATCAATTTTTCTTCTCTCCTAAAAATCATTTTTATCTTATGTAAAGTGAAAGGTCTGATTTTTTCCTTTTTTTATGCGCATGTTCACCACTACTTTTTTATTTTAATTTAGGTAGATCTTAATTTAGTATTAATACTTTGCATATGAAGAGTGCTTATTTAAATTTATATAAACACATGCATTGCCCATGAACATCTTTAGAATGAAATAAATAGTTTACCTTGTGAAGATGTTAAAAATATGTCAACATACTTAAATATTTTATGTCATATTGAAGTTGCATATCTACAAAATATTATATATGTCATCAAGGTCCTAGTAGCGTCGTTATGCTACCGAAATTTTCGGTGTAGGCAATGTTGCTTAGTAACGTCCCTAGGAAATTTTGAGTTTGAAAAATTAGGGTTGTTACAGTTGATATCATAGCATGGGTCTTAGATTCTGCATGCTCGCCTACATCGTAGGCAACAATCCGTATAGCCTCTCGTAGGAAGTCTAGTTAAAGTTATTTTAGTTGCTTGTGTGTTGACACTTGTTATGTTATGCTTTTGACTTATTTGTTATTGTGTAAATATAGTTTAGAGTTTAAGTTTAGATTATGACTCGAAGATGTGACCGTTGTAAAGTTCTAACAACTTTCGATGACGAAAATTTTTCTTAGATGGGTATATTGTGGCGCCCCGTAAAATTAGATGCTTTAATTGTATTTGTTTTAAATTTGAATATTTGGATAATCAGAATAGGATTAGAAGATGATGTTTCAAGGTTTAAAAAAAGATTAGGATTTCTGTTTGTTTATGATTTTTTTTTTCTAAAAGAATTAGAATTCATTGTTCTAAAAGGATTAAGACTTTTTGGTGTCTATTTAAACTAAAGTATTAGCAACTTAAAAGCACACTTCAAAACTCTCCTCATCTTCTTATTTTCTCCACTTTATTCATCTTGTCGGACAGTCGCCGGAAAGTTGTCGGAGACTCGCCGGACCTTCATTGAAGACTCGTCGGATCGTCGTCGGAGACTCACCGGATCGTCGTCAGAAAGTTGTCGGATCGCTGCCGGAAAGTACTGTACGGTTGAGTTAATAACTCAACTCCATGGGGTTGAGTTATTAAGTCACCGGTTATAATTGTTGGTGAAACAAACAAGAAGTTGGGTTATTAACCCAACTCAACTCAATCCAACCCCATAAATCAAACACCCCCATACTTTTCTTGTTTTGTTATCCACTTTTTTACCTATGTTTTCAAAAACCAATTCAAGTTTTGAAAACTAAAAAAAATAATTTTAAAAAATATGTTTTGTTTTTAGAATTTGGCTAAACATTTAAATGTTTTCTTAAGAAAAGGTAAAAGGTATGATAGAGAATTGTAAAGAATAATGAAAACGTGCACAATTTTTAAAAACTAAAAATTAAATGATTATCAAATGACGTCATGATGTTTAATTATATACAAAATTCAATTGTATTCTAATAAATTCATTAGTTTTAAAAATGTTCAACTCGTGGTAAATTTTGAAGACTCAAAGTATAATGTTTTTAAAGATTAAAGAATATATTAGATGTAAAATTGAAAGCTTTTACCTGTTTTTTAAAGCTGTAATACTTATTTGACGCGATAATATAAAAGTTGGACATCTAAATTTATAATTTAAACATAAAACAAATACAAAATGTCTTTTCATCTTTGTTCCTCTCATCTCTACGCCTTCTCCCCCTCCCCTCTTCTTTTATCAAGTGGATGTTGGAAAGAGTAAAGACGAAGACTTTTGGTTTCTTTTTCTTTTTCTTTTTTTTTTTCCTCACTTTTTGCTTATGTCAGTTGCCTTAAAAAAATTTATTGTCAGCTTCAGTATTGGCTACTTAATTCCCATCTTATCAGTAATGAGGAGGTAAAGAGTAGAGAGATTTTGGACCCAAATTGTATTTTTTTTTTTCTTTTTTAATTAGAGGGTTTAGTTTTTACCTTTTCAAAGTTTGAAGATAAAAATTTATGGATCTAGAATTTCCATTTGAAGGTCTAATTTAACGAATATTATAGTTTAAGATAAATGTTACAATCCTAACTCTAAACTCTAAAAATGTGTTACAATTTTAACCATCTAACAAGTTTTAGTTTGAAACTTTGAAAGATCATTAAAGAAGTATTCTCATATCAATATGCATTAAATGAATTTTAAGACACAAGTACCATACAAAATTAATAAGGTTTCAAAGAAAAACAATACTAGAGTTAAATTTTTGTTGAAAATTTTTAATTTTAATAATGTTATTCAATGGTTAGTTTATGCATTGATCAAATTTTGGATATTTAATTTTATTGAAATCGGTTAGTTAATTTTATTGAAATCGGTTAGTTTAGGGAGATTTTGACCTTCTTCTTCTTCTTGATAAAAATTACAACAATTACAACAATTGACTTCTTCTTCTTCTTCTTGATAAAAATTACAACAATTGACTAAGTTTATAGGTAAAAATTGAATTTTATATAAACAAATTCTCCACCCTCAAATGTTGTTGATATGAACACAAATTTAGTCATTGAATTTTAAAGTTTATTTAGTTCATGAACTTTAAAAAATGTCTAACAAAAATTTTTAAAAATCAATTGATCTATAAAATATAAATATAAATTTTATGTTTAACGAAATCTTAAAATTTTAATTTTATAAATAATAGATTCGTAAATTTTTTAAAAAATAGGGTCTGTTTGGTATGTAATACAAATTTTGTTTTATATTTTCAGATTCACTGAATTCAGTGAATGTGTGTTTGACATGTGTATTTTCGAAAACTGTTTTTCTGTGATCCAAATAGTAGAAATTCTGAAAACAACATTTTTTATGTTTTCGATGTATCCAGATTCTGAATTTAAAATTTAAAAATGCATAATTATATTAAACAAAGATAAAAATCTTAATAAATACAATATTTCATGTTATAAACTCAATTTATTTTGTTAAATTAAAATATTTGTAATATAATATATTATAAATTATATAATATTATATTATAAAATGACAATTCTATAAAATTTATAAAAATTATGTTCATAAATTAATTAATAATGATTTATATTCGATCTAATAATTAGTTTTGCAACTATAACTAATTTCATGATCTATAAATATGTTATATGATACACTTTAAACAATAGTTTAGAATGAAATCAAATTTCTAAATATGCTACCAAACACGTTTTTGAACCCATGAAATAAAACTCTGTATTCATTGAATCATTGTTTTCAAATTTCTATTTTCAGATTGCTTACCAAACAAGCCATTAAGGCCTAGTTTGGTAACCATTTTGTTTTTTAAATTTAAGCCTAAATATCACTTTTATTAATGGGTCTATATGTTTTCTTATCTACATTGTAATTGTGTATTCAAAAACTAAGCTATTTTTTGAAAACTAAAAAAAATGGTTTTAAAAATTTTGATTTTGTTTTTAGAATTTGCCTTAGAATTCAAATATCTCCATAAGGGAGAGGATCTCTATTATAGAAAAATTAAGTGAAAACTAAAAATGGGGCTAAAAGTTTAGTTAAATTTCGAAATTCAGTAACTAAAATCCATAAGGTGAACAATGAGAATAATGAGAATAATGGTAATGATATGAATTTCGGCGAGTTGCATCGTACGGAACCAGCAGTACACGCGTGTCTAACGGTAACCACACCCCATCACTTGGCCGCATTTATTTCTTTATTTTCTTTTTAATTTTCAAAGAACGCATTAATTATAGATTTCAGCCGATAGTAATTATGATAGATTTTCCCCTAAAAAATCCACGTCGATGGGAAATATATTCAAGAATTTTCAATCATTAAAAAACAAAAAATATATCTGAACTTTTTTTTCCCCTTGTTTCTTCAAAAGCTGAATTGACCGTTTAAAAGATACCATTCAAATCACCCTTATACAAAATGTATAGATCGATTTGATAATCCATCCAACTAAATAAAGTTGACTAACATTAGAAGTTAAATCAATCAAACAAACTTAGTTCTAGATTTTCTTTAATGTATAATTCAAGCATTTTTGGTACTTTTATAGTCTAATATCAATAATTTATGGAATTGGAAAAAATAATAAATATTTGTCAAGATATCTTTACTTGACTTGATTTAATAAGTTAGAGTTTAAATATTCATGACACAATTATGAAAACTATTTACAATTAATTCAACAAAATTAGTAATGTTATTCACCACATATCATTTTTCTTACAAGCAACATTTGAAATGAGGAGATTCGAACTTTCAACTTCATAGATCGGATGATACATATTAATTATTATTGAGTGTGTATATTTGACATCACCTGTCATTTTTTAAAAGGATAAAGATAGAAACTCATAATCGATAATGAGTTTACACCCATAAACTATTTTTGAATTGTTTTTGCTTTTTTTTTTAACAAAAAAAAATGATAGAAAATATTTGTTTTTTCATGGATAGCTTTAAGACAAATTAATTGAGCCTTGACATGTGTGAAATGAATTGTCATGCAAATAATATAACAAAGAATCCTAATTTTTTTTTTTAAAAAAAATGACCATTCGCCATGAGTCCATGACATTTAGTAAAGTAGTTTATGTGTTGAGTACAGATGAAATTACCATAAAGTTATGACATGCGTTACACATTTTTTTCAACACAAAGTTACATGTTTTTCACATTGACATTCACATTAGACTAGTCATCATGAGAAATTATCACAGTACCCAAAGTTTTTCAATTTTAGACCATAATTGCACTTAAATTCACGGAAAATTTACACAAATGACCTAAATTCAAGATGATTTTTTCACACAAATGCCCTTCGTTCTTTCTATTTTTCTTTTCATTTTCAGTATGAAATAATTAGTATACTATTGGCGAGATTTTATGTCTATTATTGATATAATTATCACTGAGTTAAATTCACTTTGACTATATAGGTAATTAATACATCATCTAAAATCTTAGATATACTGTTTACTTTTTTTTTTTTTTTTTTTTTTTGTGTATATTAAGTATCAATCATTGAAATTTTGTGGTATATCTATTGGTCTTATATATACTAGTGATATAATTTACCTTGTTTGCATTTTTTTTTCATTATTTTTATAAAATCTGGTATTGGATTAATAGATATTTTCATTATTTGTTCTATTTTTTCGGTAAAACTCGAATGGTTGTTTTGTTTCTGGGTAAAGAGATCGCATATTTGTTTTTATTGGGATTTCTCTAGTTTGAACCGAGCCTCTTCTTAGTTCTATATTTTGAGCCTTCGTTTTGCTTCGTGTAGAAATTATTTTGGTTGTAAAGGAGCTAGGTTTATCTAAGTTTTAGAGAGAAAGAGGGTTGATATATATATATATATATATATATATATATATTTATTTATTTATTTATTTTACACCAAGAAAGAGAAGCATTAAAATTGAGATGTATTTAAGAAAGAAAGAGAAAACATAATAGAGTACATACAAAATAAATAATACTTAACTATGAGAATTGTCGCTTTGTTATGCTAATATTTTTTTAGTTCAAAATATGAAGTGAAGATTTTAAAAGTACATGTCATAATTAATGAAACTATATTCATGTTGGTCATAGTTGACGTTAGAATGTTAATATTTTTTCTATTATTATTATTCATAATATTTTTCTCAGTTGTAGTGGGGAGAAAGATTTATATTATTAGGAGAAGTTTGTTGAGGTGGGTAATTTTTATAAGGTTGAAATATCGTAGAGTTTTGTTCAATTTTAATCCATATAACTTCAAATATCGAATTTTAGTCATTATATTTTCAATAAAATTTAAAATTAGTTTCTATTGTTAGTTTATTGTTTAACTTTTCTAAAAAGACGTAGTTTTTATTAGTCTCCCTTCTATAAAATTTGAAAATACATTCACATTATATATTTTGTTACATTAAAATTATTATTAGTATTATTAAATCAATTTCAATGAAAAATTAACATCAAATTAGCAATATCAACCGATTTTAAGATTTATTGAAAGTATAAAAACTAAAATATAACATTTGATAAAGTATAAAAACTAAAAATGAAATGTATTTAAAATACAGGGTACCAAAATCATACTTTAAACTTTTCATAACTATGAAATATAAGTAATCTTAATTTGAGATTTTGTTTTGAATTTAAAGTTACACATTTTTTAAAATGAAGGTACTTGTATATTATTTTCTTTCAAATGGGTTTGGATAGTATAGAAATAAATTCGACTGTCAACCTAAGCACAAGGTAGATGTGTTACATCATCCATCAAAATATTAGAGTTTGAAATCTCCCAACATTTGGTTGAAGTTAAAAAAATAAAAATAATAATAAACTAGGGGTATATGGATAAATGCAATAGCAATGGGTGCCTATGTGAAAATTTCCTAATTTCTCTAAAACTAGTACAATACTATTTGGGCCTCACCCATTGTTCTTCGGCCCTTCGTGCGCAGTGATGGGCTAGAAAATGGGCCTCAACTTCCTTAACTAGGCTTTTGTTATACAAGCCTTTTAACTCCAAAACAATTTAAATAAATAATTAATTACTAATAACCATTAATTTTTTTAAGCATTTTTGCTATGAACTTTAAATCAAATATATATATATATAATAATAATAAAGATTTTTGCTAGCTACGAACATGTTTTATGTTGGGATGAGACCACGTGGGTAATGACTCTTTTAATTTTGTTTGATGCTTTTTTTGGGTAAGTTGGGACATTTTATTTTTTTAATTCTGATTTTTAAGATATTGTGGTCATGTTAAAATATTTTCATGGCTGGATTGAGATGTTATGTTTTTTTAAAATAAATAATTTCAGAGTGAGTTCATAAGTAATATTCTAAATTTAATTTTAAACATACATCAAATCAACTATTTGGAGGCAATTCCTAATAATGCTTCTTATACGTGGAGAAGTATTGTATGAGAGAGGAAACTGTTGAAAAAATGGCTTGGATGAAGAATAGGGAATGAGAGTAGTGTAAGGATAATAATTGATAATTGATTACCTAGACTTTTATTGTTGAAAATAATTCATACTTCAAAAGTGAAGCCTGAAACTAAGGTTGAAAGTTTATTAATTGCATATGGTAACTGGGACGAAGAGGTAATCAAGTAATTGTTTCATGAGGAAGATGGACAACACATCCTTAACATTCCTAGACCGAGAACTAGGAGCCCTGATAAATTAATATGACATTATGAGAAAAATGAGATTTTCTCTGTAAAATCAGGATAAACCTCGCTCGTTACTGAAAAATTCCTCATGCTCAGAGGGGGGATAATGTGAGGAATTGGTGGAAGTTTCTTTGGCATTACTCCATTCCCAATAAAATCAAGTTCTTTATTTGGAGACTATTCAATGATTATATACCTACATTTGTTAATCTTAATAAAAGAGGAATTAAGTTGGATATTACTCATTCAATATAATATGTCATAAAGGACCTGAAACATCATTTCATGCATGCTACGTGGGAGTGTAAACTGTCAAAGAGTTTATGGAAAGAGACTCATTTATTTTTAATGGATTGGCCGAAGTGGATTGCACAAAATGCAGATTTAGTTTGGTGGTTTTATTTAACTTTACAGAAAAATCAGCTTGAGGAACTATTAGTCATGTGTTGGAGTGTGTGGAATGCTCGAACTAAAGTTATTCTTCACAACAGAGTAGTAGTAGGTGATACTCCTATTAATTGGAATGTTTGTCTAACCTACATACAACAATATTTCAAGAGTATAATGAACGAAAGTAAATCAGACACAACAGATTCATCCACGTAACGTTAGTACATATGGAAACCCTTATTTTCCCCCTCAATTTCAAGTTGAACACGAATGCAGTTATATCCAAAGAGGAGAAAAGAAGTGGTGTGGGTGCAATCATACGAAATGAAAAGGAGGGAAGCGATGATTACCAATGGGCAAAGTGATTTACTGGATTACCGACATGGATACAGTAGAAGCCATTGCGGTTCGTGATGCTTTGATTTTGGTGGAGGAAATGGGCTTTAATCAATTGGAGGTTGAAACAGACTCGGTTTCGATAATCAATCTCCTACATCAAAATCCCCAAAAAATCTTTTTCAGGTAGGCTAGATAATCGAAGAAATAAAGAAAATGGCAAAGAAAGATGAAAGTTTGTCTCTCTACCTGGTGTCATAAGAGAGCTAATTCCTTGGCACATGCTGGCAAGACATGCAACCCTAGTTGTTGAAGAGAAAACATGAATGGTGTTGATGCCGGAATTTGGTTAGACGGATCAACGGTAAATTTGTATCGTTGGGGACAACGATCTCCTGCAAGAAAGAAAATTAACACCGGTGTGGTGCTCTGCCACACGCACTCCGACGCTCAAGTTAGAGAAGATAATTTCGCACGGAAGTAAATCTCAAGCTAGAACACAAGCTCCAAATGATTGCTTACCAGTTAATATAGACCTTATATTTGTAACGGTCTTTCAAGGCTTTATTATCTATTTACTCTCCATAATTGAGCGTGCTTAATGACGGCGATTCTGATGAAAGGAGCCGTTTCACGACGCCTTTTTTCTCCTATCCGTCGTCATAACAACATTCGCGACAATGACCTTTTCTGACCGGGCCGACCTCGAGGGTCGGCCACCTAGTCCTGAACCGGCCAGAGCCAGCCGTTCGGGGTCTGATAAAGGTCGACCCATCTTCGACCGGGGTTGACCCCTTCAAAGTTAGCCTCCCGGTCTTGAATCGCTCGGGCCGACCGCTTTGGGATCGGTTCTGCCGGCCGACTCGAGGATCGACCCACCTTCCGCCGGCCCGACCCGCGGGCCGGCTCTCGGCCGGCGACCCACGGGTCGCTCACCTTCGGCAGGCCGACCCGCTCGGTCGGCCTCGGTGGAGCCGACCCCAAAAGTCGGCTCGCTTTTCCACTTCGAGCCAACCCCACGGGTCGGCCACCCCCTCGGCCGGGGGCCGACCTGGGTCGGTCGACACCTTCCGGCTCGGCCGACCCCATGGGTCGGCCGCTTTTTGATCGGGCCAACCCACCCCGGGTCGGTCTCCGCTTTTGATCCGGTCGGCGGTTATGGGACTCTCCGATCTCACCGGTCGACCACTCATTCGCCTCTCTTCTACTGCTGTCCGACCGAATCTATTTTTTTGGCCATAACATTTGCCCCCACTTCTAGTCTAACTTGTTCTCCTCTTATAGTTTAGACTTGAAGTAAGTGGACATACCCTTGGGCGACCCTCCTCCTTCCACCTCGATAGGCGGGTTTGTGAGGCTTTAAAAGCTCATCTCGCCATTCATTCTTCTCACACCTCAATCCATTCCAAAACCTTAGTTTCAAGATCATACTCTCTCCCGACTTCTTTGGCGTTTGGCAGGCGCCTTTCCGTAACCCCACTTACGCTTTACGGCGATGGCTGGCTAGTAGTGCACCCTTCACCGCCCACGCCAGGTTCTTCCGATCCGGAGGATGTGGATTTCAATCCTAACCCACCCCTGCAGTCCAAACCTCGAATCTCTCGTGGTCCGACCGGCAGAGCCCCTAGTAGAGTTAGAACGACATCGACTGCTTTTCACGAGCTTCGTTCTTTTTTACGATATTCTCGACTATGTCACTATGAGGTTCCCGAGAGAGAGAGAACTCTGGTTCCCCTCCCCGGGAGAGGTTGCTTTCTATCCCGACATGTTGGCTAGTGGAGTTAGGTTACCCCTCATTCCCATAGTTCGAATTTCCTTACTCTCACGAGATTGGCACCTTTTGGATATTAACGAACTCCCGGTGCTCGCCATGGGATGTTGTGTCCTTTGGCATCGGGATCGAACCCGACTCCCATGTCGGCCATTGACTTCCTTTCCTTCATATCTTCAAACAAAAAGATGGATCCAAGCCCTTCTACTATACCCCGCCCCCGTCCCATGTTGAGGCTATCGTCGAGAGCCCCAAATCGGTCAAAGACCGGAAGAAACCATGGTTTTTGTGGGCGGGCTTTGGTAGTGTCCGGACGAGGCGGTGTCTTCCTCCGAGTTCCAACCAACTTCGGGCGTTAGGCGAGTTCGTTTTGATGCGCGAACGAGACCGTTACTCTGTCGCTTCGACTACGCTTTATGGTTTTATTTTTCTCGTTCTTTAACGTTGTGCTAATTGACTTTCTTTTTCCTCGGCAGCTGACGTCAGACCGGAGCCGACCCCTACTGCGCTTGCCTTTCGAGCTTCCGCGTGGAGGATTGCCGAGTCTCGACGTTAGGGTCCTGAATTAGTTACTGAACGAACTCCTTTCAAATGTCGACCTTATCCTCCTCAGATTGACACACCCGAAGGTTAGGCTTTCCTTTTACAATGCTTTTTGCACGACATCTCCTTATTACATTCTCTCACGATACTCTCTTTCTACCAGAGATGACGTCGAACTTGGTGGAACAAGAGCAGGAGCTCCTGACCGAACGGGAGCTTGCGGTAACTGGTGGCGTCCCTCGAGCCAGTCACGTTTCAAACATCGATAATCGTGCCACCAGGCGTCCTTGCGCGATCGTCCCCGCACGCCTCCTCTTTTCCCGAGATCTTACGATCCTCGTCCCTCCCTGCCAATCTAGGGAGTAGATCTGACCAACCTGATCCTCTCAGGGATATCGGCAGCAGGGGCGCTCTCCGCCTCACCTACGCTGGACCTTATGATTCTCCTTTTGATACGACCGTCGAGGTGGAGCGAGCCTTCGCTCTATGGGGTGGCCTTTCGGCGCTGGCTCTCTCGTGGTTCTTCCGAAGCGCTGATGTCAATCACCGCCCGAGTCTACTCAACGCCGCAATACATTACACTCGCGAGGTGCGCCTCTTTTTCATCACCTCTCTCTTCTTTACTTTACTGCTAATTTTGTCTTCTATGTGCGTGCTTTCATTCTCACAACCTTGGCCTCTCGTCGTATGTCGAGCGAACTCGCCCACCTCCGCTCGAAACCGTCTCACACGGGTTGAGTTGGAGCAAGCCCAATTCCTTCATGCCCAAGCGCCGCAGCTCTCTTCAATCTTTGCAAGCGAGATTCGACTTCTGCAGTGAGCATCGTGGACTATCATACGCGTCATCGGCGGTGAGTTGTCCTCTCTCTTGATGCGAGCTATCCTCACTCCGATCTCAATCGAAGGGGTCGAAGATAAGCTCAACGACATTGGCTACCCGACCAAGCTTTCAAAGCGTTACGATGCGTCATAATGACTTCTCGAATAGAGCTATGCTTTGCGACATAAATTGGTCGATCCGGAAGGTTCGAGAGCGGTATCTCCGAGGCGATTTGGCATGGGTGAAATCTTCCTTCTTGAGTGCATTGAGGCTTGTAATCCTCCGGATTTGACATCGGCCAAACTTACGGTGCAGGGGTCCAACTCGCTCTGGAGAATGTTGTTCTGAGATTTGAACTTCCTCGATGACATCTCCATGGACCAACCGCTCGACCCCTGACGCATCTGAGTACTTCAGTCGAATTAGCGTTGTCTTTGATCGTCTTCTTCCCTTTTTTTTTTTTGTATCTCTTTCATGTATCTTGTATCTCTTTTAATGGACTTCTTTTGTTTGCACTCTTATTGTGTCTTGATTGAACTCTATCTTTATTGCAAAGTACCTACCCCCCACTCACGCAGTTTTGATTCAAAGCAAATTGCTTGAGTAGAACGTTTTACATTAAAGATAACAAACAAATCCGAATACAAAACAAAACAAAGAAAAGAAATACAGAACTACTGATAATAAATTTTTAGATGCTCTGCATTCCACGGGTGTGGCATCCGTTTTCCGCTCATGTCAACAATCTCATTTCGAGCGTGGTTGAAGGCCCGTCGTTTCTGTCGAACAGGCTTGTAGTCTCTGTCAACATTCAGTCGGTGTGTGATCACCTTTGGATCTATGCCTGGCATATCACATGTCTTCCATGCGAATACATCGACATTTCTTTGGAGAAACTCGATAGGATTCGCTCTCTGGTCAGGTGACAACTTGGTTCCAATGTTCACACATTGCTCCGGGGATAGCGATTATGCAGACTCAGTAGCTTGGCGGTTCGCCTCGCTCGAATGTGGGCAGTTCCTCCGTGTCATCCTTTATGGCTTCTGGTTCAGCCGATGCCGGTGCCGAGATGTCAATGTCCATCTCGGCCTCTCCTGCACCGTCAAACTTTTCTGGATGCCCTTCTATGGCTGCCACCTCTTCTACCTCCCCGTTTGATTCTCTTATAGCATTGTGGTAGCATTCTCGAGACATTTGTTGTTCTCCATATACCATCCCGACTCAGCTGGGAGTTGGGAATTTCAGCATCTGGTGGTAAGTCGAAGCTACTGCCTTCATAGCATGTATCGTGGGACGTCCCAAGATGGCATTATAGGCTGAGTCGTGATCTACCACCAGAACTCTACCATAGTCGTTACACATGTCGATCCGCCGCCAAACGTCACCCGGCAGCTCGATGCTCCTCGAGATACACCTACTTCTTCCCGAATCCCACTGGGGAGATATGCTAACCTTGAGCCGATCTCGCCCTATCTTCATGGCGCCATAGGCACTTAAGGATAAAGACGTTAGTGGAATCGCCTCGTCGACGTGATACGACGAACCCTGATGTTGGCGATCAGTAGAGAGATTACCAACGCGTCGTTATGAGGTTGGTGCAATTTGACTGCTTCCCTTTCTGAAAAGCTAACAATTTCGTTAGATAAGGAAGTCGAACAAACCTCCCAGTCGATCGGCGGGGACCGGGCGGCTCGGGCTTTCGCCTTCCTCTTTCTCGGGGAGGGGGTGACCCTCCTCCCTTATTGCTTGGCTCCTGCTGATCCGACCTGGTCTCACGTCGTCCACTTCCACCAACGTATTCTTTCAGCTGTCCGGTCTGGATCAATGCTTCTATGGTCTCCTTCAGGTCGTAGCAATCTGAAGTTGAATGTCCATGGTCGCGGTGGAATAGACAGTATTTGTCCTTATTCCTCCTATGGGACCCTGCCTTCAACTTAGCTGGCCATTTAAGGATATTTTTGTCGCGTACCTCCATCAGGATCTGCTCGATAGGTACACTTGTCGGGGTGTACCGCTCAAATCGCTTTCGGTGGCAAACCCTTCCTCATGGGTTTCGGCCGACGTCGGACCGCTCCTCGTGCTTTCGCTTTGAGT
Organism: Trichosanthes cucumerina; assembly: GCA_036507285.1. NCBI lineage: Eukaryota > Viridiplantae > Streptophyta > Magnoliopsida > Cucurbitales > Cucurbitaceae > Trichosanthes > Trichosanthes cucumerina. Next base: position 79,706,158 of record CM071840.1, on the reverse strand, counting down.
CGCCTTGGTCTTCCTCCGATCGACCATATTTTCTCGCGGTCCTGCTTTGCTTGTCGCCCGCGCGCGTCTCGAGCGAAGCAATTCCCGCACTCACGTATTTTTGAGCTCTAGTTAGTAACTCAACATAACTCGTTGGAGCTTTCTTACCTAGTGACCACAGAACCTTTCGCCTCGTGAGTCCGGCCACGATAGCCGTTGTTAGAGGCCGCCCCCATCGGTATATCCTTCAATCTCTGGGGCCTCATTGTTGAAACGAGACACATACTCCTCAACGTTTAGTTCGCCTGCTGATGGTCGGGAGGTGTGTCGCAGACGTCGTCGATCCTTCATCCGAGGAATTGAGTCACAAAGGCTCGAGCCAACTCCCGGAAGGAAGCGATCGACTTCTCTTTAGCCGCCCTCGAACCACTTTCAGCCGGTCCCATCAATGTAAATGAGAATGCCCCGCACTTGATCGCATCCCGACTCCATGGAGTTCCATCCATGACCGAAATGTGTCAAGGTGCTCCACCGGGTCTTTCGATCCATCGTGAGGCCTTGATTGTCGGTAGTTTGAACTTCGGGGACTTCCTCCCGCATTATTTCGTCGATAAAAGGAGGGTCACCGGTCAACAAGATTCTCCAAGTCCGATCCGCCGTGGTCTCTGCCTTCCTTCTTCATATCTCCGAGCTCATTCTGGATCCTCCGTAGTTCGGCGCCCGTGGTTGACTTTCGACCTCCACTTCTTTTTCTCTTACGGTTGATCAATTCTCTAAGATCGACCCGTCTTTGCATAGTCTCCTCGATCGGTCGTCCCTCCGGTCATGCCGTCGCTTGACTTCGGACGCATGGTGGTTCTTTGTATCCTCGGTTCCGTGGATCACCTGAGTCTGATTTGGGACTCCCCCTCGAGATGCGCGCCTGGCGCTTCTCTGCATGATGGGATCGCCGCTGCTTTGCCTCTCCCAACCGTAGCTTGTCATCGGACTTACGCGGTGGGACCCGAGATTCGCCCCGCCTCTTCCGCCGGCTCTTACCTTTGGCTTTGGTCTCGATGCAAGGTAAGGACTTACGTGGTGTCGGAGCATTAACTGCTTTCTTCGCTCGGACGCCGCTGAGATTCTCGCTCGGTCCATCTTTTAGAGCCTCCACGATTGGGTTTGGACGATTCAGTATCTCCAGAATTCTGGCGATGTTTTCGTCCAAGCCCCGAACCCGCCTCGGTCTTTGCGTCGATCCGCCCCTACCGGAATAGTCGCGTTGGTTAACTTCCTCAGGTTGGGCATTCTGCGTCCTTGCCGGAATCCGGCGAGGATGTCGGTCATTATCCGACTCTTCTCCATCATTCATCGGGTTGACTTGATTCAGATGGTTACTCATGGTGAACGGTGTTAGGGTTTCAAAACACGTGGCACTTTGCAAGATGAAATTGTCCCCACAGATGGCGCCAACTGTTGATGCCGGAATTTGGTTAGACGGATCAATTCGGTAAATTTGTATCGTTGGGGACAACGATCTCCCGCAAGAAAGAAAACTAACACCGGTGTGGTGCTCGCCACACGCACCCGACGCCATTTCGAGTTAGAAAGATAATTTCGCACAAGTAAATCTCAAGTTAGAACACAAGCTCCAAATGATTGCTTACCTTTGTTGGGCTTCCCAACGAGTTAATATAGACCTTATATTTGTAACGGTCTTTCAAGGCTTCATTATCTATTTACTCTCCATAATTGAGCGTGCTTAATGACGGCAGTTACGGGAAAGGAGCCGTTTCACGACGCCCTTGTTTCTCTCCCTATCCGTCATAACAACATTCGCGACAACGGACCTTTTATGATCGGGCCGCCCTCGAGGTCGGCCACCGTCTGAGCCGGCGGAATCGGCCGAGCCACTTTCTGGTCCGCGATAAAGGTCGGCCCATCTTCGACCGGGACTTACCCCCTTGGGGGGTTAGCCTCCCGGTCTTGAACTGGTCGGAGCCGACCCTTTGGGATCGGTTCCTTAAGCCGGGCCGACTCGGGATCGATCGACCCACGCCGGCGACGGGGCCACCCAGGGTCGGCTCGCCTGGTCGAGCCTACCTGGTGGGGTTTGGCCTCCCGATCGGGCCAAACCCGCTCGGTCGGCCGCTTGACCAACCGGGGCCGACCCCTCGGGTCGGTCTCCGCCTTCTTGGTGGCGGTTATGGGACTCTCCGATCTCAGCCGGTCGACCACTCATTCGCCTCTCTTCTACGCTGTCGAACCGAATCCTATTTTTGGCCATAACAGAAAGGGTTCCAGACTTTTTGAAAGTAACTCTATATATATTTTGGTTCCATTCAGTTTTTTTAATGAGTTTTTCAAATAAAATCGAACTGAATCAACATTTTTTAATTTCGCCAAAACAAAAAGACCGAACCAAACCTAAGTGATATATCACCAATCAATAGATTAAATGTTTAATTTCTCGCCCCCACGTATCGTTAGGACAAAAAAAAAACTCTAAAAATATGTTACCAATAATGTAACTCATCTAGATGCTTTAAAATGAAGCGAAAACACAGGGTCTAGGTACCCTTTAATTTGGTAGTGGATTACTTATTTTAGGAGATAACTAATTCCTCTTGATTTGACTCAAAGTCTCACTAAAAAGACATGAAAGTTTGGATGAAACTTGAAAGTTAGAATCAATAATTTTATAGGATTATGGTCTTACGTGGTTGGATAAGCTTCCGACCAGCTTGTTTCCAATTTTATTTATTGCATCCGACCACCAATACCCACTTACCTTTATTTCCGTCTAATATCCACATTCCTTTTTTTCTTCTAGAAATTCGTGTTCATGTTCGTGTTTTTAAAAAATAAAAGGAAAAAAAAAAAACTGAAAATTGATCGAGGTTCATTATTTTAAATTTTAAGTAAAATGGAGAAAAGAAAAGTAAAAAGATAAATGTTTATTGCAAAAGTAAGACTTTGTAGGGAGTGTGTTCGTTAGATTAGAAAAACAAAAGGTCAAACAAGTTAATCAAAACCATTTTGATATATTTAACTGAAAGTGCCTATTTTTGGTGAAATAATTATATCTTAGCTTGTTGGGTATGGTTGATTATTTAATCAAGGTGGTACTTTTTACCAAACTATTCAATTAGTTACCATCCTTTGATTCTTAATTTTCTTTTCCAAAATTTCAATCCATAAATCATGTGTGTGGGTAGCACCAGTACACATGCATATATTTTAATTTAGAACTTTAGTCTTTAAACTGTAAAAAGTATCGGAATAAATTTCCAAACTGATAATTTTTTATCTATTAAGTCTCTAACTTAAGTGTTCAATAAGTTTATAATTTTCAATTTTGTATCGAATAAGTGTTTAAAATTTTAATTTTATATGTAATAAGTCATTGACCTATTCAACATGTTTTTAAAATTCAATAATATATAGGATACAAAATTGAAAGTTTAATGTCCTATTAAACAACAAATAAATTTTATGTCTTATAGATTTGTAAATTTAAAAAATGTCGAATAAGTCAATGACATGTTAGATACAAAATTGAAAGATTAGAGACCTATTTGACATTTTAAAGTTTATAAATCCATTCACACAATTAAAAATACAAAGATCTATTTAATACTTATTAAAATTTAGGAGTTTATTAGTTACAAATATTAAAATTTATAGATTAAACTTATAATTTAATCATATATGTATGTCATGTCACAATTTGTTTTCTTATTTGGTGGAAATCATGTTACAGCCACTCTTCCTTCCAAAAGAAGCCAGCCAATCAGAATTAAGATATGAATATGATGGGCCGATTTTATATTTCAACAAAAAGGCCGAACCAACCAACCTTCCCATATTATTGCAGGGGCCCAGTAAGAGTTCGGATTTAAAAGAAATATATATAAGGTTAAATTACAAGTTTAGTTGATCAATTTTGAGGTTTGTGTCTATTTGGTCGCTAAACTTTTAAAAGTGTCAAATAGGTCCTTAAACTTTCAATTTTGTATCTACTTGGTCCCTAAACTTTGAAATATGTCTAATTAGTGCTCAAATTTTCAATTTTGTATACAATAAGTTCCCGAATTTTCAATTTTGTGTCTAATAGGTCATTAACCTAGTTGACGTTTTTTAAAATTCATGAACTTACTAGGCACAAAATTGAAAGATTAAGCTTTTATTGGACAAAAAATTCAATTTTATATATAATGGATCGATTAATTTTAAAAAAATTGTGATTATGTTAAGGAACTATTAGAAGTTCAAAAACTAATTAGACATTTTAAAAGTTCAAGGACTTATTAAATACAAAATTGAAAGTTTAGGGACTTGTTTGGCACTTTTTAAATTTCACAAACTTCAAAATGTAGGGACTTAACTTATAATTTAACCTATATATTTTTTACAAAATAAATTATTAACATATTCTAAAAAAAACCCAGAATTTTAATTAAATTAAAGGAAAATGAAAAATTATAGTAAATGTAAGAGAATCTTTAAAGTTGGGGGAGAGGGATAGCTCGATGGGCGATAAGAATGCTAGGCCTCAAACCTATCATCTTTTCTTCGGCATTTATAACTGTTTTGATTTTTTTTAAATAAAATAATTGTTCTGATATTTTAATTTATCCTCATTTGTTCATTCTCATCCGAAAAATTTCTCAAATTCTCTAAATGGATAGGGCTGTGGGCCCTTCATTTACAACTAATGGGCCCTAGCCCTCTTCAACTCAAAGCTCATTTTTTCATTTTTTACGTTTGAGAGTGATTTTTAAAGGGTTAATTACACTTTTATCACCCTTAAAATTACTATGTATCATTGCGTTTAATTTTTCAAAATCAATTTAATGTTGGATCTTTATCTTTAGAGCTGATTTTTATACTATAAAAATTAATTCTGAATAATTAAAAGTATGTTTGAGAGTAATTTTGAATATGATAAAAGTGATTTAATCATTTCAAAATCACTCTCAAACATCTAAATTAGAGGTAAAACATTATGAGTTGAGTTGAATTGGTTTTTGGTCAAATTGGACTCATCGGTTTAAAGAAGTTAAAAAGTGCAGGCATAAAATCGAAGTTTTCAAAAGTCTAACCGACAAACTCAATCTCTAAACAAATGGAAATCAATTCAAAGATTTTTTTTTCAAATCAAAATGATAGAATATTTCATTAGATTTATAATTAGACCAATTAAAGTGATGAAACCAACATGATTCAATCAACTTCATTGGTTTTTTCAATTTCAACTTCAATCTTAATTCAAATTTTCTTGAATTTCAATCGTAATCTATTTTTTGCATGAGATATTTTGGCACGCCGATCTTTCGACTACCACACATTCCTACATGAAGCCGCATAATACTCAAAACGGATTGACAATGAGTTGTTTTTGAGAGAGATTACCAACCACCATTTTCTCAATTTCATCCATCACCCAAGATCCACAATTTTCCATTTGAAATAAGCTGATTATGAACAGAAGTCAGAAAACAATTGATTAAACGCAAAGTTTTATTAAAAAGAATTATATATATATATATATATATATATATATATTGTGATTGCAATTGAAACTATTCATCGGCTTGGTTGTCGTTTCAGTTGTTGTCTTCTTATGTCAATATCAATCACCATGATTCATTTCATGCCAACTTGGAAAATATATGAACCAATTATGCCATATCTTAATATCTATCAATGGCCACATTAAAAATATCAATTTTGATTTCCATTATTATTAACCCTTTTTTTAATGAATGATTGTTATGCATGATTGAGCCAAAGTATTCTTAATCACAATTAACATAAAGCTAAAGTCTTACCACACTTTTGTCGACGTGTGATTTGTGTAGTCAAATTTTGTCGTATTCAAATGATTCTGACTTAATTATCTCGTGATAGTAACAGGTCATGTCTTTAATGTGATTATATCCTAATTACAAACAATTCTACCTAATATATGTAATAGACGAGTTAAACCTACATTTTTTCAAAGAGTATTCAATAATAATGAGAGTGAGATATTCAAACATTTGACTTTTTGGTTAATGACATATTATTTAACAAATTGAGCTATGGTTAAGTTGGCAACTAAACTCACATTTATTCATCTCATCGATTATAATAAACTTATAGAACTAAAAAAAACATTATCCTTTTTTATTTCAACTTTGACGCAAACAATGTTAAACTAAACAATACTCAACAAATCATGATATTATCATAATATTGCCAAAATTTATTTTCCTTATCATAACAACCAAATAATAGACGCAAGTAGTTGTTGATCTAAAGTATCATAATGTGAAATAATAATAATAATCATACTCAATAATTATAGGAGAATAGGTGCGGGGAGCTTATGGTAATTTTGAAAAAGAAAATTAAAAATTACAATGGTTGGTTATGGTCTATGGAGTGCATGTGCCGTCACTTCGTTTTGGGACCTTTCTTATATTCAAATAATTTTCGTGGGAAAAGACAATTCCACTTTTAGAATGTGCATACAAAAACTTTATAAAATTCATAGATTATCTAGTTTTTTTTCTATGAATTTTTCGATATGTTAAATAAGTTGTTATACCATGAAAATTTCGAATCCCTAAATTTAATGGTAATTTAAATTTAGAAATGTATATATAATCAAAGTTGTAGTTTATTTTGATTTTGATTGTTTTGTTGTGATAAAAATAAATGATTTGGTACAACAACCAATCATTTTATATCTTGATATGATTGTTTATATTGAAACATCAATTTTATATTATTCATTTTTAGATTCTAAAAGAAGACATATCTTGTTTAATGGTAAATTTATGATTTATCTCCTTTCTAGTATGATATAGAATTTTAATTGCATCTCAATAAGGTGTATATATATATATATATTAGTTAGGATAATGAATCATATTTTTACTAATATATGTGTTAGACATAAATTCACACATGTATACACACTTTTAGATTCTCCATATCTAACCTTATAAATTTTCATAGAGATTGACAAAAATTTACATTATAACTTTATATATATATAATCTTTCAATTTTGAAATTTTGGATGTTAATATATGAGTATATGTCAGTGACAATTGATATCTACTCCTTATTTTGAAGTCGAAAGTTCAAATTTCCACCACGCTACATTTGTTATACTAAAAACATACCTCGGATCCCCATAACTCTACATTTGTTGTGCTAAAACAAATAGAATTTTAGGGGAGGAAAAATTAAAGAGAATATTTTAGGATTTGTTAGATGACCATTTGATTTTTGGTTTCTAGTTTTTAAAAATTAAGCTCGTAAATACTACTTCTCCTTTATGGGTCCCATGTTTTTTTATCTACTTTCTGTATTTGTTTTCAAAAAACCAAGCCAAGTTTTGAAATATATATATATATATAAAAGTTTTCAAAATCTTGCTTTTGTTTTTTAATGGCTAAAAACTCAAATGTTTGTTAAGAAAGATGGAAACCATTATAGAGAAGATAAAAACTATTATTAAAAAAATTAGGAGAAAACAAAGCACGATTAAAAAAAAAAAACTATCAAATGAGGCCTAATTTATTAACTTAGGATAAACTAGTTGCCTCCTTTCTTCGCGGACTTTATTTACTTATATAATCTAAAATTTTTCGTCGCAATTTGAACATAATTCAATTCGTTAAGACATATATTTACCAATTAATATTTCAAAGGTTTGAATTTCTCATTTCACATCTTATTGTACTAAAAAGAACTTTATCATAATGTTAATCAATGCAAGACTATAGAGTATTGTTGAAGATGAATTAAAAGGGTGTTTGAATAAGTGTGGATCCATATGTTGAAATTAAAATTAAAATTAAAATGAATGAATATACTTATGTTTTGAAATTAAAATTAAAATGAATGAATATATTTATATTTATTATTCAAGTGGAATAAGCTAGTTTAATAAAAGAGCTGGTGAGAAGAGAAAAAAGTGTCACGAGGCTACTTAATTTTCTAGATCCACAGTATTACAGAAGTTAAATTAGTGGTGAAATCAGAGATCATCACGAGAAGGCTTAAAAAATTGCCTTTCACTTTCCAATGTTTCAATCCCAAACGCCTTTTCTCAGATGATTTTACAGGCTACTCAGACTCTTTCTCGCTGTTTCTTTTTGGTTATTGTTTGTGTTTTTTTAACCATACTCGCTTGACTTTGATTCTTAACCCAATAGTTTTTAACTTTTAGGTTAAATTGTAAGTTTGGTTAGGGTTCTCGAAAGAGATTTTAAATTTACGTCAATATTTTTACTTTTTATCGGTGATTTTGACATCAACCTGAAAGGTTAATCAACATTTCCAACCTTTCCAATATATTAGAGAGAGAATCAACCAAAATACTAACAAAATATTACTAATACATGCGGCATGAATAATAATAAATTTAAATTTATTTAAAAAGAGTGAAATATTTCTTTGTTAATTTAAATATTTTTAAAATTTTTATATTTATAATTTTCAGAAATATCTATCAACATTAACATTTTATCGATATTTTCATCGTCACTTTAATAAAATTGAGACATTGACATTTTCATTGACATTAATATTTAAAATCTTGTAGTTTCTATTGTCAATGTTTAGAACATGTTTGTGTAGTTTGAATTTATGTGGCATGTATTTAAAATGTCGAGTTATTTTAAAAGATTTTGAAACTTTAAAAAAAAATTCTAATAAATCAAATGACTTTAAAAAATGTTTAATAGGTTCAGGGATTTAAAAAGTATTTAATGGGCCGAAAAGATATGAACACAAGTTTGAAAACTTCATCGTGTTTAGTAACTATATTGTTTTTAATTTGTTAAAATTGTGCTTTTCTCACTCTCTTTTTACTAGATTTTAACCTCTGTTAATGAAAGTTTGAATTTTGTGCCAAATTCTAAAAAAGAAAAAAGTAAGTTTCAATTTTTTTTTTCAATTTTTTTTTAGAATTTTGGAAACAATTTTAAAAAGTACAAACCAAAGAAAAAAAACATGAAAGTAGTATTTACAAACTCAATTTTCAAATACCAAATGAAGTTATCAAATATGAAGGGTAGAAATGTATTATACACCTTTTAAAATTCGAAAGTTCATTAAAAAAAATAGTAAAAGTTTTGAGATCCTATTAGATACTTTTAAAATTCAAAGATTATAAGTCTAAAAACTTCCTAGACTAAATTTTGAATTTGATGTAATTGTACTTGTTGATTTTTTTTAATGGTTTAATGTTTTTATCTGTATTTCTAAGTTAACAAATATTAAATATTTTTGGTGTAAAAATGTTCTTGAATGTTTGCTCCTATTAATTTTGTTTATAATAATAATAATTTGTTAAGCATAATTTGAACAATATTGCTCCTGCCATTTGCAAACCAAATCTTTTGGTTTCTTTCTATGCTCAAGTAGTCGAGGAGTTGGATGCCTTTGAAATTTGTTTCTCACTAGTTTTTTTTTTTTTTTAATACCCTTTAAAATTCTCAACAAAAAAAACCATTTAAAAAAATTATTTGAATAACTTATTTAAAAATAGTATGGGGACTTACTAGACCATAGGAAACTATAATGGTGCTTAAAGTTTCAACCACAAATTTATGAAACTTCAAAAAGCCATCAAGAGAAATTGGGATTCTTTTTCATTTGGCATAAAAAATAAAATAATGAAAAAAAAAAAGAAAGAGAAAAGTCTACAAAATATTCAATGTGAGTGGGCATTGGCTATAAAGTGAGAAGGGGCGGCCGCTTCCTTTGTCTTCACTCTATCGTTTTTAAAAGGAAATAAAAGAAAATTAAAGATTAATTTTTTTTAGAAAAAAGTAACTAAGAAATTCCTCTGGTTCTATTCCTAGTCTTAGCCCGTGACCCCATTCTCACCATTCTGTCGAACTTCCTACTTATTTCTTAGATTTAAATCTTATTTTATCTCTTTTTTAAAAATATTGTTTTATTTTTTTAAAAATTACAAAAACTACTCATAAACTTTGAGGTTTGGTACAGTCACACCTATGAACTCTTAAATTGAAGGATCAACCTCTATACTTTATGAAGTGTAGTGATAACTAAATTACAGCTTAATCCTTGAACTTTTAGATTTGTGTCTATTAAATTTATAAACTTTAAAAGTATCAAATAATTTTCTAAACATTAAAAGTTGTAAAAAATTTCTAAAACTTTAAAATTGTTTCTTTAGATCTTAATTTTAATTTTGTATACAATAAAATCCTAAGCTGTTAATATTATATGCATTAGATGAACGTTTTTTTTAAAAAACTACTAATTAAAAATAAAAATTATTAAATATAAAATATAAAATTAAAAAGTTTATAAAAAAAAAGTTGAGAAACCTATAAAAACATGTTTGGGGCACATGTTATAATAACTTCTATTATTATATTATAACCTATAGGATATTTACTCTATACCCCAAACACAAATTATTATAACTCTATACTATACTATTCTGTATTTTAAATAATATTATATGATTCCATTATAATAACAAACAGACTATTATGATCTTTTTTATTATAATTCACTAGTGTCTCAAGATATAAATCTAACAGCCCGGTCACTAAACTACTCATTTAACACCTTTTATATCTAAATCTCATCACCCTCTTTTAAGTAATTACTCACAATGACCACACTCCACTCCACAGCTGCGTCTACAACTTGCTCACTTCCATCTAATCTAATAACATTATTAATAATAATCATTAAAACGTTCAAATTCCAATTTCCAATTTCCACAACAATTCCAAATCCAAAAAAAAAAAAAAACAAAACCCACATCAAATTCACTCACTTCAATCCATTTATATAAAGTTTGTTAATAAAAACTTCCAAAACTAAGAAATTAACTGAACAAAAACCAATTTCAATTTGCCAATAATTTCCCCAAACAGGAAAAAAAAAATCCTATTTGTTCATAACAAAAGCCGACGTGGAAACGCAATGGCGAAAGCGAAAATATCCCATCCCCTCCCATTCAAATCCTCTCAAGAAACGCAACTGCCCTATAAAAACCCACTGCCCCTTCACTTAAAAATACACATAATTATTATTATTGTTATGGGTTGTGATTTTAGAAGTGGGGTTTTTAGGTCGCCGGCGGCGGTGGCGATGGTAATGGTAGTGGTGGTAGTGGCGGCGGCGGCGGCAAAGGCGGAGGGGAGGGCGGCGTTTGCATGCGACGGGCGGAATGCGGCGACGAGAAATATGGGATTTTGTAAGGTTTCGTTGGGGATTGAAGAAAGGGTAAGGGATTTAATTGGGAGATTAACGTTAGGGGAAAAAATTAGACTGTTGGTTAATAATGCGATAGCGGTGCCAAGGCTGGGGATTAGAGGATATGAGTGGTGGTCGGAAGCGCTTCATGGAGTTTCCAATGTGGGGCCCGGGACTAAGTTTGGTGGGGCCTACCCTGGAGCCACTAGCTTTCCTCAAGTCATCACCACCGCTGCTTCTTTCAATCAGTCACTTTGGGAGGAGATCGGACGGGTCAGAATTTTCTCTCTATATTTCTCGTCACGTAATTTTATTTTTTCGAAATAAATTTCTTTTAGTATTATCTCTTTTTTAAAAAAAATTGACTAAAAGTGTGGAAGTATTAAGATATTGACATAAAACATTAATTGACATTTCTATCCTACGTAACAAAAGTGATAAAATATCACAACAAGAAAGATAGATTACCGACAAAAGATAACTTACACCAAGAGAGTCATTGGTTCGAATCACTCAAGTGGCCATTTGGTTGAATTCCCAAAAAAAGTGATGAAATATTAAAAAAAATAGTATAAAATGTAACATAATACAAATATAATATTATAACAAAAGTGATGAAATATTTACTCATTTAAAAAGTTTAGGTTGTTTATTTTTTTAATTTAAATATATTTTTAAATCTTTTCATAAATATTCATCGACATTTTATCAATATTTTTATAAAATTGGGACTTCGATATTTCTATCAACATCGATATTGTAAACCTTGGAGTTAACACCGTACATTATTTCATACAATTAATAAATTATCAAACGAATTGATTATTTTTGTAATTAAAAATACAATTTTAATTCATGTACTTTTAATAAATCTTAAATTCAACCCGTTAGTTTGAAGTTATTTTTTCAAATAAATAATAATAATAATGGTAATTGTCAATAAAAAAATACAGCTTGTAAATTTATTTTTAAAATTTATAAAAGAAGGACCGATAGGGACTATATTTTTTTATATAAAAGTTAATAACAAACTAAAATTAGAGTAAAATAACTAAAATCAAATATTTTAAAAGTACATGAGTAAAATAAATTGAAATTCAAAATATAAGACCATAATAATATTTTGTTTTATTTATTTTATTAAAGTTTGAAGATGTATAATGAACCTTTGAATGTCTCATTTTCGAGTGGATGTATAATTTTTAAGTTCTCGAGTTATGCTCAAGAAAACATTAGCATTTTTTTTTTCAATAGGGCAGTGATGGGTGATTTCTTGAATTTTTTTATGATTTAAATATTGTTAACGTAAATTACCAACGGGCCCTTAAAGTGATAGAGGGAGTAATTTATTCTTATTCCTATTCTTATTATGTTTATGTTAAAGTGACATTCCAGTGTGATTTCTTAAAGTTATTATATAGACTAACTTTTTATGTCTTATTATGTTTATTATTAATATTACTGTTAGTATTGTGAATGAAAACTATGTGAAAAAGATGGTTTTTGTACTCATATTTTAATCTTTTGATGTGTGTTGATCTAAAATTACAAAAATACTGAAATTACGTTATTTTTAAAATTTAATTAATGATTATATGTAATTAGTATTGTTTTCTACTCTCAACCCTAATGAAATAGTAGGTGCAAAAAGAGTTTTTTTTTTTATTTCTAAGTGAAAAGTGAAAGAATTTTTTTTGAAACCTCATCCCACAGTAAATTAGTATTTTAACCTTGAGATAATATGAAAAATATATGAAAAAAAAAATATATCACGTGTCAAGATTTTATAATTTGTATACTATTCATCGCGGACCCTCGCTAAATCCCAACTTTCAGCGTGAGACATTAGCAAATTTCCTTTCTTGTAAAACATTATTGTATTAAATTATACAATTAAATAAAATTTGATTCTCCATTATTTCATTAAAAAAAATAAAAATAAAAATTTGATTCTCCATCAAAGAAAAGACAAATGCTAGGAAAGTGTCGTTTTTTATTTGAAAGAAAAGTAAATTTGGGGTCCATTTAGTGGTCCTGACGAAGCTGAACAACTGGTTTTCCTAATTTTGATATATATTTTTATTCTCACAACTAGGAAAAAAAAAACCCTTTTTAATATAATTTAATAAACAATATTGACCTATCGAAACAACAGAGCCAATCCTGTCTTTCTGTCGAATTCAAATTTGACAGAGCTTGCGTGCTTCATGTGGTTTGTGTTACACATGGAGTTAAAAGTTAAATTCACTTTATTTCCATTTCTCTACTTTTAATTTTTTTAATCCCAGTGTTGTATTTTTATTTTTGTTTTAAAAAAAATATTTTTAGTAAATTTTCATGATATATAATTAATTTTAAAATACAAATATTAAAGTATCACATCTTAGATTTTATGAGCTAAATTGTTACCAATGAAACAAAATGAAGTAACTAAATTGTTACCTATTAAAATTTATGAACTAAATGGTTACTTTAAAAAAAAGTTTAAATTTTTATTTATTGACTTTTATTAAAATATCCTTTAATCTTTGTAGTCTATAATTTATTTTATTTCATGTACTTTCAAATGTCAAAATTCAACCTCATTTTAATAAATCTTAAAATGGATCATTACTGTTTATATATATCATACTTTTCCTATTTTATATTAACATTTTACATATATAGATCAACGCATTACAATATTCGACTAACATTTTTATCTCTCGATTGAAATTGGCATTGCATTAAGTAATCAATAGACTTGTTTCAAAAGAATAATATTATTATTAATCAATTGACCTTTCAACTAATGCCAATTATCCTTCAAAAGCGTCCATTGACAACTACTAAAATTTTAAAATTTCTATCCTATATAACCCCTTAATTGATAGATACAACCAACGACCTCAATAATACTAGAAATTCAAAACTTAGACAATGACACTAAACGTAGCGTCTCAATCCATAGGTGGTTTCGGATGAGGCGAGAGCTATGTATAACGGAGGAACAGCAGGCCTGACCTATTGGAGCCCGAACGTGAACATATTTCGAGACCCACGGTGGGGGCGTGGGCAGGAAACTCCCGGTGAAGACCCGATCGTCGCCAGGAAATACGCAGCGAGCTACGTCCGAGGGCTGCAGGGAAATGGTCAGGGGAAAAGGCTGAAGGTGGCGGCTTGTTGCAAGCATTACACTGCCTATGATCTTGACAATTGGAATGGAGTAGACCGGTACCATTTCAATGCGAAGGTAATGTGTTGGGCTTTTGAAATTGGAGGCCCAAGAATCCATAATGGGCCGAAGCCCAGTTAGAATCTTAGTGGGCTTTTTTTTGTTGTTGGGCAGGTGAGTAAGCAGGATTTGGAGGAAACTTATAATGTGCCTTTTAAAGCTTGTGTGGTGGAGGGAAAAGTGGCGAGTGTAATGTGTTCTTATAATCAGGTCAACGGGAAGCCGACTTGTGCTGACCCTGATTTACTCAAAAACACCATCCGTGGAACTTGGGGGCTTGATGGGTGAGTCCCATGGAAATACTTCCCCTCATTTTGTTAACTATTTAATTTTAAATTTTTAAAAATTAAACTTACAATATAATTTAACATATGAAGTTTCTTTATTTTTTTATTTACTTACACATATTAAGATAGGTTTGAAAACTAAAAAAATATATAACCTATTTGATAAGCATTTGATTATTAATTTTTTATTTTTTAAAATTAAGCATATAAATACTACTTCCCCTATCTATTTCTTTATATATACACACTTTTTACTTATGTTTTTTAAAACCAAACTAAACTAAGTTTTGAGAACTAAAAAACGTAATTTTCAAAAAACTTGTTTTTGTTTTTCGAATTTGATTAAGAATTATAATGTTTTAGTAAAAAGATGAAATTCATTAAGGAGAAATGACGGAAGAATAAGTACAATTTTAAAAGCCAAAAATCAAATACTAAGACTTTGTTTGATAAACATTTTATTTTTGGTCTTTTGTTTTTTAAAATACAACTTATAAACGTTAATTCTATTTATAGTTTTCTTGTTTTATAACTTACTTTTTAAGAATGTTTAAAAAAAACAAGCTAAAATTTGAAAACTAAGGCCATGTTTAATAAGCATTAATTTTTTTATTTTTTATTTTTGAAAATTGCATCTATTTTTTCAACATTTTTCTACCACAAATCCATAGATAAAAGTAAGGTTTATAAGCTTGATTTTTAAAAATAAAAAATAAAATAGTTATCAAATGATATCTAAATAATTATGAAATAAGACTTAAATAGTTATCAAACGGTACCTAAATAGTTATGAACCGATGCTTAAATAGTAATCAAATAGATTTAATGTGAAATATTAAATGTGGTTCAATGAAATAGGTATATTGTATCCGATTGCGATTCTGTTGGAGTTATGTACGATAACCAACATTTCACACGTACGCCGGAAGAAGCAGCTGCTTACACCATTAAAGCGGGTAAGTAACAATTCCAATCTTGTTTTAAAAAGTATAAATACGAGGGATTGTTTTTGAGGTTGTTGTGGTTGTTATTATTATTATTTAGATGAACCTCGAGTGAGATAAGAATTTGAGTCTGTAATCTTGGAGTCAGAGACATAATACTTTCATTTTCAATTTAGTTATTTGTCTAATTAATTCTTAACTTTAAATGTATTAAAAAAATCAATAGATACATACTATAAAAAAAAAAAAATTATAAGTTTAGTCTGAAGGCTTTCAAATTTGTGGCTAATAATTTCTAATATAATTTACATTATTAATATTATATAACATGATATTGCATTATGAGTCTATTAGGACTTTAGATTTTCATTTTTTTGTTTAATAAGTTAATGAATTTAAAAAAACGTTGAATAGTTCATTAAATATTTATCTACTATAAAATTGAAATTTCAAGAATATGTTAGACAATAAAACTAAAAGCTTACACATCTATTAAAAAGGCTAAACTCGTGATTTAATAAAAGAAAAAAAAAGTTTAAAATTGTTAATACAAAAGGTGTGTTATAAGATAATCATTTTATTAACATGTTCATATCACTGGAAGGACAAATTTTTTTAATAAATATGTTAAATTTCATGTGTCAAGTAGTATCAGAGTGACATGTTCACGTGTCCAAATATATTAATAAAACACTAATTTAACTTGTAGCTTCATTCTTCTGGATCAAAAACTTTTACTACATCGAAGATAAAAACGAGGATTTTAAAAAATCAAGGACAAAATCGAGAAATACACAAAAGATTCAAAAGTTTAAGAATCATTTCATTTATATACATAAGCTTTTAAAAAATAAAGGATTATAATTGTAGCAATGATTTGCAGGCTTGGACTTGGACTGTGGGCCATTCTTGGCAGTGCACACAGCCACCGGCGTCGGACGAGGACTTCTAAAAGAAACCGATCTCAACAACGCCTTAGCCAACTTACTCTCTGTCCAAATGCGGCTCGGAATGTTCGACGGGGAGCCCACGGCCCAACCCTACGGCAATTTGGGTCCAAAAGACGTCTGCAGCCCGGCCCACAAACAGCTAGCCCTCGAAGCCGCAAGACAAGGCATAGTCCTCCTCCAAAACCGAGCCGCATCCTTACCACTCTCCCCCACGCGCCACCGTACCGTAGCAGTGATCGGCCCGAACTCTGACGCCACCGTCACCATGATCGGAAACTACGCCGGCGTGGCCTGCGGATACATTTCGCCGCTGCAAGGAATCGCGAAGTACGCCAAAACCATCCACCAGAAAGGCTGCGCCGACGTTGGATGCGGCGGGAAAGAGCTGATTGTGGCGGCGGAGGCGGCGGCGCGTGTTGCGGATGCGGCGGTTGTGGTGGTGGGGCTGGACCAGTCGATTGAAGCGGAGTTTAGAGATAGAAATGGGCTGCTTTTGCCTGGGGACCAGCAGGAATTAGTTTCGAGAGTGGCGAGGGCTTCGAGAGGGCCGACGGTGCTGGTTTTAATGTCCGGTGGGCCGATTGATGTTTCGTTTGCGAAAAATGATGCTAAAATTAGTGCCATTCTTTGGGCTGGGTATCCTGGTCAAGCTGGTGGTGCCGCCATTGCCGATGTGCTTTTCGGCGCCATTAATCCTGGTACTAATTCAGTTTTCCCTCAGGCTAATTTTTTTTTATAACTGATTTTGTTTTAATTCTTTTACTTTTTGAAAATGAATTAGAGTTTAAAATACTATTTTGGTTACCGAACTCCCAATTTTGTTCATTTTGGTTTTTGAAACGTCTACTGTAAAAGAATGGTATATTTTATAATTTATTTTTTCTAATCCTAAGTTTAATATAAGAGTGAACTAATAAGTTTCTTAAAATGTTGTGATAAGTTTGTTTGTTGGGCATATAATTTGGGTTAAAATTTTACAGATATTGACCAAAGTTTCCTTACATTTAAATAATATTTTAGTTCTTATGTTTTTAGCTATGGTCTATTTTGTCCTCTGTTCATTTTAGTACTTTCTATTTTAACTTTGTCCATTTTGTTCTCAATACATTTAAAATACCAAATTTTGGTCTTTATACACTTAAAATGTACTCCCTTTTGATCCTTTTATTTTTTTTTACCTTAATCTCATTTTCTTCGACCATAATTTTAACCTAAACATTACCCCATTAAATTCTTGAGATTTTATCATAGTTTTATATCAACTAGTCTATTTTACATGTATTTCAAGTAAGAATTCTATAAAAAAAAATAATAATAATATCAATATAGTCCCTTTTAAAAGTATAGGAATCGAAATACACATTTTCAATGTAGAATGGACTAAAGGTTTGTAACTAAAATAAATACTTTAAAATGACAAAAACTAAAGTACATAGACTAAAAAAAACTCTTTAAGCCCTCGTTCGATAATTATTTAAAAAAAATAGTTTTCAAAATTTTATTTTTATTTTTATTTTTAAAATTTAGCTAAGAATTGGAGTGTTTTCTTAAGAAAAATGTTAAAGTATGCTAGAGAAATAGTGATAAAATAAGTACAAATTTTGAAAAGTAAAAAACAAATAGAGCTTGTATATTAACAAGGTGTTTGAAATCCTGCAGGAGGAAAATTGCCAATGACTTGGTACCCACAGAGCTACCTAGCCAAGGTCCCAATGACAAACATGGGCCTACGACCCGACCCATCAACCGGATATCCTGGTCGAACCTACCGGTTCTACAAGGGCCCAGTCGTCTTCCCGTTCGGGTTCGGTCTCAGCTACTCAAAATTCATCCACTCCATAGCCGAAGCCCCAACAAAGCTCTCAATTCCTCTCTCAAATCTCTCTCCCAATCCCAATTCCAATTCCACCGCCTCTCTCAGCGCAATCAAAGTCTCTCACACCGATTGCGCCTCAATCTCCGATCTCAACCTTCAAATCGACGTCAAAAACACCGGCACCGTCGACGGATCTCACACCGTTCTCGTCTTCGCAACGGCGCCGAACGAGAACTTGTCGCCGAACAAGCACTTGATCGGGTTCGAAAAGGTTCACGTAACGGCCGGATCTCAAAAGCGAGTTAGAATCGGAGTTCGTGTTTGCGATCATCTTAGCCGAGTCGATCAGTTTGGAACTCGAAGAATTCCGACTGGTGAGCACACTCTCCATATTGGAGATCTTACTCATTCGATTTCTCTTCTGGCTGATTTACAGGATATTAAATTCTGATAGAATTTGAACACTATCGAAATGCTGATGGTGTTGTGCTCTAATTACGATAATTACATCAAATTAAAGGAAAATTACAGAAGAATTTGTTGTATATAGAATCAAATAGGTTGAAGAAGAAGGGGGAAATGATTGATTGTGAAGAAATTTGGAAGTAATTGTGATTATAAGATGTTTGTATTGAAGTATGATTGTGCCTCAACGCAGCAAAATTGCGAGGGGCAATTTATGTAGTTCTTGGTAAGCGTAAATTTGTGATTGACAGGCAAATTCTGTCTCTTAATAATGAAATATGGATTGTTATTGTGTTATACTTATAATTTCTTTATCTCATATCTCTTTTCTACTGCCCTGCCCTTCTCATTTTGGGTGCAAATTTTAAGGAATGATAGAAAGTAGTTTTACCAACTAACAAGGGCTTTTAAAAATAGAGAAAAAGCACCTAAAAGTACTTTTAATTCACTCTGAAGTAATTTTCTTCATCTAAAAGAATTTATATTGTTATTGCTTTATTTTAAACTACCTTTTTTTTTTTAAAGAGACTCTAAAAATAAGTTGAATGGAAAAATATAGCCAAAATTGATTTTATGGTTTAGGGTTTAAGTCATGTGGCGCCACCTATTTAAGATTTAATATTGTAAGAATTTCTTTAATGCTAATGGTTGTCAGCTGTATTTTAAGAAATAAGTAAATTAGTGTTGGTTAAGTTTTGGTAAATTAATTACAACTTAACTATAATAATCAAAATGTATAAGATGATTAATTTAAATTTCACTGGACATAAATTAGAATATTGTGTTTAGTCTAGATATTATATATTTTGACATAAACCATTGCTAGAAAAAAGTTATTTTGAAAAAAAAAATGTTATTTCAATTTAAATAAAAAAAAAAGTAAGAAAAAAATTAATTGAATTAAAATAGTTAAATTACGAGTTTAGTTCATGTCTTTTGAGGTTTATGTCCATTTGGTCCCTTAGCTATTTTGAAATTTGATGGGGGAGGAAACGAACTTTGCAGAGGTTTGAACACATGATAAGCTGATAGTTTATGGTAAATTTAATTATATCAACATAATCTAACCATTTTAATTTTGTGTTTAATAGGTCTCTGAATTTTCAATTTTTTTTTGTCTAATAGGTCCTTCATCTAGTTGATATTTTTTTAAAACTCAAGAACTTACTAGACACAAAATTGAAAGCTTAAGGACTTCCTGAAACATAAAATTCAATTTTATATCTCATAGATCAATTAAATTTGAAAATTTTGAATATGCCAAAAATCTATTAGATACAAAAATGAAATTTGACGAGCTTATTGAGCATTATTTAAGTTTAGGGGTCTATTAGCTACAAAATCTATTAGGGGTTGTTTGGGGCGTTGGGTGGGTTATAATAACAGTGGATTATAATAGTCTGTGAATTATTATATTATGTCAAACATATATATTATTTAAAAGGTTATAGTTTGAGGTTATAATAGTCTGTGTTTGGAGTGCAGAATATTTCACAGGTTATTATAACACGGGTTATAATAACCAGTGGGCCAAACATACCCTAAGACATTTTTCAAAGTTAGACACAAACTTAAAAATTTATTGACTAAACTTGTAATTTAACCCATTAAAATCATATAGAAGTAGCAATAGCGAATGAAATCTAAAGTAAAAAATAGGATTCATAGTGAATCATGTCTCAACAGCATGAAGGTAATGGAAAATAAGTAGTCATCCACCAGATTTTTAGGAAAGCTAAATTGAAAACCTATTATTAATGACTTTTGCAAATCAATATAATTGAAAAAGTACTTTTTATGTAAATTAATTTATAATCAGTTTTACCAAATACTAGAATCATAATATATTAGGGTTAAGCGATTTTTCCATGAGATTAGTCTACGTGCATGCAAGCTAGCTCGAACGCTCATAATTTTATATATATATATATATATAAAAATAAATTTGTGGGAGTGGATTTCTTTTTCTTAGTTCAATAACATATAAGGTGAGAGATGCAAACATCTTACTTATTGGTCCAAGATATACAATTGCTATTGGTCCAAGATATGCAATTGAGTTATGCTTTAGTGAGATTCTAAAACTTTGATATTTTGACCGATATTATAATCTCTTAGTCGGGTGAGGTATACTCAAGTTGCCCATAAAATTTATTTTTAGTTCAATAGCTAGTAAGGTCGGAGAATTCGAATACTAACGTTTTGATCAATGTTATATGTCTTAACCTAGTTAAGTGATGTGGTTGGCGAAGACAAAATTCATTAAAGATTAGTATGGAAGATTTTTTTATGCTCTATAAAACATTTTTCTTTTATTAATAGGTTAATTGATGAAATGTTTTATTTTAAGCTTTACATGGTTCTTAAACATGAAAAGGAAAATACGTGGGATGCAGTAATATTAGAAATTCTGTGGCTGTACTTCGAACAATAACAATTTTTTTTTTATTATTATTGTTATTTATTTTTTTTTCGGAAAAACGAACAATGACAATTTAAATTTATCCACGTGACATTATTAATGGACAATATGCAACCACGTGAATATTAAAAGAACACTGTGCATAACAATGATATTTCACCTTTTTTTTTTTAATATTACAATGTCATTTCACTTAAATATTAAGTTGAATAAGTTTTGATGATTTTAGTCCATTTTAGATATTTTTAATTTTTGTGTGCCAATTGATATCGGTCGGTATATTTTTTTTCCTCATAGTAGAAAAATTCCATTGACTTCTTTTTTTTAAAAAAAAAACAATAAAGTCAAAAGAATGATTTAGAAAGAATTAATATTAAACGAGTTGTTAGTAGGTGTTGTCATAAAATTTTAGTTAAAATTTATCAAAAAGAACATAGTTCAATTGATATATTAAATATATCAACGATCACTATACTTGTGGTTCGAATCCTCTAACCTTTATAGTATTAAAAAATCATGCTCTTTGTTGTCTTTTTCTTTTAAAAAAATAAGTTATATTTTTTTTTCCGAATCTTTGATATTTTTATTGACCATATATGTTTTAATTAGTTTGTACTTTAAAAAAATCAATTAAACTATCTTTAAGTTGACAAAAATAAATATATAGTATTTTTTTTATCTCAACTATTCATCATGTTTTCAGCACAAATTTTTAAAATATTATTATTATTATTATTGTTGAGACTTTTTAGTATTATTATTTGAACCCAATAAAGTTTTGAGACCTTCAACCTTATTAAAGATCTTAGATGAATTGAATTTAACCAATAAGACTACTGAACGATATTTTTATTAATTGAGTTTAGACTAATTAATGGTAAAATAAATGTGTTTTTAGTTTAAAAAGAAGCCGTAGTGATTATTTACCTAATCCCACCTAACAATTAAAGAAGACGTGTTTATTTTTTGACCATGAATTTCAAAGTGGATATTTATTTGTCAAAGTTTCGGAGTTTGGTATTTAAATTTCTTCTTCTTCTTCTATTTCATTTTTTTTCCTCAAGAAAAAGAAGGTTCCCGAGTTTGGAGGTTATTGAGAAAGGTTCCCGAGTTTGGAGGTTATTCAGTTTTTATTGGCTAAATTATAGAAAATGCCCTAAACCATGGGGTTTGTGTAAAAATACATAAAACTTTAAAAAGTTCAAAATACCTCTCCTGACTTTCAAAATGTTCAAAATACCTCAATTAAGTTTTTATGGTAATCAATTAAAGTTTTGTTTCAAAATACTTAAAACTTTTAAAAAGTTTCAAAAATACCACTGCCTTAAAAAAACTTTTTTTAAAAAATATTTACCATTAAGTTTTGGATGAAAAATATTAAAATTTCATTTGAATAATACCCTTAACCTTTCAAAAAGTTCAAAAATAGAAAAATACAATACCGTTTAAGTTTTAATATAGTGTATAAGAATATTATAGTTTAAATATATATGGGATTGATATTCTAATTTACTTAATTATCATGAATATAATCACCCAATTTTATTTGAAAAAGAAATAGAAAAATGAATAAAAGCATAACAAAATAAATATATAAAATAAATGAGAAAGAAAACAATCAATCTTAAGAATTGATTTCATCAATCGACTAATAATTCAATTAATTAAGACCCCGTTTGATAAGCATTTGATTTTTTTTTTGTTTTTGAAAATTAAGCTTAACAATACTACTTCTACCAATAGGTTTCTATATTTTCTTTTCTATTTTGTACCTATGTTTTCAAAACCTAAGCTAAGTTTTAAAAAAACTAAAGCTCTGTTTGATAATAATTTAGTTTTGATTTTTGGTTTTGAAAATCATGCTTGTTTTTTTACAATAATGATTTCCATCTTTCTTGAGTACCATTTAAGTTTCTAAAGAAAATTTCAAAAACAAAAACAAGTTTTTGAAAACTACTTTTTAGTTTTCAAATTTTAGCTTGATTTTTAAAACATATGTACATAGTAGATAAGAATACATAGAAACTTATTGATAGAAGTGGTATTTTTAGGCTTCATTTTCAAAACCATAACTAAAAACCAAATGGTTATCAAACGAGGCTCAACACAAATAAGATTGACATGCAAATATTTCATGTTCGGGAAGATAAAAGTTAAGATTACCTTTTACGAAAAGCAAGTGGATGTTTTGGATCTTCCACATCATTCTTGGGTGAGGTCCGGATAAATTTTTAAAATTTCTAATAGATTGATTAAATGAAATCTCAAAGAATTCCATTAAATACTAAAGAAATTATTGAAAAGCATTTTTTTTAAGTTTTTTAAGGCCAAGGGTATTTTTGGAATTTTTAAAAGTTTAGGGGTATTTTTGAAACAAAACTTTAACTGATTCTACATCCAAAACTTAACTAAGCAAAGGTATTTTTGAACATCTTTGAAAGTCCAAGGGTATTTTTGAAACTTTTTAAAGTTTAAGGGTATTTTTGACACAAACCTCATAGTTTAGGGGCATTTTCTATAATTTAGCCGTTTTTATTCTTTATTTTTTCTTTTTGTGTGTGTTTACTTTAATATTGATTAGTAAATCAATTTTTTTACTTAATGGTATATATTAAAATATTTATAGATTTTTTTAAGGAATAAAAATTTTATAGATTCTAACAAAACATATTAATAATTCCATCATTAAAGAGTTTTAACGGTAAGTTTATAACATGGTTTGCAATATTTAAAGATTTAATTGTAAAATTTTTGTAAATCTAAGAGAGGTAATTGATTAAATTAAAATTTTGAAACTAACTCACTGATAGTTTTTGCAAGTTTCTTCTTATATTTTTAGGAGTGAATTTTTAAATATAATGCTCTTTGATTTTTAAAAAACTGTACTTATTTCCCTTTCATCTCTACAAAATATTTAAATTCTTAGAAAAATAAAAAAATATTTTTAATTTTGAAAACATAATTAAAAAGTAAATAAAAAAAATTATATAGTGTTTGTAGGTTTAATTTTAAAAAGCCAAATAGTTAAACATTGAAATATATATGACGAGCTCTTTGATTTCCACTTTGCAACCAATTTGAGTTAAAACTTATTATTTTATCCATTTTAAATTTTTCAAAATTTAGAAATGAAATCAAAATTTGATAATTCAAAATCATAGCACTTTCGAAAGTAAAACTGATCGTGTCATCTCTGTGTTTCACGCGAGAGAGGATTGGGCGGCTAATTGGCCAAGTCTTCCGTTGACAAATTTATGAGATTATCCAAAGATTCTCGAGTCAAACACCATGGATTTATTTTATTTTATTTTTAAGACCGACAATTTATCTTATAATTTGACCCAATATTTTTATTTTAATTTTAATGTATAATATTCAAATAAGCTTCGAAGTCTCGACTTCAAAAAAAAAATTACATTAGACGAGATTACTAAAATCTTATAAATTGCGCTAATGACATGTCTTCAGGCCCCAAATCTTAGGAAAAAGATCAATTTTGAAACCCTGAAATTGGAAAGTTAAACCAATTTTAATTATATGTTTTTAATTTTATCAAATTGCACTTTAAATTGAGATAAATATTATAATTTTTATGTTAAATTATTAAAAATACTCTTAATGATGGAGTTGGTTTCATTTGCCCTCAAACTTTAAAAAAATAATTTTAGTTCTTGAACTTTGAAATTTGTTTAAAAATAACTTTGAATGGGTTATTTGATCTTGTTACTTTGAAGTTTGTTGCATTTTTTTACTTTATATGGTAAGTTGTTTAAATGTCCCTTGAACAAGTATGCCCAATGAAATGGATAGGATTCAGACAAAAACAATATTTGAGTTTTTTTTTTTTTTAATTTGTAATTTTGTTTGATGATCATTTTCTATATTAATTAAATTTAATTTTATGCAAATTTTAATTGTGATTAATAACATATAAATAGTAAAAAATGTCACATTTACACAAGGTTAAGGTTCAAATTAATGAAATTAAAAATTGACGGTGAAAATTGATATAACTTATCCAGCTTAAGAGTTAAGAGTAAGAATTATTTTTTTTTTTTATTTCTCTAAATCTTTAAATTTAACATTGAATTTATTTTTAAAATGGATTAAAGCATGTAGCTTGATCTAAAAGTCATAGATTCGAATCTCTCGTCCCAACATATTATTGAATTAAAAGAAAAACAAAAGAAATGGACGAATTTCCCAATAAAATTTTAAAAAATATATTTATATATACGTATAAAATAATTTTTAAAAACCATATTTTCCTCAAAAAAAAAAAAAAAAAAAGAGTGATTGAAAAGTATATAACCTCAAATTGATCGTGTACATATTCTTGTGAGGCATCCTCTTTACTCAACCGCCCGTTATTATTCTTCCCCTTCCACATCTATCCATTTCTCCATTTTCATATCTCTCTCTTTCTCTCTCAAGGTACTTCTCTTTCTCTCTCTAAATTCATTCTTCTGTTTCGCCATGGCCGAACCAGTTTTTTCATCGGAACTCGAACGAAATCGATGAGTCGATTTGATTTCAGAACGAGTCGTTTTTCTAAGATGACTCGGCCGAGTCGAGTTTAATTTCTGTCTATGAATAGCTTGAATTTCTTCCTTCTTTTCGTTAACTATGGCGGCGGTTTTGGTTTTTGATAGGAAATCAGATATGGCAGATCGTCAAAGGGACGGAGGAGAGAATTACTTCCCGTTCCATCAAAACCAGGTACATTGAATTCTTATTCAATTGAGTTTTTTTTTTTTTTTTTAAATGCATTTTATCTCTTTTCCCTTAAATTTAAGTCTCCACCAACGAGAATAATTCAACCCTTATCAACTAAGAATTATGATAAGTTACGAGTTCGGGTCCC
The DNA here is from genome assembly GCA_036507285.1 of Trichosanthes cucumerina. Lineage (NCBI taxonomy): Eukaryota > Viridiplantae > Streptophyta > Magnoliopsida > Cucurbitales > Cucurbitaceae > Trichosanthes > Trichosanthes cucumerina. The sequence goes on along the minus strand of CM071840.1, from coordinate 79,679,992 downwards.
TCCGTCCCAAATGGTGATGTACTAGAAAAAAAATCTCTCATTGATCTTTTCATATATTTTAGCCCCACTTCAACAATTTGATTTTTAATTTTAAAAAATTAAGTTTTTTTCCTAAATTTTCTACTTTAATTTTTATTTTATTTTTCTTAGTTTTCAATTTTTATTTATTTATTTTTTTTTTAAATTTGGCTAAGTATCCAAATACTTATATATGAAAACTTTTATATGAAAACTATGGTAGATAAGATAAAAGAAAACAAACTTAATTTTTTAAAAAATCAAATGATTATGAAATGAGGTCTTAATTATTGTGTTTTCCTCTTTAAATTTCTATAAAAAATTATTATACTAATACTCTAACTTAAATTACATGTTTTGTTTAGTTATAAAATCGTTTGGTATGTGATAAAACCACTCAGTTTTTAATTTTAAATAGATCTTCATTGACTCGTTTAATGTCTTTAAAAAACTAAAAATAAAAAAATTGTTATCAAACATGTTCTCTCTCTTTTTAAGTTCAACAATCTTTGGGAACGGAGAATTTGAACCTCTGTTTTTTTTTTTTTGTCAATTATACATGTCAATAACTATTAAACTATACTCGATTTACTTATCAAAGAAGACTTTAAAAACTAATTAAAACAAAACAAAAACTATAATTATAAGTAAATATATATTATCTAAAACAAATATATGGTACTTAAAAGTGTCTAAACAAATGTATGGTACTTAAAAGTGTCTCAAATATGTAAGTTTTAACCTAAACAAATGGTCACTATATTATTTAATATTTAATTTTTTAATTAAGTTTATTGTAAAATATTAATAACGGCGATAAAAACAAAATTTGATATAATTTTTTTAGGAAAGTATCTGTAAGTATTTGTAAGCAAGACATATACCTAGTAAATATTGGAATCTCAACTCCACATTTTGTCGAATTAACAATAATAAAATAATAAAAAAAAGAATTAAGTCATTTTCTTTTTGTTTAAGTAAAAAATGCCAAATACATGACGGCCAATGAATTTTTCGTGGCTTCGGCTAGTGGGCCTCATAAAAGTAACTACTCCGTAGTCCATTTGATGGACCTTCAATTTGCAATCTTCAAACTTCGGCTTTGCTCCCTCCTTAAGTTATTAATTAATTATCATGATATGGTTTACTTTTCAAAAGTATTTTTTTTCCCCGAATATTTAACAGGGTTTTTTTTTCCTTCCTTGATTTGGTCCAAAATAAATAAATAAAATAAAATAAATTTTCAAAATATGATATTGTTTTACAATAAAGCTTGTGTATCATCCGCTTAAATTTTTTTTTTTTTAATTAATAACATGATGTTCCATATCTACAAAATAAGTTTTTATTATAGAAAAGTCATTGCATAACCTTTTTATTTTTAAATTTAAATTTAGTAATTGGGTTTTTTAACTAATTTAGAAATGGTGTTAGGATGATTTATTACAACATTTTTAATGGGTTTAAATTACTATCAACATGATTTTAAAGTAAAAAGTAACAGTAAATTATATATATATATATATATATATATATATATATATATATATATATATATTCATCAAAGTTAACTAAACGAAAAAAATAACTTACAAAAATAGTTGTCAAATGATGATAATATCTATGTAGTGATTGACATATACTTTGATTAACAATTCAGAGATTCGAATCTTATTGAACTAAAAACATTATAAAAATAGTTTTTCAATTATAAATTATTTTTAAAAAGATTTAAAGTGGTGTAATTTAATGAATGAAAGATAGATTTGTATCTTTATGTATATGTGTGAAAAGCATTGACATGGTGGTTCATTTTTATTGTTAGGTTTAATCATCGTATTTATAAAACAAGTTGTCTCATTGGAATTGAATTGTGATAAAGAGGAATTGGGAGTTAAAAAGGTCCCACATTTAATATTACAAGTTTGGTTATGGAGGTCAACTCTTTATCAAAGGGCACACACCCACATGCTTTTGGAATTTTTATTTTTATTTTTTTTACTTTCTTAGAATATGTCGGTAGAGTGAAATGATTCTTACGGTGTCGCGTTATCATTGTTTTTCAATTAAAAAAAATAAAATAAATCAATTCATCAATACGTCAATAATTGGACTAGAAAAATTTGAACCCATGATCTCTCGATCATAAATTTTACTTGATGTCAATTAAGTTATGCTCTGGTTACTTTCTTAAAATATTGTTGGATTAAATTATAAGTTTAGTATATAAATTTTTAAATTTGTATCTAAAAAATTTGTGAATTCTATGACATGATTGAGAGTAATTTTGAAATTGTCAATATCTTTTTTTTTTGTTCAAAATTACTTTAAAACATGTCTTTTATCATTCAAAATTAACTTAGTATTTGGTTTTACACTATTAAAAGTTATTTTCATGAGAATAATTAAAAGTATATTTTAGGGTAATTTTAAATACAACAAAAGTTGTTTTAACAATTTTAAAATCACTCTCAAAACATGCCACAAGAAAATCTAATAAATTTTTTAACTTTCAATCTTGTATTTGCTAGATCTCTAATATATTCAAAAAAAAATTAAAAATAAACTCATCTATTGATACAAAATTTAGGATGCTAAACCTTTAACTTTGTGTTCAATATCTGTGAATTTTATAAAAGATGAATAGATCCATGACTAATTAAGCATCGGTTGGACATAAATCTAAATAGACACTTTTTAAGATTGGGTGATCAAATAAATACAAATCTAAGAGTTCATGAACCTCCTAGATATTTTTTAAAATTCAAGAATTAAATTATCACAAAATTAAAAGTTCATAAATCTATGATACTTTCTTAAAATTCATGAACTAAATATATACCATCTAAGAGATCAATAATTAAAACTAAAATTAAATGATATCGTGTTACCTTACCTGTACTAAACAAATTTAACCAACGTTGTCATTTTCTATATTTCTCTCTTTCTTAAAAAAGAAAAAAAAAATAATAACAATCTTGACTTGAAAAACGGATAAAAGAAACTTTTTCCCCTTAAAGCAAAGATGTTGCTTGCTTCCTCTAAAGAGTGAGTTTCTTTACGTTGAAGTCACGGTACACATCTTTTTGTTTGAAAATGATTTTTTGGAGTAATAATTTCAAATGGGATACTTTTCCTACATAATTTATTTTCCAATATTTTCAAAAAAAAAAAAGCATATTTATTTTAGTTAGCTTAATAAATATTATTGAGGTTTTTATGGTATAAAATAAATACAGGAAGCAACGGCAGGAACTGGGAACAGATATGGAGGACTTGCTCCAAAGAAGAAGCCATTGATTTCAAAGGTAATAAATTAAAATGTTTCACCAGCTTCATTTTTTTTTTCCTTTTTATTTATTTTTAATCATTTTCCTTTATGAATTTGTTTACATAATTTGTTTTGTATTAGGACCATGAACGTGCTTTCTTTGATTCCGCAGACTGGGCCTTATGCAAGGTAGTTTTTCGTCCCACCCTCATTTTTTAAAAAATAAATAGTAAAAACAAAATAAGTTAAACAAACTATTATAAAAGGTCCACTCTAATCTTTCAATTTAAATTTGTCTTATAAGATTAAAAATTATTCGAAAGGTAGTTATGATGTAGCTGACAATTTTACACGGTTAGATTTAAGAGAGATAAAATAGAAAAGTACTTCGACTTTATATCTAGTAATTATTAGATGATACATAAATTTTTGGATTTATATCTAATCCAATAGTTATAAAGAGATAGTTTCGATAAATAATTTTCTTATGAAACACATCCTATGAGTTAGTCTTGAACCTTTCAAAATTAGATCTTAAAATTTCACTTTTGTATCTAATAATTTTTCAAACTGTTTGAGTGTTAATAGGTCTCCAAACTTTAATTTATGTCTCATAAGTTTCCGATATGTTTAGAAATTCAATAAATTATTGATCTATTAGACATAAATCATTTTTCCCCAAATAGAGTACTAAATTTAAAATTTTTGTCTAATAGATTCATAAATCTTAAAAATAGTTGAATAGGTCTATGATCTATAATACACAAGATTGAAAATTTCATAACATAGTAAATATGAAATTAAAAGCTTAAGGCATATTACATAATTTTAAGAGTTCATTGATTTATTATATAAAATGTTAAAATTTCAGAGACCAAATAGACAAAACTTACTAAACTTAAAATTTAATCTATTTTTGATCAATGAAAAAACCCGCTTTTTAGAGCAGGTTTGATTTAATTTGTAATATAAACATATAAATGTGAAAACAAGAGATTTAATAAAAAGTAAAGTTCTATTTTATGTTTGATATGTTAATTTGAAAACGTAAAATTAAGGTCCTATTTGATAATTATTTTGTTTTTAGTTTTTTTTTTTCTTTTAAAAAATTATACTTGTTTTTCTCCAAATTTCCTCTATCTTTTTTACAATGGTTTCTATATTTCTTTAGGAACCATTTGAGCCAATTTTCAAAAACAAAAAAAACAAGTTTTGAAAATTACTTCAACTTTTTAATTTATGCGTTTATGTCTGGTCTTCGAAACAGCAAGGAGCAGGGCTTTGTAACAGCGTGGCCGTAGAAAAACTACAGCCTAAGCTACAGGTATTGCTAAATTTACTTTGGCTTCAAACTAAAACAAAAAACATTATTTTCTGAACTAATTTACGTTGAAAAATTATTTGCCAAATATAACCCGACTTTTCCTTTTAATTACCAGAGGACCCCAAAGCCACAGCTTCCACCAAGAAGGCCGGTCTGCACATCCGAGAAGGGCAATATCGTAAGGAAAAAAATATCCAATTTTAAACTCTATTTTTTTTTAAGAATATAAAACTCTCATTATTATTTTGCCCGAAGTAAAATTGACTCTGGGTTTTATGGTAACGCAGGTAGAATAGATAATTAAAAGGCAATGTGAAATATCTCAAAGGAAAAGGTCTTTGGAAGGATTGAATTGTACAATTTTCAGCAGCTAAATTAATTCCGAAGGACCCAACTTTTTTTTTTTTTTTTTTTTTAATGAAGGTTGTTGAAATTATTTGTACGTTGGAATCAAATTTGACATGGATTTTTTTTTATGATTATAGTATTGTGACAAACAACATCTTATTTGATAGATTTTAGAAAGTTTATATTTGTATAGCATAGAGCTTGCAAAATGGAGTTTAGTTTGTATTGTCTTTTTAAAGAAGATAGATAAACAAGTTTAAGTTTGAGATTTGAACTATTGACTCCTAAAAAATGAATTAATATCTTAATTAATTGAGCTATCTTCTCATGGATTCTAAAATTTTTTATTTATATGACTAGTGATGTAAGCATTTTTTTTTTTGTTCAGTAATTGAAAAAGTAAGAATTAAAGTATCAATCTCAAAATGATAATAAATGCTTAAACTACTAGATTATGCTCAAATAAGTCAATTTAAGCAACATCTTAATTTAAGATAAAAAAAAATCTACTTGATCAATGTAAGCTTAATTACAACTATTCGGATAGTATAATCATATATAAATTATAATTGAAAGTTGAAAGTAAAATAATTTGGTTAATACTTTTTTTCCTATTGGCATTACTTATCCTAATAATTATATATAATTATAAGAAATAAAAAACATGTTTAATATATAACATATTCATCTACTTTTCTTTTAAAAAAAAAAAAAGAAAAAAAGAAAAAAGCCTAAGGTGTTTTAAGATAAGTTTTGACAATGATATAAATTATGTATGTTTATTTTTTTAGATGTTTACTTTTTAAAATTCAAGTAATTATAATTCAACAATAAAAATATATGACGAAATCTGAAATTTTATTATTCATTTAGGAGATGTGATTTTCTTACTTAAGACTTTTTTCTTTAAAATATGAAGAAGAGAGAAGATAGTACTAATTGATACGTATAAATTGATTTGAATAGTCTTTAAATTATTACATATTAACTAACTAATTATCTAATATTAATTAATTAAAATATTTTTTAATTAATAACTTAAATTATTTCATTTTCATAAACAAAATCTATAAAACAAATCCACATTTAACTTTTCAATATTAATTATCTTATATATCCAAATACTGAAATACAGTCATTTAAAGTTTTAATTATCTTATATATCTTATATATCTAAATACTGAAATACAAATATATAACTTTTCGATCTTAATTATCTTAGATATTAATATTTGCGATTGCAGAAAAAGGCAAGGAAAATGGATTGTCGAGCGCAGACTAAAATGTTAAAATTAAAACAGATAGCTTTCTTTTCATGATAGCTTTCTTTTCATGCAGCTGATAGTTTTCTTTTCCAGTTTGGTTTCTAGGTATACGGTCAGTTCAAATCACGAGTGTTCTAGAACGCTGGAATTGTACACGTTGGCTGATGAATTATATTTATTAATATATTAAAATAAAAGAAAAATCAGCCAAGTGACTCTCCCTTTATCTTTTTAAGTTTTTAAAAGATTTTTTAAGGATAATTACTTATGCACGACTCAAATAACTTTGTCAAAATTTATAAATTTTAATTAAAAAATTTACTCTAATATCGTTTTTCTCTAAAATTTTATCAATTTAATATAATGGATATGTTTTATTTATTGAATACATAAGAAATTTTATTTTTTGATGATATTTGTAGTGAAAACTTATTAAAAGGTTAAAATTGTCACTTTTATAAAATTTGAGGTTAACATTGCAATAATTATCTAAGTTTGAAGTGTAATTTGATGAAATTGAAAGTTAATGGTTAAAATTAATACAACTTGATAAGTTTAGAAGTCAAAATTGTTTATTTTTAAAAAATAGAAACAAAAAAGGTAATGCATTAGAGCAAGTTTAAAATAAATAAGAAAACATAAAATATCATTTTGGTCTCCCTACTTTACTTATTTTATTTTAGTCTTCTACTTGTCAAAATAACTCTATATTTAGTTTATAGTTTTTTTTTTAAAGCTCTATCAACATTTTCTATAAATTTTAGAAACATGTTGAATTATTCATATCGTATCTCTTCTAGAATGAAATTTATTATTATTATTATTATTTTATAAAGTAAAAAGAAAAAAATAATAATAATGACTAATTTAAAAATTTAAAAATAGAAGGACAAAACTTTAACATTAAACAGTATATAGACTAAGATGAAATGAATCTCAACCTATCAGAACAATAATTGTTTTTAATCTATTTAATAATAGGTATATAAGCACATTTTGTTGGGAATGACTATGGGTCAACTGACCCATTACAAATCTATAAGAAATGATCAACCAATTGTCCCACATGGGAAAATTTTTGAAGTGGAAAAGTGGTTTATATATATGAGCATATTGATTGACTTACAAAGTATACATGAAGTGGTAATAAAATCTCTCCTCACATGTGCCCATTTAATTAAAAGGTCATATGGTCTCAAAAGACTTGCCAAGTAGTTTTTTTTTTTTTTTTTTCCTCTCTTGGGTGTGTGGGTTTGATTGGGCCTCAATTGGTCCGGGTCCATGGACCTCGACAATTTATTCCATAACAACGGGTATATAGATTAGTGAAATAAAATAAATGGTGACTTTTGAATTGAAATATGATGAAAAAAAAACTAACAAATAATAACAATTATTATTAATTTTTTTAAAAAATCTCTAAATGGACCATTCCCTCAAAGTTCAAGCCTAAAGCACACTTGTGCTCCATTAGGTTAAATTGGAATGAATGGAGAGCAATTCCTCAAGTGGCAACAATAATTTGGTGAATTGTAGTTCAACTTCTATGCCTTTTTCTTTAAATTCTCACCATTTCTCAATGTTTTCTTTTTTCTGTTTCCTTTCCCCCACCAAACCAAATAGCTTTCTACCTCAAGGTCTTTTGTTCATCTCTTCAAGCTAATGATCCAATCAAAGTATATAGATGAAGAGTAAGATTTATATCTTTGTTCTTCACAAACATCAATTATGGCTCTCATGTTCTTGCCTTTTGCTAGAATTTCGATTTCGGTTATTGTCATATTCTACTTTCTCACTTCTTGTTGTTTTTACGGTAATGTAGCATTAAAGATACTAGCATATATATAATTCATATCTTCATTCGAAAAATAACTTTTTTCCGACTTTTGTAATGCTAACATAAGTTTAGATTTCCTAACTTCAAACTTTAGAAATCCAACTTTAAAAATCATGAGTTAATGCATCTCTTTTTTCATATATATTCTTTAGAAGAAAATAAAAAACCATCAATCTATCAACTAAAATGCATTCATTGCTAGGAAAAGGGGATGAAGTTGAGGGTGGTGCATCAAGCGGATTAGTCGGTTATGAGGACCCGCCCGAGATTGTTGCCAAAGCATTGCTTTGCTTCAATGACAAATATGTATGTCACACTCATGCCGATGTTTAAAGCGTACTTTGATTCTTACTTTTTTTTTTTAATATTTATTATGTTTCAATCTTAAAATTTTCAAATACTCGATTTCGTGGGTTTTTTATATTTTTGCCAAAAAATTTAGTTATCCTCCCAATGTTTTTTTTTTTTTTTTAAATTACACATTTGGTCTCTATGATTTTGAAAAGGTTAGGATTCAGTACATATGGTTTTAACGGTTAAAATTAGTGCTTATGGTTTGACAAAATTATCATAATAAACTTAAGCTATTTATGAGAGCTTTGTCAAACATAAGGAGGAAATTCTAACTTTTATTCTAACTTTCTCCACATCATAGACTGGATGGAAATTTAAACATTTGATCTTATATACTGTACCTTTAACTAACTAAATGAAGTAAGCAATATGATTTTTTTTAGTACATCAACAATTGGGAGCGGGAGATTCGAACCCATGATTTCTTGATCATGAGTCATACCTGATGTCAGTTGAGTTATGCTATTGTTGACTAATCAATATGATATTGAGTTAACAAGAGACATACGATACTTTATAAAAAATGCATTATAAAACATTAGCAATAAATTTAAAAATATAATGTTTTAAAAAAGTAGAATTGAATTACAAATTTTTGTTTTTTTGGCTTTTTAAGCATCCAAATTAATAATGAATAGTAAATACAGATTTACAGCGCGTGTGAAGAATCATGTAGATTAAGGGAGAGTGGGAATCTGGAAGTCCCGCTGGAAAAAACAGAAGAATACTGCAACGGGCCGTGTTTGGCTGAAACGCATTTAGTGCTTGATTGTATTAATGGCATTTTTACCAATTTCTTGTTTTACAATACTGCCACGTTGCAAGATGTTAGGGACACCATCCAGGCTGGATGTGGCTATGGCCCACAAAGAGGTACTATTTTTCCTTTTTATATTTATTGCTTTTTAAACTTCGCTCTTATCCCTTAAAACTGTTTGGGACGCTGGGTGGGTTATAATAAAAGTGGAGTTATAATATTTTGTGGATTATTATAGTCTGTGAAACATATAATATTATTTAAAATGCAGAGTAATATAGTTTTGGGTTATAATAGTCAGTGTTTTGGGTATAGAATATTTCACAGATTTTTGTAACACGGGCTATAATAATCAGTGGGCCAAACAGACCCTAAAAAGTCAGATGTGTTATTAATAATTAGGTTAGATTAAATGAGAGTTGTCAAAGTGAGTACAATTCGATCGTAATTGACATACACTCTCGAGTAAAAAGTTAGAGGTACGAACTTTCCCTCTCTTAAATGTTTGTCAAACCCCAAAAAATATTAGATCAAAATTAAATTAAAAGTTTAGTCCACGAATTTCCAAGTTTATGCCTATTTGTTTGTCTCAACTTTTGATTTTGTATCGTATAGCTCCTAAACTTTGGAATGTGTCCTTATATTTTCAATTTTGTGTCAAAGGTCTCGTCATTAACCTTTCTAACAATTTTTTTTTTTAAAAAAAAAAGATCACAAACCTACTAGATCCAAAATTGAAAGTTTATGGTCTATATAAATTTCAACTTTATATATGGTATAGATAAAATTCAACTTTATATCTAAATGTGTTGATTTTTTAAGTTTTAAATATGTTAGGGACCTATTAAAACATGATTGAAAGATCAATAATTTATTAGATATTTTTTAAAATTTAAGGGTCTATAAGATATAAAATTGAAAGTTCTAAATACTTTTTAGACACCTTTTAAGTTCATGATTAAATAGACATAAATTTAAAAATTAAGAATTAAATTTGTAATTTAACTAGTTTGATGTTTTAACTTTTAAAGTTGTGTCTAATTTAGTTAAAAATGTAAAAAAAAAAAGTGTCTAGCAATATTTTTTTTTAAAGTTGTGACTGATAAATATCAGAATTTTAAAGTGTCTTCTAAACTTTTAATACAGTATGAGTTTTTGAAAATTAAAAAAGTCTAATAAGCTATAAAAATTTCAATTTTAGTGGTTCATGAGTTGCACCTATCTTTGTGCAACTCATTCAAGTGTCCAATCAAAATCTGCCATGTGGCAAATTACTTTTTATACGTATTTTAGATTTTTTTTTTTGCTTTGTTATGGGCGGGGCCTAACCCAAATATGAAATTGGTGCAAAGAAGAACAGATGAGAGAGTATAGATATCAAATCACATCCGGGAAAAAAAATTATTTTTGAATTAACAAATGCAGTGTAAACAAATTAAATTATCAATCCTTAGAATGATTAATTAATTATTTATTTATTAAATTATGCTCGGATGATTTGTGTTAATTTAGGAAACTTCGACGTGATGGAGCATACACGAGAGGAAAGAGGCAATGCATGCAGGGCCTCCAACAAGGCAGTTCTTGGATTTAGCTTTATCATTTTGGGCACTTTTAGTTTATTGCTTTGAAAACCCATAATCATTATCTCATTGTCAATGTATTACCTTGGCTTATATCAATCAATTATTGAGACATAATGTATGAAACATAGTATTTAATTTCATGCTTTTATTTTATTGTGGTTCTGTATTTTACCAAGTATAATTTACGTCATATTCGATAATCATTTGTTTTTTTTTTTTTTTGAAAATCAAGCTTATACCTACTACTCACACCTAAGAATTTATTTTTTTTTGTTATCTACTTCTTACCTACGTTTTCAAAAACCAAGTCATATGTTTTGAAAACTAAAAAGGTAGTTTTATTTATTTATTAATTTATTAATTTGGCTAATAATCCAATATTTTCTTAAGTGAGGTGAAAAACATTATAGAGAAATTAGAAGAAACTAAGCTTAATTTTTAAAAATCAATGATTATCAAACAGGACCTTAATAATTACGTTTAGGGTGAAGTGGTGTGTTTATAGAAAATTGAAGTTGAATTAAGTTGAGTAATTGTGAATATTTCTTTACTATTATCCCAATAAAAAGAGCAATTTTAGTATAAGGATGTGTGTAGTTTTCTAAATCGGATATTTTAATCTCCTTACTTTATTTGTGATGTTCTATAAAAGAAAAATGGGGAAAAAATAAATTTGACCCTAAACTTGTGAGGTTGTATCAATTTGTATCATAAAACTTTCAATTTTACCAAATTAGACTCTAAATTTAAAGAGGTGTTTTTCACCTTCCGTTCAAATTTCGCTAATTTGTTCCACTAATTTTAACCAAAAAAAAAAAAACAGTATGAAAGACTTTATAAACTAATTAATTGCAACTAAATAAAGTTTGGTACAAAAACAAACTAATACACAAATTAACCATGGAATAAATTTATCAAAATTAATAAATTTCAACAAAAAAAAGAAAAGAAAGAAGCTCTAATTTCTCTTCTCTCGAATTTTATCGATTTCATATTGTACATATATTTTATGATTCATTGAATGAATAAGAACAAAATTTTTTACCGATATTTGGAGCCAAAACTAGAGTTAAATTTGCAATACTCTTTTAAGTTTGATATTAAAAAAAAAAAACAATTAAGTTTGAGGTTAAGATTACAACACTTATCTAAGTTTGAGGTAAAATTTAAACACTTAAGTTTGAGGTTAAGATTACAACACTTATCTAAGTTTGAGGTGAAATTTGATCAAATTGAAAATTTAAGTTAAAATTGGTCAACTTAAGAAGTTTAGGATTCAAAATTGAAATTAAGATATCTATTATCTAGTAAGAGATCAATTTTTTTTTTTTAAAAAAAGTATATTCATCTCAATTCCAACCGTTTGTGGGGGGGATTGTGAGGCTGGCTACGGACATAGGCTTGAGTTTCGATTTGGGCCTTCCATCAATGTACAAAAATGGGCGGTAGCCCACAATTCACATGAATGCAAAGAAGAGGGAAATAATAATACATACATACAAGAACAAATATGAGAAGTTGGTAGATAAGAAACAATATTTAACGCCCTAGTAACGATGTTTCTCCTACTAATCACCAATATATTTTTAATAATGAAAGATAGTGGAATACAAAAAGGAATGAAGAAAAATAATTTTTTTTTCAAAGAAATAAATAGCTGTCAAATTTTTAGTGGTAATCAGTACTTAATTATTATTTATATAAAAATAGTTCAACAATTTAAACTCCATTTTGAGTATCCCTAAATATAATTTAGTAGTTAAGACACACATTTTTTAAAGTTGAAGGTTTAATCTCCACTCTCGCATTTGTCAAATTAAAAAAAAAAACCGTCTTGAAAATGGTCACATACATACATTTTGGCTTATAAGTTATAACTTCCTCATCAAGCTTTTCAAAAATAATTTAAATTTATGTTTGCCTAGAAGCATTTTATCTGTAATGTACTTTTAACAATTATTTAAAAAATGGTATGGATATGCATATAATGACAAATACAAGAAGGAAAAAGGGGGGAAAATATGTCTAACTCTAAACACAATGAATAAGGAAATGAAATATTTATTTATTTTATAAGTTATTAGTTATTAATATTTTATTTTTAAAGGGGGTAAAGGAACAGTACTGAAGTTCATAGTAGAAAATGACTAGAAAAGTCTCCAACAGAGAGAAAAAGATGTACTCTAAAAATAGTTAGAAAAAGAAAAAAAGAAGGGAAAAATATTTATGCACAAAACTACATGTCGAAAAACAATACGACATATCGTTTAAAAAAAAGGACCGCCCCGGTTGCATCAAGGAATTGCTTGTACGTGTACCAAGAGAAGTCAAAAGCGAGCCCGGTGGTGAGTCGTGATTGTGAATTCGCCTCTCGAAGCCCCGAGCCTTTCCTCCACGCCTGCGCCTCATCATGTCGACATTAGAGTTCCAGCTTCAACTTCAATTTCACGGCCCCACATTGATTCTTCGCGCTTAAGCAAAAATCTGGTTTACGAGACACCGATTCGTTCTTGGAGGAATTTCTACTGGGAGTTCATCAAATTGATTGCTAGTTTGGTTGCTAGTTTCTGTCTTCAATCGAAGATGAAGATCAACATCGATAGAGAAGCGCGGAAAGTTGCGGTTGATAATCGAATTCCCCTCCGGAATTACTATCGGATCGCCGATAATCTCTTAAAACAGGTGATCATTTCGGAACCGTTCTTCTCGATTGTTCTGACTGATTGTCGATGCTGAATTGTTAATGCTTAATGTTTAATTTGAGGTTTTTTTTAATTTCCATTTCTTTCTCTACATGGTTGTTGAAGTGATTTTGATTGCAGTTTTCTTTATTGGTGGTTTAAGTATTAGAATTGCGCACTGGTTGGGGATCATTTTCTACGTCTTTCTCATTGTATTTTGATGGTATTGAGTTTTTTTCTTGAAATGGCAGGCTGATATTTATCGGGAGGAGAATAATGTTGTGGATTTGTTCATTATACTTCTTAGGTTTTCAAGGTGAGGGTTTAATTGATGCTTGTAATTTTTCATGCCAAGGGATGTCGATTCTTGGTGTAGGAAACTCAATTCTCAACTTGTTCTTGGTTTCTCAGCTTGGTTTCTGAAACTATACCACGGCATCGTGATTACCTAGCTTTTTTCCCAAAGGAAAAGATATTTTATAAGAAGGTGAGTTAAAACTCCATATCTCTGCTCTTTTTTTCAGAAAATGGTGTATGAATGTTGTCTCCTTTTACTTCATGTTGTCCTATCAGAAACTTATGGGTGTAGTAGATGAACTTGAGTCCTTGAAGCCTGAATTTGATCGCCGAGTAAATGAACTGGAGAAAGTGTATGGACGGCCTCGTCTTCCTCCACCTGACGAGCAAGAAAGAGTTTCGAACCGTCGGCGGCCGTCTTCCATGGAACAGCCCTATGTGAATGGAAATTATTCATTGGTCTTGGATCAAAAGCAGGTGTCGACTCAAAAGGTTCGAATGATAATTTTTTCTTTTGCAGCTGTATCAGTGGTCAATGGAAGTTCCACTAGTGGTTTAGAGTTTTTATTTACTTCTCGTCTTTTGCAGTTTCTATTTTTTTATTACCTACAAATTTTCAACATGAACCTGTGATTATTGTTATCTTACCTGTGATTGACTGATTGCACTCTATCAATTCACATTCTCCTCTCTCTTCTTGATTCTCAGCATGCCAATTTGCAACCACAATCTTCATGGAGGTATAATGATGACCGAGGTCAAGTTTCACAATCAAGTTCCTTAAGAATCGAGAATAAGTTCTCGAATCTGTGAGTATACATTTTGCCCATTTATTCTTACATGTTTATATGAATCCATAATCGGCATACTAGTACATACTCCTCTTGATAATTATATAGGGAGATAAATCACTCCAGTATTTATATTTTTGTGTAAGCTAGAAGAAGGTGATTTTGTAGATCAAGTAGCTAGTTAGACAGTAGAAGGCAGAAATTGTAATGGCTACAACTTGCATTCAGAACATAGTTGACTGTAAATAAGAAAATATATTGATGACGGCAGAGTTCTTCTGCAACTGGTCTCAAGATTGAATAGAAAGACAATGTCTTTAGTTTAAGGGATACATATTGTTATATCTTGAATGTCTGTGGCTTCTTAACCTATGGTGCCATAAGAAAACGATTCTAGGCATGCTCGTCTAGTCACTAGTTTCATAAACATGCATGAATGGATCTGATAATTAGTGCTGGGATTACGCAGGTCTCTTAATGTACCACTTCCCAAACCGGAAACTTTGTCTAGACATTCTATTTTGGGACCCAGTGGTCTTCAGGGCCAATGGAAGGGACCAAGTACAAATAAGGCGAGTTTTTGCACATTCTTTTTTATTTTGTTTTCTTCTGTTTGCCTACTGTGAAATCCATTAACAGGTTAATCCTATTGTTTTGTACAGATTCACTATCCAAGAAACCAGGACTTTACTCCAGACGATTCAAGGTTAGAGGCCTGTATAACTTTTATTAGTATCTGAAAATTTACACATTTTTTGTATTCTGTGTTTTGAATGGTTACGTTCCTGATAACGAACACTTAATGAAATTAATATTTTGATTTTGTTGTTTCACTTTTTCTCTTATCATGTTTTCTTGAAATATGTATCTGGAACCTTCAAATTCTTGCAGACTGAATCAAATTGAACAATGTGATCCAGTGGCACAAAAAGATTGTGGTCCAGGAGGTGTTATGTCGATGATGGAATCAGTGCTCTCGCTAGATGATGGTCTTTGGCCTCATCCTGCAGACATGTCTACTCCGTTGATTACAGAAGTAAGGGAGGATCCTTTTCCATTGGTCAAACAACCTTCTCCTCCTCCTGTTCTTGCTAAGGTTCAGCAGGAATATGAAACAATTCCCCCATCGAAAGTTGCGGATCCAAGGCCTGGAGTGGCAAAACAATCGCAGGATGGACCTGACTCGTTCCAACGTTTACACATTGTAGGCCTTTTCTCTTTGATTTTCGTTATATAATTTCAGAAAGGAATTAATTATTCACTAGTTTCTTTTGCTATGTAGCGATTCCTTTTGTCATGTCTATGCTGCAAATGTGTATACCTTGCAATTTGATATTGGTTACTTTTACTCTTTGCTGCAGCCAGTGAAAATGCTGGATGATTTTTTGAGATTGGCTCGAGAAAATACAAATAAGAATCTGGAGACTTGTGGTGTTTTAGCTGGCTCTCTGGTAAGAGCAAATTAATGATTTAATGTAAATTTTAAAGATTTTCTGGTTTCGTAATCATACTTCATCCCGTATTTGCAGAAAAACAGGGTTTTTTACATATCTACGCTCATAATCCCAAAGCAAGAATCAACATCAGATTCCGTAAGAATATAATTACTTTTCATCTGTTTCAAGTTTAAACTACCATTCTTGAATGTTTGGTTTTCCGTAAGCATATGTTTGAGTTTTAATTGTTTTATATTCTGCATATTTTCTATTACTTTTAACGTACAGCCCTATGCTACTGGTTCATATATGGTTAGAATTGACTTGAGGATTACTTGATCGAGCTTTAGTTAGTTACCACTGTTGCCTTTAATCAATACTTACAAATCACTTGTGTAATGTTCAGTGCCAAACGTTGAATGAAGAGGAAATATTTGAAGTTCAAGACAGATTATCACTTTTCCCTCTTGGCTGGATCCATGTAAGCTTTCTGGCTCTCTATGCAATAGATAGTTTATGATTATAATGTTAGACTACGTAGATATAATTAATTTTACCCCTACCTATCATGTTAAGCTTTTGGGGTGATTGATGATTTAAGATATAGAATTTGGGAACACATGAGAAATATTGTGATGATTATCTGACTTCTATTGGTGCTTCATAAATAATTAGCTTTTGTATTTACTGTTCATCTCATTTTCTCCATAGTACTCCCACTACGACGCGGATAGAACAAAACATGAATTTGAGGTAATATTATTGGATAAGAGAAGACTATAATTTAGCTAGACGTCAAAGAGGTCTGACACTCTCCCACTTACTAACCTCGTGCCAATGATGCCTTTCTTTTTTCCCAAGAACAACGATATATAGACAAACATAACTACCTAAGAGATAAAGATAAGACAACATAACTACCTATAACTTTTCATAATCACCCATAACTGTCATAACTACCAAAAAGATTGACTGCTCTCCCCTTTTCCAGTCTTCTTTACAAGTCTTGCGTCATGACGGACTTGATTTCTAATAGACGCATGGTGCTCATCTTCTCCTCTCATGGTTACAGTCAAATACTCGTGTGATTACATTCAGTCTAAAGATAAAAGCAAAACTTTTACTTCATTGGATGTTATGCTCAGTTACTGTGTCATTTGTATTTTAGAAATCACTCTTTCAGTAGACATCTCATTGTTCATCTGATTGAGCGACCTATTACCTAGAGTTGTTCCTTAGTTAATATTTTCCAACTCTTTGCAAGTTTGTATGCAAAACTTCAAAGAATATGTAAATTAGGGGACTTCAGTTTGTATTAAAATTGGTGGTATATGCTATTATTGCTTATTGGGCCTTATGGATTGGTCAATGCACGCACTTCTTACTGTCCTGACTCCTGAACAACCATTCTTTCTAATTAATAAGCCTTGCATTATTTCACTTAAGTTGACTTGCTATGTAGCAATGTCTTGAGATACATGCTTTTAATAAAACTGAAAAGTAGAAGAGTGGGATATAATATAACATCCGTTATATATGTTCTTGAGAATATGGTAATTTTTGGATTTAACGTTTCGGTTTGGCTTGTATTATTTACTGCAACACAATGAACTTCTGTTTTGCCTGTCTCTGATTCTTGTTTGGTTCTCAGACACATCCATCACAAACCTGTTTCATGTCATCTGTGGATTTGCACACGCATTACTCGTACCAGGTAAGATAACAATTCTGCTCATTTTTGTTTTTCATAACGATCTTTTTTCTGTCCCCTAACAAAACAGGTTTAGTTACTTTCATAACATAGAAAGTTGCATCATCAAATAAAACTGCTAACTAGCAAAGATATTTAACCTTTACCATTAACAAAAACGCTTCAAGGTTTTGCCTTTTTTGCATTATTTGTTCTTCCTGTTCTAGTTTCTTTAGCCTCTTTTAAGGAGATTTTGGCTTCTTCAGATTATGCTACCGGAAGCGATTGCAATCGTCATGGCTCCTACCGATGAATCAAGGTGTTTTCCTTCTCCATTCCTTCAACTTTTCAGTAGTTTTGCCCTTCCCAATTCTTGAACCTTGGATCATTTGCTAACATGTCCCATTGCTGTTGCAGTCCATATGGAATATTTCATCTGTCCGATCCAGGCGGCGTTTCAGTCATCCGCAACTGCCAACAGCGCGGATTTCATCCCCACGAGGAGCCTGAAGATGGGAGTCCGCTCTATGAGCACTGCTCTCATGTTTTGATGAATCCCAATGCGAAATTTGACGTTATCGATCTGAGGTAAGATTTTGATTGCTAACACTATTTAAAGGAACTTGTATAGCACTATGGAAATAGGTAAAAAAAACTGCGCCCCAATGACAGCTCTGTAAATTTTGTAATTTGCAAATCCAAATGAGTTAACTGCCATTGTTACGAGACTTCAGGCTGTGGCCATGATGCCATTCTTGTGCTGAAGATCTCTTTGATTAAGGCTTCTCTTCGTTGAAAGAATAGCCTTAAGTTATATAATGTAGATGATAACTTCATTTCTTTTCTTTTTTGAGTTCGATAACTTCATTTCTTTTAATGATGGGCAGTTTTTTTTCCTTCTTTTACATTGGACGGTTCACATATGTAACTTACATTGTGTGTACCTGTAAGTTTCTGTTTATTTGTGATAGGATATTATTTTGAGGTTAATATATCTCTATTTTCTCAACCAAGTTGTACGAACTACGAAGTGATATTTAAAAAAAAAAAAAAGGAGTTGTGTACATCATTGATTTGACTTATCAATCCCAAAAGTTCATGGAAAAGTGTTATTGGAAGTTTTTTTTTATTATTATTTTTTGTTGGGGGCTGAGTAAAATCATGTTTTTAATTAATTGTTTTTTTGGGGTGAAACTACAAATTTAGTCAACTTTTAATTTTGTGTTTAATAGGTCTTTCAACTTTTTATATATATATATATATATAAAATTCGTCCTATGATTTTTGGGAGGAGCACAATTGATATAATATATCTATATTTCTTTTTTAGATTAAATTACAACATTTTGTATTCGATAGGTTATTAAACTTTAAAAAGTGTATAATAAGTCCTTAATTTTTTTTTTTTGTTCAACAAAACCTTGAATTCTTAATTTTTTATTTAATAGGTTCTTGACTTTTTGATATTTTTTAAAATTTACCAACCTAGTAGACTCAAATTGAATATTTAGTTACATTAGATAGGATTTGACCTTTTAGAACTACTTAAAAGTTTAAGAGACTAAACTTATAATATAATCATCTTTTTGCCCATCAATTATTATTATCATTGCCTCATCAAATGAGCTCTATATTTAATGTCTCATTGCTAGAAAATTTAATGTCTCATTGCTAGAAAATTTAAAATTTATCGTTGAGATTAACTTTTCCTATAATATTAGTGAAAGAGCTAGTGTCTAAGTATTAGCTAAGAATTTATGACTTGAAAGAGAGAAAAAAAGAGTAATAATTTACATGTGGGCTAAAGTGTAAGAGAACAATAGGTATTCATCATCATTAATGAAATTGGTTAATTGGAAAATCCACCATTGGAAGATGTGGCACCACCGATTTTGGACAAACGTAGCCGTCCCCACTATGCTTCACAATTTTATACGTAATTATTCATAAATGGTTAAAGCTTAGGGTCCATAATTTCAATCCCATTTGCTTAATTATAATGGAAATAGGAGAAAATTAAACTAAAAAAAAGGTAATTCGTAGAATGAGGACCACATTCTAAATATTGCATTTGTAAAAAGTTTGAACGAAAAATGTATATATGTATATATATATAACAACAATAATAATAATAATTTATTGGAGGAGAAAGGAGTTCAAATTCATGTCGCTTTAGAAGAAAGTTGGAAGAGATACAAGATTTAATAATAAAAGAGAAATGATAGACCATAAGATAAAGTCTTGAAAATGATATTTCGACTATTATGAATGAATCAATATTTTGAATGATTATCAATTTTAGTATGAAGTTCATAGATTGAAAACAATTACCCATCTTCATGAGCAGTATAACTATTATACGTTTCATATTCATACAACCATATATAATAGGTTAGATATGCTAATAGCTCAATTTAATATCAATTAATTTTTTGACTCTAGAAATATAAATTTATGTACTATTTTTACATTAAATAATTTTAATGATGCAATTCTTAAAGAGAAGAAAAGAACTTTAATGCTGCTTTAGCTCTTGTTCTGATTTTCTAGTTTTTTGATGTTATATATATATATATATATGTATAAACAATTATATGGGTGTTAAACATGACATGGTCACATTCACAGCACAATTGTTTTTTTTTTTTTTTTGAAGTTACAAAATTATACATATAAAATACCATATATTTTTTAATGACTTATTTAACAAAAATAGAATTTGCCAGTTCACAATGATTCTTTCGGTCACTTCACACGACTAAAATTGGGGTATTCGTACGGATAACCCATTTTTCCATGCATTAATGACATTTGACCTGACATTTTAAAATAATGAAATATGACTCATTCTGACGTGACAATGCGCGCAAAATAACTCATAATGGTAATATGAAGCGGTCTTTCTTGTTCACGCTCTCGCACGTTATTCACGCTCTCGCTCCCGCTATCTCGCTCTCGTTGTCTCGCTCTCGCTCAAATGAATGAAAAAAAATATAAAGAAAAAATGACAAAAAAAAGACAGAGAAGAAATTTGGAGTAGCGAGATAGAGATGAGAGCGAGAGCGAGCGAGCGAAATCAGCCAACTACAAAGATCACGATTTTTGTTTTTTTTTTTTTTCTCCGTAATTTTGACAACTTAATTACTATCATGTTTGTAGCGAGAGCGAGAACGTGACTTGAGCGAGAGCGAGAGAGCTAGAGTTAGAGTATTATGCCTTTCTACGGTAATTTGGACGGAATGCACAATACAAAAAGGGTCAAATGTCATTAATTTCAGAACATGGGTCAAATCACATTAATGCGCGTGAAAAGAAGTTTTCCATGCAAATTTCTCACTAAAATTTCCAATAAATAATCAAGGTACTTTATTTATTTATTGAAAAAAGTTAATTTATACCCTAAAATTTTATTGGGTGTATCAATAAAAACTTTATTTTTTAATGACTTATTTAAGGATGTTTGGAGTACCGTTTCGAAATCAAAACTATTGGAATCGAACTCTGAAAGTTTGTTATGAGGGGTTTTGAAATCTTGAAAAAAAAAAATAATGTTTAATATAGTGTTTGAAGTATAAGAATTAATGAAACAATGTTTGGTCACTATTTAAAACTATGAGGTTGTGTTTCAAACCTATTGGGTTTTGAACACAATGACCCAAACAACATTTTGAATTTGGATTCTAAAATCATCTAAACCATTCCAAACAACCCTAAGTGGGTGTTTGGATTGAGAGTTGGAGGAGTGAAATTATGAGTTAATAACTCTCCCCAACTTTTTATTTGGCCATTTTTTTTAACTTTTATTGTGGACCCCACAAACCTATTAATTCATCTCCCAACTCTTTAGGTGGCCTCACAACTTTTTTATCTCATTTTTCTTTAGTTCACCTTGTCTTTCCTTTTTTTCTCTCTCTCTCTCTTTTTACACCTTTTTTTTTAAAAAAATCTTAATTAATTAATTTTTATTTTTATATAATTTTTCTCAACATTATTACTAACCAATAATTAAATAAAATAATTATTAAAAAATATATTTTTTAATTTTTAACTTATAATTTTAATATTTCTGAACAAAAATATTTTCCTTTTTATTCTATATCTATTTTTAAATATAAATTATATAAGAATGTTTTTATTTTATGATACTATTATTTAAATTGAAAATTTTAAGGTAAATTAAATTATAACATAACAATTTTTTTAATTGACAAAAAACTTCATATCTCACTTCCTCTACAATTTTTTGTTTATAAACAAAAATTACTTAAATAATAATCTTATTCTGTTTTAGCTTATTTTTTTTGCTAGTAGCTAAATATATATATAATTTTATGATTTGAAGATAAGAAAAACATATTTTAAACTAACCAGTATTACAATTTAAGAAATTAGTATTTAAAGAGGTTAACGTATTAATTTTTTTTTTTATTTTCAAATTAATCATATTCAAAGTAAAAAATATAAACAATTTCTCATTCCAAACTTAATAAAATAAAATTATTACAGTAAATAATATAAATATATAATAATATGAAAAGAATATATGATGATCATTTTGAGTGATGTCATTTTGAACTTAACTATCTTAAAATAATATAAATATTTGATATTTTATTTTTTTTATTTAGTTATTTAAAACTTCAAAGAATATATTATTATCAAATTATATAAACTATAGATAATCCACATAACTATATTAAAATAATATAAATATTTGATATTTGATATGTTTACTTAGTTATTTAAAACTTCAAAAAAATATATTATTATCAAATTAATTGAAATATGGATAATCAATTACATTGATTAGTTAGAAAAATAAAATTTTAAATTCTAAAAAAAAAAATTATTTGATTAAGCATGAAACAATCTTAAATTAAAATATGAAAATTGACGAAAACAAGTCTTTAACATTTTTCTCTAATATTGTGTTAACCTATGCATTTAAAAGAAGTTTGATATGCGAGAATTATGCATTAACGATTTTAAAATAGAATTCTAAAGTAGGTTATGTTGATATGCAATTTCGGACGAGGTGTGTTGTTGACATGGTGTTCGAGGTGGTATCTGGTCAGCTACAATCTTCACTTGCGAATGAAATCTCACACTGATAGGGTGCCCATCCAGCTCGTTCACTCTAGCTTCCATATTAGGTTGAAACGACTTGGCTGTTGTTGGACCTTCACCTCAACGTGGTTTAGGCTTGAAGCTGATTTGGACTAGGTGGCAAGCCATACATTTACCATAATAGAAGTCTAAATTGATTTACTTTAAAAAGTAGAAGGACGCTAAGCTAAGCTTATTTTAGCTATTTTTTTTTTCTTTTTAATACTACACATTAATAAAAATGCAAACCCATATTTCAAAATATATAGCACGACAAATTAAAAGGAAGATCGATATATTTTCTACTAATCAACTAAGTTCATCGACGGAATACCCAATTGGGTTTAATGAGGCTCTGATACCATATTAGATTATATGAGATTCCATTTTAAAACAAATTGTCTATAAAATGAGTAACTCACATATCTTATATATTGTGAGGTTTCTCTCCATTTTTTTAATGTGAGATCCTCAACATTTAATATGTAGTTTTGTATAGATGAAAACAGAGTAAAATTTTGTACCAGCGTATGTTAAAATAATGGACGATGATAAAATAAGAAAGAAGGAAGGAAATTAAAAAAAAAAAATCTCAATAATTTCAAGGCTAAATATATCTAGTGGTCCATGATCTTTCAAATAATTTTCAATTTGGTCATTCACTTTTTTAAAATTTCAATTTGACTATGTATTAAAATTTATCAATTAATTCCTCTGGTTATAAATTTTGTTAAGAAATTATTATTTTATTAACATATTCAGATAGATACACATATCGCTGAGAAGTAAATAGATTTTGTTGATTAAACATATGAGATTTTTTTGTTTATGGACCAATTGAATTTCATGTGTCTAACTAGTCTACATAATTAAAAAATTAATAAAATAATAAAATTTCAACTTTGTCAACAAGCTAACAAGAGCATAGTTCAATTGAAATAAAGTATGTGTTTATGACCAAGGAGTCTTAAGTTCGAAAATTTTTAATATGTTAAAGGTATAATTTAAGATTTGAAACAAATTAAGAACTAAATTGAGAATTTCTTAAAGATTTGTTTGGGGTGCACGCCATAATAATTTGTGTTATAATAGTATGTGAATAACTTTACACCCCATTGAATGAGAAATTTTGGCTACTCACAAATCGCCACATCATTAATTTAAATTAATGATAAAATAAATTTGAGACCAATTAAAAATTGACAAGTGCCCTAAAATTAAATTAAAATACATGAACATTTGACAAATCAAATAATGTCACCTAACCAATATTGATCCATCAGGCAACTTAGCATAGTCCAATCAAATTGTGCCATGTGGTGATGGGACCCGAAGTTAATTTACCCCGAGATCATTAAAAAATGGATTGAGCTAAATTTAAATAATTAAAGTCTATTAAAAAAAGATTGGATTAAGGCCAAATAAGGCTAAACCTAAAAGTTAGGCAAGTCAACCAAGCCCAAAACCATATAAGGTCCATCAAACTCTCTCTCTACATAGAGGAGATCACCCTCCATTTGAAGGCACTCAGAAGAGTCAAAATCTAGAGCATTCAACCAGAGAGTTTACAGTCTTCAAAAGTCAGAATCCTTTGGTCAGAGTTTAGAAGCTTCCAGAGAGTTCAGAGTGAATTCATAAGCTTCAAGTTCTGGGAGAGAATCTCAAGATTCAGAATTCAGAAGATTCAACAATTGAAAAGCTTCAACAAATTCATTGTTTTTCATTAGCTACAAATCGAAGAGGATTATACATTAGAGATTGTAACACTATTTCAAATTTAATAAAATTAAGTTTATTTCCACGACATTAATTTTTTTTGAAAATCTCGTGTGAGCAACTATTATAACCTACTCATGGATTGTTTGGTGTGTGAGTTATAATAGTATGTGAAATACTGTGCACCTAAGACACATAGTATTATAACTCAGATTAAATAACTCTGCATTCTAAATATAAATTAGATAACTCATATAACCCATGATATTATAACTATTAGAGATCATTTAATATATTTAGCCTCCATTCAATATGTATTAATATATTTAGCCTGATTTCAATCAATATACCCATATTTTTTTGGAATAAATTTATACGTTTTTCAGTTTAATGACATGTGAGGATGAAGATTCCAACAACTAACTTTTTGGTAAAAAATAAATACTGAAACCAATTGAGTTATGGTTAGATAGGTTTATACTTTTTTTAAAACCAAAATTTGGACTAGTTGGATGAGTAAAAGTTTAAAATGTTGATATCAATGGAAATTAATCGAAATATCGATAAATGTTGATGCCAATGGATATTTTTGGAAAAAAATTAAAAACAAAGAATTAAAAAAAGATATTGATATAATATTATATTCATATTATGTTATATTTTGTTATTATAATATATATTTTTTGTAGTTCAACAACATTTGGGATGAAGAGATTTGAACTTTTGACCTCTAACTATGTTGAATTTTTATAAAATATTTAATCAATGTAATGAAAATGTCGATTCACACTTTGTGTTAATGTCGAACTTATAGACATGAAAAAATGTGGATTTCGTCCGATGAAATTTAATACCATTGCATAATAAAAAAAATGATTTTATCATTTGAAAAGAAAAATTCAAATTAAAATAACATAGCTAAAGAAAATGATTTTTGTTGTAAACATATATAATGTAAATGCCTATTCCATATGTCATTTGATACCCATGCCTACTGGCAAATACTCCATAGCCAAAGTGTTCTCAATGTGTCTAATTTTTACCAATGTTGAGTGGCCAAATGTACCAACTCATCATTGGCAAATTGTTTATAAATAATGACATTTGGTGGATCATGAATACATTACAATTAGTGGATTTTTCTTCAATTTTCTTTCTTTTCTCCCACTCTCTCCAATTTCAGTTGTTATTTTAATTTACCATAAATTTCCACTTTCTTTATTTATATTATATATATCCATAATATTATTATAATAATAATAATAATTATTATTATTATAATATTATATTAGTATTTAAATATTGTTAAAATAACCGACTTTCATACTATTTTTACAACAATTTTATCATTTGAAAAGAGAAATTAAAAATAGAATTAAAGAGGCAATAAACCTTTTAAGTTGACGTAGAGGGATCTCCAATCTCAAATTGGAACTAAATTAAATTACGAAGGGCAAACATGACCTCGAGAATTTTTTAGGCTCTCTCTTAGCTAAGTTAGCTTCAATTAAAACCTTTATTTTTTTGGAAAAACAATTAAAACTTCTTCATATAATAGAATAGGCTCATAGCTTAGCCATTTTCATTGCTAACGCTTACTCGTACTGTGGTACTGCCGCCTCTGCCATTCACGAGCATTTCCACTATTTTAGAGAGAGAATTTACAGAGAGAGAGAGAGAGAAATCTTCCATTAACAATGCAGCTTGCGAAGGAAGATGAACACTGAGATTCTACATAAGGCGTTGAGAGAAGATTTTGTTGATCTTTTTCAGGCAGTGTTTGTTTATGAGGATGGGAAGAACGCCGTGCTGTGAGAAGGAAGGGCTGAGAAGAGGCCGGTGGACGGCGGAGGAAGACGATAAACTGAAGAAGTATATTGAAGCGAACGGAGAAGGTTCGTGGAGATCGTTGCCGAAGAATGCTGGTGAGATTGATTTTGATTTTTTTTTTGTGCGATTAAGTGCTGCGATTCTTCTGGTTCTGTCTGAGATTTTGAATTGTTCTGAATTTGCTTCTTCTGGTTCTATCTGCGATTATGAATTGATCTGAATGTGTGTGTGAAAATATAGGGCTGTTGAGATGCGGAAAGAGTTGCAGATTGCGATGGATCAATTACTTGAGAACGGATTTGAAGAGAGGGAATATTACTCCTCAAGAAGATGAAACTATTCTCAAATTGCACACGACTTTGGGCAATCGGTTCGTTTCTCTCTGTTTCTTATCTCTCTCACTTCTTCTCTCTCTCTCTCATAATTAGGATTTTTGAAAGCGATGAAGCATGGAATTAATGCAGTTTTCAAACATAATTTCACTCCTCAATTATAATTATCGATGAAATACATCATTTAAGGTTTAATTTGAGTATATAATTTCACATAAACGCCATTTGTAGAGTAAATCAACATTTGAAGCTTCACAACTGACATTTTGCTTTGTTGTTCTTGTCTTCCTGTTGATCATCACTATCATTTTTTGGCACATTTGAACTTTTAATTTAATTTAATTTTTCGTATTCTCCTCTTCTGTGATTTATTATCTTTTCCTCTTGTGATTTTCATTTTAAGCTTCACAACTGACTACTTCTTTGTTGTTCTTGTCTTCATCGTTCTTTTCCCGAAGTCATAATGATTTTCTTTTTGGCACATTCGATCTTTTATTTTATTTTTTCCTTTTTTCCTTTTGTGTTTTTCTCGTCTTTTTTGAGTTTCATTTGAAGCTTCTCCAACTGACTTCTGTTTTGTTGTTCTGTTCCACATCGTTCTCTTCTTGATCATCATAATAATTTTTTGGCACATTTGAACTTTTTTCATTTTTTTTTTCTTTTCCTCATCATTAGTGATTTTATAATATTATTATATATACTGAATCTCGATTCATGACTAATACATATAGTATTGAAGAATTTTTGTCAAAAGTAACAACACAACTTGATCAAATTATTTGGAACATTATTGAAATGTCATTATGTAATTTTATAGAATATATTCATTAATAATTTCTCATATATAGGATTTCTTATGAACCTTGAAGAACTTCCTCTGAGAATAATAACATGGAACTCATCCTAAAACCTGGTAATAAGAAATGAAAAATTAAAAATGAATTTACATTAAAAAAAAAATGAAAATCAATGAAGATTTGACACAGATTCCGAAGTAAATAAAGAAAAAGAAAAAGACAAAAAAAAAAAAAAAAACTATAATTTGAAAGTGATTAAAAAATGTCAAGAACACGGAAGATTAACATTACGGTATATATTAGAAATTTATAGTTCTTCACATGAAATTGAAAGTATGTAATACAAATATACATCAGTTCTCAAGAGATTATGTTTTCAAAAAAAAAAAAAAAAACAGTTCTCAATAGATTATTTTCTCTCTGAAAAAATAGAGATTTTGCTTGTTATTTTTTTTTTTGTTCTTTGGGTTAAAATACCAGTTTACTTCCTATAGTTTAACTTTTTCTATTTTAATATCTAGACTTTGAAAGGTTTAAAATTAATCCGGGATCATTTAATATATCTCAAAATCAATCTATATCATTAGTTTATAGTTAATTTTAAAAAAATTAAACTACATAAACTTCTTTCTATAAATTTTGAAACTAATCGTATAGAAATTATTATTTTTATTTTATCAAGTTTGATAAAAAAAAATTAACTTCAAATTAATGACGAGAACTAATTTAATTTATTTATTTTAAAAAATAATCCCAATTAAACTTTATTTTAGAAGAAATATGTTTACCTTCTTTTTTATTGCAAGAAAATTATTATTATTATTTAATCAATTTTGATAAAAAATAACTTTTAAAGGAATAGTGCATATCAATTTTAAATTTTATTTGAATTACTTATACTAAAATTAAATATTTAAAAGGATTAAAATAAAAAGATATCTAACTAAAATGGTATTTTAATTTTTTTATACTTTTCATAACAACAGTCTGACATTATTAATAAAGATAATAAATAAAAAGGTACGACCACGTGTAACACATTGTACATGTAATGCCATTTAATTTGCCCTTTTCTGTTGGGCTCACGGGCCTGAGGCTAGAAAGGAGACATCGCTTTCATGCTCTTTCCACTTACGTGACTTATCATCCTCCTTTAAATTGTCATTACTAGTTTTCATATTTTCATTTTCATTTTCATTTTTAACGGATGGATAATTTTCTCTTTTAGTAATTATTGATTTTTTTAGTATTATTCAATTTTCCACGTGTGGTCATTTAGTGGTTCATTTATGGAAGCCAGCTCATTAAAAGATTAGGGGGCCACTTGAATTAATTAGTTAGCTGCTTAAATCATCTAGAAGTTATAGACTTTAATCTAACTGCTGTCATATATTTCTACTTTAGGTTAAGTGAAAAAATACGTGGTTTTTTTTTTTTTTTGAATACATGAACATTTAAGAGTTAAAGAGATTCGAACTCATGACTTATCATATATGTATTTACTTGATCTGGGTTGAGAAAATTATCTTTTGTTAATTAAAAAAAAATGCGGTTTTAATTATATTTCTAAATGTTAAACAAATTAATTTTAACTCTTAAATTTTGAATTTTATTTTAAAATAATTCTTAAAACCTTTTTCGTTAATTCATAGACGAAGAATGACGTATTTGTATTTGTTGATTATGTATATGTATTTGAACATATACATTGAAAAAAATATCAAAAGTCTTCCAGGATTGTTTTGATATAAACAAAGTTTATGAGTTAAAATGAAACTTTTAAAAGTTTAGAGTATAATTAAAACAAAGTCCGTATCTTTGTTAACTACACTTTTAGTTTATTTTAGTTATTTTTTTTGCATTATTCAATATTTTATAGTATTAATCTCGTGGGGATGACAAAGAGATGTTTAAGTCGAATGGTAAAACTTAATGGTGTTGGAAAACTATTTAATTTTTAGCTTTTAGATTTTAAACATTAAGTTTATAAACAATACTTTAATCTATGAATTTCTTTATTTTATTATTTTCTACCACTATTTTAAAATATCAAGCCAAATTTTAAAAACTAAAAGAAATTTTAACCATTTGGTTTTTAATTTTAAAAACTAAAAGAAGAGTTCTAATATTCTCCCACCCCTAAATGTTGTTGTACTAAAAAAAATCTAATATTTCTTTAAGGAATGTGAACACTATGTTAAAAAAGTTACATTATAAGGAAACAAGCATAAATTTTAAAAATTAAAAGCAAATGGTTATCAAATAGAATAGAAGTTATAGATAAATAATAGTATGGTGGACAAAATTAAATCAGTTTTCTACGATCTATTATGTAGTTTCATGATATTTTTTTAGTACAACAACTCATGGATAGGAAAAAAAAATGATTACTCTCAAAACTTCCAAAATCATGAAAATGATTACTCTCAAAACTTGTTTTTTCATATTTGTAGTTTCATGCGTTTGGTCTTTTTACTAACAAATATCATGATTTTGTCTTCGGTCATCCTTCTTTCTGAGGAAAAAAAAAAATCAAATTTCAGAAGAAATACCAACTGAATTTTTTATTCGAATTTAGTTATTTTGAAATTTTCTCTGTTGCCTTTGATAATTTTTTTTTCAACTTCGCAATAACAATTTATTTTTAGTTGATAAGGAAACATAACATATTTGTTTGGTTGCCTGCTTTTGAATGTGAAACGTCGATTATTTCTCTTAAATTGAAAACGTCACTTTATTGAAACTTTAGACTTAAGCATGAACTAGAAAAATTATTACTTGAAAATTTTATATTTGGTATACATTTTTTTCTTTTGAAAAGGATGAAATGTAAAGTACATTGATTGTAGTTGTAGCACTAGTAGACTGTCCCTGCCGTATAAATTGTCTGTTCAAGTTTCAATAATCTCTTGAATAAAAACAGTTTTTATCATTTAGGAAGAGTTATTGCATTCTAAAGCTATTGATTGATCAAACTAATATAATTTCCTTTTTCTTGCATATTAACATCAAATAAATATTAGAGTATTAGTTTCAATAGATATTACACAATAATTTAATACATTATTGATAACTACTATTAAAATTATTACACATATAATTAAAATGGTGTGACGAAACGTAAATTGATGGAGGTACGTATGACGGCATGAGTATGTTTATTACTTTCGACTACTTTTATAAATTATAATTATCGAAAATGATAGCAATATTTGAAGTCCCATCCAAATTTGTCGTCTTCTATTTTGCCTTATTTCAAATCAAAGCTTTTCAAATTCAAAGTATAGTTTGACAGTTTGTTTTAAAATCCAATCAACAAAACAATTATTTCGTTTTCTATTTGGTTTGCACTAAACAAGCTCTATAAACACTTTAACAATTATTTCGTTTTTCTTTGGTTGAACATTTTCTTAAAACCTATTCAATTATCAATGTTTGAATTTTATAAAATAATTTATAAGGAGTTTAAAAACCAAATAATTGTTATTAATAAGTCTTTGAAAAAACAATATATAGTCGTTTAAAGTTTAATTTATTTTAAAGCTCACTTTTTCCCTTGGCATCATTTTCTACCTTTTGACATTTTATCTCTAACAACATTTATTTTTCTCCCACTTTTCTGTTCTTGCTAAATTTTCAACTTGGTTTCCGTGTCTCTAAAAGTTCTATCACGTCCCTCCCTAACTTTTCTTTCCCTAAATAAAAATTCTCTTCACAATCCTTTTCACTTCTCTCAGATTAAATTACAAATTTCATCCTATAGTTTGAACAAAGTTAGAATTTAGTCCTTACCATTGTTTAAGTATGTAGCTTCTAATTGCTATGTCCACGTATTCAATTTATTAGTAGCTTTTAATGTTAGAAGTCATTTATAAAGTTTTATTTTTAACATGGATAATTGTTTTATTTTTTTTCCTTTGAAAAGTAAGTGGCAAAGTATGTGTTTTGTGCTCATGCACTTGTGTATTTTTTGTTGTAGGTGGTCACTAATTGCTGGACATTTACCCGGACGAACAGATAACGAAATAAAAAACTACTGGAATTCTCATTTGAGTAAGAAAATCTACCTCGCCACCGCCAACAAAAAAGACGCCCCCGAAAATTCTGGTCTTTCAAAGAGAAGCAGCCGTGGCCGACCAAACAAATCAGCCATACTCAAGAAAAACAACAAAAAATCAACCCCACTCGAAATTCCCCAATCTAATTCCATAGCAAAAGAAGACACTAAAAGCACTTCTGAATTGGACGGTGAAGAAAAGGAACCAAGTGATAAAAGCGACGAGGAGAAAAAGAGTGAATCCAATAATTCAAATATCAAGGAGCCAAAAGTAGAGGATGAAAATTTCGATTTGGGATCAAATGAATTGATTGATGTTGAGAAAACAGAAAATAGTTTGATGGGTTCAATTGATGAAACAAGAAAAGGAAGCGAAGAGAAAGAAAATAGTGTTTGGAGTTCAAATATAGAGAGTGGGGATTTGTACTATTCTTCTTCTTCTTCTGCTTGGCCTTCTTCGTCGATCAGTTCCAATTTCAATAATGAATGGCTCAATTGGGACTGGGAAGATGATGATGGGGTTTTAGGTTTGAATTTCAAAGAGCCATCGTCTTGGTTTTGGGCTAATACCAATGGAAAAGGAGAAGAATGTCGTTGAAAAGTTCACCATTTTTTAAATTTCTATAGGCACTATTTTCTCTCCCCCCCCCCCCTCAAATTTACTGTAATAAGGTCAGTTCTGTACTGGAAAAAAAAACAAATAGAATTGGGAGTTCTGTTTTCTCCTTGAAAATGACCAGTGACTTTTCCTATTTATCTCCAGCTAGAAGCCAAGAAAAAGAAAAAGAAAAAGCATGTGGATTCTCAATAATTTTTCAGGCCTATGATTTGATTTCTTCTAACTAAAAAAAGAAGCGAAAATACATACGAAATTGTGCTGCTAAAAAACTACAATAATGGCTGGTATAAGTACAAAAACTACAAAGGTTTAAGCCATTGGTTTTCAGGATATGGTTCTGTTCTACAATTCTATTGTGCACGTGTTAAAGAATTTGAAGTAACGAAATTCGCATTCGAGCACAACAACCAGAAAGATGATGAAACAATTTGAATTCCAAACAGAAACATTTCAAGATGCAATTTTAATTTAGAGGCCAAAAGAATACCTGGAAAATATGGTTGGCTGGCTTGTTTTAAGGAATCACGATATCAGCAAGAACTTCTTCAACTAAAGAATCAAGAATTTGAGATTCAATTTCGACTCCGATGGTGAAAGCATCAACTTCAAAGTCCAACCATCTTCCATGCCAGCAACTCATGTCTTTGTCTACTAATTCATCCACCATACAATCCCCCATTCCTCTCCAATCTGAAATCTCCTTCCAAATCTCTTTGGCTAACTGTTCCTTTCTTCTCAAAACTCCCACTCCTTTTTCCCACATTTTATACCCTCCGCCTACATATTGTCTACATCTCAAGTCCAAACATTCACAAACGCAATCGAATAATGCCTTCCGTCTAACCCTCGATTCAACACGCCTTCGCCCCAATCCTTTGTTTTGATTCTCTAATATATTGAATAGATAAGGATTTATGACTTCATGGGAACGCCCCAATACGTAGTCGTTAAACATCAACTCCACGTCGCAGAGTATGTCCTTTATGTATTCTAGTTCCCATTCAATATGTCTTGTAGTACCTCTTATGACCGATGAACCAGTGAACTTAGTCATCGGAGCTTCGTCGGTTATGGAGGATGCAGAATCTAGCAACTCCGTATCAGCTCCAACTGGATCGAACTTTGAGAAACCAATGTCAATAACATCTTGGCCTTGGACTGAAGAACAAAACTTATTTCCTGTTAAATTGGAAGACTATTAGTGATGTGTAATGCAAATAAGAGTTGGTACAGAAAAATCATCTACCTTCTCTGCTGTTACTATCTGATGAGTCACAGCTTTCAGATGAAAAGGAATGTTCAAGAATAGAGACGGGACTAGGATGTCGAACTTTGAGCGACTGTGCAGTGTCAGCATCAATACTATTACTGCTACATTCTTCATTCCCATGAACTAACTGAAAAAACAATGTTTCAGAATACATAGATGATCTTTAGCATAAGGACATTATAAAGTAAGACCCACCGAAGTACTAAAATGGAAAAGCCAGGTAATAAAAAACATGGCATCAGATGCAGAAACTTGATTGCATACTTTAGTTAAATGTGCAAACATTGAATGAATTTAACAAATGATTGTTCAAAAAGTTGAAAACAAAGTTCACATACCGGGAATTCATGCTTTAATCCCTGCGACGAAGAATCAGTAGAAGAATATTCAAAATTATAATGGCCAGACAGCTTGCTGCGAACAGAACTGTGTTGGTTCCTCTCATTCAACTTTGTCGACATTGTATCGAGCGCATCAAGAGAGGGTGAAAGATGATCGGAAGTCGATAGACAAGGACTCTCAGATCCTCCAACGATGGTTCCGAGGCTAGGGGAGGACTCGACCTTCTCAATTAATTCTCTCAACTTCTGCTCTAAAAGTGCACTCAAAGCATTTTCTCCGATAACATTGCAATCTATTGAGGATGGCTTCAAACTATCTGGTCCAAGTGACCCTCTAAGTTTCGATTCGATGTTCCCAGAGGTATCAGATCCAGGCACCTTCCTTGTAAGTGGGGCAGTAAATGTAAAAGAAACAATATCTGTCCCCTTTTTTCTGCAATCTTGAGCCAAACTACTAGAAGATCTATCGACAATATTATTTGAATGGACTGACATCTGGATTTTGTCGGTTAACATATTATCTGTGGCCTGTTTCTTATCAAAGCGTTGATCCCTATCGAGTGACCGCTTCTTCCTAGGAAGAGTTTTTGCATTAGAATGCAAGTCTTCCTTTTCCCTGTCAGATATTTCTAAGCCTGATTTCCTGACACCAACTTTTGAGCCGACGGCAACTCTTCCCGCATTTCTTCGATGTCCAAAAGACGAATCTCCAGTAAGCGGTTTCTTGCCTTCAGTGTTGGAAATTGAGTTCTTTGATGGTAATTTCACCCTATCAACATGGCAGTTTTGTTTCTGGTTATTCTGCTTGAGAGGCTGGTTACTAGAAGCATTGCAAACAGAGGATTGCACGTGCAGATTTTTCTGAGTGCTTGTCTGTGCCTTTAAGGGCTGGCTTGACTTGACCTCAGTTTGATGTTTCTGGCCAGTAAAATTTCTATGGCTACTGGTATTCACATTTTCTCTTCTTTGTACATTAACTTTTGCTTGTATTGCAAGTGATATGGATTTTCCTTTGTTCTTGGAACTATATTCCACATCGGGTAAAACTTTGAATGAGGATGAATCTTGAGATCCATCCCAGCTTTTGTTCATAGACTGTCCCTTCAAAAGCCTGGAAGCATTTGATTCAAAAGGCTTTCTAGAAGAAGTTTCAAGAAATCTGGCTGATTTATGAGAGGATTCTGCTTTCTCTTTTAATTCTTTGACCTTCAAGCTAACTGAAGAGGACCTAACTGAAGGCAGTTTTTGAGGTATATCTATCTTTTCTTTTGTAGCTTGCAATTTCAAGGGTGCTGAAGAAGATCCAATCAATGAAATTTTACTATTCTTGGTAGTTGCTGGAGGTCCAGAATCTATTATTCTTGCAGCAGCTTCCATTATGTGAGCAGCATTCTTACTCGGAATGAAAGCAGGACTCTTAATAGGGGACAGAAGCTTATGGTGAGTAATTGGAATTGATTTGGCTGATTTAGGAGGAAGGATTTCTGTTTGGAACTTCTCTATCGGCCTACTCAAAGTCTTCTGAGGTTGAGGTTTTGGTTCTGAAGGTTTCCTGGAAGGGGCAGCTGCACGGTCATCAACCTGATCAAGCAAATTGCCTGAGAACATGATTGGGCAGTCATGACGGTAATTGAAACTTCCCCTATGGCTGGGAGCTTCATGAAGAGATTGAGTATCAAATGATGGAGTAAAGTAGGTATCTGAAAAATGGGATGACGGTAAGGAATCTAATCCCATAAGCCTAGCGACTACCCCGGGGACCTTAACTCCACATCCTTCTTCCTCGGTCACAGATGAAGAACAACTATAATCACTGCTTCCTTTAATACTTTGCCTTGTCCCACATTCATCCAAACCTATCTGGAAATATTCAAAAGAATCAATCATAAATCTAGACTGATGGAAAAGAAATCGAAATACAAATGCTGTTTCACTCACCAGATGAGCCTGTGACAATGGCGAGTTTCCAGCACTTCTATTCCCTTGTTTAGAACGCTCTGTGGAGAGAAGCAAAAATGTAGTTCAAAGACAACATAATATATACAACAATGTGATAACACAAGCACGAGATGAAAAAGCTTTCTGCATACTCTACAGTTGAGAAATTGATATTGTACCTTGTACATCCGGTTTGCTAGAGAACAATCTCTTTCGAGATTTAGAAGTCCAATCAAACAACTGGAAGAATCCGCCAACATAACTTCCTCCGCTTTTCAAACCTTCTTTCTCAACTCCCATTTTCTTTTATGAAAACAGAGGTCAATTCAGCACATTTGGGGAAAAGAAACAAGATAGAATATAATATACGACGGATCTGTCCACCTATCCATCTGCATTTACAAGCCGTTTATTTCTTAATGAATTAGCAGCAGATGAAAATTTGCCATTCAGTCCATCAACTGTCAAAACTGAACTGAATCCAGAATTTCATTAGGCTTAGCCTTTCAAATAATCCATGAACAAATGAACAAAAACAAAGTCAAAGATGAGAGAAATCGGGAGTTTAACGTACCCCGTTTTTCTTGATATATGGTTGTTATGATGTTATCTATAGCATCAATCGATGTAGACGTAATGATAAGTATAACATCTCAACTAAACAACAGTATGCACTAATCCGAAATTGACGGAACTGACATCGACTTCTTCTAACTACATTTTTCAAAGGAATTAAAGCGTCCGTAAGATTAAAATGAAGGAACGCAGAAAAAGTAAGCCACCGACAAAACTCAAGGTAAAGTAAACAACAAGACGAGCGAGTTAATCGAATAAGCCTTGTAATTCTTTTTCCTGTTTACAGAACTAACCTAAAATAGAGTGGAATCAAAGAAATCAAACGATGAGATTCTAGAATCCAAAAATTAATCACGAAGATTTCGAAGCCAAAACCTAAGAATAAAGAGCGAAATCAGTTACGCATTGCGCTCATCTTCTGGCTGCTATCTCTTTCTTTCTCCTAGAAATGTTAGTTGTCTATTGCATTCCAAAGATGAACACGCAACGATAACATCTCATCTAAACCACAAACTCAATTGGACGGAACTGATATCGATTGATCATTTTAAACTGAATACCTACAACTTTCAAAGAAACTAAACCGTCCGAAAAATTCAAATACAAAAGAAGAAACGCAGAAAACAAATAGAAAGTCATCAACGATTCAACAAACTCAAGGTAAACAAGAGAACGAGCGAATCAATCGACTAAGCGTTATAGTTTCTTGAATTTGTTCACAGAATTACTCGAAAATAGAGCAGAATAATAGAAATCGAACAATGAGAATCTACAATTCAAAAATTAAACAAGAAGATTTCAGAGCCTAACCTTACACAGAAATGAAGAGCAAAATCAGTTAACGATTGCGCTCTTCTTCAGGTTGTAATCGCTTTCTTTCTCCTTGAAATGCACCTCAATCGGTCACGATTTACAGAAATTTGCAAACGGAAAAAATGGAGACTAATCGGCCACATTCGAGAGCGAGAGAGAGAGAGATACAACTGGCGAAAGCTCTCTTAATTGTTACTACAGACGCACAGAGGAAGTGGGTCTGCGAAGTAATGAGTTGGATAAAATGAGAACGTTATTTTTGTATTTTTTTAAGGAATTTCAAAAACTATTTTTTTTTTCGAAATTTGTTTTTTTTAATATAAATTCAAAAGTTATTTATTTATTTATTCATTTTTAAAGAATCGAAAGAGTTTTGTAACGTCTCTTTAAGATCGTAAAGAGAGAGAGAGAGATTTCAAATTCAAAACGCTGGAATCCATTGATTGGTTGTGAAAGGCAACGATAGAATCACCGGTCTCAACCGGATAACGGTCTCTATGATTAGTGACGTGGCAGTTCGTGAACGTTTTAGTGGCTAAGCCCGACCCGCGAAATAGCTACGTGTCATATGGAGAGCTAGAAAGCACACAAATTTTCATACCTCATGGTGAAATTGATATTTTTCTCTGCTTTAACATCGCTTACTTTTGCTTGGCATCGCGAAATGCGAAAGTAAATCAATCCTATTTACAAATAAATTCAAAAGAAAAATTCATATAAAATCTTAAATTTCACTTTCTAAATAGTCAAATTAAATTAATTTGGGTATTTTAGTAAAGCATATAACTAATAAATTGATAATTGCAAAAAGATAAATAAATCAAAAGTAATGACCCCACAAATTCATTTGTGAAATTATACGATGGTGATGGATGAACAAGATTCCAATTTTCAAATAGTAATAATATAGTCTCAAATTAAAAATTATTACATGTTAATTTGTAAACAAATAGTAATTGCGACCCCCACAAATTCATTTGTGAAATTATACATAGTGATGCGTGGACAAGATTTCAATATTCAAATAGTAATAATATAGTCTCAAATTAAAAATCATTACATTTTAAAAAATCATTAACTAATTAGAAAATTTTTAATTCACCTATTCTTTATATCACCTTTTAGTAGGTAAGCCGGTATCAAAGAACAAAAAGTATCGATAAGGCCAAAGGTCAATTGCAATTTGCAATGAATATCAAACCGACTTTTTTTAGCAATATTGTTAACTTATTTTAAGAGCAAATTATTTTATTAGTAGAGTAAATTGATTCAGTTTGTCTAAGTGAAGATGAATGGTAATTGATGTATACCATCAACCAAAGGTTAGAGGTTGTTAGAAATATTTATAGAGAAAATTTTAGATTCTTACCTTTTTTATATAAATATAATCTTTAAATTTTTTATACCGAAATATTTAAATTTTAGAGGTTCTTAAAAATATTTAAATTTTAGATTCTTACATTTTTTTTTTTACAACAACTATGAATTTTTTTTAGTTCAATAACAACCTTTAAAGATAGAAAGATTCAAATATCTGAGCTCTTAATCAAGAGAACATAATTACCCCTGAATTATATTAGGTTAATTTTAACAACAAAAGTAAGATTTTAACTTTCGATTTTAAGAGGAGGATATGCCTTATAACTCTCGAATTATGTTATATTGACCACTCAATTTAGTACTTAATTGATGTAAACTCATTATTTTAAAATAAGAAATATAATGTGTGATTATGTAATTAATATACAAAGCTTGGTTGGTATTATTGGAATTAATTTTGTAAATGAATGAAGAGTATGTGCAGGCAATAATTGAAGCTAAAGTTCAATCTGTTGCTTATGTTGTGTTTGGATCCACCATTTTAGGGTCATATTTTTGCATTAATTAACTTGGAGACTTCCATACATGTCCTTCACCCTACTGGGCACGGATTTCTTTTGACTATCTTTCCCTTTTATTCATAAATATTAATCAACAATTGTACTATATTATAAGGGTATTTGTTTCATGTATTTTCATGCGGAAATATTTAATTTGTTTTTATTAATTTTCACTTTTTAAAATTCAAGATATTAGTATCTACATAATTTTTTCATACAGATAGGTAGAATTTGTATATGAATATAACTTAATTAATTAGTTAATTAATATTAATATCAATATTTTTTTAGACTTAATAAAATTATAACTAATATATTTATAATTATTATTTTCTATTACTCTTAACTATTTATTATAAAATAAATATCAATATATCACTTATTAATGATACTATATATTCAAACACATACATTTATTATCTCAGACATTGAAATCTTAAATATTTAATATTTATACCTATGAAACAATATCGACCATCTAAACGGATAGAAATATTTACCACCATCACATAGTCTAACACATGTATTTTTTTTAGTACATCAACAATTGGGGGTGGAGGAATTCGAACCTATGACCTCTTGGTCACAAGTCTTACTTGATGTCAGTTGAACTACGCTCTTATTGGTGTCTAACACATGTATTAAAGAATATGAAATTAAATATCTTGCTTTGTCAATCAAATATAATGGGAAAGTAATTTATTAGCGTGAGAGTTTGAATATAATTTCATAGATAAAATACATGTTTTTTTATAAAGTTGAAGATCTTCCAAATTACGGACATGTTTGAGAGTGATTTTGAAACGGCTAAAATCACTTTTGTCTTATTAAAAAACACTCATAAACATGCTCTTTTAATTATTCAAAAACAAATTTTTTAGAATGAAATCGTGTTTAAAAGTATAAATTAGTCAAATATTAAGTTGATTTTGAATGATTAAGGACATGTTTCTCAGTAAGTTTGAATATGACAAAAGTGATTTTGACCATTTCAAAATTACTCTTAAACATATACTCTACTAGTCATAAGGTTGAAGGTTTATGATCTCTCCCCTTAACATTTGTTGGACTAAAAAGAAAGTACTTTAGATCATTAGTAAAAATGCATGTTTTCTATTTAAGGTCTTGTAGTTCATAAATTAGGAGTGCAAGAATATCAATATTTAGATATTGAATCATTGCTTAGGATACTAAAGTGTATTCTAATAGGTATAAATATCACAATCTTTTGTCTCGACCATTGTAGCACATGTGTCAGTCTGGAATATAAGGGGCATGGTGACTTGATGTTATCCTCACATTTTTTTTGAGTTATTGCTCATAGTATACTTTGGACTTCCTTCTCCTCGTCTTTGCCCTCATATTATTCTCTATCTCTGCGAACTTTTTCATGGAAATTGAGACAAGAATTTTCCTTAAAGAATTCGTGAGTGTTGAGTTTCTTGCAAGAAATTATTCTCTAAATCTCATCCTCACAAGAAAAATATGATACCTCTAATTATGAGATTGATGACTTTTGAAATGTACTTTATTTTGAACCTCTCTAAATCAACATTCTTGAATTTGTTAATATTCTTTTACTCAAGACTCAATAGAATATGAGTTTAGCTCGTTAATGTATTGCTAGAGAGGCTTTCATAAGAGAACTCATGTTGTGAGTCACCTTGACCATAAATTTGCTTGTTAATATCTCGTTTCTAAATTTTATTTATTTTAAATTTTAACATTTGAATTGACTTCAAACTTTCAATCAAGTGAATTTAACCCAGGAAAATTTCAAAAAAAAAAAATCGTAGAAAAAGAAAATTAAACTACGAAACATATTTAATTACACTTTTAGTACAACAACTAAATGTTGAGTTAAGTTGAGTTAAATATTCAACCTAAAAAATACATGTGAATTATTGTTGAGTTAAATTTTTGTAACAGTTGAATAACAATTATATGGTGTACTATATTTTTTAGTTTATAAATGATAAATTCAATACTAGCTAAATTTCTATAATTTACTCATTCATTTACACTATAAAATCAGCTGACACAAAGTTATTGTCAATGATAGAACCAAATTGCATCATCAAACAGCTTTCCCTAAGAGATAGAGGCAAGGAAAACCATAATATTTACGATAATTTTCAAACCTAAAATCAAACACATTAAATTATGACTAAATATATGCTTTAGTCTTCAATACAAATGTTTTTAATTTAGTTCCATTGGTTAAATAGTTTTAATTTAATTTTTTAACATTTTTCAATATACTTTTATATCATTTATGACTATTAAAATTGACATACTAGTAGTTAGTGAATTGTGCGAAAAGAAAATAGTAATCTAAGAGACAAAAGTTTTTAGTTGCTATTGGAGTTTTTTTTTCTCTCCTAAATTTCTGTCAATTTACTAGTATTATGCCTTATGCATGCAAGGTAATGCAAGGTATGTTAATGACGAATCAATTTTAACATTAATCAATAATAAATAATAAAATTGAAGAATCTAATTTTAAACATAGATACTAAATTAAATTTTTTTCTCTCAATAATAACTAAATTGAAAAAAATAAATAAATCAAAACTAAAACATAAATTGAGCTAACCTTTAAACAAATTCACATGAGAAGAAGAAATTGAGATTAAAAGTAAATAATTTTTTTTTTAAAGAAGAAAGCATATAAATTTATGAAATTTTAAATCATTCAAATTTCAAATAATATCAACGATGAAAAAGCTCACTACACTTGATCTTAACCCACCGAATCCCACTCCTAACCGACGCTTTAAATTTGCTTTCAACAGCGTAAGTTCTGTACTTCGCTACCCGCCGTTGCCTTTTAGCCTCCGGTTCATCGTAGCCGCCGTTGGAATACGAAGAACCGCCGTCCAAATGGCTGTTCGTATTCCACGCCGCCGTACTCGGCGGCATTTTTGACATCGGAAAACGCTGTTGATTCTCACTGCTTATGTACAAATCTGACCGACATGGTGATTTTAACTCTCCTCCCCTCCCTCTGTTTCCTCTGGCAGCCATTGGAAACCCGCGAGAAAGAGAGAGAAAAAAAATGAAAGAAAAAAGAAAATGAAATAGAGTTTATTTGAGTTTTTTTTTTCCCTTTTTTTTTTTTTTTTGGATTTGGGGGAAATGGGCTTGAAATTCAGCTGTGGAATTTGGAATTCTGTTGTTGAAAGTGAAAAAAAAAAGAGAAAGATATAGAGAAGGAATTATTTGGAAGCGCAGGTAGGGGAAGCCTTTAATTTCGGCTAATATTTTGGGGAGTCTTAGAGATACGGTCATAATAAAATCACAGAAATTATAGGGAGAGAGAAAACAAAATTCAGCTGTGGTTTCTTTAATTAGGAGTACCTAAAAATGTCCTTATGATATATTTTTGTAGAATTTGATTGGTCAACGGTGATACTTATGTCACCATGCAGTAATGATCTGTCTGAATTGGATTTGTACCTACATAGAGCAAATGCACTGTTACAAAAAAAAAAGAAATAAATCTAGTAGGATTCTCGAGAAATTCTTCGATTTCTTTTCGAAGTAGATGACTATTCATCTAATTCTCACGTCTCCCGCATAATGAGGGCATAATTTTTACTCTATTTTCTCTCTCAATATTTAGTAACTAGGCTTTTCTTGCTCGTGAAACACTAATAATATTATTTTAATTGGCTAACTAAGTATAAAAAAACATCCATATTATAATTTTGAAAATTTCGATT
The DNA here is from genome assembly GCA_036507285.1 of Trichosanthes cucumerina. Taxonomy (NCBI): domain Eukaryota; kingdom Viridiplantae; phylum Streptophyta; class Magnoliopsida; order Cucurbitales; family Cucurbitaceae; genus Trichosanthes; species Trichosanthes cucumerina. The sequence continues at coordinate 79,637,337 of CM071840.1, read as the reverse complement.
GGTCAATAGTGATATACAATTACCAATTGTCAAAAAATTTAAAGAAATAATTGTCAAAAAAATTTAAAGAATTGGACTTTGCTCCCTATGTGGTATTTCTTTCTCGTGTAACATTAAAAAAAATTATTTTAGAACGTTTTATATTATATAATATAACACATTAGAAATAGCTAATCTAAACATAACTTAACTAGTTAAGATATAAACTCTCCATTAAAAAGAAGTCAGAAGTTTGGATCTTCCATACTAAAGATATTAAAAAGAAATCAAAAGTTTGGATCTTCCATACTAAAGATATACTAGAAGACTCTAGTGTGTATTAAAAAAAAAACTTAACATGCCATGTAACTTCAACTTAGAGTGTAGCCAAATGCACTTCTTCTAAAATTTTCCTTTTACCTAAGATTAGAAAATCTTCAAGTAATATATGTCTATACTACGCCTTGTCGTCAATGGTTACATTGTCCCACATTTTTCTACATTTGCATGGAAATATGTATTTTGGGCTTAAGCCCAATAACTTTCATTTTAGACGATTTTAAAGGTGGAAAATATTTGTTTTATAATCTATCGAAAATATTTGAGTGCGGTCCATGTTGCATCAAGTGTTGGATTATTGTTTCATTGATAAATCACACCAATTTTTTTTTTTAATATTGTGGTTGATAAATAGATTACACAGACTTAGATGTAGCTAGTGTTCATAAGCTAATAACCTTGTGTACTAGGGAAAAAAAGATAACCTTCATATTTGAGTTTTTTTTTTTTTTTTTTTTTTTTAGACAATATCCAATTTGAGATTGATATTTGGACCGATGGGAACTTAATTTGGTCACACTTTTTTTTAACAGCTTGTGAAATTTTTACCTACCTAAAATCTGACGTTGTTGCGAACTACAAGGTTAATTGTTAGGGTTAAATGGATCGAAATGTCACTTTAATTATATTGTCTTGTTTTTCAATGATCGTTTTAATAGTGTTTTGTTTAATTTGTCATATCATGTTAAATAAGTCACTGTTTGTCTAATAAATATGTTACGTTGTCATTCATAGATGATGCGGATTGTATAAAATTACAAGTTAATGGAACAATTTTGGATCACTATTTTAACCCTATCTCATGCTTATTGTTAGGGACAACGACCATCCACATATCTCCACATTGGTATGATATTGTCCACTTTGGGCATAAACCCTCATGGCTTTGCTTTTGGTTTCACCCAAAAGGCCTACCAATGGAGATACTATCCCTCACTTATATACCTCTAGCCGATGTGGGACTTTGGTCGCATTCCCAACAATCCTCCCTTCGAACAAAGTACCAACCGAGCCTCCCCTCAAATAGTCATCCATCCGCCTATCTCTTATCCTGGCCAACTCCTATACCCGGAGGACACCGCCAGCCCAGGCCAACTCCTTTAACCCGGAGCACACCGCCTATCCGATAGAGCTCTCTATCACGGATCTACACTATGACTACACTTCAAGGCTTGCCTCCTTTGTTCGGCACCCGAGGATTTTACAGATCACGACTCAGGGGCATGGCTCTGATACCACTGTTAGGGACAACGACCCTCCACATATCTACACATTGGTATGATATTGTCCACTTTAGGCATAAACCCTCATGGCTTTGCTTTTGGTTTCACCCAAAAGGCCTCATACCAATGGAGATACTATCCCTCACTTATATACCTCTAGCCGATGTGGGACTTTGGTCGCATTCCCAACACTTATTCTAAAACCATGCTTTATTTCGATCTTATTATATATCTTTCCATATTCAATCATTATAATAATTATTTGATTCCTACCACCCTCTTTTATCTTAAATAGCATACAAAATGATGTCTAGCTTAAACATAGCTTAATTAGTTAAGATATATATATTTCCTCGATCTAGAGGTCAAAAATCTGAATCTCTCCACTTTCACATCTTGTTGAGCTAAAAAAAATTAAGTCATACCAAAGTGAACATAACTGACATATTGAATATATTAATGACTACGAGGTCTGTAGTTCGAATCCCCCAATCGATATTGTATTAAAAAAAAAAAGTTAAAATATACGTAGACTTATATTCTCGACCAAGAATCGAAAGTTTGAATCTTCACTTTATATATTTTTAAACTCAAACAATTGTACAAAATGATCGGCAGGGCCCTTTACCTTTGGATATTGAACGAATGTGCCGATGAATAGTATTCTATAAAAATACTGTTGTGTAAATAGCGTTTTCAAGGGCACTATGTGAGCAGTACCTACATTAATTATTTACATTATGGCAACAAATATTTATATAAACAAAAAAAATCGAAATAGGAACATGATAGCTCATTATACTTTAAAAAAATGGTAATATTAATTATTATAACACAACTATTTAAGGACCTAAGATTTTGAAATAAGAAATAACTTCAATCGGTATTAGAAGCACATTTTACCCATGGCAACTAATAAAGAGAAAAAACGAGGGGAAAAAAAATTACTATTAAGAAATAGTTAATGTATCAAACATGTTTTCACAATGAACCCTCTTATGTTTTTTCAGTTTCTACTTTTTCTCTTTTATGCTTTGAACTTTCCCATCTTTCTCAACCTTCTCATTATTCCCTATTTTCCTCTCTTCAAGGTCTACTGCAACTTCACCTTTCTTATAAGCTTATAATAATTTTATTTTTCTTTTTCATATAGAAATATGCATATATCACCTCAATAAATTTGACTTTTTCTTGCGACACTTAATTTTGTTGCCATTTTATAAAAAAAAAGGTTGACAATTTCTATCATCAATGAAAATTGTTTGTTAGCAAATTTATCGGATATCCTGCAGAGAAGAGAAATTATTCAATGTGACTACTTTATAATAACCGTTACATGTGAGTTCAATAATTTTCATGTTCCATAATAATTAATCATTGAATATAAATAATAATAAAATACTATCAACCCATGTGGCAAATTTAGAGAGATCCCTAATTTCAATGAAAATTAAATCAACCTTCTATAAACTACATATCCCTATTTACATTTATATATATAAAAAATCCTATATTACATAAGTTCATGTTTCTAAATCTACTTTTTTACATATATATATATAAAAAATCCTATATTACATAAATTTATGTTTCTAAAATATACTTTTTGGGGCACTATACACTTTTCTACTAATTATAAACTCATAAACAAAACACATACTACTGCATAAACTCAAATTCTGTAATTCGGTCTAAATTTGAATTGAATACAACTAAGGCATTTGTTTCTTCGTTTAATTATTTGTTTTCCACCTCTGGAGGAACTGCGAAGTAGAAGCAATTTTTTTAAAAAAAAGAGAGAGAGAGAGAGAGCGAAAAGAGCTTGATCATATATTGGCGTCAACGGATCTAATTTCTAACCGATAACCACTTCAAATCATAAAATGTTGATATAGATTTAAATTTATTGTAAGTCATATGCATAAACTTTTAGGTTCAATATTAATTTAATAGAAACGGTTTAAAAATGATCTAGAATTAGAAAGAAAAATCGAAAAAATAAAATTATTATGGATCGATTGGTAAACTGGTGAGAAAATTTATATTCCTCAAACCCAATACTTTCTCCCTCCCATTTTTCCAATTGACACAATTCTTCAGACGAAGAAAATTGCTCAATTAAAAAAAGAACATTTTTTAACTTAACAGAAGATCCTGGAGGAAGGTGCGAGACTGAGGTGGAGATCAACGCCATTTTCCCCATTCACTTCACCGCTGGCAACCGACGGCGGCGCTTCCGGCGTCATTTTATATTCTGGTGGCGGAGCTCCACCGGATCTGGACCAGATGACGGCGGCGGATTGCGGCGAGGAAGTGAAAAAAGAAGGGGGTTTATTGGGTTCGAAACGGAGTTGTTTGGCGAGCTGACGCTCGCGCTTGTGGGCGTTCTGGTGGCCGCCGAGGGCTTGAGAATTAGCGAACTCACGGCCGCAGAATTGGCACTCGAATCTCTTGTCGTCCTTGTTGTGGTTCGCAAATGGCGCACCCAAGTTGGCTCGATCGTGATCAGTACTAGCCGTCACTGAAAAACCAAACAGCTTCATATCTCACTTTAATTTAATATTTTTTCAAATGGCCACATTACACATTAGCATCTCATGTTTCTTTTCATTGGTGGACCATGTATTTATAGACGCATCAAACTTTGACTGCTTTGACTCCTCGTGTGTTTTCTTTAATTAATATGAATATAACTTTATTATAATTTAATTTAATAAGTGAACTTTACACTTGTGTATTTACAAATGAAATTTAATTTAATTTAAATCCTAAGTTTGTAACTCCTAGATATTTAGACTCAAATTCAACTAGCCAACTTGAATATAACTAAATTGATTAAAACATATGCTCTCGACAAATAGATTAGCGGTTCGAATCATTTCTTCCACATGTTAAACTACAAAAATAAAAATCTCAACGTTGTATTTGAGATGTTAATTTTTTCTTTTTCTTTTTAAAAAAAAAAAGATGATCCACACACTTTCATTGGGGTAATAATTTAATCCGTAAAAAATTGATCATTATAATTTTAAATTTATGATTGAGTTATTAATCTTTATTATATAATAACTTAATCTCTATGTATCCATTTTTATTATAACATATTTTGATGCCCATAACTTATACATGCATTTGGTCCCTAAGTGGTTTATTAATTTATGAATGTAACAAAATTCATTAAATTTGAACAAAAACTTAACATATTAGAAACATAAATTGTGACAATTTTAAACTACAATGACTATATTGTTTCATACTAAAGGAAATTATTACAAATTAAGAGTATATAATGAGTAAATTGTTGCTAAATTGCTAACACTCCATCAAAATACAAAACCAAAAATGTGTTTAACACACGTGTGCAACACAAAAGAACTAATAATAAATGTTCAATAAAATATTACATTAGTAATTTGACATTTATATCGCATTATATACATTCTTATAAAGATAATTGATGACTTAAAATTGAGTAGAATTTAATAAATTATTAAATAATAATTTTTCTATTTTTTGTAATTATTAGACGCGTACAGTTGTTATATATATATATATATATATATAAATATTCTTAAGATTTTTTTTGTCATTTTTGAGTTGGCCCTATGAAGAATATGACTGAATGAGATGAAGTTCAAAGAATCGATCGCATCCATTACTATTAGGTTGGACATCTCGATCTCTTGTACTTTCTTCGGCCAATTTAAGACGGATATTTACGTGCGAACTTTATCAATTATTAATAGGTAATTCTTTATTGTCTTCTAAGTAATAGTATATATAATAATTACTATAAATAATTACATTCTCAAGATTTATGTTTAATAATTTGACCTGTTTTTTACTAATAAAATATCATATACCAATAAATTATTATGTGGGACCTTATTAATTAATTAATTAATTTTAAATAGAGAGACTATTCATTAAGCTTAGTTCTACTTCTAGAGTTTTAAATTTCTGCCCCTGCATTCAACATTGACATGATTTATTTATATCATATAAAAATCAATGAAATATAATAAAAATATCAACAAAATATTATTAAGATAGACCTAATATTAATATAACTTATATAAAAAAGAGCAAAATGCTTATTTATAAATAATTTTTTATTTACAATATTTTTTTAGAGATATCTATTGACATCGACATTTCTATAAAATTGAGATTTTGACATTTCGATTGGCATCGATAATTTGGAACCTTTGGCTTCTATCATAAATCAAATGGAATAAATCATGTTAAATTATGAAATTTATCTTTCTATTTTTAAGTAATTTTTAAATCTCAACCTACATATTTTAGAGTAAATTTTGAACTCTTTGTACTTTAATTTATCAATTCTAATTGTCCTCGCTAATAATGAGTAGTATCAAATGTAATAGAAAATTTAGCGTGGCCCTGATTTGATTATCAATGTTTTAAACACTTTATTCATAATAATAAGTTTTCGTAAAAAAAACAAAGAATATAACACTATAAGTGAAGATTAAAATTGGATCTATAAGGAAAATCATTAATTTCTTGACGTTAGTTAAATATAAAACTTTTAGAAGTATAGTGCAAAAATTAACACAAACCTAAGATTACATAAAGGAAACAGTACAATTTTTTCCTAGAGCATACATTAAGCTTCATTTTCTAATGTTTTATTTCTTTTCTTTTTAAGTGTTCAACAACACATATGATAGAGAGGATTTGAACCTTAGAGGATATAGTTTGTGTGTGTATATGTGTGTATATATATATTAATTCAACAATATTTTGAGGTAGAAGAATTTGAACTTCTAACCTTTTAAGGTTGTTTGAGGCGTTGAGTGAGTTATAGTAATATGAATTATACTAGTGTGTGTTATAATAACCTATATAAAATTATATAATATTGTTTAAAATACAGAGTTGTTTAGTTTGTGGTTATAATAGTTTGTGTTTGAGGTGCAATGTATTCTACATGTTATTATAACCCACACCACAAACAACCTCTTAGTGAGAAATTATTTAGTGGGGGAGGTACAGATTTTAGCAGCTTGTCTCATTGAATAATTTGTCCCTTGTAGTCGGAGGTATATTTAAATTACTAGGACAATGGACCTCCACATATCTCCACAATGGTATGATATTGTCCACTTTGGGCATCAACCCTCATGGCTTTGTTTTTTGTTCCCCCAAAATGCCTCATACCAATGGAGATAATTGTCCTTCCTTATATACCCATGATCAATCCCTTCCCTAGCCAATGTGGGACATTCAGCTAGGTTTTATCATGGTTCTGATACCAATTGATAAGGACAATAGACCTCCACATATCTCTACAATGATATGATATTGTCCACTTTGGGCATCAACCCTCATGGCTTTGTTTTTTGTTCCCCCAAAATGCCTCATACCAATGGAGATAATTGTCCTTCCTTATATACCCATGATCAATCCCTTCCCTAGCCAATGTGGGACATTCAACTAGGTTTTATCATGGTTCTGATACCAATTGATAAGGACAATAGACCTCCACATATCTCTACAATGATATGATATTGTCCACTTTGGGCATCAACCCTCATGACTTTGTTTTTGGTTCCCCCAAAAAACCTCATATCAATGGAGATAATTGTCCTTCCTTATATACCCATGATCAATCCCTTCCCTAGCCAATGTGGGACATTTGTTTGCAACCTAACATGGGTCATGGCAAACAAGCCCTAATTTGCAAACGAGACAAGCTTTATTGGTTGCCTAAGAGCTACTTTATGAAGAGTACGAACAAAGCCAAATTTTCATTTACTATTTACGACATGTCCTTTCAAGCCAACCAACATCACTTTATAAAATCACATTTTAATTTATGTGTTGTCGAATGGTTTCGTGTTCGATTTTGAGGGGTCTCCCCAAACCAAAACTTTTACTTGTAAATTCTTCCCATCATCTTCTTTATAGTTTGTACGTCTTCATTGAATTTTGATGCATATCCAAATACCTAGAGCCTAGCTTTTTCTTTCCTTTTCTTTTTTAATTATCCTAACAATAGATACTTCAAATCTTTTTAAAAATCATAACCTACTAACTTAAATTTCTATATTTAGTACTATTTAATATGATACTAGAGGAAGAAACTTTGAAATTAAATTCCTATATAGCTACAATATTATTATTGTTAGCGATAATCACTTGTTAAGTCTTATTCTTGATTTAAAAAAAAATTAATATAGTTTTTTATCCAACATACTCCCTCAAGATGGTGTTTCTTTGGTAAATACTCGTTTGAGTTTAATGGGTTCTGATACCATATTAGATTATATGGGATTCCATCTCAAAACCAATTGGTAATGAAAGAGTAATGATACATCTTATATATTTTGAGAGTTCTCTCCACTTTTACATTGTGGGATTCTCAACACCCCAAAAGTGTTTTTGTTTATAAATTACTTCCAGAGTATCTTAAGGTCACTCTAAGACCATTACTAAAAACAGAAATATGACAAATTTTACAAAATCTCATTAGTGTAATTTATATAATTATCCATTTGTTATTGTATATATATAGTTAAGCCTGGGCCACATGTACCATTGTCATCTAGAAAATAATTGGTCATAATTAACAATATAAAAAAAAAAGCTCATACTAGCTAATAAAAAAAAATTATCATTTACTTGTGTATACCATAGGTCTTCTCTTTCTTAGTGAGAATTTTTCACATTTTCCAACCAAAGATAGCTATAATTAATTTTTTTTAAAAAAAAAGTTGAGAAAAGAAACACTAAACTATAGAGATGTGTATTTTCCAGCGGAGATCTGTTCCTAACGGGACAGGGAATCTCCGTTTATATGAGGGATGAGAGAGAGCGGAGAGAAAATATTTAGTAAAATTTAATTAAAAAAATTAGAATTATAGTTTATTGTATAGATACAAATATATATATTTAAAAAAATATATGAGAAGAAATCTTTAATTAAGAATTTAAATAGATTTTTTTAAAAAAAATATTTAGTAAAATTTAGAAAATAAAAAAGTGATAAACATGGAATTATTCCCCAGAAGGAACTCGATCCTCGCAAATTCCCCGTGAAAAATCTCTACCTCGTTCCCTTCAAAATTAAATGAAAATTTTGTGGGGATGGGAAATAAAATGGCAGCCCCCGCCCTATGGACATCTCTAATTTGAATCATCATCTTCTAAAATTATAAAAAAAATTACCAAAATTTACAAATCACTTCTGAAACATAAGAATTATTGACAACCGAGCCCAATAAATATAGAATTGTTATAATTTAACCTCATTTCTTTTAGTCGTATAAAATTTGAAAACAATAATAATAACCATTAAAAATTTTGCTTTGACTGAAAACAAGACAAATAGCTTAGAGTAATTTGTGTATTTTGTAATATTTAAGAATTTAATTACAAAACTTTCTATGTTTTTGAAGGTTTATGGGATTGTAATTGAGTTATAGTTAACATTTAATCTTCAAATATTATATATATATATATATATATATCAATCTAAGCAAAACATTAATAGTGTCGAACTCAAACACATGAAAATATTGATAGAAATGTTGAACATATGGATGGAAGTTTAATTCCTTGGGTCAAAGTAACAATAATTTAGATGTAATAATTTGGTTATTATGCATCATAAAATGTGGAAGAAGGGTAAGTTTAATTAAAGCAATAATGTGAGAGAAAGAAAGTGGAAGAGTTAAATCAAAACGACAATCGACTCAAAGGAAAACGATTGTCGGCTAGAAGCTGGTTGGGCAATGGCAATGGCAATGGCAATTGAAAGGCAAAGGGCTCCTCCCCTCGTCCGTACGCCTCGACCATGACTCTGTCTCCCGCACTGCAATTTCACTGTGTGTGCCTCTAATTTCTATTCATTCATTTATTTATCCCCACTTCTCTCATTTCTTTCTCTTCCTTCTTCTCTTGTTTTTGTGGAATTTGGTACAACTTCAACCAAACACCCACTTTTTCTATGTGTTCTCTCTATACAAACCACATGCACATCTCTTTCCTTCCTTCTCTCTCTTCAATCATTTTCCTTGTCGGTCGATTCTCGTTTCGTCATTTCGTCATTCAGTCGTTGAATATTTAGAAGCTTCTTCTCGAAACAAACAGTACTCGTAGAATGGAATGTAAGTTTTGAATCACCAACAAAATACACCCTTAATAATATGAAATATGTTAGACTATATTGATATAATTAAATTTATCTCAAACTCTCAGCTTAAGCTCTTAGTTTGATTGGTGATTTAAGATGGTATCAGAAGCCCACAAGGTGAGAGGGAGTGTTAGACTATGTTGATATAATTAAATTTACTGTTTGTTTGTTTGAAAATAAAAATTTCTCTTCTCTCCCTTCCTATTCGTGATTTCTGCATTCATCTTTCCTATTTGTTACCTAAACTTGTATAGTTTGTTGGTTTTGTATATAGGATATATATGAACGTGCTTTTGAAGTGATTAGTATTTAGGAGAATTATGAATAATAAAGATAGAACAACACATTCTTGTTGACTAGGAATTATCCACTATTAATTTTTACATGTGTTTATTTGTTTGAATTTAAAAAAAAAAAAAAAAAAAACTTAGTAGCTTGATTGATCAACAATACTGAAGTATATTGTCTATATGCTCGTGTAGTTTGTTTGTTTTGTGTGTGTATATATATAATTGTTAGGACCCTCCACATATCTCCACAATGGTATGGTATTGCCCACTTTGGGTATAAACTCTCATGGCTTTGCTTTTGGTTTCACCAAAAATGTCTCATACCAATGGAGATATTATCTCTCACTTATATACCCATGATATCTTCCCCTTCTCTAGCCGATGTGGGACTTTGGTCGCACTCCCAACAATCCTCCCCTCGAACAAAGTACCAACCGAGCCTCCCCTCAAATAGTCATCCATCCGCCTAGCTCTTATCCTGGCCAACTCCTATACCTGGAGGACACCGCCAACCCAGGCCAACTCTTTTAATTTTACCCGAAACACACCGTCTATCCGATAGAGCTTTCTACCACGGATCTCCACCATGACTACACTTCAAGGCTCGCCTCCTTTGTTCGGTACTCGAGGATTCTATCGATCACGACTCAGGGGCATGGCTCTGATACCACTGTTAGGGACAACGACCCTCTACATATCTCCACATTGGTATGATATTGTCCACTTTAGGCATAAACTCTCATGATTTTGCTTTTGGTTTCCAAAAGGTCTCATACCAATGGAGATACTATCCCTCACTTATATACTCATGATCTTCTCTTTCTCTAGCCGATTTGAGATTTTGGTCGCACATTTAAAAAAAAAAAACTTATAGACATCTTGTCATTTTCTCACAATAACATTATAATTAAAACCCAATCCATAATTTGTCTTCACAAATTGAGAATGTCTAATAATATAGTTGTTGATTTTGTTAACCCAAAGTTGAACGTGGGAAAAGGAATGTGGGTAATGATTACCACATGCTATGTTGCAAAACAAAGAGGCTTCAAAAGGGGTAAGTAATTGGGCGTGAAGGGAGGGCCAGGCTTTGAAATTTGAAGTTTTGCTAGAACATGGCTTCTCTTTTGGAGCAATATTTGTGGAAAATGCTTCATTTTTTGTATATAGTAACCCCATAAAATAAGGGTATTTGGTGGGAATAATCCAACCAAGCCCCTTTGTTTTCGAGCTATCTGTTCTTGAAGTCCTTAAACACAACAAAACATGTCACACAATTTAAATTCCATCTAACAGGACCATATGATTTAGGATCATTTGTTTGGAAAAAAATTAAAGTTGTTAGTGCAATCAAAGTCTCGCATTGACTAGATAAGAAAAAGATGATGGATTTATAAGTGAGAAACCGTTGTCATCTTTATTGGTCTAAAGCTTTTTGGATAAAACGAAAAATAAAGTCATGAATACCGATGTCCAAAATAGACAAAATATCATACCAGTGTAAAAAATATGTGGAAGGTTGTTGTCACTGATAGCTTTCATTCTAGAGATAAGGTTGAGAGATCATAAGTTGAGTGGAATTGTGAAAGAGAGAGAATTTTGAGAAAATATGAGTTGGGAAGTGAAAATGATGTGTGTTTTTTATTGAAGAAGCAAATGTTCTACTCATTCACACAAGTTTGCTAATAGTCTTTATCACTAGCTTCTTTATTTATTTGATCTAAGCAAAATAAGATAGTTGTATTTGCTGAAAATATATTAAATTATTGGACGCTAAATTACACATTTAGTCTCTAAGCTTTCATATTTGTATCTTTTGAAATTTAAAAAACATCTTATTGGTTGCCCTCAATTTTTAATTTTGTGTCAATATATCCTAATTAAACTTTAAAAAATGCCAAATGTGTATATGAGCTTTTAATTTTACATTCAATCAATCCCTCATTATTTCTTAAAATTAATAAATATATTAGAAATAAAATTGGATTTTGGGTCTAATGAGTGTCGAATAACTTCATGAATTTTAAAAACTATTGAACTATCAAACACAAAATGGAAATTTAGAGACTAATTATTAGACATAAAATCTAAAGTAGTACCTTCCATAGATATTTTTTAAAGTTCATAAATCTACTAGATACACAATTGAAAGTCCAGGCACATATTAGACATATTTTAAAATTTAAAGACCTATTTAACATAAACTTGAAAATTTAGAAGTTGAACTTGTAATTTAACCTAAATAATTTAAATATACTCTATGTAGCCACCTATTTTTGTCCGGCTCATTTTTAATTAATTGTTAGATTATCATTATTTATGTTTTTTTTTGTATTTTTTTTATTTTACTTGCTCATTTTTTTTATGTGTTGATTTGTTATTTGTTAATTTTACCATGTGTTTTTTTTAAATGTTGGGGGAATCTTTTTTTTGAAGAAGAAGAATAAGAAAAGATAAAATTTTGATTAAGTATGTTTTGCTTTTAATTTGATTGACCAAAATGTTGTTGGTTTTTTTTAGGTGTAAGTTCTTTTTGGCATAGGTTTTCAAATTGCAACAAATTGTGGTTTTGGTTTTATGCACAAAAGAGTAATGGTTTTGGTCTTTATATACATCTCATTCTCTTCTTCAAACACAACTCACAAAAAAACCTACTTCTTCTACACTCTCACACATCATTCTCATACATTCTTAACTCTACAAAACTCCATAGCCAAATACCTTCACAACCATAAAGATGGAGAGTTTTTTTTTTGTAAAAAAAAAATACTCCAAAATCCCATAGCACAAAATAACCCTAACTTAGTTGGAGGTTGCATTTGGTAGGATTTTGTTCCAAGGATTCACACCTCAAACAACAAGCTAGTTGGTTTGTTCTTGGCACCAACTTTTTGATCTTCATCTTTATTTCGAAATGTCCCCGAAAAACAATAGTTGAGTAAAGGTTTTATGAGCTTTTCTTTCATTTTGTTGTTCATTACATATTTCTTCTTTACTTTTATTTCAATGTGAATCTTTGTCTATTTTATTTTTATGTTTTGCTACTAACTTATCCTTAACTCCATATCTAAATATCCCTGAAAAATCATAGTTGAGTAAGGATTTTATGAGTTTTGTTTTCATTTTTGTTGTTTATTATATCTCTTTTTTACTTTTATTATCATGTGAATTTTTGCCCATTTTTTGTTTGCATTAATGTCTAACATCTTTTGTTATGTTGATTTTTACTAACTTTATTTTATGGTTTACTTCCCCTACTTATCTATCATTTTCTTTTCTCCATATTTCTTCTTCTTGGCTCTTGAGTTCATTGTACTAAAGGAGAGAGAGAAAAAAAAGAACAAGAGAAAAAAGAAGCAAAGTGTTGTGAAATTAAAAAAAGATGGTTATGTAACACACCATAGATTAGTTGAGTATGGGTGAATAGAGTTATTTCAATATTTTCTTTCTTGTAATTGTTAGCATATTTGTGCACGATATTTATTTGTTGTGATCAATTTGTTATGTTAAGCATGGTCTATCTTTAAATTGCATTTGCATTTTATTTTTCAAACTTAATTTATTTTGATTATCGTTCATGGTTTCAATTTTTTTTTTTTTGCAAACTTATTTTCAAACCTTAAAGTTTGCTTGTTTTTTTGGGTTTACAATGTTTTATAACTAAAAAAAATGTTATTTCCAACTTTTTTTATTTTTTTAAAACCATTTTTTATTTATAAAAAAAATATGCCGACGACGGAATCTAGAAATATTTGAGATTCCAATTTTCTAGTTTTCTTGAGGTGAAGAATTGGCATTCTTTGGAAGTCCAAGATCAACTCCAATACGTTATTTTTTAGAAAATTCAATCATATTTGTATATTATGTTTGTTCACTTATTTGCTATGAATAAATTATCATACATGCTTAACTTATCTTGTCATTGCATTTATTTGTTTTGCTTAACTTTGATTTTCTTGATTTTTCTTAGTGATTTCTATTTTATTTTTTTTTACAAACTCTATTCTCATTTTTTGTAATATTATTTCTCAATTTCTTTAAAATTGCCCTTTTTGTTTATAAAAGTTTGTTTTCAAAGCCAAAGTATTTTATTTTCTAAGTTTTAAAACCTTTTTTTAAAATGTGAATTTTCTTTTAAGGTTGTTTTTTCCTAAAAATTCCTACGACGGAATCTAGAAATATTTGGGAATCCGATTTTCTAGAATTCTTGAGGTGAGGGATCATTATCTTTGGGAGTTCGAGATCTTGGTCCCAAGAAAAAATGAATTTAATTAAAAAAAAATTTTAAAAAAAAAATTATAAGAGGTTATCCTATGATAGATTTGAGAAATTGTAAAATTTTCTCATATTCTTAAGATGATATTATTTCTAAAATCTTGGAAATAATTTCAATGTAGCCACATTGATGGATTTTCATCCATTTGTTTTATAGGATCATGACTCGAAATATTGGAGTAATGAGGGGTAAAATAAGACGTGTTAAAAAATCTTTTTTTTTACCTAAATAAGTTTTTTTTAAAAATATTTTTGCAATTCAAGATTAAATTTGGTCACCGTTAAAAACGGGTGTTGTGGGGTGCTAACACCTTCCCCATACACAAACAACTCCCGAACCCAAAATCTGGTTTTCGCATACCATTTTTTTAAAAAAAGTTATTTTTTTCTACTTTGGTGCCCAATCACACCATAAAAAAGATTGGTGGCGACTCCTTTTAAATATCTCTATTTCGAGGTCGTCGGCTGCTCCGCGTCGCAGCCCGCAGGTACGTGGCGACACTCTAACCTCATAATAGATACTTTTTTAACTAAGCTCGAAACATTTGGAATGGATAAAAAAATTAAAAGGGGAAAAAAATAAAGGATGTCGCACCATTACCTTAAAATTTCAAGTGGAATGATAATATTTGTTTAGAAAGTTACTTAACCCTATTACAACCTTAGGTTTTTAGGTTGGTAGGTTTTTAGGGAGATGATGTAACATGATATCGGAATAAAAATTTTCGAGTTTAAGCCAACATCAATTAGTTAGTGGTTAAACATTAATTCCCCTCAAAATCAAAAGTTTAAATGAAAAATTCAAGTTAATATGAGCATAGTCATAAAGCATACATCTTCGACCAAGATGTCAGAGATTCGAGTCTCTCATTCCACATATTGTTGTACTAAAAAAGATTAAAAAAATCA
This sequence comes from Trichosanthes cucumerina, assembly GCA_036507285.1. Taxonomy (NCBI): domain Eukaryota; kingdom Viridiplantae; phylum Streptophyta; class Magnoliopsida; order Cucurbitales; family Cucurbitaceae; genus Trichosanthes; species Trichosanthes cucumerina. Next base: position 79,622,161 of record CM071840.1, on the reverse strand, counting down.
AAATTTTAAATTCTTAAAATGTTGTCATTTTCAACTAGAAAAGCGAGAGTGGATGAAAATTTGCACGAAAGAGAAACAAAGATAAAGGTCGAGTACACTGTCGAATATGGAACATTACGTAATAATTGTCAGGATGAGATATTAATCTCTCCAAGATTATAATCCTATTAGAATCCAAATTGAGGATTTTGTCCATAGTTAGGGATTCTTAACATAATTAAGTTTGCCATTAAAAGGAGATTAAGATTCTAGAGTTCATATTGGAATAATATCTTTTGTTTTGGTGTGGAATGTGCAACATAGAAAGAGATTGCCAACACAAACACACCAATAAGAGAGATGGTCCACTAATTTTATTACCATCAAAAGTGACATTGTTTTTGGTGTTGAACCCAAAGCCAAAGCCCCCTGGCCCCTAGATAAAATTGTAAAGCTCAGAGTTTGGAAAAAGATCTTCCGTGGGTTTTCTTCTCTGTATTTCACTATATCAAAGAGGCACAGTACCTCTGGTTTTATACAAAAGAATGATATTAAAAAAGAAAAAGAATAAAGAATATAAAGGACACTTGTCCCTTTATTATTTGTTGTCCTTGAGTGAAGCACGTTGTAGCATAACAGAATTCGTTGAGTGAAGCTTCTGGATTTCACCTACATGGCACTGCTGACTGGTTATTTGACTTTGCTGACTCTCCTCTTTTTCATTCCTTGACGTGCTTACTTGGTTGCCATGTGAGACTGCTCTATTACCTCCAACATTCCCCCTCAAACGAGAGGGTACTTCGAGTACACCGAGTTTGGATCTTAAGTAGTTAAACTGGGAGTGAGGTAGAGCTTTAGTGAGGCAATCAGCTAGTTGTTCATAGGAAGGAACATACCGCACGTCAAGTTGTCGCTTGAGGACTAGATCACGAACAAAGTGTACGTCGATCTCGATGTGCTTAGTCCTAGCATGAAAAACAGGGTTGGCGGCTAAGGCACCGGCACCAAGATTGTCACACCATAGAACGGGTTGAAGTGAGCCAGAGTATCTGATTTCTTTGAGGAGTTGTTGTAACCAAACCAGTTCAGCTGCAGCATGAGCTAACGCTCTATATTCAGACTCCGTGCTGGATCGAGCAACAACATTTTGTTTCTTGGATGACCAGGAGACTAAGGTATGCCCTAAGAAGACACAATACGCAGCGATAGACTTTCGATCATCAACATTAGAGGCCCAATCAGCATCTGAATAGGCAGATAATTGTAGATTATCACTGTGCTGAAAAAAAAGCCCAAGATGTTTTGTACCACTAATATACCGCAACACACGCTTGACAGCCTTCCAATGGACATCAGTCGGATTTTGCAAGAACTGACTTAGATGGTTGACAATGTAGGTAATGTCAGGTCTTGTATGTGTTAAGTATTGAAGGGCACCTATGGTGCTGCGATAGGTGAAGGGATCGGATAGTAGTTGTCCATCAGTGGCTGAGAGCTTTGTGCCCATGACACACGGGGAAGGCGCAGGCTTCAGATGGGTCAAGTCCAACCTACTGAGCAAGTCATCAACATATTTAGCTTGATGCAAAATCAATCCTGAAGGCAGATAGTGAATCTGCATCCCAAGAAAGTAAGTAAGAACACCGAGATCCTTCAGAGCAAAGGTGCCATCAAGATGTTTAACGAGCCGATCAATTAGCACACTGTCATTGCCTGTTAATATTACATCATCAACATAAACCAATAGGAGAATCAAAGTGTGACCTGATTTATAGATGAACAATGAGGAATCTGCAGTAGAGTTGGTGAAACCCCAAGCCGTGAGAGTAGATTTTAAGGCATTATTCCACGCCCTCGGTGCCTGTTTCAACCCATATAAAGCTTTGTTGAGCCGACAAACATGTGTGGGTTGAAGGGGATCCACAAAGCCAGGTGGTTGTAGCATAAAAACAGTTTCATCAAGAATGCCATTTAGGAAGGCATTGTTGAAGTCGAGTTGCCGGAGCTGCCAACCATAGGATACCGCAAGAGTTAGAACCACCCGAACAGTGGAGGCTTTAACCACCGGACTAAACGTTTCAAAAAAATCAATCCCGGGATTCTGATGAAAACCTTTGGCAACTAATCTGGCCTTATACCGCTGAACAGAGCCATCCACATGTCGTTTTATTCGGAACACCCACTTACAGCCAACAACATTCATAGATGAGGAGGAGGGAACTAAGTCCCAGGTTCTGTTGTGCATCAAGGCGTTATATTCAGTGTCCATGGCTGCTTTCCAATGGGGATGAGAGATAGCATCGGCTACGCGAGTGGGCTCAATATCAGACAGATCAGGTGTAAGGGTAGTGACCCAAGCTTTGGGTTTGAATATGCCTGCCTTACCCCTTGTTGTCATGGAATGGGTGTTCTGAAAGGTGGTGGTGGGGATCGGTGGAATAGGGGCCTCTGTAACGAGTGGGATAGAAGGCATAGATGGGTTAGATGGTGGCTGTGGACAAGGAGAGGATCTGGGAGGAGAAGGTTCTGTGGCCGGTGGGCTGGAAGACGGCAGGAGAGGATCATAAGTAAGGTTTGGGGAAGAGGGTGGGAAGGGAAGATGAGAAACAGGTGGTAGAGTAATGGAAAATGGTAGGGATGGGAAGGATAATGGATGTTCTAGACAGCTGAGAGGGACTTTGGTGAAAGGGAAAAAATTTTCATTAAACTGAACATTTCGAGAAATATATATTCTCCCACTTTTGGCTAAGCATTTATGACCCTTGTGAACCGGGCTAATACCAAGATAGACACATTGTTCAGTGTGGAACTGGAACTTATGGCCTTGGTAAGGTCGTAAACAAGGGTAGCAGGCACATCCAAACGTTCTTAAGGCAGATAAATCAAGATGTTTATTGAGCAGAACATTCATAGGAGATTTACCTTTCAGGGTTGGAGTGGGTAAGCCATTGATCAACAAGGTGGCCATAAGAAAGGCATCCCACCAGTACTTCAACGGCATGGCAGCTTGAGCCAGAAGAGTTAAACCGGTTTCAACCAAGTGTCTGTGCTTGCGCTCAGCCCTTCCATTCTGTACAGACGAATAAGGGCACGAAAAGCGAGATTTAATTCCATTTACTGCACATAAATCATGAATACGTTTATACTCCCCACCATTATCGGACTGAAACATTCTAATCTGTTTGTTGTATTGTGTTTGAATAACACTCATGAAATGTCTGAACGCAGCCAAGGCCTCACTTTTCAGCTTAAGAGGATAAATCCACACAAACCTGCTATGATCATCTAAAAAAAGGATATAATATCGATAGCCTTCTCGTGACAGAACTGGAGAGGGTCCCCACAAGTCAGATTGAATAAGAGCAAAGGGTTCGGAAGCACGAGATTTGGACAAGGAGTATGGTAAAGCACGAGATTTGCCAAAACTACAAGCTTCACAGAAAGTAAGAACTTCATTTAAATTGAACTTCAAGTTACAATTGTGTAACAAACTATGAAGAACAGTAACTGAAGGATGGCCAAGCCGTCTATGTAAAGTATCTTTAGAAACAACTATATTAGCAACATTTTTTTCATTCGAAGAACAGAGTGAGGAAACAGGGTAGGCAACAGAGGAAGGACTGTTCTTTGTGGCAACACCAAAATCAGCTTTGTGGGCTCCTCTTGTGGCTTCTAACTGGTATAGTCCATCCTTAAGGGTTCCCCTCAGCAACACTTTGCCCGAAATATTGTCCTTTATAAGACAGAAACCAGCATGAAATTCAACAAAAACATTGTTATCTTTAGCTAACCGGGATACACTTACTAAATTTTTAGTTATATCAGGGACACATAAAACATTATCAAGGTAAAGGGAACCAATCTGAGATCCCAGACTAGTTTGCCCAACATGAGTAATATCCAGTTCACAACCATTGCCTACTGTAACTGTTTCTTTACCTCCATAATCAGAGGAAGTCACCATGTTGGAGTAATCGGAGGTGATGTGGTTGGAGGCACCACTATCAGCATACCAGTTCGGGTCACCCACTGATTCTGAGCTAGCAACATAAGGTGCAGTGGGTTGGGAGGTGACAAAGGCATGAGTTGGGGCGGGAGTATTTGGAGATTGAAAGGGGCTAGGACCTTGCGGAAAAGTATGAAAGCCACTGGAGTGTCCTCCTGTATTGGTCATTTGATTTCCAGTCCCAGCATTTCTGTTGGACCCTTGATTTCCTGCAAATTGTCTATCAAAACGGTGATAACACACCAAGGCAGTGTGGCCAAATTTTCCACATACTTGGCAGGTAGGTTTAGAATTTCCATTGTTACGTCCTCGACCTCGTCCTCTATAATTATTTGAATGTCCACCTCTTGAGTTGTTATGGTTAGAACCATTTCCAGAGCCACGATTATTTGAAAAATTGGAAGGTCGAGGAGTAGAATTACCTCTGGAGCTTACCACATTTGCTGAAGCATTGTGGGTGAAAAATTTCAGAGTGCTTTAACAGAGTTCTGATGGTCCAGACGCTTTTCAAAGAGAAGAAGATCAGCTTGCAACTGGTACCAAGTTAAGCCTGTCTTGGCTTGGATGGTTGTAACCACCGAGTTGTATTCTTCATCAAGCCCTAATAGGACTTGTGAGACTAATGCTCTTGTCGAAACAGGGCTGCCGGCTTGATCAAGATTGTCGGCATGTGTCTTCATCACCCGCAGGTAGTCAACCATCTTCATCGACCCTTTGCGTGTCTGTTGAAAGGTTTGCCTGAGATAGTCTTCCTCAGCTCGGGACTGTACCCCAAATAATTCGACAACGGCACTCCAGAGTTCACTTGCTCTTTCGAACCCCATGACCTGGGTTGCGACTTCTGCAGACATCGAATTGTATAACCACCCCAATAGGAGTTGATCTACAGCCATCCACAATTCATATTGTGGATTGATCTCACTGGTAGGAGTAGAGCTAGATGCTCCAGTGGAAGCTCCTTCAACAACGGAGACTCGTTCTCCTCCTTCACGAGCCGCATGAGTAGGAAGAAAAATAGGTGGGCACTGATTTTCTCCAGACAGATGCCCTTCAAGTTTGTAGCTCCTGAGGATAGGGAACGCTAGGTTTTTCCACAACAGGAAATTGCTCCGATCAAGCTTGATCGTTGTAATCTGATTAAGAAGTTGATTTAGAGGAGGACTCGTGAGAGTACCCATCAGATTGGTTGTCCCAGAGATCGTAGATGAGGCGTTTGCCATTTAAGGCTCTGATACCAAGATAAAATTGTAAAGCTCAGAGTTTGGAAAAAGATCTTCCGTGGGTTTTCTTCTCTGTATTTCACTATATCAAAGAGGCACAGTACCTCTGGTTTTATACAAAAGAATGATATTAAAAAAGAAAAAGAATAAAGAATATAAAGGACACTTGTCCCTTTATTATTTGTTGTCCTTGAGTGAAGCACGTTGTAGCATAACAGAATTCGTTGAGTGAAGCTTCTGGATTTCACCTACATGGCACTGCTGACTGGTTATTTGACTTTGCTGACTCTCCTCTTTTTCATTCCTTGACGTGCTTACTTGGTTGCCATGTGAGACTGCTCTATTACCTCCAACACCCCTTCCCCTTCCTTTGCCATTGTTTTATTTCTTAAGAGGACAAAGTCAAACATTCTTATTCACTCACTTTAGATTTGAAAGGGTTAGCTTGTAAAAGCAACTTTCTCTCTCTCATATAACTTGTACGTAGAACATTTTTGGGTTGGGCAAAATATAGAAAATAATAACATATTTAAAAGTTTGAGTCGAAGTCAGAGTCGGAGTGCATGATATATAACATGAGGTAAAAAAAAAATCTCTTTATTTTTGTCTCCACATTGAAAAATGTTGGAAGTTTTTTTTTTTTTAATGTCTAGATCTTGTTGTAAATAAATATTCCTAATTCTATGAAAGACTCGATGTTGCAAAAAAAAATGTTATCTTTGAATTGTTTGAGTATGGTTTATCATTGAACTCTCTCTCTATATATGTATTTATTGTTTATCATTTTATTGTTGAATAATTGATTGGAGATGAGTAGAGTTTAAGTTGGAACAAAACAAAAGACATATAAATATAATATAACACCCTATATATGGTAAACAAAAATGCTAACTATACATTTAGGCAATAACTTGAACTAGTTTTTTTTTTTTTTCAATTTGATAACAAAACTTTAAAAAGAATAATTATGTTAAACTCAATGTTTTGGTTATGTAACAACTCTATTTTTTAAAAATAAATCCAACCACTAAATCCATAATTTAATTTAAATGGAGAAAATAAAGTTCTTAGACAAATATTCCTCATCTTAAAGGGTAAAAAACAGATGAAGTACTTGAGGTTTAGTGGAGTATTATGCTATACTATCATTAAAACCAACTTTAAATATTGGAAAGGCATGCCTCAATTTCATGTCGCATCTCAAAAAGGCATTCTAAAATGCGTTTCCCTCCCCCATCTAGTATTATATAATGGTTGAATCATATTAATGTTTGACCACACACTTGAAGTATAACATTAATTAAGGATATAAGTTTTTTTTTAAAAAAAAAGAATATTTATCATATGTTTGTTCTTTTTAAAATTAATTGAACGTATTTATTTATGATTTAAATGGTATGTACAATATATCTTATCTATAAAGAGTCTTGTATCCATGCTTGAAAATTAACTTGACGATCTACTTAAAAATTAGTTGTAGCTAGTGCAGATTAAAGAGTTTCTTATTGTGGCGGGTGGAGGTGGAGTTGTTGTCACTTGATAGAGCAGTAGCTGAGGCCACCAAAGCTTATCTATGACGAGTGTTTGTTATTTGAGAGAGGATAGGGCTTTACTTAGCCTTGTTAGGGGCTACTTCTACGATATTGTTTCAACTTCAATGCATTGTATCTATGCCAACATGAGAGCTACCACAACTAAAAAGAAATGAATGAAAGAAGAATGCATTAGCATTAAAAAGACTACCAAGGAACTCGAAGTCAACTACAAGAGACTAAAGACTCCTAATGGTGCCTGAACATCATTTTTTAGCGTGAGCTTTAGTTTTTGAATGTGTTAGTTAAATTATTTTTGCCTCTTTAAAAAAAAAAAAAAAAGTGAGCCTTAGAATATGAGACCATTTTTTTAAGTTATTTAAATTAAAGTTTTCAAACTTTTAACTGGGTGAGCCTTAGAATATCTTCAATTTTATATTGAATTATGTTATAAGTGAAATTTGACAATAAAAACAAATTTAAAATATAAAGGAAATGAGAGGAAAAATATACAAAGCATGACAAAAAAAAAACAAAGGCAAAAATAGATCCAATTGGGCTAAAAGGAAGAAGGGATCGAGCCTTTGCACAACGCGGAAGACGAGAATTTGGGTCTTTGAGCCCAACTCTCTTGTTGGCCTCAACTTAGGTTGAGACCGAGGCCAACTATGTGGTCGGCCGACCCACTTTTCTCTTTTTCACCTGATCCAAACCTTGATCAACCCTCTCATCTTCCCATTTCGTAGGGTTTACACTCTAGAAAGATCGTATAAATACTCTTCTGGTTGAAGAGACGGTAAGTTCTTCTTAATTCTAGAAACTCTAACTTGGCTACACCTAACATAAGCATCGAAACTTCTGTGGCAAGCACACACCAGTGTTCAAATATACTTCCTTTGCAGACCACATTCTTCCTTTTTCGAAACTTCTGTGGCAAGCACACACCAGTTTTCTTGTCTGAATTTTAGCATCTACTGTTGGCGCCATCTATAGGGATCAAGACGATTTGTCAAAGAAACTTGCATGTCAACACTGAGGATAACACGAAATCTATGGATCCAAACCGCAACATAGAAGAAAAGAATCGATGGGAGGGATCAAAACTTCATGCGAATTCTGCAAATCTTGGACCAAACTGATCATGAGATAGTGCAGTTAAGGCTTCATTCAAGACCCTGCCAAAGGTAAGGCACGAATGGATGAAGAGATGGGTGATATAGACACCCAAACCTAAAATTTGAAAGCAACTGAAAGGTTGAACCTAGGCGAGAATAAGCAAAAGAGATGATAAAACAAATAAGGCAAAACTAGCTAGCCCATTGAATTAGGATTTGATAAGGACAATAGACCACCACATATCTCCACAATGGTATGATATTGTCCACTTTGGGCACCAACCCTCATGGCTTTGCATTTGGTTCTCCCAAAAGGCTTAATACCAATGGAGATAATTGTCATTCCTTATATACTCATGATCAATCTCTTCCCTAGCCAATGTGGGACATTTGTTTGCACCCTAACAATCCTCCCCTCGAACAAAGTACCACACTTGAGCCTCCCCTCGAACAGATCCGTCCATTCCCAACTGAGAGCTTGTTCTTCATCTCGAGGCACAACTGGTTCATCTCGAGGTAACATCCGCATAGAGCACCACACACGGATCGCACTTACTCTTATCAAGGCAAGTGGTATAACATCTTGTTGTGCTACCCTCCACATATCTCCACATTGATATCCTATTGTTATTTGGGCACCAACCCTCATGGCTTTGCATTTGGTTCTCCCAAAAGGCCTCATGCCAATTGAGATAATTGTCATTCCTTATATATCCATGATAAATCACTTCTCTAACCAATTTGAGACATTTGTTTGCACCCTAACAGGATTCAATACCCACAAGTGGCTGGACGCCGCAACCAAAGAAGTCGAAGTTGAAGCCGAGGCTAACTCACTGTGGTCGAGGTCGACCCACTATGACCGAGGCCGAGACCGACCCACCGTGGTGATAAAAGAAAAAACAGAAAGTTCACTATAGAAGTGCAATATGTTGAATTACAGAGCAAGATATTTAACCCAAAAACTAAATGAAATGAAGTTATAAATTTAGTTTTATATATTGTAAGTATTATGTCTTATATTTTATAAACTTTATAAAGCTTCAAATGTATAAATTATGCTTTTGTTTAATTTCTACCCTCACATGGTTAACAAATTTTCGATGATGAACATGTCTACTCAATAAATTCTAATTCACCTCTATCTTTGCAGGCTTTCAATCAAGTGAGCTTTAAATTAAAATATCTTCAAAATTGAATTACAAAACTAAAAGAAATGTTAAGTCATAAATTTAGTTTTTGATTATAAGAATCGTGTCTATTATTTTATAAACTTTATAATAGTTCACATGTATAAATTATGCTTCGTATTTAATTTCTACTGTAACTTCATGACGAATATGTCTATTAATTAATAAATTTTAATGTATCAATGGATATATTGCGGCAAATAATTGAATAGATTTGGATGATTAAATAAGAATGAATTCTTCATCAGAGTTGATGAGTAGCTTTCATGGGCTTTGCCATTGCTTGGGTGTGGTTCTATAATTATGGAGCAATCTACTCTGCACCATTATTATTTAAACCAATTATTTATTAGAATCGTTACAATGTAACTGCTCGTGATAATCGTTAATGTGGATTAATAATTTCCATGTCTTATAATAATCATTGGTTTTTTTTTTATCCAATGGTTCAAAACAGTCTGTGACACCCAATAATTTCTCTATGTTATTTAAGTTTACAACTCAAGTTAAATGGCGTCCGTTCGACATCATTATCACTCTTTCGTTTCTCTTCACGCCAATAAAAACTTTTTCCAAATCAGTCAAAAAAAAACCCACTGCCCACTTCTTTCACTTATTATTATCGTTGTTGTTTTAAGGGTTCTCTTATTCTTTCATTATCTAGTCAAAGAAAAATAATAAAAAGAAAGAAAGAAAAAGAAAAGTAGTAATAATTATCCATTAATTTGTATATCAAATCTTAGTTAGTTAGTGAGCTATACTAATTATTAATAAATACGTTTTTAATGGTAAGAGTTAAACAATTAAATAGATGTGATGGAGTAGTTTTTCTTTTAAATGATGTGGTTATATTTTTACGATAAATTATTCAATTAAATCGTCACAATGTGACTGCTTAATAATAATTATTAGATGTTGATCTAATAATTTTCATACCCCCTAATAACCATTGAATATAAACTTGAATTACTTTTCTCTCCATCTAACAGTGAAAAACTGTCGGTCACATTATAGCAGTTTCATCGAATAATTTCTCTATTTTTACACCTTGATTATTTAAAATTTGACATACATATTTAATGATATGTTTCAATTATTATTCGATCCTATTTAATATTTTTAAAAACATGGCATCTAGTAATATTCAATGAACTTTTAGAAATTAATAACTGATTTTTGTGGTTGTTATAATAATTTGTTAAAAAAATTGTAATAGTTCCAAATGAGTTGTCTTGAAATCGATCCTCTTTATATTGTTCCACTGTTCCATGTTTCTTTTCTTCTTTCTTCTTTTAAATGCTGACCCATTACATGGGCATTTATCGGCCCAGAAAGATAGAAATTCCTTGGGCTTGATTTCTGTTTAGGCCCATCTTCCAGATCACGAAATAAAATATGATTATAAATATTTAAGAAAAACAATGCGTACCAATAAAACATTGCTGTGACCATATTTAACCAATGCCTTCCTTCATTAATAATTGGTACTAACATAATCAACTAATAATCAAATATTTTTGCCGGGATGAGCATTGCTCAGTAATAATTGACATATATCCTTAACTAAAAAATCAAATGTTGGAATCTTCCACTCATAAATATTGTTGGTCTCTAAAAAAAATCCTTATGAAGATTGAACATGTGACTTGAGAGGGTTTATAACCTATTAACCAGTATGTCACAAGGCTTTTTTGTTATTTACTCTCTGACTTTTTCTATACATATTATTAAAGGTAAAAAGTTAAGAGGAGACTCGAGCCCATGGTAAATCCGCCCCTGCATATGGATATTATCAAAATAAATTTATGATCAATAACTTGTTTTTAAAAATTCTATATTTACAATAATGTCTGACATCCGTAAAAAAATATTAAAAATTAACAAAAATATTAAAAATTAACTTTTAATTTATATAATACGGTCTATTAGGAAACAGATTAACATTAATCAAGGGAGACGAGGAAAGTAATGAAATTGAAACGGGAGTCAACAATCGACCAAGGAGTCAAGGTAAGTCAAAGGGATCAAATTACCCATTTTACCCCTAGATGTTGGTGAGAGTAAGCAATTAATTCAAAGGAATGTAATATGCATGAATCAAATATGAGAATTTGACTTTTGAAATAGAAGAAAAAGGAAGAGAAAAGAAAAGGAGAATGGAATTGAAAAGAAAGAGGAAAGTTTGGTGGAGATGACAGAGTGCAGGAGGGCAGCTGTTAAGGGTTAGGGCAGCTGCCCGAAAAAATGTGGACACAAAAGCAAGGAGCGTACTAAACCAACGGAACAATAAATGAATGCAATGCCATTTATCTTTTTTCTTCATAGCCTTTTCGATAAAACGACAACTCTTCCTTTTTTACTGTCTCCCTTTTTATTACGATATGATGCTTAATTATATTCCCTCTCTCTCTCTTCCTTTCATGAATTATTTCAAACTTATTTTGCACAATTTGAGTTGGAACAATGTGGGGGATGATTTTGTACGTGATTTTTCACTCTTTAATGTTTTCTTTTAGAACAACAAAGGTAAAAGGTTTGGACGTGAGTATTTTAACCTCCGACTTTAAGAAAATGGGAATATGTCAATTACCGTTGAATTATGTTCATTCTAATTTTTCATCCTATGATATACGAGAAAGAAAACTAAAAGAATATTTGTCTATACATCTAATGGTTAGTAAAGAATAACACATTTGGATATACAATCTTATGAGACGTGAATAGGGGTATTTGTACGGATAACCCATTTTCCAATGCATTAATGGCATTTGACCTGACATTTCAAAATAATGAAATATGACCTATTCTGACGTGACAATGCGCGCAAAATGACTCATAAGGGTAATATGAAACGGTATTTCTTGTTCACGCTCCCGCACACTGTTCACGCTCTCGCTCCCGTTGTCTCGCTCTCGTTGTCTCGCTCTCGCTCAAATGAATGGAAAAAAATATAAAGAAAAAATGACAAAAAAAGACAGAGAAGAGCTGGAGTAGCAGAGAGAGCGAGTCATCGAGAGCGAGCCAGCGAGAGCGAGAACGAGAGCGAGAGAGCTAGAGTGAGAGCGAGAGAGCTATGTCTTATTTAATTACTATCATAAGCGAGAGCGAGAGCGAGAACGAGACTTGAACGAAATGCACAGTACAAAAAGGGAGAGCGAGAGCGAGAACGAGAACGAGACTTGAACAAGAGCGAGAACGAAAACGAGACTTGAACGAGAGCGAGAACGTGACTTGAGCGAGAGCGAGAGAGCTAGAGTCAGTATGATGCCCTTACGGTAATTTGGACGGAATGCACAGTACAAAAAGGGTCAAATGTCATTAATTTCAAAACATGGGTCAAATCACATTAATGCATGTGAAAAGGGGTTTTCCATGAAATTTCTCACGTGAATATGTGATGAAAATTATAAAGAGTTTGTCAAATCGAATAACTCAATAAATACTTATTAACTTTTCTAAGATTAAATGTTTGATCAACTACCACACAATGTTGAACTTAATTAGGTTTAAATCTCATTTTGGTCTCTAAATTTTATGGTCCCGAAACTTTCAAAATGTTCATTTTGGTCCATGAAATTTCAAGTTTCTTTCACTCTAATCTCTAAATTTTAAAGTTGTCTATTTTAGCCTATAAATCTTTACCTTTATTTTGACTTTAACAAACTAATGATGAAGCTTCAAAATCTTATAGATTAACTCTAGACAAATAAATATTTCTTAAAAGTTTAAGAAATAAAATAAATATATTAAAAGTTCAAGAACCAAAATAAAGTTAGAGACCAAAATAGACATTTTAAAATTTAATACCTAAAATAAAACCAACTTAAAAGATTACGGAACATAATAATATTTAAATTTAAAAACTAACATTAAATTAAAACTTTTAAAGGGCCTTTTTAAGTTTTCAAAGCTAGTTTCAAAAGATCATTGAGGAAATGATGGGTTTATTATCATTAATTTTTTTTTAAATAGTTTGAAAAAGAAACTTCGTGTGTCTAGAAAATGTACTTTTGATTAAATACTTAATTTTTAATAATCATTTTGTTCTCAATTTTTAGTTTTTGAAAATTAAACTTGTTTTCTTCCAATCTTTTTAGATTAGAGCTAACCTCTCTTAAGAAACATTTAAATTCTTAGTTAAATTCTAAAAACAAAATCTAGTTTTTGAGAACTATTTTTTTTTAGTTTTAAAAACATAGGTATAAAATATATAGATATAAAGTATATAAGAAAACATAAAAATTCATTCGCAAAAGTAGATTTTAAGCTTAATTTTTAAAAACAAATGGTTATAAAATGAGACATTAAATTCAAAACTTCCAAGCAAAATTGAAGTTCCTTTTAGATCCACCAAGTTTTAAAGATATCTCACAATGTTTCAAATTTTCCCTCGTGAAAGAAAATGACGACATGGAACTTACATGGGACTTGATTAGATCAACGAAAATAGAGTAAAATAGAATCAAATTTTGAAATGAGGAACATAATAATAGAATCAAATTTTGAAATGAGGAGCATTCCCTTGATAAAGGAAAAAAAATCAAACCAAACTTCAGAGTCTTCAGACAAGAGAATGTCCTCAATTACTTCATGTTCTCACAATTTGACCAGTTTTCAGAATTTGAACTGTTGGTCAACAGTAACCAATAAACACCAATTTCCACTAGTAGTTGAATAGAATTAATAAAACTAACATTTTTTTTTCCAATTCTACAAATCAAAAAAACAAATCTGAGTCTTCTTCTCTTTCCCACCAAAAAAAAAAAACCCTAAAAATTACAGAACAAAAGAGAATCAATCCATTGAAGAAGCAAATGGCTACATTACAGTTAAAGGTTAGAGACTCTAGAAATCATAAAGCTCAAAAAGAACCTAATTCAATATATTAGCATTTCAAGCATATACAGATCCATAAGAAAGAGCCATTAGTAAAACTGCAGCTTGTTCTTCCTCTCCCATCTGTCTCCTTTGCTTCAATTCTTCTCTACCAAACGCCATTAATTTCCATTTTAAGCTATTTTCTCCCATTTTTGCCCGATTTCCTCCGCCATTGTTGCTTCGGTTGCTATTTCCCTTGCTTTTTCTCTCCACTTCGCCGCCTCTGTTTAGCCCTAGAAGTGATCTTCTCTTCTTCCTGCTTCTGATCCCACACGCATTGCAAAGAGACTGAAAAAAAAAAAGCTCTGATCGTTAGAATCGGCATGAGAAATGAAGAACCAAACAGAATATTCGATGAACAAATCACCTTAGGGCCGGCCGGACCTCCGCGCCAGAGAGGAGTCTTTGACGTACCGCAATCGGCGCAGGTCTTTTTATTCTGCTCACTTTCCGCAGGCGACGACGACTTTCTCGGCGATTTTCCGGCGTCCTTGAACTCCGATCCCTACATTAGAGCACAGTACGATCAAATTAGTACTCTTAAATTTCAAAATCAGTAAGAACATTCACTCAAGAAAAAGGCTCGCGAATCGCTCACTTCCTCGATCGGATCCATCATTTTTCAGAAGAAATCTCAGAGATCTGAAACGAACCGAGAAGATAAGCACCGAAACTCGAAACGGAAAGTGGAAAATGGCGATCGAAAGAGGTAGAGACGAATTGAAGTCATAAAATCGAAGAAAAAGAAAGGAGAATGCACCACTCAAACTCGAATTCGAACGAAATAAAGGAAGCTTAACAGAAGAACACAGACAAAGAAAGCCACTCGATAATCAATACTAGAACATAAAATGTGATGAACAGCAACAGACAGCAGTGAAAAGGGAGATTATCAAACTTTGGAGGACGAAAAAGATGAAACCGACATGCAGTGAGAGTGATCAGTGGCACGAAGAAAGAGAGGAAGAAGATGAAGATGATGATGAAGAATCGAACCGACACAAGTTCACGGTTTAGCAGCCGCTTTAGGTTAGGAAAAAACCGACTTAATATACAACCGGATAACGAAACCCTAGCCATCGATATTTTGGAATGACGAAAATGCCCTCACTCTACTTTCGACGTACCCGCCAAAATAATGCTGGAAAATAAATCCCCCCAAAATTTGATTAAATATTTAAAGCTAAAACGCGCTATAAGCCTATAATTCAATTCAAACGTTTTCCACATGTTTCTCTGTATTGCATTGCAACTTTGGTTTCTCAGAATTTCAATTCTATTTTTTATCAATAAAAAAAATAATTACACTCAATTCAACTGTTGTTATTCGCTAAAAAAGTTAGAGATTTGAATTTCACCTCATATATATTATCAATTATCAAGTAACAATAATAACAAATAGAAATGATTAAATGAGATACAATATTCCATAAACTATACAAACTATTAATTATAGAAGGATGGTTTGGATCATTAAATGATTGAGTTATCATAACCTTTTACATCTTCAACTTTTTTGGAATATTTAGTAGATTATAATAACATGAGTTATAATAATTTATAGGTTATTATAACATATATAATCATATAATATTATTTAAAATATAAAATTGTTTAGTCTGAAGTCATAATAATGTATGTTTGAGGAGATTGTGCCCTAAATTGAGCCTAACTATTTTTATATTGATATGTCAGTAATTAGGGTGGCTAAATGATATTTGTGAACTGATCATTAAGACATAAAGGTGAAATTTGAATCTCCAATTCCACGTATTAATGAACTAAAAAAAAAGGTTAAAGCCTAAAGATGATCAAATGTCAGAATGTAATGCTTGACAATAGGCCCAGGGGTTTATGGAGAGGAATTAGGATATGGACAAGAAACATTCGTATCTGGGATTCTGAAGTAGGCCCAGGGTTTGAAAAGGGGCCGATGGCCCAATAATAACAACCCAGTAAAAAGTGGGCCAACGGCTATGGGCCTGCATATAGAATCGCGTGGGCCCATGGAATTCTGTACAGGAAACCGTTAGCTCGTCGCTTCATTTGGGCTATATTAGTTTCCTAAAACATAGGCCTAGAGTCCACTGGGCCATTATTTGAGAGTGAAAATGACTGAACAAAAGACACCCAGGACACTTGGGAGACATTTTAAAACAAAAAATAACAAGCTCAACACTCTTTTCTTCACCCAATTCATCGAACTCCAAAAAAAAACACTAAATAAATAAATAAATAAGCAAGAAAGGTGAAAATAAGCACCCAAAAGAAATTTTTTTTCCCTAAATTAATTGACATCAAGCCCTACCCAAACAAAAGGGAAGTCTACAGAGATACCTCCAAATTTATATTCAAAGTTGAAATAAAAGAACTTTAAAAAAAAAAAAAGGTTGAAATGCCAGAAACATGAAAGAATAGGTCACATGCTCTACAACAACCATTTTCATAAATATAATAAAAAAACAAAAACAAAAATACAGCCTAATATAACCTGGAAAGTACAAACAAACCCCAGCACAAAGTACATCCAAACACTACAAGACGAGAAAAATCCGCGCAATAAATCATGTGCATAAATCATAATATAGAAGTATAAAAATAACTAATTTCTTTTCTCGCGATGACAAAATAAGCTTATAATAAAAATACTATATTCACTCGATAAGTCAGAACAAATCCCAACTCCGAAGCAATTGGCAGTAAAAACAACAATGACGAATGACCTAATATGGTAAAAAAAAAATTATAACAGACTCGATGCCAAAATGAGTAGTAAAAAAGGAACACCCTGCTACCAGATCCATATCCCCCAACTAAGTACAAATCAAATGCTTATGATGCAACCATAATGCCCAGTTGGGCACATTATTATTACATGGTACAACAATGCAGATATTTTGTGAACACTGATGCTACAACGTCATCTCGCCAAAACGACCTACCTTTTGCCCGTTGATAGTTTTGGCTGTCGTCGTTGAACTGCACCCCCCTCTTTAAGCATCTCCATGAACACAATCATGTAAACTGGACGAGACCAGACCAGACTAAAAACTCGACATTAAGATGCCCAGATTGGATCCACATTGAATCCAATCGACCCCAATCGACCCCGACATATAAGTTTGTGAGCCAACACATGTACTACTCTCCCGTCATTACCAAAAGCCCTGCAAAAGTTTAGGTCAAAATGATGTCATGATACACATACAGTTCATCATTTCGACCTTCAGAAACTGATGCAAGTGAAGCAAAGATGATGGCCTACATACCATATATCCTTCAAGCCTTCAACTAAAGTTGAATCCACCAGAAGGAACTGGAAGTTCATTTCCACCAAAGCGGAAACCAGGCTGAGCCCCACCATCAGTTGGGGCCAATGCCTCGTCCTCTTCCTCCAACCAATACGTCTCGAGTATTTTGACAGCCTTCTCATAGATCTCATGGTTGTCGTGACTCTGGAGATTTTCGATCTTTTCTAAACCCTCGGCATCATCAATCATCTGTGCATATAGATTAACATCCCCACTGGTACCCATATTCTTTTCGGCTTCTCCGACCTTCAAAATGTTCTCTAACCCCTCTAAACAAACCGTAACAATCCTTGGATCTGGGCATACAAGAAGATCACACAATGGTTTGATGCACCCTTCAGTAACAAGGTACCTATAAGAAAAGAAAGGAGGAGTGGTCAATCAAAGAAAAAAACTCCAAGGTTAGGGACAAAGAAGAACCTTCTAGTTCTAACATGACTTACTTAATTTGATCATGAGCACCACCAGATGTTGCATTTGAAATTGCCCATGCAGCCTCTTTCTTTATATCAAACTCAGCAGTTTGAAGCAAATTGACAAGTGGAGGTATTAACCCAGCATCAATGACAGCCTACATTATGAAGAACACAAATCTTAGGTTTAATCTTTAAGTTGACCAGAGTAATCCGCAAGCAACAGGCAGAGACTTCAGTAGTTGACATAATTGCTGTTGCAAACTGTAACCTATGCCAAATACAAAAATCCTATGTTTAATTAGCATGGTTGATGTTGCCAAATATAAAATCCTCTCCTACCTGGATTTGTTCCTTGTTTCCAGCAGTAATGTTAGATATTGTCCAGCAAGCTTCTTTCTTGATACTCTTTTTATGATTGTGAGTCAATAAGCTCAGAAGGCATGGAAGCGCACCATCATTAATTATACACTGATAAGAAAAACAATAAGACAAATGATGAAATCGTATACAAATAAATTAACATAAACAAGGCCATGATCAAACTATCCAAACTCCAGCTACACAGTCATAATTATAGTTTTTTGTTCTTTTCTTTTTGCCGTCTTTAGCATGAGATAAAAGATGTGTCGACAGTACTAGCGACCTAACCTAGACTTATAGCATTCTTGAAATTACCCAGGTTGTGGATCTGATGTATATGAACGCAGTTTGCAATAATGAGTATAGAAATCTTCATTCATACCTGGGTTTGAATGTCATCTCCGGTCACAATATTCCCAACAGTGCGAAGAGCAGGAATGAGGACTGATGGTGAAGGATGTCTGAAGTAACATACATATTTCCAAAGTAAGAAAAATGAAAAGGAGTATTCTCAGATAAACTCATATATGCAAGATGTATGCTTACAATAGGAGCTGTACAAGTCGCCCGCATACCCCTGCCTCAATCACGGCTTGGATTTTATCATTAGTGCCATCAGATAGATAAGAGAGTGCCCAGCAGGCATCTGTAAGAACTTCTTCATCATTTGAGTGAACTAGGCGCTCAAGAGCAGGAAGAGCCGGCTTTACCTGTCCAAGTAAAATTTAAAGGTTAGACATAAGCCAGGAAGATTAAGGGAAGTTTCTAAATCTCCAATTTAACCATAATTACAAAAACTAACCTGATCAAATGGAGGTTGTGGCTTGCCCCTGCAGAAGTTTGAAAGTGTCCAAGTTGCATTTCTCAACATAGAAAGCTTAGCATGCTCGTTCAACTGCGAAAGAAGTGGAACCAGAGCTCCATGGCGGAGAACAAGATCACGGCATGTAGGTGAATCTCCAGCAACATTTCCCAAGGCCCACACAGCCTACAAATTCAGAAACAATACCATTCAAGTTTCATATTCCATACAAAAACAGCACAAGTGACATAAAATACCAAACAGTTTTGACTGAGTTCTAAGATATACCTGCTCTCGTACATCATCACTCTGAGAAGCGAGTAACTTAACAAAAATGGGTACAGCACCGTGATCAATAACCACCTTTGTGTGCTCTGAAGTTCCAGACGCTATGTTCGTGAGAGCCCAAGCAGCTTCAAACTTCAAGTAACACATAAGTCCAAGTCAGGACAAAAAGAACAACACAAACCAATAATACCAGTTATCAAGAATGTGAACTAGAACCTGAAGTTGAGGGAAATCCTCCCTCACAAGAAACTCTACAAAACGCGGAACAACTCCAGATTGAATCACTTCCTCAATGGGAGGGCTTCGTTCTGCAATCGCCAATACAGTAATCAAAACAAGTTAAAATTACACGGCAGAAGAAGACAAACAGTAAAACAAACAGAGTATACAATGTAATGCACAAAAAAGTACCGATCGAAAGTAATTTCCGAAACTGAGTTGTTGCCTCCAGCTGAAGATTACTATTATCAGACCAGACCCCCGCAACCATAGACGGAAGGCTCTCTAACTGCAATCAAAGTCAAACCCAACTCTTCATAACCACGACCATAGACCAAGACCCCTCGAATAACCCCTAAATCTTAAAACCCCCAACATCTACATCGATAACCCCTTAAAAGACGTTCACAAAATTCGAAAGATCGGATGCCAGAACCTCAAGAATAACACATAGATCCAAGATCATTTACAAGAACACAATCGAAAGATTAACAAGCAAATAGAGATTGAAATTGAAACGACCAAATGCGACAGTACCTTCTTCTCGACAGTGGAAGTGTGGACGGCGGAAGGAAACTGCTGCGCTTGAAGCCCTTCCCTACGCTTCTTCTGAAGGCTCTCTTCACGTTTGCTCTTCCTGATCTCCACCATATTATCTTCTCGCCGGCGCCGGCCTTCTTCAGCATCGACAGAGACCTTATAACGGTTCCTTCGAACCTCGGTTCTTGCAGTCGGCCTCAGCGACATGGCTTCTTCGTCGATAAGCTTCGGCTTGCTTCGAGGTTCTCGATTCAAAAACCCTGACAGAAATGGCAATTTACTGAAAGAAATTCAAAAAATGATCGGGATCGCCGGAATAGAGAAAAACCCTAGCAACAACAATAATTGAAAATCCTAGAAGAACCGAACCTTGGTTTGTTTTCCAAGTACGGGCGCTATTGGAATGGTTCGGAATTTGGACAAATTTATATAGGTCGATGGTTTTGGAGCATACAAATTTATATATTTATAATATTAATAACTGTGATTTTTCTACACTGCCATTTTAGTCCTCAAATTATTATTGTTTCTATATTTCCGCTATTGTATTTTTTTTCTTTTTCAAAAATTTACCGTAAATCTAGTGACTTTTTTTTTAATGGAGAAAATCTAGTGACTTGACTTTGCACATGACAGAGAAATTTACAAATTCATAAATTAAAGATTATGCTTTATCTATTTTAAAAAATTCGGGCACATGTGAAAACACAAGGAGATAAAATATAAAATCATTATATATATATATATATATATATATATATCAATCCATTTTGGTTAGATTATTTTAAAAAAAAAACTTTTAATTTTTCCTTTCATAAACATTTCAAAAATATTTTGAAGTAAAAAATTATTAGAAACATTAGACAACATATTGAAGAGTAGTAACTTGAAACGATGTGGCAGTCACTATTATTTGTATGGATTGAGTTTGAAAGAAATACATTCAAATAGGGGTGAGCAAAAAAACACTGAAAATCGACTCGACCGACCGAATCGAGGGCGGTCGATCGATTTTGTGGCTTTTTCAGTCGGAGCACAAAACCGACCGATATTTTAATATATATATAATAATAATAATAATTAAAAAAATAAAAACCAAAAACATTTTCTCAAAATATATAAAAAAATAAAAAAAATAATTATAAATTATTAAATAAATATTTAAAAAGTGTATAAAAACCGACCAGACCGACCGATCGAATTGACTGGTCGGTCGGTCGGTTTTGTTCAGTTTTTTTTTTAAAAAAAAAGTCGGTCTTGGTTAGTTCAGGGGTTGGTTGGGGTCGAAAATCGACCCCGACCGACTGATGCTCACCCCTACATTCAAAGACTTTTCGTCAAACATTATAACTAATTTTATACTCAAAAAGTAGTTTTGAAACGTTAAGAGAAGAAGTACACATCAAGTGGGACACAGAGCATTCGAATACCTTGAGAGAAGAAGTATATGTCAATCATGAACTTTTATAATGTACTTTTAAAAATATATTTATATATATGTTGAACAATTAGTAAAATGATACATGTTGGGTCTATAAATGTGAATAGTTAGTGTATTGTAGAATTTATATACGTTGAATTTTTAATTTACTCGTAAGTGAAATTAGTAACTTATATAGAAATACAGTAATATGATCAAATCTATGAATTGAAGTAAATATAAGATCATATAGATACATGATTTTTTTAGTTCAACATTTAGAGAAAAAAAAAATCAAATGCATGACTTAAGAGTTCATGTGAATTACCACTAAACTATTATGTATATATTTCAAATGGTGGTTTATTTATATAACATAGATTTGGAAGTAAAACTGTTTAACATGTTTCATATTTTGTACACTTTTTAATATAGTCTTTAAGATAAACTAATTTGCCTACTCAATCGGTTATGGATTCTAATTTTGTTTTTAAATGTTGGGTAGAAATTTAGATGTTTTTTAAATGACAAATTTTACTTTTAAATAAATAAGTCACAAGTGATTGAAACAACATATGCACACTTAAATTAATTTCACATATTTTAGGGTCGTAGGATTTACATGTTTACCTTTTAACATCATTTCATATGATGTAATTTTGAAAATTTTAGAAAAGTTTTAGTATATGTTTGTTAATAAATTTTGTCTAGTAGAGAATCCCTCGAACAAATTTTAGTATGGGATTGGCATGCTTTCCTTTTTAATTTCAGTATTTTAGGGTTTATGGCGTTTAGAATTTACATGCATTGTTTTTACGCCATTTTATATGAGGTAATTTAAAAAAAAAATTAAAAAATTTTAGTATATGTTTAGTAATATATTTTTCCAATCAAGAATCGTTGGAAAAACTAAACTATAATTGTTGTCATTAAGCCTATACAAAATCTAAACCAAATTGATAATTAAATTGTAGTTTGACGATTCAACAAAATAATGTAGTCATGATATTTTTTTTTAAGAGATCGTTGATTAACACAAGTTAGATTAAGAAGTTTCATAATATTTGGTAATGAAAATAATTTAATTTTTTCTATCAATAAGTATCTTAACAAAAATTGTTTGGTAGGACGATTAATTATTATGTCCATAATAACTATTTGACGATGCATGCCATTATTTTAATCACTAGATACATTGTTTTTGGAACAAAAATATATAAATACGAATAAGATTATTAGAAATTCATCCATATCAATCTATTTAACAATTAGGTAGTACAATTTTTTCTAATTGATCTCTCATTCCCTTAATCACCTTGTAGATTTATATTCAATTTATTTTATTTTACTCTAATTCAATAAATATTAAATTCAACTATTGATGTTGGTCTATATTTTATAATATATATATATATATATATATATATATATATATATATATATATATATTATCTGTTATGTTCCAAAAAGACTAACAAGCAAGTGGTGAATCTCTCATGTATTATAAATTCAAATATCCCGATATATTTAAGGGAAATAAAATCATTTTTTATCTCTAAATTTTTAATTAATCATGTTGTACCATAAATTGAGCTAAATGTCGTAGTCTTTGATTTAAACTTGAAAAGTTGTTGTAATTTTTACGATAAAATTTCATTTGAAAATTTATTTCAAAAGTATTACCATATAATTTCAAAAAACTATATAGCATGTTATGATACAAAATTTAAAAGATTTCAAATAAATACAATATTATAGTTAAATTTTTTGTTAAAATTTATGAGTTTTAACAAAGTTGTTTTGAAATGTGTTTTGACAATGACATTTTTTTATCAATGTTGTAGGTTTACAAACTTATTATAAAAATATTGCAAGTTTCAAATTATTTACAAAACTATTGTATTTTTTATTAGTTTTTATCAAAAGAGACGACTTTGAACATGTGACGAAAGGTCGCTGAGGAGTAGCTCATGAATACCCATTTTGGTTTTATGGGCTTTGATATCTTATTATATTACAGGAGGTTTCATTTCAAAATCAATTGATAATGAGATAAGTAATCTATATATCTTATACATTTTATCATCCTTAGATGAGATACTTCTACTTTATATATATATATATATATATTTATTGAAAAAAACAAGATGAAAAAGGAGAAAGAAAATTACTCATTAACATTGACGTAGAAATCAATCTCAATTGTTTTACATTACTAGTCATTAAGTAACTAATTATCCAATATAAATATTTTAATTAAATATAACGATTTAAATTATTTGTCATGAACAAAACCAAATAGAAACATAGAAACATTTATCTCTCTATATTAATTATTTTGCACATCCAAAACATTTAAATTCTAAGTTTTTAACTTTTATATATTTAATATTTATGACCCAAACGATTTGCTAATAGTTAATTTGTACATCAATCAAACTTAAATCTGTGACCAACGTGATTTTGTTGAAATCAACGGTCTATTGTTAGCATTATTGGTTGCTTATTATTAAAACATTTAACAAATTTTAGAGTCCAATTTAATGAAATTAAATTTTTTTGGGTGAATTAATCGAATGCAATGTGACAAGTTTAGGCGTAAATATTGAATCCAGAAAAAACAATAGTGGGCCTGTTAAACGAGCTCCCGTGAATTTGGGATCAAAACGTAGGCCTACCAAACCAGATATCGTTAAAATATGGGCCTATTAAACCAGATATCTGTGAATTTTGGGCTCAAATAGCCTAAACTAACCATTCATAACACGAGCTTGTCCAAAAATATATGTGGGATTTGGGCTCAAATAGCCTAAGCCACCCATTAAAACACAGAGGTTCCCTTAAGCCAGTGGGATTGAAGCTCAAATAGACCAACCTTACTATTTTTTTCATGGTATTTTTTATCGAAAATTGCAACCCAAATGAAGCTCAAAAGTGTCCAAAACATTAAGGGAGCGTTTTAAGTATCTTTCGGAGTCATAACCCTTGAAATTGGAACTCTAAGACCCCATTTGATAATCATTTTGTTTTTTGTTTTTTGTTTTTGAAAGTTAGGTTTATGTTCACTTAATTTCTCTACAATAGAGTTTATCTCTTTTGAGTAAACATTTGAACTGTTAGCCAAATTCTAAAAACAAAGTAAAGTTCTTGAAAACTACTTTTTTTAGTTTTCAAAAGTTGACTTGGTTTTTGAAAAACATAGGTACAAATTAGATAAAAAGACATATAAACTAATTGGTATAAGTAGTATTTTTAGGTTTAAATTTCAAAAACTAAAAACAAAAAACGAAATGGTTATCAAACGGGGCCTAAGGGGTTTGTTTTAGATATTTGAAATCTTAGGAATCAGAAAATAATGTTTGGAGTGCAGTGTTCTGACGCCTGAAAAATACAAAAAAAAAAAATTGTTTTGGAGTGCACTGTTCAAAACATGGAGTTGTGATTCAAATCCATTCGGTTTTGAACACAGTGGGACAAACAACATTTTGAATCTAGATTCCAAAACCATCCAAATCAAAGTCAGTGCTCCAAACACCCATAAATATTCATTTAGTTAGTGATATAAAAATATAAATTTTAAAACGTGATATTTAATGAAAAAAAAAATATATTTTATAATTTTAGTATTTCATATATGTATTTGATAGTATATTTATAATTCAATCTATTAAAATATATTTAATACATATATCTATAAACCATAAATATGATTCTAATTATGAACTAAATATTAGTATGATTCTCAACCATTATTAGTTAATTTATGAATATATTTTATGATATAAAAATCGTATTGTCATTACTCTACATATCACATAATTTGTCATATGTTATATTATATATTTTTTAATTTAACAAAAAATGAAATGAATTTATAACATGAAATATATTAAATTTATCCATGTTTTATCTTGTTTAATAATGTATTTATGCATTTTAAAATTTGAAAATTCAAAATTTGGATACACTAAAAAATGTTTTTAAAATTTTCACTAGGTATATTTTACTGAATGATTCAGATTACACACTAAACATACCCTTAGATTTCCTAAATATGACTAAGGTATACACTCTATGTATTACCTATTTTCCCATTACATTTTCAAACAATTTCCTAAATATTTTATCTCTAAGAAACTGTTTTTCAATTTTAAAATTATTTTTGACTTGTTCTTCCATTTAGATCTGATTTGAAAATAATCATTGGATTACATTTTAAAATATTTTTATTTAAATCAGATTTTAGTTTTTTGTTAAAAAAAAAACAATTGTTACCCGTCATTTTTAGCATTACAATTTATAGAATTTTCAATAATGCTAGCTTCCTAATTTTAAATATTCTTGAAACTTTCCTTTTGCACCTATTGGTAATAGGTATTAACGCATGAATCGAGACAAATACTATATTAATACGACGTTCGAAGCACTCCCAATTAATTGAAGAGTCGACTTACAAATGAAAGCACACACGGATATGTTACTCAATCTATACACTCTAAAACTTGAGTTAGTATTAAATACAACACAACTAAAATTAACAAAATTTATATATGGAAAAGAAAATGTCACAAATAAATTAAATTTCAAGTGACAATTTAGCAGTAGAAGAAGATTGAAAAGATGGATTTTAAAATTAGGCCTTGCGAAAAAACATATGATAAAGTTTATTTAAAATTGCTGAGTGAGGTTATAACGAAAACGGTTTTGGAGGAAAAGTGGATTAAATGAATTGGAGGTATGAGATGTAGTTTGATTGACAAAAATTATTAGATTTATTCAATATTGTTGCTTGGCATGACCATTTTCACCTACATCATCCTATTCATTTTCTATACTATTTAATCTCTATATTATTTTAACATTTTTACAATTTATGTTAAATTCACTAGTGTACAATTTTCTAAAATCTTAGTCGTACAAAAAGACCAACAATGAGTATAGCTAAGCCGTAATTGAGATCTACTTATTTCCTTAAAGTTGGAGGTTCAAAATCCTCATTGTACTAAAAAAAACAAAAAATCTCATTAGTGATCTATCATTCATACAAATATTACAATTTTTTCTTTAATAATACAACATCCAAACGACATTAAAAAGAACCCAAAAACTATTTACCATCATTTAAATTCAAAAACTCAAACACAACAAAATTTATATAGCATACTCTTTCATACACATATCAACCCAGAATCCTCCAAATACTTGGATAATTGAGCCAATATAACAAATCTGTAAGTCTTGCAAGGGAAAAACTAACATACCTCGAGGGTTGGATTGCAAAGAAATATGTTTACTTATCAATGCAAAGGGTCCTTTGTTAGAGAAGGAAAATATCTTCAAAAGCAAGTTCAAACAAACAAAAAAAAAACAATAAATAAAATATCTTCAAAAGCTGGCAGTATACAGACTCAATTTCAACACGATGACTATTAAAAATGTTAAACTCAATATTATAAGAGGTAAAAAAAAGTTTTCAAGAAAGAAAGATCCTTAGCTTTCCGATGGCAAACGCAGAAGGACTAATAAATTTTTTATTATCCACAACGCCGTCGAAAAATTTGTAATGGTTTAGACTTCCTTTGACGATTTTGAATTTTTAGTATTTAGAAATTAAGTTTATAAATACTACTTTTATGATTTCTTTATTTTATTATATACTTTTTTTTAAAACCACACTCAGTTATGAAAACTAAAAAAATAGTTTTCAAAAATTTATTTTTATTTTTAAAATTTAGGAATGATGAAACTCATTTAAGAAAATCGACAAAAAAAAAAAAAAACAAACACAATTTTTAAAAACTAAAAATCGAGCTTTAACGAATAGCCAAAACACATAAAATTTAATTATAATAGCCCCAATTATGGTTAATCTCATTTTCTCAACCAATTATTCAGTGACACTTTTGTTTTCCAACCATGTGGCACTAAAAATTCTTACAAGGAGGGCCACAATTTTACATTTTAGCTCTCTCTATATGCATAATCTTTCAATTCTGTAAATTTAGGAGGAAATTAGTGAGAAAACAGTGAAAATATAAACATTTTTATATAATTTTCCTAATTTAAGACAAAGCTGAAAGAGGAGCAACTTCTTTCTTTGTTTCGCCTCTGAAAGCTTCTTCACCAATAGATTCTCGCAATAGAATATTCTTACAAACACTTGCTAGAAAATTCTGTGCAATTTTATGTTCTCCTCCAAAGGAAGAGAAAAAAAAAAAGAAGAAAAAGGAAAAAAAAAAGAATTTGTTGAGTATGATTAGATGAGAATCTAATGCAGACTAATAATGAGTCCTGCATTTCTTATCATATGTCAAACCCACCTTGATCTTTCCCATCAAATCACACACATTGTAGGGAACAATATGGACAGAAGTCAAAATAATTCATCATGCATTGAGGGAAAAGTTGGAACTATAAGATGAGAATCTAAGAGAAGCTGCCAAGAACAAGAAAACAAACTTAAAAGATTATGCACACATTTGTCTTAATCAAACAAGAGGAATATTTACATTGAAGATGATTTTTCATGGGGGTTTAAATAAAATCATTCTTAAGGTGTAATTAGAGAGATGAGAGATCTCCTAAATGGTTCCAAATGCAATGGAGTCGAGCCCTGCATCGACGATCGAGCGATGTGCCCGTTACAAACAAACAGTTCCACACACACCCTAAAATAAATTGCTTCAGCTTTGAACATCGAATTTCCAATCGAAGCTGGCGAAAGATTTGCATCTTATGTGTGAGCATTCTGAGGAAGATTGCTTCAGTTCTTGCAAACTTCAGACTTGGCATTGAAATTTGACATTTCCAAGTTTCAACTAGCTAGGCATACTATTCACAATGGAGTTGTTGATAAGAATGATGAACTACCTCTGTCATCTAATGTGGGAGAAGTTTGATCACAACAAAGTGTATTTGGAGCTGCAACTGAATGAGGAACTAAAGGAAGAAATTTTCTAAACGCAAATATTCTCCGTTTGGTATCCATTAAAGTCAACTGATCCGTTG
The DNA here is from genome assembly GCA_036507285.1 of Trichosanthes cucumerina. Lineage (NCBI taxonomy): Eukaryota > Viridiplantae > Streptophyta > Magnoliopsida > Cucurbitales > Cucurbitaceae > Trichosanthes > Trichosanthes cucumerina. The sequence continues at coordinate 79,593,877 of CM071840.1, read as the reverse complement.
TCTTCTTGTTGCTGGGAAAACAGAAAACATAGCTAGAGTTAACAATGATATATGGGAAGAATCTCAATTTTTAAAATTTTAGACATTGCTAATAGGAGGGACCAATCAAACAAACATTTATATTAAGGAAAAAAGGAAAACTAACTTGTTGTTTGAGGATAACACTAAGAAGTTCATCCTGGCCAAAGTTCTCAGATAAGAGGTCAGTTTGATAGCATGCATCAGGGATTCTCTGAGGTTTGACCTCCACGGGATTGAGAAGCGAGTTTTGGGCGTTACTTTGCGCATTCTCAGGTTGAGTTGCATCCGAAAAGGAAAAGATAGTCTTTCCAACGACGGATGAATTTTGATTTTGTCCATTCGTTTGGCTTGAAGGAAAATCATGATGAATTAAAGTTGAGGGTGAGACATCAAAGCTATCCTGTATGAAGTTCCCATGGTGAGAAGTACCAAAGGCCAAGCTGCTTACATTCTGAGAATCCCAGTCATGGGATTTCTGCAGATGCAAGTCATTAAAAACATCATAGCTCGACATTAGTCCGCCCGATCCTTTTAGACCTGAACTAATCTCTTCTTGAAACACCCCTTTACAAGTCAGGGTAGATACCATCGAATCACTCTGAAGAGAAAAATTGTTTGACAATTCTGCGGGTTGGTTCATTGGAAAGCTCACCATCAACGATGCTGGCGAAACTAGGTTGTATCCCAGTCCTTGAGTATTATCAGCAGTCCCATTTCCCCTCGTAATGGTACCTGATATGATCGGTTTCCTTATTGTCGATGGAATTCTGGGTAAGTGGCTAGCAGGAGAGTTATTTAGAGTCTGTCCTCCAGTTTGCTGTTGAGACAAATGCATTAGTTGAGTTCCACCATGTTCAGTCTTGATATTGAGTGGCATGTTTATGCTCCCCTGAGTCTGCACAGAAGGGTGCATATTGGCAAGCTGCTTTGGCTCCATTTTCGTTGGAATCCCATGAAACAAGTTTACTGGTTTACTGTTATTTAAGTGCTGTGTTTGGTCCTCACCAAACCTCAATTTTGGATTTTCAAAGCTGAATAGGTTGTTCTGATCAACAAGGGCCATGGATATGCTAGATTTTGTTGTAGTAGGCCTACGAAGTCCGGTTGCTTGGAGTGCAGCAAGACTTTGAGGCGAGAGATGGCCGGTGACTGAAAGCGTCTGAAGATCAATCCCATTGAATGAGGCCATTGGCCCAAAAGGTGGGTCTTGGGGGTTCATAAAAGAATTGTTCAAATTACATTGGTGTGAGTGTGACGACGATACTCCACTAAGCCTTCTAAGATATAAGCGATATTTCTGCATAACCATCAAATAAAACAATTAACATGCCTATCCTAACCATCAAGAAGAAAGAGGAAACACAGAGCCTTTGAAACTTTTATACCTGAAGGTGACTGGCAACATTTTCTCGAGTAAGCCCCGGAACGTTCATCAACTCCAATATTTTTTTAGGAACAGCCTCTGTATATTCAAAACAAGATTGAAAACGTAACCGACAAGAACAATATGCACTTGGATACGGGTATCTGATGAACATATCCTTGAATGATTATTCACTTATCAAACTTATAAACATCCGTGAAGGAAGATTAAAAAAAGCTAAAAAAAACTGTCTTGAGGATGAGAAGGAAGATGAAATCTTAAGAAAAAAAGAACACAGAAGCAATGAATGACATAGATCCTTCTAAAAGTTGGGTAAATGGCAGAGAGCAGGTTCAACATCATGAAGAGTGATCATGGAATTTACATGGTCAAGCATTAAAATCAAAACAGCCTTAAATGAACTTGAAACTTGGAAAGTTACACAAATCAGCTAATGTTACAGGGTCAAAGCGTAGATATATACATTTGTCTGCTCTAATATGCAGTTGATGGCTGTGTTCTTATCTACAAAATATACAGTCAGTCATATGTTTGACCAAGGTATAAAGAATTGGAAGGGACAGGAAAGAAAACATACTGTCAATGCCTAGCTGATTAACTGCGGCGACAAACTGTTGATGGAGCTCAACCGACCATACCACCCTGGGCTTCTTTAAAGTTGATGTATCATCCCTCTCCTCGGCCTCTTCTTCTGTATCCCTCCTCCTCTTTGAGCTGTTCCAACTCCCTTCATATGCCGAAGATGAATAATTTGCACCTTCAGATGGATTTTGCTCTCGATCTCCATCCTCCACGCTCCCAGATTGCTCTAAATCCTTCCATTCGGTCTTTCTCTTCCGAACTACATGTTGCCATATGTTCCTGAGTGCTTCAATTCGAACAGGTTTGATCAGGTAATCGCAAGCACCATGAATCACTCCCTTCATCACAACATTCTTCCCATCATCTGCTGACATCACTGTACAATCACATGTCTCCAATATTAGTCTGCAAAATTATTTAAACCATATAATTATATAAGTTAGCATTCAATGATCCAGTAAAAGCATCTAAACCATGTTACTCACTGATCACAGGCAAATCCATCTCCAAACCAACTTGCTCTAGAAGTTTGAATCCATCCATGTCTGGCATATGCACGTCGCTTAAGACAATATCAAACCCGTTTTTGTTCTCACGAAGCATGGACAATGCAATCTCCGCCCGATTACATTTTGTCACTGTAATTGAACCCCCGAAAAGATCAGATTAACTACTAGTAATTGTTGTATAATAAGAGAATTGTAGTAGAATTAGAATTAGAATACAACCCCACCATGGGATAAAGGATCCTAAATCTATAAATGAGTACTGAGATGATAGCGTCTGAGGCACGCAAGATAAATAGCAGACTTTAGCGTAATCTCGGTTCTGTATCAAATAGGATAACAAGCAGGGAAAAAAGGGGTAATAACCAATAAATTAACATGTCTCTATTCCTAAAACGAGCAGAGATTCGGAGTCAGAACCAACCCTAAACATAAAACTTCCTAAAGAAACGATCTAAGAAATTATACTGTGTGAATTATTAACTCTCAGAAAGTAGAAGACATGTCATCTGAACCCCCAAAATGGAAAAAACAGAAAAAAAAAGTAGAGAACCCAAGAAAGAGAGAAGAAGAAAGAAGTTGGAACTGAAAACAAACCTGCATAGCAGCAATTCTGAAGCATCTTTTCCAAGATCCTGAGACAGGTAGGATCATCGTCCACAACCAGGACGCGAAGACCCGCCGGGAACTGATCAGAAACCATTTCAGTGGCTTTTCTAGCAGAAATTGAAGTCGGCGTCGGCATCGATCCCTTCATGTGGCTCAGATCCATTCCACAGAGGCTCAAGGTAAAGCAAAAGAGAGTTAAAAAAACAAAAAGACTATAGCTTCAGAAGGTTGATCCTCAAATTCACAAAGCCCATCTGGGGCTCTCAGCAATAATAAGAATCTGGTTTTCCCAGAGAAAATAGAAGAATGATTCGAGCCCTCTGAACCTGAAATCGAAGACAAGAACTCTTTTACTGCTTGAAGATCAAATTCTCAGATTGATTTGATTTCAAGGGGGCTTTGATCGTTTCTATTGCTTACTTATTTACGAGTATTTTACTCACAAAAGTGGGTCGCTCCTTGAAGAGTGGATCCAGAGGAGTGCAGGACCAACTAACCCATGAACCCAATCCATCTCTCTCTCTCTCTCTATGTCTTTCTCTCTCCTCACTTAGCTTTTTCCTCCAATAGTTGAACTGTTTTCTGCTTTTCTCTCACTGCAGTCCACTTTATCCGCAATAAACAGAGAGCAAAACCTACAAATGCCCTACTTTTAACAGTCAAATCCATTGGCTAAAGCTTCTTCTCCACAGGACTTTAACTCGAGATAACAAGATACAATTACAAAAAGATGTGAGCTTTTGAGAAATTAAACAAAATTTCCACAGGATGTCTGACACGCACGGGGATGACCAAATTAATATTCTTTCAAATTTGATAAGGTTGAGGATCGAATTTGAGGTTGTTTACTTGCATTGACATGCTAAAACGACAGCCACTTGCACCATTATGAGGAGATGAATTTTGAGGTTCCACTCTCAAGATTGTTTAAAAAATAACTAGACCCACAAAAGCAAAAAGCTCGATGGCTACTTGTAACTTGGGTTTAAACTATTCCAATAATAAGAAAAGTAAAAAGTAAAAAAATAAAAATAAATTCCACGTGCTCCAAAGGTATCCTGTGAAGAACCCACCCAACAAGCAGGGCTGAGAAGGTTGTCTGTCTCTGTCAAATTGAAATAATATGATAATTTAAAACGATAAAAATAAAATTTATTTTGTTGTTGCTTTCAGGCCGAAGCTACCCGTCAAGTTGCTCTCCGCTGTCTCTGACAACCTTTTGATTATTATATGCTTACCCATTCATCTACCTGTGCTTCCCTCAGCGGACATCTGTCATTTCGGCTTCGTGGAAGATAAGATCTGTTTGGCTCCCATGCTTTCCAACCTTTCATTTTTCCTTTACGAAGTCAGAAAAGAAGATGTGAATTAATGATTAAAGAAATCAGGGCCGTCGGATTTGTTTTCTACTGTAAATATTTTTTCCTTTAAAATAAAGAAAGTATTCAAAGTCCATTATAAACCTATCCTATCTTGCTATGAAGAAAAATTGAGTCAAAAACAACGCTATGAAGTTAAAGAAGATAGATCAAATCCTTGCAGTTGAACCTATCCCATAATTGTTCTATATCTATTTATCCTTTAAAATTTTCTGTTGATTTCTTACGTTACTTTATTTAAGTACATGGGAAAGAAAAATATCAATACCAACCAATACTGCCACCGGTAAATGTTTTGCAGAAATATTTTTTTAAAAAAGAAGACATCCGTAAAAATATAGTGTGTTAATCTTCAAATTCCTAATGTTTAGACGAAAATATACAATTGATTTTTCTTTCTAGTACAATTAATATGGAGTATGAGTATTTAAACTTCCAACTTAAGATGTCAATTACCATTGACTTATAACACATATAATTAAGATTTACTCATGATAAATGAAAATGCCAACATGGAAGTATAATTTCAATTCAAGATAAAATATTTCCTTAAACAAAAAGATATAAATTCTATATAATCCATACTGTGATAATATAATAAGGGTAGAGCCCAAAAGGAAGAGTGAGGTCCCCTCTTCTTATTTGTTGCAAATTAAAAAAAAAAATGTACGCATATATAGAGAAATGAAAATTTACCCCATGAAAATTAATGGTTCCACCCTAATTCTAAGAAAAGAATCAAGGACAACAGTATGAACTGCACACCTCAAACGATGTAATATTCTAAAAAGAATTGCATTAAAATTAATTCAATTATTATATAATAATATATCCTCGATTCCTTATCCCCTTTGGATAAACAAGTAGCTTGCTTTTTCCATGGCTAAAAAAGTAGGAACTCTGCTAAAGTAGTCTACTGAGAACCGTATATTCCCTGTGTTGCACAATGGTCTAGTCTCTAAAAAGCAGAGTTGTTCGAGAGTGGCATGGAAAATAATTTTTTGTTTTTTCTCTAAAAATCAATAAAAATATATTCAATATTTGTTCTCTTTTAATTTATTTTGTAGATGGCCAATATTAAAAAATGTTGTTTATTCTAGAATCAAGAATTTGAAAATAGGAATTTTAAATATACAATAGTTTTAACTTTATAAATAATCTAAAATTTATTCTTAAAAAAGTACAGTTTTTAAAATAGAAACGAAAAATTATTTACTAAAAACTTACTCTCAAACAACTTCCAATATGTCATAAGGAATCTACCTTTAACAAAATTGAATAAATACTAAAAGAAAATATGTTTCAATCACTATTTTAAAGTTTTTTTTCTCTTTAATTATATTCTCACAAATGACTTTTCTTAAAGAATAAATATAACTATTCTCAGATATAAAATAATTACTTCAAATCAAATTTTACAAATCATTTGAACAAAATTCTAAACAATTTCACAAGTAAAAATATATATTCTACAAAAGCAAATCTCTCAACAAGTTTATAATACCTTATTTTGCAAACTAAGTCAAAGATGCAGATATTTTACATGTATTTAAAAATTTCTAAAATCCTTTTAATACTCTTATATTTTAAGGCCAATTTGAAGTTCTTCAATCATTTTCAATCATCTCTTAAGAAAGAATAATAAATAAATGGTTAAATTAGAAGTTTAATATCTAAACTTTTACATCATATCTTTCATGCAGAGTGAACTTAACTTCCCTACTTTAAAAATTTTAATAGGCCTCTACTTTTTAGAAAACAAAGATTAAATAGACACAACTCTATTTTAAAAGTTATTATTTAACCTAAATTTTTCAGTGACATTATCAGAAGGAAAATAAAAGTTTTCATTACTATGTAAAAGTGAAAAAATGAAAAATATTTGCCACGTGGTGACCCACAAAGTGTTGGACTGAAGAAATGGCCAACAGGAAAATTACAATAATGGCCAATCAGCTCACTTATCTGTCTTAATCACCATGAAAGCAGCAATGAACTACAATTAAATAGTATTAAAAGAATAAAAAAGAACGAGTCGTTAAAACTCCAAATTCCAAAAGTGCATTGAAATCCCACTACTGAAAGCTGACACAAAAGGGCAATAACAAGCATGTTGAAACTTGAAAGCAGCAAGCAATTCAATAGAGACTACATATTAGATAGCATATGAAAAGAAAACGACGGAAAGACCCCCAAAAAATGTGATGGGTGAATAGCTTTAAAATAATAAATAATCTACGTAGATAGCATCATACCATATGCTGCCGGCTAAGCACGATTCAACTAGACACCTTTTCTAATCACTTCAATTGACTTTCAACAAAGAGAACACATCTTAAATAGGCCACCATCTAAGTACCACCCATTTGAAGTGTACAATAAAATCCGACTAAGTACCTGATAGCCCACCCAAGCGAGACCAAGCAACTATTTAAGCCAAGCACTCACTCGAGCAAGGTGACCGTGGTTGCCGAACACCATTCAAAGACGGTAAGCACAAAGAGTCTATAAGGAATTAAAGCTTGGTGTGTTATATTAAACATTGGTCAACTATCCCTCAGTCAACTATTACATTTGGCTAACTTAATAGGTATATGACTAGTGCTAAAAAGATATGCTTGCACTTTATGTCGATTTAGTGCATGACAATTAGAAGTTGCTAATGTAAGAAAGATATATTTAGTGGCATATCGTCGTGCTCTACAATGACTTAATATGTCATATCATAATGTCAACTACTAAATATATGCCAAATGTTAAGACACCACACCTTAAGCCATCAAATTCTAAGAGATTGTTTGGGGTGCTGAATAAATTGTAATAACATCAGTTACAATAGTCTGTGGAGTTATGTAATTTGTGTTTAGGATGCAGAGTTATTTAGTTTGGGTTATAATAGTCTATGTTTGAGGTGTAAAGTTATTCACAAACTATTATAACACAAGTTATTAATACATACCCCCTAAACAAGTCCTAATAGGTCACCTTGACTAGTGATAATCATGGTCTCTCTTTAAAATAAAGGGGAATGCATACACTCTTAAGGTGAAAAAGCTATCGTACTCAAAACTTTAATCTAATTGAAGTGTTATAGATTGATTAACAAACACTACTTATGCCAATGGATCCTCAAACCACGTCACCCTCTTCCATTCCATCTAATCCTTTTTCTTAATATCATGACTGCACAAACACAATTTCAAATCCTCAAGCTCTACTTAATGATAAACTACCATCTAAGAAGCATAGACACAAATACGAGATACGAGATACAAACACAGACACAACACGACACGATGATGCGTAAATTTCTAAAAGACTAGGACACGGACACGTTGGGGATACGTTCTTTATTATTATTTTAACATATATGTAAATTTAATATAAAATACTAAATAGACTCCATTAAAACGTATAAAATGTCATATTAATTAAGTTTAACTTACTCTAGTTTAATTTAACTTGTAGAAAGTTAAGGGAAAAAAACATACTTCTAAATGTTAAACAACGGGTGGCAAAGAGGACTAAGAGAATTGACTACTAGCAATGAATGGTTGACAGTGTTACTTGTTAGGTGATTTAGATTTCATGATTTTATGTCTTTTTTGCTTTTGTTTTTGTTTTTTTTTTAAAAAAAATAATAAATGATGTGAGCCTTTTTTTCAAAAAAAATTCGAGCCGTGTCCAAGTCGTGTCCGAAAATTTTAAAAAATAAAAAAGGACATGTAAAATAGCGTGTTGGACACATGTCCAAAGTGTGTCCGGACGCATCCGTGTCCGACACGGACACTTGGCCTAAAATGAAGTGTTTATGCTTCCTAGACTTGAATAGATGGAGCTTGTCTTACCTGCTGGATTAACTCGTAGAAGCATCAAAGAGCTCATTCAACTCACAGACTTCAACTTCTAAGTGCATCTCCACAAGCACCATTTGTAAGAAGAGAATGGCTCTCCAATCACAGCGAAGGTATGTCCTCTGCTTGAGACTGCAAAGCCATAGCTCAGCCAATGCAAGTTGCATCTCCAAACAAATGTTCATACGGTGAAAGAATTATGTGGTCTGCATACTATTCAATCAACGTAGAACATAAACCCCAGAGTTTAATGCTAACACGGACAATTAAGCAAGCACAAAATAAAATACAAAGAAAAGCTGCTAAAAACAAAGAAAGAGAAGGAAGAAAATAGAAAGAAAGTGATATGCACGGCGAAGAATTTCAAATTATTGTTCACATTTCATTTAATTTTGATGAAATTCTATTGTTTTCCAATTTTTATCCTTTCTAAAATATATTAAATAGGATATCTAAGTCTTTTTTCTATGATGATGTGGTATTTAGCCTTTGAGCTTTTTTTTTTCAAGTATATAGCTAAAAGCTTACCAAACTTCTGCAATTCATGACTTGATCAGTTGCATGCCATAAACATTCAAGTAGAATTGATCATCCACCCAAATTGCAAGAGATTGATCTTAAAGGCAATCTGTGTCTAACCTATTAACATAAGTAAACACCCAATAAGATAAGATTTGTGCTCCAGCATAGAAACTAAATCAAGAAATTTGATGGAGGATAGATGTCATAAACCAACTCTCCTTGATGTTGTAGCTGAGAGGAGAGTCAAATTTAGTTATTTCTTCATTTATATTTACACCATCCAAGATTAACATTGGGGATGCATTCTCAAGTCTGCTCTATTTGAACTCATCTTTTCATAGGCATCTCTTATGAATTCAATTAGGCGAATGTAGATTGAGCTTGAGGGAGGGGAAAAAATCAATAAGCCTGCCTCCATGATAAAGAGATGCCTCATGGCTCACGTCATTCTCCTATCTCTAGAGAATTCCTTTTATGGTGTATAGAAGGGACTTGAACATGGGACCTACAACTCTGATTTTGGGTGATGTAGGATAGATATTGATTAGCCTGCCTAACTCTCCCAAGCATTGCAAGGATGAGTTCAAAATATTCCCAATCCCATATATCACGCGGGGATAAAGTCCAAGAATATATCTCTGAGTCTTTTTCATTTAGAAGCATCAGCTTGAAGAGATCCTTATGAACCCAATTGGGCGCATCCAATAAGCAGGAAGAAAAACTGCCAATTTCTGTAAAACCTACCCGTTGTTCTTGTTGATCCCAAAAATATTAATTATGCAATTTATCAGAAGCCATTCGCCTAAATTAATGATACCATAATTCAGAGTGAATGCTAGAACATAATTTGGATCTGAACGGAAAAGATCATGCAGCACATAAGCTTCTTTAGGAAAAATGAAACTCCCTGCTGATATTAAGTGAAAATAAAAATAATTAAATAATTAAATACAAATCCAAACATAATCATGATACAGCTAGCTAGACATGTTTCCTCAAACCCTGAGTTAAACAAAGCGCTGGTTAATAAGAGCATTAGTCCAAATAAATTATTTAGACTAATTGGACAGAAAACACTCTCTATCAATTGGTTAACAAATGTATGGTGCACATACGATAGCAGAGTTTTCCAAAAAGCTAAATCAACATTTTCATTCTGCTTACACTGCAATTATGCGTATGGAAAATTTGGACGTAAAAATAAGCATCTAACCTCCAGCAGTCGAAGAGCTTCGCATCATGGTGAAGTTGTGTCGTCCACATCTGCAACGATCATGCCAGTAAATTATAAACATCGAGCATGCAAGACATTACAGGCAAAATCAATCAAATCGATCGGCTTTTTTTTTAAAGAAAATGAAGAATCCAAAACTTCTACGAACACCGACTAATCAATAATTCAACGTCACAAATATAGATTCAACAAACTAATATCTAATCGTGTCTTCGAAGAATATGTTGCCAGATACCAGCAAGATGAAAACGTAATCGAAATTCACAGGGAGGACAAAATGAAAAAAGTATCAGATGGAAATATTCGCAACCAAAATCGAACTCCATGACACAAATTGCACAAAGCACAATGGATTGTTTTCAAAGGGAGCTGAAAATTTAAAATGAAATCATAGAGAACCAAGAAAACAAAGATGCATTCGCGATCAGAAAAGAAGCACGAAATCATAAATGAGAAACGGATCGCAGTTCTTACAGCGAGTAGATTGGCGCCAAACAGCAAGGATGAAAATCTTGGACGAGAGAAAATTCAGGAACCTGAAAGAATGTTCAGTGAACTGGATTTGTAGACTCGCGGTCCAATATTATCGGCCCATCCTACCGATAGAAAGTCTGTGATAAAAGCCCAGACGACGAAATCGATGCGGTAATATGAGAAAGAAAAAATATATAAAATTGCACAAACTGCCCAGATTTGTTACCCTCAATTCCTAAATTTGGTTGAGTAATTTACACTCTTAATTTTTTAATTTGATCCATCTGCTTAAACTTTGTTAAGTGTTGCAATAAAAAATTTAAGTGTATGATTGTAACATTTAACAAAGTTTAAAGAGTTGGTTGATGAAATGTAAAATTCAAATCTCATAATTCAAGGGTGATTTATGAATTTTTTCAAAAAAGAAAAAAAATTATATCTGATAAATTATCAACTTAAAAAAAATGTAATTATTATGGAAATTAGGAAATAGATGTTCATGTTATGTGTTATCCATATGTCCAAATTTAGCATTGTCAAGTGGCAAACTCCCCATAACCAATGTATTGTCATCCAAACACCATTGGTTAGTGTCCAAAAAGAGTCTCATCATACTCTCCATTTGCCTATAAATAGTGGTTGTAATAGCTCTTAAAAGTGAGATCCAGTTTGGTGAATTTTCTCCAACTTCTTCGTTCTCTTCCACTTTCCAAGTCTTTATTTAACTTGCTATAAATTTTCACTATCTTAAAATTATATTATATATATAACCCACTTTCCATTTCCATTTTTGTTATTATTCTAATTATATTATTATTATTATTATCATATTTATATTATATTACTATTTAAATATTGATAAAACTATACCCGGTTTCCATATTATTTTTACAACACTAATACATTATTATTATTATTATTATTATTATTATTTTTATCTATTAGTTATATAATAAAACTTTGCATCTATTATGAATTTTAAAAGAGGCCTGTTATACAAAATTAAAAATCCAGAAGTTAAATGAGTAGAGATGAACAATAATTGACAAAAAAATTTTAGCACAATATGATTTTTTTTGTTTGTATTAAAATATTTTCATTGTTAATTTTTAGAGTTATTTTATTTTTGCCTCTAAACTTTTAAAATAACCCTATTGGATTAGGTTTGAAGTTTATTCTATTTTAGTCCCTCGTATTTCAAGGTATATATTTTTAGTTCTCGAACCTAAAAAAAATTAACTATTTTAGTTTTGTAATTATTTTAACAAAGCGAGTATCTTCTTTTTAAAAAAAATATATCTTTGAAATTTAATGGATTATAATGGAATAAATCTAAGAATTAAAATTAGATTTGGATCCAACCTACTCAGTTTGTTAAGATATTATATATCCAACCAAAATATCAAGTTGAAATTGGGGCATTTTTTTTTAATATTACGAGTTTTTAAACTATTTTTAAAAATATTGCAGTTTTTAAACTATTTTTAAAAATATTGCTAGGTCAAGAGACGACCTTCACAGAATGATTTTTTTTTTCCTTCTTCTTCTTCCTTTCTTCTATTTCTTATTATTCTTCTTCTAGCAAAAATACATTTGGTAATCACTTATTTCTTATTCTTCTTCTTCTATTTCTTATTTGTTAATCTTATAGAAATGGCTTATATTTATAAGAAGATTAATTTTTAACAATTAAAAGCTAAAAATCAATTGATTATTAAACGATAATTATAAAACGGACTTAAACTTTAATATTAACAAAGTACATGGATGAAAATAAACTTAATAATAATCTTAATAATAATCAGGAGAAATTGACAAACATCCGTACGTAATTAAAAGTTAAAGTTTACAAATTGATTACAAAAATTCATATTCAGTGTGTGCCACAAGGTGGACGTCGTCTATTACGAGGGAGTTGTCGACGACGACCCCTCAGGGCTTCCTCTTTTTGCACCCGGTGGTTCATCTAATTCTTCCTCATGTGAAGATGGATCATCATCATCATCTCGACACACGAACCACACCATGCGATGATGAGGGCTCCTCGTAATCATGTGTGCCGGGAGTATGAATATATCTCGCATGCAGTGTGGGGATCATCATCATCGGGGTAGAGATAAGTTGTCCAACATCAAAAGAATATGCCCCGACATTGGGGTCAACCTCATTCGACACGTAATGGGCGCTCTCTCTTCTTTCAATATCCTCCCGTTGAACACGCCTTCTATGTCGAGGACCGGAGGAGGAGCGATGAGGGAATGTTGTACATGTTATGTAGATTATCTAAATTGTTTTCTCCAACATCACACAGATTCAAAGATTCCATATTATCCGTGAGATTTCGAATCTGTCTAAAGCATGATCTCTTCAATTTTGAAGGGAAAAATAGTCAAGAAAATTTAAAATAGATATATTTAAAAATAAATGCAATTCTTACCACTTTCCCATATGATGCTCCTTCACAGAGTGATGAAACGCCTTGTAATGCTCAAATACCAATTTGCATAGTCCGGCGTGGTATCTCTCTCAATGCATCAATCGGTGGAGCTTCCGCTATGTGTTGTCTCAGGCAAATGCCATCGCTCCCACATACGGTGTCAACACGCACGCCCAATCTTGATGTCGAATGTCGATAGCATGCGTGTTTGGGTCGATATTGCACACGCCCGATATACAAGCTTTCATCCCAAATTGTCTCATCACTCGATTGGGTAAGTGTCATTTTATAATATGGAAGCATACGAAATGAGTCACTGAACGCCACATGTCATGACCATTTCTACAATATTGTGGTAATGTGTCCATGACATTGTTGTATGGCTCCCAAATCATCCGAGAATACCAATATTTAGTTTATTAGTGACTTATAACATAAAAGAAAAGAAATTCAAGTATGTCATTCGTACCAAATTGGGTCTAAGAAGATCAAACATATATCTGTATTGTCTGATCACATGAGTAGATGATCCTGTAACACTCCACATGTGTACCTGGATTTGTTTGCTTGACCATGTACATTCATTTTGGTAGGAGCTTATAAGAATCATCCCAATCACCAAATACTTTGGCCAAAGCCTTTTTTTTCTCATCCCACACCCTACCGTAAGGCACGTGGTAACCAAACTTTTCTTTTATTTCAATCTGTAGTTGGGATACACGAACTGAGGGGTTATTTTTTACCGTTTCACAAAATTCAATTGCAATCATCGAAGAATCCAGTTGCACATGACTTTGATTGATCTCTGAATAAAAACAAGTATGTTGCTCAACGTACTTGGTAATTTCAAAAAATCCATGAGACCTTTTCTTCGAGGCACGAAGTCGCCATATACACCCATCTTCTCACTTTTTACATCGTACCGCCCACTTCGTAGGTGTTGATTCCACAACCTCATACGGTGCATGATACTTAACAGCAAAACATTTTACTATATGCTGGAGGATTTCTTTATTGTTGCATACTAAACCCGTATACAATCTGTTCCCTTCAACAACTACTGGTTCTTGGATAGGATCATGTTCGGTAGTGTTATCTAATACATTGTTATCCAACTCATTAAATGTGTTTGAAGGGATGTCATGTACACTATTCTCAAAATCCAACTCTTCAAATTCATCATTTGTTTCAGTTCTAAACTCTTTATATGTATTATTTGTAATCATATCTTCATCGTCACACGGTGTACCAACTATTTGAGTATCTGGGTCAAGACATTGGCTGGATTCAACACCTAGGCTAGGATCAACTGATTGAATAGGCGTTTCTTCAAAGCTTTGTACATTCACATTCGTCCTTCTTACATTGATATATAAATGTACTAAATTTGGGATTGGCATCGCAATTGAGAACATTAAGTTCATTGCTTGATGGTTAGGGATTGATATTAGCATAAACTTTAATCGATCCGTATAAGCGTTAGTTCAGTGGTGTCTATAAACTATGTCAATATGATTTGCCTCACATCTACACCAAGTGACATGCCTATCATTTCCAAGAACTGTTCAAAGGCTATTCCACTATTCACATTCAGTGACATGCCTATCATTTCCAAGAACTGTTCAAAGGCTATTCCACTATTCACATTCGGAGAAAAACCACCACATGCTGGTTGGTCATAATCTACATCATGTACCCCATCAATCATAGACTCATTCGTATGTAAAACAAATCCCACTGTTTTATCTCCCATTTTCTATTAAAAATAAATTAACCATATATAATTAGAATTAATTTTTTTATAATCTATTACTTAATCCTCTACAATCAAAATAAGTAATAAATCTTAAAAAAAAAAGCATTTAATAACCTAATATGCATCTATTAAAAATAAGTAAGAAATCTAAAATGCATCTAAACAAAATAAAAATAAGTAATAGATCTAAAATGTATCTAAAAAAAATAAAAATAATTAATAGATCTAAAAAAAGCATTTAAAAACCTAATATGCATCTATTAAAGAATATTTAAAAACCTAATATGAATCTATTAAAAATAAGTAAAAAATCTAAAATGCATCTAAAAAAATAAAAATATTAATAAATCTAAAATAAAAATAATTTAGTAACAAATCTACAACAAATCAAAATAATTATCAAATGTAAAATGCATCTACAATTAAAAAACATATAAAGTTACAATAAAAAAATAAAAAACAACTTACATTTGTGAATAGAAGCTTCATTCCTCCAAAAACGACAAAAATGGTGTAGAAACCTTCAATATTCCTTCAAAAACGACAAAAAGAGTGTTAGTTCTTTCAAATGCGATAAAAAAAAAAATCTAAAATGGAGAAGAAAAAAATGAAAGAGTAAATGAATTGAATTTTTACCTAAAATGGAGAAGAAAAAAATGAAGGAGTTAAGAGAGAAAATGAAAAAAGAAGAGAGTAAATGAGAGAAAGTAAAAAAGAAGAAAGTGAGAATGGAGAGGGAGAGAAGAAGAAAGTGAGAATGGAGAGAAGAAGAAAGTGAAAAATGGAGAGAAAGTGAAAATGGAGAGGGTGGAAAGGAGAGGTCGGCTCTGTGAAGGTCGTACCTTCAAGAGACGGCCTTCATTTAACTCACGCCCGTTGGAAGTTGTTTCGGTAAGAAGGTCGTCTCTGCCTTCATTAAAATTAAAAAAAAAAAAAACGAAACGGCAAGGTCGTCTCTTCAAGAGACGACCTTAGACCGCGTGGACAAGGTCGTCTTTCAAGAGACGACCTTGCAATATTTTTAAAAATAGTTTGAAAACTACCATATTTTTTAAAAAAGTTTAAAAACTTGTAATATTAAAAAAAAATGTCCATTGAAATTGTTGTTAACATTATTGTACAAAGAAAAAAAATAGCCTACCTTTTTTAACAAATAAAATAGATAACCGATACCATAATATTTTATTGATTACTCCAGAATATATACACAGCTTTAAAAATAATTCCATTAAAATTTAATACTGAAATCGTTGCTAATTTTGTACAGATGATAAATGAAGAAATGAACAAAACCTTGATATTTATAAGAGGACTAGGATAGTCGGTACAACAAATGTGAGAATGTGAAAAATTCAATCTCGGAGGAGTGCTTACTAATTAATTATCATTGAGCTACACTCATGTTGGTAGTATGAAGTAGTTCAAACTTTAAACGTTATTTCTCTTAAAATTTGAGATGGTTTGAGGCGCGAGTTATAATTATTAGGTTTTTGACAAAATATTAGAAGTGAAATTGTCCCACATCTGAAAAGTGCAAGGAAGTGATTGGCTCCTGACACTATAAAAGGAGTCTATGACTTTGGTTTCAAAGCATCTCAATTAGAAATACTTTAAGCTTGGTGTACTGGTTCTGGTTAAGAAGGGTGTGAGTGGTATAAGTTTTGGGAGAGTGTTTTTGTAATTGGGGTCGGGGAGAGAATTCTATGTGATTGTAACAATTTTTCACATAGTAGAAATTTCTTTATTTCTTTCTGTTTGTGGTTTTTTTCTCCGGGTTTGGAGTTTTTTCACGTAAATTCTTGTGTCTCGTATTTTGTTGGTATCTTTTAATTTCTCGGTTATTTCTGCTTATTCCTAGTGGTGGGAGGTTTTTTTCCCAACAATAATAATCTGTAAAATACTGCATTGTAAACACAAATTACATAATTCACATACTATTATAACCTACTCAATGCTCCAACAACTTAGAGTTGTTTGGGCTAGGGATGTACAAGTAAACCGATAACCCGACCAACCCGAACTACCCAACCCAAACCGTAAGGGTTGGGTAGGGTTAGATTTTTTTTCGGTTTGGGTTGGGTTAGAAGTTTGGAGAACCGAAAAGTTTGAGTCGGTTCTCGGGTTGGGCCTTTTAGGCTCGGGTTGACCCAACACAATCCAACCCTTTTTTTTAATTAAATATATACTTATGAATTATTTGTCAATTTCTTATGTTTTCTTCTAGACTTCTAACAAAATGTTTGTTATGGATTTTGAAGTTTGATATTTGAATTTTATGTGATTTTAGCTATTAATTCAAGAAAAAAATATTTTAAATAATTAAAAAAATAAAAAAGTTAACCCGGTGACCCAACCCAACCCGAAAATATTGGGTTGGGTTACTCTCATGAATAGGGTTGGTTGGGTTGAAGGAATGACCAACCCGAATTTTCAGGTTGGTCCAAAAATCTCCCTCAACCCAACCCAACGCACTCAGTGTTTTAAACAATATTATATAATTCCACACATTATTATAATTTACATACTATTATAACTGATGTTATTATAACCAACTCAATGCTCCAAACAACCCATAATTTACGAAGATGTTTATATAGGTGCCATTGCTGATTTTCCATTTTGAACGTTGCTTTCTTTAGGTCACTTCATGACTAAGTGTCATCGCTAGAGAATGTTGCTTAATACATAAAATAGTATTTGTTCAAGCAATTGCCTGTAAAAAGCCAACAATAGAAAAATACTTAACTTCCAACACTTGTGCTAGAATAGGATTGGTTTAAGATTGGCCACATATTCCAAAAGATTAGTCGCTCACTTGTGCTATAAGCATATAACTTGTTATATATCCATTAAAGTAGCTATATTTATTACTTAAACTATGAAGAAACATAATTTTTCAACGGCAACTTTTCATGGGATCAATTAGTGTATAGGATTTTTTAAAAAAAAAAAAGAAAAAAAGAAAATTGGGACTATTTATTTAAAAGTTATTATTATGCTGTTCACAGAGAAAAAAAAAAGTTATTATTATGCCATAATTGTCACTCTTCTTGGCTGATATTCCTTCCAGCTCATGGCATCATTGAAAAAATATATACTTGTGGTTCAAGTAAAACTATCATTCCAAGAATTTGTCTGTCTTAGAGAACCTTTTATCTACCATCAATTAAAAAGAGAGAGTTCTGAAAAATATTTTTAGACTAAAATGTCTTTTTAAATTCTAGTTAATTTTTTTTTAATACATCCTCTTAGTCATAAGTCTTGTTTGATACTAGTTAGCTATGCTTTTGTTGACAAATTAGATTTGATAATTATATTAAAAATGAATGTCTGATTTAATTTTAAATTAATGAATTTGAATCAATAATCTAAATTTGATAAACAATTTAGTACTCATATGCACGATTATTTAGATATTATCTTTTTTTTTTATTTCAAAACAAAAAACAACATATAATTTTCTTCAAATTGATGATTCAAGATCAAATGACAATTAGGATTTGAATCTAAATTCTATATATATTGGCGGTTAATTCCAATAAGTTTGCATCTCTAAAACACCCTTGGTCCAAATTATTAGGGGTTGTTTGATAACGTTCTCATTTCTTGTTTCTTGTTCTCGTTTTTCATTTTCAAAAAATTTACTTGTTTGATAAACATTCTCGTTTCTTATTTCTAATTTTTTTAGAAACATCCTAAAAAAATGACAGATTTTGAGAAACTACAAAAACTAGTTTCTCAAATTCTGTTTCTATTTTTTTATATATATATATTTCATGCACATATCCCTACTCTCTACACCTATCTCTCATCTCTTTCTTTTTCCCTCTTCCCTTCTAATTTTTTTCCTTTTAATATTTTTTTCTTTTTGTTGTTTTTTTATTTTGTCTAATAGTTTTTTTTTTATTTTCTATTTTCTTTTATGTCTTTCTCTTTTCTCTTTTCGTTATTATTTTTCTATTTAAATCTCAATTATTTTTTCTTTTGTTACGATTAAATGTAAAACATATATGTATTCTCTCTCTTTTTCTGATTTTACTTTGTATATATGGGTAATGCATTTTTTAAACAAATTATAAATTTTATTATTAAATTAAAGAAATGTGGGTATGCTCGATTGACTAACCTTACCATTCATAAATTAGTCTAATTAAACTAGCTCGTATGAGCCAAAATAGTATAAGGTGAATTGATTGGAGTGAGAAATGACATTACATAATCAATTTTGAACCCGGTAAAATTTATTATTATTATTAATTTTGTGTTGGGTTTGAATAAAATATTATAAACTCTTTATGATTATTTTATATTTATTTTAATACAAGTTATATATTTTATTATATTCTATGTACTAAATTATTTTTACTAACGAAATAAAAAATAGTTATCAAACACATGTTTGTTTCTATTTCTCTTTTTATAAAAAAAAACAAGAAACAGAAATAGTTATCAAATATGTTTCTGTTTTTAATTTTTAAGAAAGGATAAGCAAAAAATAGAAACAAAAAATAGGAAACAAAAAAACGAGAACATTATCAAACGAGTTCTTAATTTCTCCAATTTTGGTCTAACTGAATCTAATTTGTCATCCACAATTTTCATCAGATGTCTACTTTTTGTTTTCAACATTTTTGCTTTTTTTTTTTTGGTATTTTTCTTTGTCAATACTCCTTCACACCTATTTTGCTCTCTTTATATTTTTCAATTTTTCCCATAATTCTTTTTTTTTTTTTAATAGTTGATGCCACTCAATTTCTTTTTGTCCATATCTAAAGTAGTCTCCTCTAGGTGTCTCTTTTACTTTTTTTTTTTTTAGAAATTGAGTTAGCCTATGTTTTTCTTTATAATTTAAACAATTGTAATATAACGAGATAATTTGATTCAAAATGAGTTTGAATCAAAATTCAAATCGGACCAATTTATAATTTGAATATAAAATCAATTCATTTATTTTAAAATCAGACCAAATTATAATTTGAATTTAAAATCAACTCATTTATTTCAATGAGATTTTTTTTAATGGTCTTATCAAATTATAATGATTAATTCTAACATTTAAAATCACAAAGATTAAATTCTAACTTTCTCACAACCATATGACTAAATTGGTAAAATAACTTATATATACACGTGCATTACATTTTATACTAAACTAGTCTTTACAAATACTACCTCCACATAGTTTTTAAATATTAATTCATAAATTCTCCTTGATACAAAGTAGATGTCAAATAATAGAAGTTGTATGCCGGTTATAATTCGACGTTGTAGTTTGGGTTGTATTGTTAGTTGTTACAATAAGAAAAATATTATTGTATACGAGAGTGGGGCTAAAGTTTTCTAAAATAATAAAATAAATAAATAAATAAATAATTATACATATAATAAAAATAAAATTCTCTATAATTTATTCCCTAAAATTCATAGGATGTAAATATTATCTATATACACAAATTGATCTCTCTTTGAAAATTTTTGTAACCGTATAAAAATATATATTCATATTTCATACTCATCTCTTTTTTAGACTATTATAATGATTTTTTTTAGTATAATTGAGGATGGTAGAATTTAAGCTTATAACTTTTTGATCATGAGTCATACTTGGTGTTAGTTGAATTATGTTATTGTTAGCATGAATATTTTTTTGTACACTCAGTATAGTTAAAAGAAAATGATTATATATTCAGTTTGGCATAATCATAATCATTTGAATTAAATAATATTAAATAATTGATGAATTTGTTTTAATTATCTCCAACGGATTCAAAAATCGTCGTTATAAAAATGTTATATACCTAAATTTGGACTTACAAGTTGCAACTAATAACCATGTGTTGTTTTATCACAAAACAGAGTGACTTGTAAATAAAAACTAATATTAGTTAGATAACTGTTTTTTCAAATAATAATAAAAGTTTAACAAAATTATTTTACTTGTTTGGACCGAGATCAATATTAAAACTAAATCATTCCATTTTATAATCATTTGGTTTTTTTACAATTGAGTCTATAAATATACATTTTCTTAATTTATTTTTTATTTCTAACGTATGTTTCTTTAAAAAAAAATAATATTTTTCAAAAATTTGTTTTTACTTTTAAGTTTTGATAAGAATTCAATTCTTTTATATAAGAAAGATGAAATTTATCATAAATAAATGATGAGAAAATAATAACAACTCCTAAAAAAACACAAAACCTAAAGCTAACATGAAGTGTATACCACTAGATCCATGTTCTGAATCTCTGGTCCCATGTGTTGTAAAAAATAAAAAATAAAACAACTAAATGATTATCAAACAGACTTTTATTATATTTTTTTTATAGAACATTTGTTAAAAATTTTAGTCCAATCTACAATACATAAATGATTTTTTAAAGGCATTTAGTCTTAAGACTGGGTTAGAATTCAAAAAAACTTTTTTAAGATTAAAATAAATATACCCTAAATGTATATAAAAAAACATACATAATTATTTTACTATCATATCTAGACATTAAGGCATACATTCCACTATTTATAATAATAATAAAAAAAACGTGCCTCTAAAAATAAATAGATGTTGTTAATGGAGTTAGGTTTCATGACATGTTTTGTTTTTGTTGAAATCTCATAACACACATTCATATGTCCCATTATGTTAATATAATAACAATTTAATAAGCTAATTCGTGCATAGACCTATACTCTAAATTAAGAGATTAAGAGATTAGAAATTTGAATCATTCTACTCCACTATTGTTCAGCTAAAAAAACAATATTTTAATAAAATATAATTTTTTTAATATTTTTTTAATATAGCAATATTTGAGACAGGGATTCGAATATTTGATCGGTATATGACAATTACTACCGAATTATGCTACTTTAATAGAACCTTTGATAAATTAAAGGTAAAGTTAAGAATTTTAAAAGATTAAAAAGCAAAATTTGAAATTACCTAAAGCATTAGCAAAATCTTTTTAAATAATGGTTTAAAATGTTGTATGTTTTTTATTTTTTTTTTGGTCGCTCTAAATTATTGGTTAGATATTCAGATAAATTATTGTGATTTTTTTTTAATTAAAAAACATCATAGTATTAATTGATTTTGTTGCTAAAGGATATTAATAACAACGAGATATTTAATTCGAATCTCCCAACATATTAAAGAAAATAGTTTAAAAAAATTGTTACATTCAATATATTTGAGAAATTAGAAAATATAATTTCATTGTGTAAGAAAAATATTAGATATATAAAATAAAAAAAGGTTAAAAATTCGTTAAAAAAAAGGAATAAGATTTTATTAAAAAAAACTACTTTAAAAGTCAGTAAGAAGAACAGATTTTATGAATGTACATATCTTACAAAAACGATTTTGAAGAATTTTTTCACAATCTGTTCTACCAAATAGAAAAAAGTGGTGAAGAAAGTCAGTAAGAAGAACAGATTTTATGAATGTACATATTTTACAAAAACGATTTTAAAGGATTTTTTCACAATCTGTTCTACCAAATAGAAAAAAGTAGTTAAGATTTTTCTTCAATAAATCGTAACATTCTTAAAGTAGAAATCGTAAATAATTAAACTAGAGGGGAAGAATTGGAATTTACTTCAGATAGAGGGCCTTCGGTTTTTAATCCGTGTCAGGTATTGGGCTTGCGGACCGGAAAGTAGGCGGTTCAGGGGATATATTGGCAAATGATGAAAAGATAAGGGGCACGTGCGCAAAAGCTTGATCTTAAAGTCGCATCGTAGCCAGAGGGTCGGTAGAGAGTCTTTTGGTGCTCTCTCCGTCGCGTAATTTCTGTGTCTTTTCCTCGCTGCATTTTCTCTTCCATCTCTGTAAGGTCAAGTTTCCAGTTTAATTTTGGATTCCATTTCGCGATCTTCGATAGCGATAGCGATCGCGATCGCGATTTTGTTTATTGTAAGAACTCACAGACAAACAATTCGAAGAAGAATCAGAGTTCAATCATCTATGGAGGCCGATTCGTGGAATGCTCACTTTCAGATTTCATCTTCTCGACGCTACCGATCTCGGTCCGGTACGTTGTCTACTCCTTTGTTTCGGAAATGTTCTGTTTGGTTCTGAATTTTTCCTGGAAATGGGCGTTATCTTTTGGCGATCCCTGTTGATTGCTTGGTGCAGGCTTGTACCAAGGAGATCATGAAGAGATTGAAGAGGAAAATTCGAAGGCTGAGTTTTTGTGCCCGTTTTGCGCCGAGGATTTTGATATCGTTGGTCTTTATTGTCACGTCGACGAGGAGCACCCGGTGGAAGTCAAGAACGCGGTACGCCGATTTGATTATTTTGATTTCTAACCTAAATATGACCGATCTGTACCATCCTATGTCAAACTTTTGTTCTTAATAATCTGGAAATGTTCTGTTTTGGTTGAGATTATGATGTACTTATTGTCTCAGCTGATAAATGTGGAATTGCATTATTCTGTTCTGCTTCCGATGATGAAAACTGTGCAAGTTTTCATAAATATTCATCTTGCTGTCTTGATCTGTTTAGATTCCGGTTGTCGCCCCTTTAAGAGGGCATTTTGCGAAGGTGTCAAACTGTTAACTGCGTTTCTTGATTCTGCTGCTTAATCTAGGGTGGTAGGAAACTATAGATCATTATGACAGGAAAAGGAGAGAACAAAATATTATTTTGTCTGATCAATGATATGAATCACAAGCTTAGCTTTGATCACTTTTTAGTATGTTTATATCAACTGTACTATGTTACTTCAGTATGTGATGAGGAGAGGAAATAAAGTAACAAATTTAAATAATTGATGTCTTTATGGTGTCTTATTTTGTTCTTCCTGAAAGGTATCATTGGTACATTCTGTGACCAGTTTTTCCAATTGTATCTGATATTAGCGACTTCAAATTTTGTCAAATGGGGAATATCCCCACTTCCCCTCATTTTGTTAATCTCTGGATAGCTTGATTGCTTTTGCTGTATGGACATTTTGTGAAGATGCCATCAAATTTGTTAAGTTTTATCTCACAATAGTATTATTATAATTTCAGGTTTGTCCATTATGCACAAAGAAGGTGGGGATGGATATTGTCGGCCACATCATCTCACAACATGGGAGCCTTTTCAAGATATCCTTAATTTTCCCTTGTGTTATTTAATACTGTTTCCATCTTAACCAACTCAACTTTCACAGGATTTTTTTTTTTTTTTTTTTTTCATCTAGAATTTGAAGGTTTGGGAATTTTTAAGTTTGAGAAAAATTTAATGTATGGTGCTCTGCAAGCCATTTGTGTTCTTAGATGATGGTGGAGCTCTTAGGACCAGTGCCTCAAGTAAATTCCTTGAATTGATGGCAAATCCTGTCTGTCGTCCTTTTTATTGTCTGTTTGCTGATTTGTAGTTATTCCACTTCCTTGACTAAAAAATACGTGCAACGACAGAGGAGATTGCGAAAAATTGGATCCAATTTGACATTTTCGAAGCTGAGAAAAGAGCTTAGGGAAGGAAACTTGAGATCCCTTCTTGGTGGTTCCTTACACTCTGCCCCCTCAAGTACTGAACCTGATCCGTTGTTGTTTTCATTTACTTCTAATCTGCCTACAGTCAGTAAACCTGCGAAAGTGCAGTCTCATTCGTCCGCCGAAGTAATTTCATCACCAGAAAGTTCCAAGGCTGACTATTCAGAAAGGAGGTAAGCGATGGAATTTTCGATACTTTTCACAATACCTCAATACACACAATGTTTATACTTTTCTTTCCTACATGCTATAATGATTCGATGGAATTTGGAAATAGACAACCCTATTTCCATGTGTTAGGCTTTTGTCCAAACTAACCTCTGAACTTATTTCCCGTGGTAGGAAAAAAAATCAATTCATAACTCTAAACTTTGGAGTTGTAATGGTTAAAACCCCAAACTAAACTCCGATAAGTGAATCAATTCAATTTAGAGGCTCTGAACTGATTAACTTGTGAAAATCTAAATCGATATAATTATTAGTTCGAGGTTTTAATTGATACAACCCTCAAAGTTTAGGAGTGTAAATGGATTTTTCTCCTGTAACATATTATACACCTTATTCTTTCTTTTTTGTTACTATATAAAGTCTGAATCCTGAACTTATTATGGCAGCAATGTCTCAAGGTTGCGGGCTTCAAATAAGGATGAAAAGGAGAAGGCTCAGAAATGTGAGTTTGTACAAGGGCTGTTGATGTCTACCATGCTTGATGAGTTATGATTTGATATATAGGTTCGTCGGAAGAAGAGACATGCCAGTTATAGCATGGAATCACGGGCGTAGGTTATCGGGATGGATCGATCTGATTTGAATATTGCAGCAGGTGGGAATAGTTATTAGGTAATGTTAATTATGCAATGTTCTATTATCCAAAAGTATATATGTGCATAAATGGAAAGATGGAAGGTTCTTATTTTATCAACATTTAGTAATATGATATGATAATGCAACTCTTAATCATAGATGCTCTCCAAATCATCCTATGATTCTCGTTCTCATCCTCTAGAACTAAGAGCTTGGAAAAATGTTTGGACTGTTTTAAATGTTGCTTAGGCTTAATAAATGTGTTTCTAGACTTTGGTTTGTTCGTTTTTTTTTTTTTTTATTGTTTTCAATTTTCAATAATTGAATTAATTAGGGTTTACAAGATGGTTAAAGAAGTCAAATGGATTAATTAAGTTGAAACAACTCAAGAAGATATTTGATTCATTTATTAGATTTATGTAATTTGGGATTAAGTGTCAAGTGTGTCTTATGTGCAGATTTGCGTGTGTCAAGCAATTTAGACTTTTGAAGTCTATTTTTTTAGCCTATACTACTTGTGAAAATATAAAGTCAAATTTCAAGCGCACTTTAATTTAGTCAATTCCAGACTTTTGGCTAATTGAAATTCAAATGAGAGAAAATATTGGCTATATTTTTTTTTAATAAATAAAAAATAGTTATTGTTTTAAAATTTTTAATATAGTCCCTCATATATTAACATTTTTTACCTCAGAGTCTCTCACTATGGCTGAATTTTGTTTCTGGGTGAATTTGGAAAAAAAAGTGATGCTAGAGGAAATAATTTAAAATTTTTATTAATTTATTACAAATTTTGATGAGGAAGTAATAAGGGTCTGTTTGGTACGCAATCTGAAAACAGAAATTTGAAAACAAGGTTTTCAATGAAACAGAGTTAGATTTCATGTTTTCGGATATGTGTTTAATGTGATTTAGAAATTTGATTTCATTCTAAATAAATTGTTTAAACATGCTCTATAACATATTTATAGATCATGAAATTAGTTGTAGATGCAAAACTAATTATTATATTGAATATAAGTCATTATTAATTAATTTAGGAAATGATTTTGTAAATTTTATAGAATTATCTTTTTATAATATAATATTCTATAATTTATAATATATCATATTCTACATATTTTAATTTAACAAAAGTAAATTGAATTCATAACATGAAATATCAGTATTTATTATTTTTATCTTTGTTTAATATAATTCTGCATTTTAAAATTTTAAAATTCAATCCCTCTGATACAATGAAAACATAAAAATGTTGTTTTCAGAATTTCTACTATTTGGATCCCAGAATCCGAAAACAGTTTTCGAAAACACATCTGCCAACGAAAACATAAAACAGGATCCGGATTGCATACCAAACAAGCCCTAAATTTTCTGTTTTGGATACACCATTCTACGCTTCTAAATTTTTGTCAATGCACGAAATAATACTATCCACATTTATGTTTATCATTAACCAATTTAATTGGTTAATAATGGCAGAGTAAATTAATTTTTTTTAATAATAGGAACTAAATTGAAAAAATATTGGAACATTAGAAGCTTAAACTTATATTTAACTGAAAAACCTTTACCTCATAAAATTAATGTAGTGAATTGAAAAAATATTGGAACGTTAGAACCTTAAACACATATTTAACTGAAAAACTTTTACCTTGTAAAATTAATGTAGTGAATTAAAAAAAAACTTATTTGATTTTTAGTTTTTGGTTTTAAAAATTAAACTTATAAATACTACTTCCACTCATGGTTTTCTTGTTTTGTTATCTATTTTTTATATACATCTTTAAAAGCTAAACTAGGTTTTCAAATTAAGATCTAATTTGATAACCATTTGGTTTTTAGTTTTTGAAAATTAAGTTTAAAAATATTACTTTTACCATGAGTTTCTATGTTTTCTTATCTATTTTGTACTTATATTTTCAAAAACTAAGCTAAGTTTTGAAAACTTGTTTTTTGTTTTTAAAATCATTATAGAGAGGATGGAGAAAAGTTGGGGAAAAACAAGCATAATTTTCAAAAACTAAAAACAAGAAATCAAATGGTTATCAGAGCTTAAAGAAATAGTTTTTTAATATTTTCTTAAGAAATATGAAAATTATTGTAGAACTATTGTATAGAAAATGTGAGAAAAATAAAATGGTTATTAAAATGAAATTTAAATGATTAATAATTGTTATCAAACGCTAAAGAATGAAATTTAAATTATCAATGTTTATCAAACGCCAAACAATGAAATTTCATTTATCTCATTTATTACAATTTAAAGCAAGCACAAGAGAGTGAGAGCAACACATACCCACAAAAATATCCACCAGAGTAATTTTTTCCGAAGGGAGCTCAAATGTCAAATCCGACCTCCTATTATTTTATTGAAACCAATAAACTTTTACATTTAAAAATTACAATCAAGCATGCAAATTCCACCCTTATTATTTAAATCAATTTGAAAAGCCAAACCCTTAAATAAAACACACATAAACATAAATACACATATATTTATTTATTCATTGCATTTTTGAAATGCTATAATTTTATTTTGGTCTTAGTTGTATTCCTCAGGGTGAGCTAAGAGGTAATTCTCAGCGGCCTTGAGAAGGGCCAATCCCTTTTCCTCACCGGCCTTCACTTTCTCTTCATTGATTTGGTAATCCCCTTTGGTATGGTATCTGCTGCTACTCTTCAAAACGGATCCTCCATCGGCTGTCGCCGTTATCTTTAACTCTCTCGTTATTTCGTCGATGAATTCCGATAACGGTTCTCCTTCGATCACACTGTATTTGTACATCAAAGTTTCTTCGTCGATCGCCTCGATCTTGTGCTTCATGTATTTCAAATGACTACCTGATATATATATATATATTTGTGACACAACATTATTTACTATATGGTCAATTTGAAAAGGAATAAGAAATATAGGACCGTTTGTAAAATATTTTGAAAAGTAGAGTAGTCTTGTGAACATTGTTCAAATCACTCATTTTTTTAAAGTATTAATTTTCCCTAGGTTATGTTCAATTAAAAATGTTATTAGTATTGGAAGTGTCATTCAACAAATGTAAAGAAACATTTTCTAAACAAGTTTTATATATTCTAATGAGTAGGTGAGAGATGAATAACCATGGTCACTATTTTTTTTAAATGAAAATTTCAATTTATCAACTCTTTTAGAATTCTCAACTTTAGCTTTAATATACTGGAAATTCTCAATTAGAATTTTTGAAAGAAGTTGTTAAAATTTATTAACAAGCCCATGGTTAAATTATTGCTTTATAAATTATTGCTTTGATAGTATATTTAAACACGAATCGCTGTATGCTGATTT
This sequence comes from Trichosanthes cucumerina, assembly GCA_036507285.1. Classification (NCBI taxonomy): domain Eukaryota; kingdom Viridiplantae; phylum Streptophyta; class Magnoliopsida; order Cucurbitales; family Cucurbitaceae; genus Trichosanthes; species Trichosanthes cucumerina. Next base: position 79,565,503 of record CM071840.1, on the reverse strand, counting down.
ATTGTGGCAGAAGGGGCTAAGAGCCCTCAAATTTTTTACCTTTTATAATATGTGTAGAAAATGTCAGATTAAATAACAAAAATGTCTTCTGGCATAGTGGTTAAAATGCCATCAATCTTCCCTCAAGCTCAGGTTTAAGTTCTGGTTTGTATAATTTTAAAATATTTTTTTGGAAAAAAGATGGTTTTTCTTGATGGGTGGATTGGATTTTAATAATCAACAAGTTGAGTCTCATCTCATGTGCCCAAATAGTAGTATCCCATGTAAAATGTTCACGTGCTTAAATATGTGAAAGAAACAATAATGTAATGACCAATCAACTTTTTCATAATAATTTTAAACAGTTTTTTATTTGATTGAAAATATTTGATATGTTAAAGGTCAAATTGAAAATTTTAAAAGTTTAAAGAGTAAATTGAGAATTAATCCCAACTTTGAGGACTGTTGGGTACATTTTACCTTAGGTGAAAGTGCCATAATTAATTTTCAAAAGATTGTGGAGGTTAAATTATAAATGTTTGTCCTTTATGATTTGGAGAAAACTATAATTTAGTTCCTATGGTTTTAAAGTTAGAATTTCGTTTTTATGATTGGATAAAACACCTCAATCGTAAAATATAGTTACTACCTTTGGGACTATTTATGAGGATTTTATCACACCAAAAGGAAAACTAACTCCCACATTTAAAATGATAGGAACTAAAATTCTAACTTTCTCAATACTATAGGAACTAATTTTGTAATTTAACTTCGGGTAAAAAATACCATATTTTGCTACAATATTATAAAAACCATGCAATATATAAATCATGGTAGAATCAAGTTTGAGTAAATAGCTCTCCAACTTGATATAGAACTATCATAAAATTAAGAGCAATTAAAAAAAAAATGATTCGATGGGGTACATATTAATTTTAATTTAACATTACCGTGACCAAAAACAATCTTTTTGACAGTTCCAGGCCCTCCATCTCCTTCAAGAACTTCAACTTCCACTTGGCTCGGTATAATTTTGGGGTACAATTGGTTGGCATCAAGAATAAAGGCCTTGAAGAATTTAGCTGGAGAAATGGCAGTGGCTACTTCCTTTTCGTAAGTGTAAACACCCATTGCTACGTGACAGCTCGGTAATTTTATCACAAGAAATAATAAAATGTAATTAATTAATTATCAACTAATAATAGGGTTTTGATTTGAGTTTGGAGATTAATGGTTTCAAAAATGTTCTATTTATATATATAGTTGTCGATCGAAGCTTACACATTGCTTTGATTATTGAAGATCTCTATATATTTTTATTTAGAAATGAGGGAAATATTTTATATTAGTGAAAGTAGCGTAAATTTGGATGTAGTTGAAGAAATTAGAATTCAAATGAATAAAATTATGATTGAGCAAAGTCCCAATTCATAATTGATTTTGTTTTAATTAATATCACTTGGCATATTATATATTATTAAGTGACCTAATAAACACTCTACTGAAATTAATATTATATTAAATATAATGTGTGATATAAGACTAAGTCTATTATTGAAAAAAAAAATTATTGTTGGTCTTTATCTTTTCTTACATTTGATTCAGAGTAATTTTAGGATTGTTTTTATTTTATGTTTTTTTAATAAGTTTTTAAACTTATTTAGATTTTATGTAAATAATTTAAACATTTGAGTATAAGATGATTGATTGACTGAATCTTATGTATTTTTTCAATTTAGTTTACAATAATTGAGATAAGTATTCCATTCCAAATTATGAAAAGAAAACCCTTTGTTTTATTGAAAAAATAGAATATGGAATTGACCGTTGAAGAAGGTGGCCGGCCAGTCTAGCATCTAGAAATTTGAGTGGTTGACTTGACTACATTTTTTTTTTCTTTTTTAGAAATATACTTGACTTAACTAAAATTTTTGTGGTATAAAAATAAAAATGCAATATCGAATAGATTGAAGGAATTGACATTTGACAGTATGATGAGATTAGTTAATGTTTCTCAAATGTTATGAAAAATCATTGAAACATGAAAGATGTAAAATAGAGTAGAAGTTTTGATTGAACATAAAAACAGGATTAAGTAGAAGTTTTGATTAAAATAAATAAATTTAATGAGTTCATTAGTTTTTATAATTTTTAAGAAATATTCGTTAGCACGAATGTTTTCATAAAAATTTCCGTAAAATGAGAACATTGACATTTGATTTTTTTTAAGTTGTTTTATTTCTAATAAACTAAATTTCTGATTCGTCTAGAAAAAAAAATAGTTATATCCTTTTTAATCGAATTTGAAACAATATAATATTTTTTACAAAAATTCCATGTTTATGATCCAAGAAAATTGGGTTGAGAATTGAACCGTAATTTCGATGTAATTTTAAATATTGCAAATCAACTCAGTTTCTAAATAATTAATAACGAATTGATATTTGAAATTGAACTTTATAATGGAGAGTATCTCATTTGCATCGGAACAGAATTTGTATTATAAAAATTTCCTTAAAATATATTTCTACAAATTAGTCGTTTTTTGTCATTTAAAAAATTCAATGAAGTAGTGTTCTTTTTGCTTATTAATATTATTAAAAGTTTTATGAATTTTAAATTGATATAATTGGGATATATAGTCCAAAAGAAAGAGAGAAAAAAGGTTGCCCTAAAAATAAATATTAGTCTTAAGGAATATTTATGTCCATCAAATTGAGACATTTTCTTCCTTTTATTGTTGAACAATACTTTGTTGCACTGGACTTCAGAATGAAGATATCTTTTTTTATTGTCAGTCCTACCTGACAGATCTAGAATTTTTATCTAGGGACTTAATATAAGTCATCTTCCACTTGACAATTCACCATTATTCAAACCTTCAAAAATTATAGATTTATGTTTTTTTCTCTTAAAATATCTAGATGTTTTGTTGATGCTCCAATAACATTGACCACATTTCTTCAATGGAAAAATATGGTTTCGAGGTTGGCAAGGTCATTTCTATAAATATGCTCTGAACTTGGTCTCGAATATTAAAATTGTAATAAAAAATTTTAGTTCTTGATCTGCTAGAATATCTTCTAAATTTAATTTTGTGAAATATCTATCAGAAATGTTAATACTTTTCTTCCATGGAGATTAATGACTTCATTGATTTTCTTCTGTAATACCTCTTCATTTATATTTCAAATTAAATCTACAATACAATAATAAAAATATAGAAAATAAAGAGAAACTAAAACATAAGATAAGAAAGATAAAAATTAAATGTATAATTTATACATAAAAACTAAATGTATGAGTAGTTGAAACATGAAAATCAAGTTGTTAGGTCTTTTTAGGTTTTACATTAGTTTCGGTTATATATAACTATTTAAAGTAAAAAAAAAAAAAAATCAAGGGCTCAAGCCTCTCGACCTTAACTGAATTTGCCTCTAGTTATCAACTATGGTATGGTAGAAGGTAGGGAGATTTTTGCACCCCAAAATGCAGCGAAGTATTATTCTTTAATTTGTTATTGTATATCCCATTTGAGCTGAGGCCATGACCATGTTTTTGTTTTTGCTTTTGTTTGCTCAATTTAAGGTATGAGCTTTAATCTTACCTTGTTTCTTTTTGTCATATTGATTGTTTTTAGTCCTTTTCTTTTTAGGGGTGTTTTTAGTCTTTTTGTATTGTTTCATTTTTTCAATTAGTTTAAAATTTTCTAATTATGTTTTTTTTTACCATTCTAATTATGCCTTTGTCTTTGAGGAAGGGAACTATAAATTTACCCTTAACAGTTTAAATTGAATAAATTTTACCCCTCGACTAATTCGTAGGAACTCCTGCAAATTTGACAACTATTTATTCTTTTTTCCTACTGATAAAAAATTTAATAAGAGTCACTAGTACGTCTTTTCCTTTCAAAATATAGAAAAGAATAAATATTGTGAAATAAGTAGAGAAGTAAGAATACAGGAAAGAACTACAAAATGAGACAAATTTATATATTACTTCCACTACACAGAAAAATATATAAAAACACTCTTTACGAACGAACAACCAATTAATTATTCATTTATTTTATTGAAACAAATAGTACATAACTTTCACCTTTGAAAATACAATCACAACCCACAAGCATACAATAAAAACCCCACATCCACAAACACAATCCAAACCCTTATTAGAAGAAAGCACATAAAAAAAAAAAAAACCACACAAAATTAAACCAAATTAAAACACACATTATAAGCTCAATGCATAGATATCATATATCATACACATATATTGCATTTATATAATAGAGTAAGCCTTCAATTTTGATTTTGGTTTAGTTGTATTCGCCGGGGTTGGCCAAGAGGTAGTTCTCGGCGGCCTTGAGAAGGCCCAATCCCTTTTCCTCACCGATCTTGAGCTTCGCTTCATCAATTTGGTGGTCTCCTACAGTATGGTAAATGCTTATGCTCTTCAAAATGGATCCTCCATCGGGACCTGGTATCACCTTTATTTCTTTTGAAATTTGGTCTATAGAGTCTGATAAAAGCTCTCCTTCTAGCACTGTATATTTATATGTCAACGATCCTTCATCCACTACATCTAGCCTGTGCTTTATGGATTTCACTTGGCCACCTAAAAATATTATATTTGATGTTATAAATTACTACATTTTAATTGAATAGGTTTACTGATAAAATAACTTCAATCACCTATTCTTATTTACTTATTTTATTTTTTGAATCTTATTTTAGTATCTAACGTATGTATGATATATATATCATCATGTTTTATTCTATTCTTATTTTTAAGTTATTTAAATTTAGTGTATTTCATAAAATTAGAGAGAACTAAGGAAAAAATGGATCAATTTGCCTAAAAGAAATTCGATGTAGATTACATATATACTATCACGAACATTACAAAAAAAAAATTAACTCAACCGGCATATCAAATATATTAACGACCTGGTCAAATAATGAATTAATATTTTTTAAATGTATTTAAATTTATTTTTTTAAAAAAATGTAATTAAAAAAATTAATTCTATTTGGTCAACGTTTTGGTCCGGAGTCTTAGGACAAATAGTAACAATGTTTGAAAATAATGTTATTTTATTGTCATATCATATAGTATATTTTGAAAACACAATTAAATTGCATATTCTACTGGAAAGAAAATAATTTCTTTTAAGAGAAGCAAATTAGATTAAAATAATAATAATAATAATAATAAATTAGACATGTTCCCTCACAACTTTAGATAAATCTCATTAATAGGAAACTAACTAATTGATGAAGAATTTCAAAAGCATTTTGAACACGAATGGATAATCGTTTTATCTTTAATTTTCTCTTTTTTTATATCATAATCGTTTCCTCCTAATTTTTATGTAAAAAACATTTTACCTTCCTTAAAAATACATTTCAATAGAAAGCCAAATTTCAAAAATAATTAAAAATACTTTTTTTAAGTTTTCTATGTAATGGTTTGAACAGTTGCCTTTCTTTTTTCTTCTTCACTCTACCCAGACAATAGAGCTCAACAGAAATATGAAGAAATTAAATTAAAAGTATTTTCAAAGGAAACGAATACGAATGGAAGAAAAGGTTAAATAATAAACCAATATTATATCATAGAGATTAATGCTAATTTAACATTACCGTGATTGAAGGTGATTTTTTTAATAGTTCCAGGCCCTCCATCTCCTTCGACAACTTCGGTTTGGGGCTGATGTGGCACAATCTTGGGATATAATTGGTCAGCATCAAGGATAAATGCCTTAAAGAACTTGGCTGGAGGAATGACAGTGGCCACTTCGTTTTCATAAGTGAAAACACCCATTGCTATATGACAGCCCTGTAATTTTAGCAAAAACCAAAAAAAAAAAAAAATTGTAGAGAATTATTGACTAATATTAATAAGGCTTTGGATGTGAGCTTGGTGGTGAATGGTCACAAAAATGCTCTATTTATAGTTGAGAAATGAAGCTTACAAATTTCCCCCGGAGATTTTAATATATATCTTTTTTTATATAATATATATCTTTTAATCATTCAAAGTTTGATTTAATTATTTTTAAAGTGGAAGAACGAAGATGCCATTAGGAATTGATTTTAAATTAGTAAAGATAATAGCGTACATTTACGTTCCCATTGATTTTCATAGTTTATGTCACCTATTATTTGCTTTAATTCTAATCAAATTGATGTTTTAATTAACAAACTTCAATACTATATTATTAAGTAAACAATGGTGTGGCATATTCGTTGAATAAACACTATTTTGTTCAAAACTAAAGTATATCATATATTTGTAAGCAATGGTAACCAATTCCTATTATTGCTTATTGAAATCAATATGTTAAATATGTCTCAACTAGTTACGATATTATAATCATAATAAAAAAAAATTAGAAATTTGAATCTACACCTTTACATCGTTAGATTAAAAAAAAATAAAACTGGCCTAATATATACATACAACAAAACTTTAAATTTTGAGGATGCAATTAGATTTTTTTGAAAAATATATCTAAAAATTAAAATAGTCTCACATTTTAAAGTTTATGGACTAAATTTATAATTGTTGAGTATCCCACATTGAAAAAGTGGAGGGAATTCTCACAATATATATGATATACGGGCTACTCCTCTCATTGTCAATTGGTTTTGAGATGCAACCTCATATAATCTAATAATAATGATTTAACTTGATATATATATATATATATATATATATATATAAACCAAAAGAAAAATTACATGCCTTTAATCTAAAGCTTTGGCCTGGGCTAATAAAAAATAATGGTTGAAATACCATGTACTACTCTCAGTTTTGTTTCATTTTGGTTTATGTATTTTCAATAAAGCTTAAAATTGATCCTTAAGGTAAGTTTTACCTTGTTAATTTTTCTTACAAAAATTAGTTTCTATTTACTTTTCCTATAGAAATATGTTCACTTTATGTCTTTTCTTGGATTAAAATTTATTTAATTAAATACAATTTTTTAAAAAAAGTAGATTCAAACTTATCATAGGGACTAAATTTAAACTTTATTGAAAATTAAAAGGACTAAAATTAGACATTCGAAAGTATAAGGATCAAAATGAACCAATCAAAATATAGGAAGGATCTAAAAGATATTTTAACCATTAATAATTTAGATAGATATTCCACTTTAAATTATAAAAACCCTTTGTCTTATTGGGAAACTAGAATAAATGGCCAAAGAAGAAGTTGGCTAGTCTAACTTGTAGAAAATTGTGTTGTTGACTGCAATTTCTTGTGATTAATAAATGAAATTATTCCATAAATATTTTATCAAAAAATGCATGACACGAGAAAATATAAACAATAATTTTAGTCTATGTAAAAATATTTCATTATTTTTATTGATAATTATGCAAGATATTGCCATGTGTTGAAGGAATAAAAATGAAGCGCATCTAATATGTGTATTGGTTTAATAATAAAGTTGAAAATAAATTTAATAAATTTAAATGCAATTGTTATCAAACGCCAAAGAATGAAATTTAAATTATCAATAGTTAGAACCTCATAAACTTGCTTCAATTGATGAACTAGTTATGAGTAATACATTGAGAAGCAAAACTCCTTCCATTTTCTATGGTGCATAGAAATGCTTCTTACTAGTTGTTGAAGATAACTAGAGTAATACATTGAGAAGCGAAACTCCTTCCATTTTCTATGGTGCATAGAAATGCTTCTTACTAGTTGTTGAAGATATAAAGTTAAGATTTGTATGATAACTATATATATATATATATATATATATCTTGTTATTTACATACGAGAGGTATAATAGTAAATTAAACTTTTGGTCTCTTTCACTTATGTAAACAAGAACGTGGTCCGCTCTTTGAGAATTGATTTAGGCAAATTCTTTAAAGTGTTTGCATAACCCAAAAAATCATTGTTAAAACAATGGACAAAATTAAAAACCAAATATGAACATAAGATAATGTATAATATCAATTATCAAGTGGTTGAACTTACACTAAACGATACACATTACACAACTTAGAAATAGTGGCAGATCCAAAATTTGTATCGAGTGGGGCTCAAACCAACTACTATGCTACTATGCTAGAAAGTTTTTTTTGTGATTTGAACTCACTTTTTCTATACATATTATAGAAAGTAAAAAATTTAAACGAACCCGAACCCCTAGGCCATGATAAATCCAGTTAAAACCTCGTTTACTAATTCGCTTAACTAAGCTCAATATATCATTACTAAAAAGAAAGTTCAAACTAAAAGCTATCTATCTGGACAAGTAACCTTTCAAAATAAACTCTTGTTTTTGTCCTTTTCTTTTGTTGCCTTTTCCAATATGGGAGGTTGTTGGAAAAACATAATTTTGGGTAAATTTAATGGGATATAAATTAGTTGGTCCATCACTTAACTTATATTATTGTAATTAATGAGTTTAGATGCATGCATTGATAAGGGGTTAACCTATCATTTAAATAAAATCATATTTTAGTATTTGAAATCAGATTCCAAAGTGCTTAAGATGATAAGCATTTCTATATAAAAAAAAAAAAAAAGTAATATCTCACATTATTCAAGTTCGATATCTAGTTCAACGTAGATTGTTCTCTTGTACATACATATTACTTAATGCACCTTATAAAAGTTGCATTAAGCGTATTGAAGAGATGTCCATTTACACACAATTATGATCCAAATCATAAATGGTGAACTTCGTAATCGAGCGGGAAAAAAAAATTATAACTCCCACTTATGTCAAAGAAAAAAATTACATACTCCCACAACACCAAAAATATAAAAACATTCTTTAGGAATGGAAAAGGCCTATTCATTATTCAATCATTTTATTGAAAACTAATAATGCATTTTTCCCCCTCTGAAAATACAATTATAACTCACAAGCATACAATAAAAAAACCACATCCACAAATACAATCCAATCCTTATTAGAAGAAAGCACTTCAAAAGGCCACACCCTTGCAAGACAAAAACACACATGAGCTCACAGTACATACATATCATATATTATATATATATTTATTGCATATAATAAGGCTTCAATTTTATTTTTGATTTAGTTGTATTGATCAGGGTTGGCCAAAAGGTAGCTCTCAGCGGCCTTCAAAAGGGCCAATCCTTTTTGCTCGCCAAGCTTGAGCTTCTCTTCGTCGATTTGGTGGTCTCCTTTGGTATGGTAAATACTTGTGCTCTTCAAAATTGATCCTCCATCAGGACCTGGAATCACCTTTATTTCTTTTGAAATTTGGTCTATAGTGTCTGATAAAAGCTCTCCTTCTAGCACTGTGTATTTGTACGTCAATGATACTTCGTCCACTTCATCGAGCCTGTGCTTTATGGATTTCACTTGGTCACCTGAAAATCCATATTTTGGATCAATATAATAAATATTTTTGTTGGTAATTGTACTAAAAAAAACTTTGATATGGGAATGTTCAGAACTTTTAAGAAATTTTTTTCCTAAATAGGTGTGATCGCTATGGAATTTGAACATTTATCCTCTAAAGTCTCTTCCCCAAGCTCTTATCTTGTTTAAATTTTACATTTATTTAGTTGATTTAAATCTTTCTTTAATACAGTGGGTGTACAGATTTTAACTTTAGACCTCGAGTGAAGAAGTTGTATATGATTTAACCAGTCCGCTATATTTATATTAACTTATTTGGTTTAAATCTTGTTTCAATTTTTGTGTATATAATGTTTATCCTATTTTTATTTTAAAGGTTGCTTAACATCATTTTAGCGTTAATTTTTTTAAATAAATTATTTAATACAACTATGGGTGAAATGAAAGAGGAAAGAAGGGCACCTACACCCTGTTTTGTCACAAAAAATAGTTTGAATTTTCTATTCAATTCGTCCCCTAAATTTTTATAATTGAAATAATATATATTTAAAGTAATAGGGTAAGATTTTTATCCTTCCTAAGAAATTTTTTAAAGGAACATTAACCTTAATGCAAATCATTTTTCTTTTTTCAGTAATATCTATGATGGACAAGTTTTACAAGCTCCACGTAATATGTTAAATAAATGGATTTGAATTTTTATTAAATGGTTCATGAAAAATCAAATCAATAGCATATTCAATTATATGCTAATATTCGAGTGGATTTAAAACTTTTTTTAATTTATGTAATTTTTTTAAAAAAAAAAATCTATTTAGTCAACGTTTTAGTTGGGACGAATAACAACAAAGTTCGAAAATAATGTGACGAAATATTTTATTACATGTCATTTTTGTCCAAATCATTAATAAAGAATTCTAAATTTAGGGTGAATCAAGTTCTCTAGTATAAACATAGATTGATTGGAAAATAAAATGATATTTAATAAAAATTTAGAACTATGATTTATTTATATATATAAAAAAAAAAAAAAAATCGGGCGGAAATGTCCTCGTTTAGCTAACAGTTTCTTCACTCTTTTTCCATTCTATATTAGCTCTCAATCAATCAACTCAAAATTTTATATTTTATATTAAATTTAATCATATCAACCCTTCAATAAAAGTAATAATAAAATTAATTAAATAACCTCAATGTTATTGGACTGGATGCTAATTTAACATTACCGTGATTGAAGGTGATTTTTTTGATAGTTCCAGGCCCTCCATCTCCTTCGATAACTTCGGTTTGGGGCTGATGTGGCACAATCTTGGGATATAATTGGTCGGCGTCAAGGATAAATGCCTTAAAGAACTTGGCTGGAGGAATAACAGTGATCACTTCGTTTTCGTAAGTGAAAACACCCATTGCTATATGACAGCCCTGTAACTTTAGCAAAAGAAAAAAATTTAGAGAATTATTGACTAATAGTAATAAGGCTTTGGATGAGAGCTTGGTGATGAAGGGTCACAGAAATGATCTATTTATAGTTGGGAAATGAACCTTGCAAATTCCTCCTTGGATTTTAATATATAAATTTTAATAATTCAAAGTTTGATTAAGCATTTTTTAAGTGAAGATGCCGATAGCGTAGATGGAGCTGCAATTATTTGTCACTTATACATTTTTTAAAAAATCAAATTGATGTTTTAAATAATCTATGGTTGACTAAAAGTTTAATGTGGTTAAGAAAACGATGGTGTGACATATCTATTGAATAAAGTTGATTGATTTGAGACAATGGAGTTTAGAGATTGTAGACTGTTTCGACAAAATAAAATGACATATATAACGTATGTATACTTTAAAGTAGTGTAAAAATACCTTTTTTATAAATTATGATTATGATATTTTGCTTGACTATTTTACTTCTACCATTTATTGTCATATATTATTAAATTAGTCTATATTTATCTAATATAATAGGAGTAATATCATCTCACATTTTGAACGTAATTATTTATGAGAAAAATAAAAATAAAGTTAAAATTTTTTTATGTATAAAAATAAAATAGACACAAACTCTAGATTTTATTGATTAAATTTATAATTTCATCTAATATATGTGGAGTAAGAAAATTTGAATCTACCACCCCTTAATTTTAAATTTATATTTTAAGTTGGCTGAACTATGATTTTTATGGATTGAAATATACACTTTTAATTTTTGTACTTTAGCTCTGGTAACATTGCAAATGTATATGTGTGCATATATATTAATATAAATTACAATGATTTAGATCAATATTCCACTAGAGTTATTTTTAAGGGGAAAAAAACTTGTCGTATTGGGAAATTTGTGTTGTTGACTGCAATTTCTTGGGATTTATAAATGAAAGTATTCCATAATTTTATCCAAAATGCATGTCACGAGAGAAATATAAATACATATAGTCTTTATATTGTTTTATTACTAAAAAAAATTTTCTGATAGAAATAATAAACAATAAACCGTCAAGGAAAATACTTTTAGAATTAAAATAAAAAGGATGACTCATTGGTTGTATTCTTTAAAAATGTATCATTATTTTTTTCAAGGCTTTAAAAAATGTTTTTCAATACCACTTGTAGACCATTTTTTTTTTAAGTTTAGAAAGTTGTTTGAAAATATATTTTTCATTTCCAACAAATTTATATGTACTAACTTTAAGATATGATATGTTTAGATAAATTTATTCTAAATGAATAGTTAACAGTTAATATATTTTGGAAAATTGTTTTCCCCAAGTATATTTTTCTCCTCACATAAATAAATTTAATAGATATTATTTTTTTTATTTATATAATTATTTTTCTAGTTTGAGATTCCAACTTCTAACTTTTTAATTGATGATACATGTTAATTATCATAAAATCTTAACTATTTATATATAACTCTTATAAATATGACTCTTTCATCTTAATTTATTTGTGTATTTATTTAATGTCTATGGGTTTGAATACAAGAAAACGTCATGCTCAGCTAACAATATTTTATTGATTTCTAGAAGCATCAAGAGGACTAACACCGTTTTTTAAGAAAATAAACCAGTCATGTATTAAAAAAATTATTTGAGCTATGACAATTTCTCACAATAATATTTAATAACCATAACGATTCCACAAACAAAACTTTGAAAAACTATTTTATTGAACAATAATATTAATCTTCTAAAATGGATTGTGAAAACTAGTAATATTTAGACTTATTAATATTCCCACTTTCATTCATTTACTTACTCTTTTGGTATTTAAAATTTGTTAAGGTGCTAACATTGTGGATAGTCTTTGAAGATAAGAAAAATTTATATACTCAATTTTGAAAAAATTAATCCTTTAACCTTCAAATAATCTGTCCTTTCAACTCTTCATCCATGTGGTGCCCAATTGTTTATTTCTAATAATAAAGATTACGAATTTTAGAGCATAATTAATTTATTCTCAATAGTCCTCAAACGACCTTACGAATTTTAGACCATAATTTATTCTCAATAGTCCTGAAACGATTTAAATATTTGTTACAACTCTTAACCGGTCCATAACAATGAACTTACAAATAAATAAAAACTAGTTCATTTTTTCTTTTACCTAACTTTACATTAATTAATTGTTATTCAAATTAACCAAACAGAATATTATTTAAATGAGATATGACCGGGGATGGTTTTTCTCTTTTACATGTTTATAAAATTTTGAAAAGGCTAGCTCAGAGATGGATAGGAAGGTAATTTCACAGGTCAAAATTCATCAATCGATACAAAATAACAGCCAAGTGTATAAATAAAGCCTATATGATTTCCCAAAATTTCCCTTTTTCTTTTAGAACATTGATTTCCCAAATTTTTTCCTTTTTTTTTAGAACATTGATTCCCCAAAATTGATCATTACAACATGATAAAAAGAACTAATTCTCATCATCACTACTTAATTCAGATTCATATTCTTCTTCTCCATAAAGAACATCGTCGACTTCTTCATCTTCGTCTTCGTCACTGTCACTCTCCCTTCCATCTATTTCAGAACCACGTTGTATCGTTTGATCGGTTTCGTTGGTCGATGCCCTTTCAATCTGTAAAATACGCAAAAGTAATGCTACCCAAGATAAGCTTTTCAAGAACTCTCATGAAAGAAAAAAAATGCCTAAAAATGTGGAAATAACTCACTTGTCCCAACACCAGTTGCAAACGACCTGATAATTGAAGAAGAGGTTGAACCGCTGTCTCTTTGGATTTAGTAATCTGGAAGAGGAAAAAAAAATTCTATCAACTCTGAAATATTTTTCTCTTGTTTTAATTAAAAAAAAACGTTATCCTTAAATAGATATTGATTTCGTATAATAATATGGAGGACATGTTTGGGAATAATTTTGAAATGACAGAAATCACTTTTATCATGCTCAAACTATTACCAACTATTCAATCACAAATTTAAAAAACAGTTTTGAAAACAAAAACAGAACCATTTTCAAGGTAGTTTTCCAAACAATGCCTAATTGTTCCGATGTCCAAGTGAGAGAAAGTTCAATACAAGATCTCTAACACTTCTAACTCTTTCTCACAATGAATGAAAATAGAACAAGGAGAGAAGAGGAAAGTAACAATATCGATAAGAGACGACGAGATGAATTGCAAATACGAAACAGGGGAGACAATGATATAAAAGAAAATGCAGGCACAGGAAAACTGAACATGATAACGGAAAAGCACAATGGACTACCTTATATAAAGAATCGAGTATCTGGGTCGATGGTTCTTGAGATAAAATATGTTGATTGCGATTCAACAATAAATTATAAATCCACGGTAGAACGTTCTTTCCGCTATGCAACCTGAGGCAGACACGACAAGGTTGCTCGGTTAACCGAAGAACAGGATTCTTCAGTCAAAAGTTATAAAGAATCAGTAATCAAGCTGTACTTCCATGTGTAAGCCTATTTTACCTAAATTGCCAGATGCTAACCAAATTTCCAAGCAACTTGCATGCATCGCCCGGTGCCAACGATAAAACTGCTTCTCTTAACTAATCAAGAAAATTGTAATGTGTGTTATAAACTAAGACATTAAATGAAGAAAAAAGTGAAGGGGCAACCCTTTAATGCAATATAATAATGATTGTGTGAAATTGAGGGTTGTCACGGACCTTTTTCTGTGACATATTAGCTTCGAGATCGATGCCCTTGAATATCGTAGACTTAAGGATGGATTCGGATGTATGATCATCTGTACTGTTGAGTATGCCTAACGATCGGAGCTGGTCCTCCATGCAAACTGCTGCAGAGTCTTCCACTCCGATGTCATCTGGGGCAAAGAGACTTGACAATCAGAACGGATCAAGTCGTTTTCAAAAACTAAGCAGTCTGTTTTATGGTAAAGAATTATGCACCATTATAGACCATACTCAACAAAAACAATGGTATGAAAAACAGTAGTCTATTTCATGTTTCTATCAGATGTCCATGAATTTAGACCATGTTTGTTTAGTCTATCACAGAAAACTCAAGTAAGATCCTCTGCTAAAGAAAAAAGTGAAGGTTTAAGAGGTCAATGCTTCCACAGCAAAATCTTACTAGAAGTTTGGTCAGAGAAAAATGGACAAATAGTTGGGGATGATTATAATAAGACTTGATTTCATGCAAAAGCACTTTTTCATGTAGCTCCCTTATTTGAGCTCTAACTCGACGTTTTTTTTTTAGAATCCGAGCTTGTATTGAGAATACTGAAAGCTCAAACTCATCAATTTTCTGTAAATTTCATCTATCATTTGTTTATATATATGTAAATTGTCATTTGTACCTTCCACTTGGCTCTCACTGTCAACCAATTGAGTCATCACATCATTCCGGTCAACTTGCAAATCGTGATATAAGGTACTTTTCTCTTGAGAAACGAAAACCTTCGGAATTGGACGTAAGGCATCTTCAGCATTAGCTCGATCTAATGCAACGACTGCACCAATATAAGAGAAGTGATTAACGAGCAAAAACAAATTACAAGAATAGAAAGAATCCATCTTCAAAGCAAATCAACAGTTTGATGTAATGAATCTTATAAGTATATTTCGTGTGCAAAACTTCATGATTTTAGAGCTCATTCCCAAAAAAGAATATGTACGGAAAAAAAAAAACAATATAGCAAGCAACATGGTTATTTGAAGTCTAGATAAGTTCTCACCTCCACCCTGTACATCTAAACCCTTCTTAGATTTTCCAATCGACTGACTTGGTAGAAGAATTCCGTCGTTGGAGCTGTTTAAATTTATGTCAGTTCCAGAATGCACCACAACGTTCTGAAATGACGGTTTCACTAGCAATCCATGAGCAAGGAACACCTGCCCCGACCCAGATTTAGGAACTCCTTGTAATTTTGCAGCATAAATTGCGGACGTCGCCCGTTTTTTACTCTTGGAGGAAATATCATTATCAGATATCAATACTTTAGTAGGCTTGGCGTTCCGTAACTCCTCAAGATTCTGTCCATACCATAAATAACAAACACCAATTTCTGATATAGCCAAAATGTATAGAGCAGTTTCATCAACTCCAGCGTCACCCGAGCGCCTGCTGTCCACAAAGATGGCAGGGTGCTCCATTGCAAGAACACAACTAGCTGATTGCTTTTTCTCCCCACCTAAACTCCAAACAACGATATACCTTTCACCAACCGCAGATGAAAGGATGTACTTTCCATCTTTGGTAAAAACCATACATCGAACGGCTCCCTATTTGTCAGAAGAGAAACCAAACCATTATTCCACTAGAACTTGAAAGTCATAAACAAAAATGAAAGACCATCAGGAAAGGTAGAACATAATACTCACCGGATGCCCAGAAAACTTCTGTATCTTTTTATGATCGGAGCAATTGAAAATCTTCATTTGCGAAGCTGCAGTTGCTATTATCTTTCCATCTGTTGCAAGCCAAAAACCAAACCAGACATGTTCTCAATCAAATATTATCCGATACTAAAAAACCAGCTCAACAACCCGAAACGCCCCCAACCCAAAAGCTATACGAAAAGGGGTCTAATCTAAAAGTACCAAACCAAGAGAATAATTACAAAATGGAGTCACAGGCGCCCAAAAGGAGGCCTTTAATCGAACAAGGGACCATACATCCTTCCAAGATCTCTCAAGCTCTTAAGAACTCTCCTATTCATCTCCAACCACAACCCCCAAAAAAACAACAAAGAAAGAAAACTACCACAGGGTATCCCCTTTATTGCGAATATCCCAAGTCAGTTCTTTGAACATTTCTGATTTAACAAGAAAGGAACAAGGTAAATTTGCTTGTTAATACCTGGTGAAACAGAAATACAGGATATAGCCTTTGTTGAAGCCTTGAACTTCGTCAACAGGTTTCCCGTCAAAGAGTCAATTTCGCATAGCATTCCATCGGCACCAGCAGTATAAATGCATGAACCGTGTGTAGGAAACGAAATTGTTGTAACACCCCTGGCACAAGAGAAAGATAACTGAGATGACTAAATGTAAGGCAACTCTAAATATTTTTGCTTCCCTTTTTTGGGGACTGTAGAGCATTGGGATTTCGGGGTCGTTCATCCAACTACATTCTTAAGAAAGAAGCTTGCAACTTCCTGAGAATGTCGTTTTTCAGTGAAGTGAAGAGACTAAACAAGCGATACCGTAAAAGAGATCTTGATCTTACCCAGGATGACAATCACTTATTTTCCACTTCAATTCACCAGCTGCTACATCAAGAGCCAAAACATCCCCACTACCAGTTCCTAACAATAGCAATGAACATTGACGCTTTCTTTTTCTCTGCATTTCAAAAAACACACGCACACATTCAACAATGACATGCTAAAATAATTGAGAAATAAAATTAAGAGATCAAATATCCGAGTACTCATAACAGAAATTAGTTCATCCAATCCACAAATGAAAAACCTTTTTCTCCAATGACAACCACTTCATGCATTTATAATCAATTGATAGATGCCCTTTTTCTGGTTTCGCGAGTATGCTCGTTGAATCTGATGTAAAGAAATCTGCAAACTCTGTCTGTATCTGGCCCTTCAACGTGTCCCAAATCTAACATAAAGAGGAACAAAATAATCATATTTTAGAAGAAAATTGAAAGTTTAAAAAATTGCTATTGCTGTCCATAAATGACACACAACAAATGAATCTTAATGTCCCATATTTTGAAATGTGCTTACTTTCCTCTCTGTCTTTTTCAAAATATAATACTTAGAAGATTGATCCTACATAACATAAGCCAAGACGTATATTCTGCTGGCAAATAAATCACGCACAAACAATTCTGATACTCACTTTCACCATGTTAAACTTTAAATCACCATGATCCTCAAAAGCTTACGTTGATATATTGGGATATGCATAATCTTTTATACATATCCTTAACATTATCGTTTATGAGTGGGCTCGTATATCAAAAACTATTAAAATCTTAACTTGATAGATTATGGTAGGTAAAAGTTTTGCAAAATAAACAAGCAATCATGATTTAATTTGCAACATACAACAGCTGCATGTCATATTTTCCGCATTCGCAATGGCATATAGTGAAAAAATAGATACCTTGATTCGACCATCTCCCGAGCTGATAGCAAAGAAATGCAAATCAGGACTAAAAGATGTCAACAGATCTCTGATATTCGACGACACCATGATTCTGAAATGTGAAAAAGATAATCACAAAAAAAAAAACTCGTTAGAAAACTAGAATAGCCATAAATCATATGCACCAAAGTTAAGAGCAACAACAATTTTTCGAACTCTATTTCTTTGGCCAAACTAGCAGCAATTAGGTTGACATTCACATGCCCCACATTAAAAGGTTAAAAAGAATAAATAAATATAAAAACTCTATTTTCTTTGAGAGGTATAACAAGATACCAATGAGCTTATTTACACATAATAGACTTCCTGAATAAAGTAAAATGAAAGTAAATAAAATAGCATGAGAAACACCCAAAACGTGAGAGAAGATTGCTACAGACTGAACAGAATAAGGAAACCATAAAAGTATTTGCACTTAAGTACGGAAGAAAAATAAACGATCAAAGAAGACTTAAACCCTCTTAAAACCCATCTTATAAAACAATAGATGAGCAAAACAAAAAAAGAAATAAATTGCTCTTAGCTGAAATCCGCTATAAGTCTAAAGAGTAATTGACATAAAGGACACTTCAATGCAGAAGAAAAACAGAACCTTTTGGTCGAGGAAATTTAAGGATACTTGAAACTGGTTCCTCTGGTGGCTAAAGGAAGCACATAAACAGAGCCCCAACGATCAACGGCAGGCTTGGCGGCTGAGAAAGCGGTGGCGCTAGGGTCCTAGCTGCTCGCCGTTTGGCGCAATACAATTCCCTTTTGAGAGACAACGATCAATTGACAGACATATGCAAACCGGTGGGAGGGAGGCGGCGGCAGCACGGAATGGGAGAGAGGCGCCGGCGCCGGCGACGGCAGCGACACTGAGCTGCTGAAAGGGTGGAGGAGCCGGCGGGAAGAAGAAGAAGTGGAGCACGTGAGAGTGAGAAGAAGATGGAAGGGGTTTAGGGTTTTTTCTTTCTTTTATTTAATTTTATTTTATTCGAAAAAGTAGGCTGATTGGATTAATTGTATTTTATTTATTTAATATGTTTCAATTTGATTGTCTTTGAAAAAATCATTTATATGTACTAAAAAAAACCATTTATAATTTATACCCTCTTTTCAAATATATCAAAAAAACTATATATATATATATATATATGAAAACAATAGCATAGCTCAACTGACATCAAGTAATTTAGACGAATGGAGGTTGGATTAAACCAAAACTAATTTATGATATATTTTGTTTTTATATTATGTTTTAATCATTCCAAGAGAGAGTATGCTTAAATTACCGCTAAGGTATGACCTCTATATTTCTTTTTTTTAGTACAATAAGGATTGGAAATTCTAACCATGAACTTCATGGTCGTTAGTACATTCAATATGACAATTTAAGTTATGCTCTCTTTGGCCTATGACCCCTATCTTCTATTAATACCTTGACAGCTTCACCCTCATTATTATTGTTATTTTGCATGTTCGTGTTCTTTATATTTTTCTATATTTCAAATTAATGTTTTTTGTCGACAATGAGCATAACTCAATTAGTTAAGGTACGTACCCTCCACTCAAATCTTTGCACCGTATAAATTGTTGAACTAAAAAAAACACTTTTTTTTCTTATTCCAATAATAACTCTCCATATTGCATTCTCTTACCTTTTGTATCACTATACAACACAGTTGATATTGTAGAAATTCCCACCACCTGCCGATGAACTTTAACCAACCATTTGATTGATCGATAATTCGTTTTGATGGTATATGAGTACTCTGTTGAGGATCCCACATTTGAAAAGTGGGGAGAAACCTCACAATATATAAAATATATACATGGGCTACTTAGCCCATTAAACCCAAACGGATATTCGGTCAAAAAATTTAAATTGAGATTTGATCCAATAATGATGAACTCAAATAGGCACCATCTTGATGGGATATGTTGAGAATTTCACATTGAAAAAGTGGAGAGAACCCTCACAATATATAAAATATATATATGGATTACTGCTCTCATTGCCAATTGATTTTGAGATGGAACCCCATGTAATCTAATATATTCTAAACCACAAAAAAAAAATAGTCCGTTTAAAGCGTTTGGTGAGTTACAATAATATAAATTATAATAGTTTATATAGTTAAATAACTATGCACTCCAAACATAGAATAGACTAAAGTATACGTATCAAATTTTTTCAGTTGGTTCGATTTTTATTTTAAAATTCAATTAAAACCAAACTGAAGTAAGGCATGCGTGCCCCCTTTCAAAACATTAGCAATCACTTTATTTGTAGGTTTCAACTATCTATCTCTCTTTCATGTGTTCACCTCTTATTGCCACATTTTTTATTGTAAAACATCTCACTCGCAACAACGCCGAATCATCTCCCTCTTAGCTTCATTAACTTAATACGAAATAAAACATAGAGGAATCGAATCGATCGATTTTTATGTCTAATTGAACACTAGTTCGATTTTTTTTTACAAACAAAAAAAAAATAGTTATGTTCGTTTCTTAGTTAGGCCCAAATCCAAGAAAATCGAACTAATGTTCACTCCTACCATTGGTTATGCGACGAGACTTGGTCAAAGATAAAGTTTTCTTCTCTCAAGTTTATGTGAATCTTACCTTAAAGTTTTGCAGTTTTTTTTTTCCTTTCAGGGAGATTTGTGCAACTTTGTCAAAGGTCGATTATTGTTTGAAACTCTACAATCTAAACATCGATCAAGACGAAGATGTTTCATCTTGTAACAACTTATATGCTAACATCAATATTTCTATCCATGCCAACCAAACAATTATAAACATTGATGAACAATAAATGACAATAGATAAGTTTAGTCACATTCCTAATGTCTCACTTTGCTATTTCTTTCCGCTCAAATTTCAAAAAATGAACCGTCATGCACTAATTTGACTCAATTATATGCACGACTTGATGTTTTTGTTAAATTTTAAAATGAAAAAGGAGTTGCCTATATAATCCCGATAATTCAAATATATATATTTTTTTAAATTCAACAACATTTGAAGTAAGAGATTTGAATCAATGACTTATTGATCATATGCATATACTTTATGTCAGTTGAGTCATGTTTTTGTTGGCAATTCAAATAATTTAGTTGTAAAATTTTATTTTACTACATTTTCCAACTAATTTTAATAAAAATCAAGAATATTTTTAAAACTCACGAATTTCACACAACTACACAAGAAGTAAGTCGGACATAAAATTGAGGTGAATTAATGTATACCACTTTCACGTCTCTTTTTTAAAATTTCATCAATTTTCACATGTAATATTTGTTATTATTATTATTATTTTATGACTCAGTAAAGTAGCATAAAGATATTTGTTAACGATTTATTAAATGAAAGTTTATTAGAAGGGTAAAAATTGTGACACTCATCAAATTTTAAAGTAAAAATGGAAACATTTATCAAAATTAAAGAATTGGAATTAAAAAAGGTAAAAGTTGACACGTGTCAAATTTAAAGGTATAAATTAAAATTTCAAAGATAACTACATTGAAATATATTGTTAAAATGCAAGCCAGAGAACGCCAAAGAAAAACTCAACCCACTCTGTAAAATAAAATAAAAATAAAAATAAATAAATGAAAGAAGAACCCTAAACCCTTTCATCCTCCTCTCACTCTCCCGTGCTCCATCTTCTTCCGTCAAGCCGTCTCCTCCTCCGTTTCAGCAGCTCGGTGTCGCTGCCGCCTGTCTCTCCCGTTCACGCCGCCGTCGTCTTTCTTTCGCTCGTGCCGCCGCAGCCTCCCCTAGCAAGTCTGCACTGATTTCTTACTCTCTCGTTGTTACTGGTATTCTCCCAATCTCCGTCTGTGCCTTTACTAAGTAGGACTTGTCTAACGAAATAATGGAGGAGCCGTTTGTATTTATTTATTGTTTGTTTATAATAACAATAACCGAATAGCAACGTAAAAGAAAGAAAGAAAAAGCCTTGCGGCTAAGACTTTTCAAACGGCCTTTTGATTTGTTGCATATATCTGTCAATTGAGGCTTTGATAATCTGTATCTTTGGTTTTTTCTGAAATTGTTTATGGACTATGAATTTTCCAGCATTTCCATTATTCTTTATTTATGTAGAACAGTCGAAGTAGTCTATATTATTATCCCATTCTCATTTAATCCCTAGCTTGTAGGAGCTATTTCGAAAGACCGAACAACCTCAACTTATTTATATTTTTAAAGCTCATTCAGCCTTAAAATTTCAAGTCCTCCAATGGCGGCGAAGAGCCAACAAAACAGTAAACCCAAAAAGAGGAAGCAAATTTCAGGCAACAAGGGTTCCTCTCATGGCTCCACTTCAAAGAAACCAAAGTTCGTCGATAATAAGCCCTCGAAGTCCCCTGGCCTGGGGACTGTTGGTAAACCCTTCAAATCGCCCAAACTGAAAGAAAATCAGCATTTCAAATCGAAGGTTGAAAAATCAGAAGCTAAAAAGGAGCCAACTACAAAGCGAGAACTTCGCCTCCAAGCTAAGGTCTGTTCTTGTAACATCGTTTCACATCGAAGGCATTTTTCTTATATTTTTTTAGTTTTGAAGTTTGGTTCAATCATCTGTTTATTTCAACAGATTGCTATTGCATTCTAATGATTATGTTCCTCGAGGAGATTACTTGAGTATTCTTTTGTGATTCCATCAGGAACTTGCAGAGGCTAGGAAGAAGAAAAGGAAACGACATTATGATTTGGAACATGTAAGTTTCTCAACTTTGAATTGTTACTTTCTGCCCCATTGATTCATCAAGCCTCGAGTTGGCACCAAGGATAATCTAGAGGGACCTCCTTAAAATATGCCATTTCGCTGCTAAGACCGGTTAAGCTATATTTCTCTCCCACTCACCATTGCATATTAATGTCAATGATGTTTTGAGACAAGGGTCTAAGCGTTTGAATGTGGGTTAGTTTTCTAACCAAGTTGAAACCAACCTTTAGAGTGAAGAAAAAACAAAAATTAAACTGACTAAACCGGGGGTGTGGGGACTAGGAGCGAGGAACTGAGGGAAAGCCGAGAGGAGTGAGCAACCAAAACCGACACTGACTACTGACTTCAGTTTCATTCAGTTCTTTAGTTCTCAATTTGCACCCTTGGTTTTTAGAGAGCGTTTTTAACATTCAGTTATTATCCCAAAAAATAGTTTCTTATAAAAAAATAGATTTTAACACAATGACTTAACTAGGTTTCCTTTTTAATCCTTCTTGCCTCTAACTATTCATTGTGTGCAGGAGCTTGCACATCTATGGGAGAAAATGAGGGTTCGTAATATCACCAAAGATGAAAGATCCAAGTATGACTATCATAACCAAATTTAATTCCCCTTGCCATCTCTCTTGTCATTGACATTACTTTTCTTAAATAACAGTTTTCATGATTGAATTTTCAGATGGATAAGTAAAGCATTAGAAAACATGAAGGGGAAGATCCCTGAAATTGCAGGTTCCCACGTGTCATCTCGTGTGCTTCAGGTGAATTTTCTGATCAATAGCTCTCTTGTTCTTCACAAACTTATTTTTTTTGTTCACTTTTAATTCTGTTTGGTGTTCTTCTATAGACTTGTGTTAAACACTGCACAGATGTTGAGAGAGAAGCAGTGTTTGAGGAACTAAAGCCTCATTTTCTCACTCTTGCTTGCAACACTTACGCAGTTCATCTAGTGAAGAAAATGTTAGATAATGGTATGCTCTTATATTACCACTTCCGCACCTTCTATGTTGATTTCTTCTAAACAAGGTACTGATTTTCTGCATGTTGTGTTTTTAGCCTCGAAAAAGCAGCTGGCAGGGTTTATCTCTTCTCTACATGGCCATGTAGCTTCTCTTCTTCGTCACATGGTTGGATCTTTAGGTATTTTTAAGGTTCCCTGGTGCTGGCTCATCCAAGAGTTTCAACTTTTAAGAATTACAACATGACTTGTTATATAAATAACATTATTTTACTTTCACAATGGTCAAATCTTGTACATCATTCTTTTGGGTTTGTATGTTCAACTAAGAAGAACAAACACTATAGCTAGGCTAGCGTGTCCGTGTCCAATACGCATAAGACACTTGGACACTTGTTGGATACGTATTAGACACTTGTTAGCACAACAGTTGTGTTAGACACTAGTTGTACAAAGTCAATATAGGTCCAACATTGTTAGACATGTATCAAACACTTATTAAGTATAAATATAAATAGACATATTAAAGTAAATTTTGAGAGAGATACTTCAAACTCATATCTTTAAAAATATAAATGTATAAGCTTATGGACTTTTGAATTTCCATATGGTATAAAAATGATATATATTTTTAATAATGTATATTTTAATAAATGTGGCCTTGTCATGTCTGTGTCTATCACAGTGTTTATGTCATATCGCATCCATGTCTTGTGTCACTATCCGTGCTTCTTAGATGTTCAACCAAGTCATCTGTCCCCCCTACCCCACCCCAACGAGCAAATGCATTTATTAATTAGCTTTGTTAATTTGTACTTATACATATACTTAGTTTTTGATCTCTATAGTCTCTTGTTTTTGTTTGTAAAAATATTTTTCTATGAATGATGCAACTCAAGCATGAATTTGAACATTCCTGATGTGATTGTTAACGTTGTACTTGCTTTTTTTTTTGCAGTCGTTGAGCATGCATACCATTTAGCGAATGCTGCTCAGAAACAAACACTTCTACTGGAACTTTATTCGGTGGAACTCCAACTATTTAAGGATTTGGTATCGATGAAAGAAAGCAGGTAAAAGTAATTAACAAATCTGATTGTTTTGTATTTTTCTTTAGCGGGATCTCTCATCGAAATTATGATGAAATTATGTTATGTTGCAGGCTAGTGGATGTAATCTCAAAATTGGACATTCAGAAAGCTTCAGTCTCGAGACACATGACATCAGTAATTCAACCTATTTTGGAAAAAGGGATAGTTGACCACTCTATCATACATAGGGTCTTGATGGAGTACTTTACCATTGCTGATAAGGTATTATAGAATGTTCCATGTTCTCTACTGTAGTACGAACCATTCTGAAATTCTTTAAGGAGTTATAATTTCTTTCTCAATATCTCTCCCTTTTTTTTTTCCCTAAATCAATTTGTTGGAAGACGTCTGCCGCAGATGTAATCCAACAGTTGTCCAGTTCATTTCTTGTTAGAATGATTCACACTAGAGATGGATCGAGGATCGGTATACTTTGCATAAAACATGGGAGTGCAAAGGTTTGCCTATTAATCTGTTTCTTGAAATAAAAACAAACCAACTAACTAATTTTTATAACATATCCTGACACTGAACAAGTTTGTTGTCTTGGATTAATTATCTCAGGAAAGAAAGAAAAGCATCAAGGGAATGAAAGGCCATATGAAAAAGATAGCACATGAGCAACATGCGAGTATGGTAAGCATTACTTTTTCATCCACACCTACTAAATCAAAGCCAATGTCGAACAGTTATATCTATTTAAGACAAATAAAAAAACTATGCCGATTTTTTAATAAATAAAAATGCTGCGTGTATGACAAAATTGAACTGAATCAACAAAATCTATCTAATAAATTGAATCAATGGCTTTTCTTTTCCTTTTTAATGTTAAAAAACCGAACAGTTTGACAAATTTGGTTTAAACTGAATAAAACAACTTGGCTAATTTGATTTTGTCGGTTTTTACAATTCCAACTTGCACTCTTAATCACATGTAAGTTCATAGATATTATCTCCCAGCTTGTGGTTATTTAGTAGAAGCCATTAGCATAAATTTGATCGAAATCACCTAGAATTGTTGAAGTGCTAAATGCTAGATTTTTTTTTAATTTTATTTATTTATTTTATCTGATTGTGAATCCACCCATGTGAGCTATTGCCACAATCACATGTACAAGGTTGGGGACACTATTTTTGTTCCTACAAGTGCTCTCATGGTGTTCCTCTTATGCTCTTTCAGGTCCTTGTGTGCATTATCTCAGTTGTTGATGATACAAAGCTCATTAGGAAGGTTAGTTCTTAACCATCTCTTACCAACTATTGTTCTATATGTTTATTGCATTATCCAATACATATCATAAGTTAGATTTTCATGTGTTTCAGATTATCATTAGTGAGCTTGAAAAAGATTTGAAGGAGCTTATTTTGGATAAGGTATTTATTCTTCTTTTCCTAGACTTTCCTTATTAAAGTCACCGCTTCTCCATAATGTAGTCTTGTTCTCCTGCTAGCTCTATATTTCTTTGATTATTATTTTTTTGTTCAATTTCAATTTCAGAGTGGAAGGCGTGTTTTACTGCAACTACTGCGTCCAAATTGTTCGCGATACTTCAGTCCCGACGATCTTGCCTCGTTAAATTTATCAATACCTTCTCTTTGCAACAAGGTGTTTTGATAGTTATTGATAATTCCGTTGCACAAGCACAACTAATTCTTACTTTTTGATGCAAACCGCCAACATTATAACTAAGACTATGCCTTCTTCTCAGAGTGAGTCAGAAGCTGACAGAGCGGAAGAGAAGGTTGAGAGCGAAACGGGCGAAATGGAAGGTGAGGCTGATGGAAGCAATGTTTCTGCTGAGGGCTCTGAAGTTGTCGAGGGCGGTAAAAAAGATCCTCTCATCAGAAGGCATGAGTTGTTGGTGGATAGTGGGCTTGCTGAGGTTTGTTGTTTTCACATTGTCTGATAACGCTTTTATATATGAACATGATGTATTAAAACCGAAACGAAACAAAAAGCGGAACACCCTAACCCCCGGGGGTTAGAGACCCTTACAAAAAAAACTCGCACGCACTCTTGATTTGTCTTCCAATCACCATCCCGATGTCCTGGTAAAGCTTCGGGAAGCCAATTATCAATCTTCGCTGGAAGAGGAAAGGATATATTGATAGTTTTCCCCGAACCTGTTTCTGCTGTGTGATCAGAACTATCAAACTTTATACTTTCATCAAATTGTTACCATTTCTTTAATCATGCTGCATAAATTTAGTTTGAATAATCACAACCAGTAACCTATCCAAATTGACTTGGATTGCTTTACATCTTACAGAAGCTTGTCGATGTATGCATCAATGATGCAGGGGAAATACTAAGGTCAAATTTCGGTCGAGAAGTAATGTACGAGGTATATTATACTAAAACTCGACAACTCCATGTCTAGTTTTCTTCTTCCATCTGTCTAGTAAGTTGTATCGATTTACTTTATTTGCCTGCATTCAGGTTGCGACTGGGGGTGCTGATGGCATTCTTCAAACGAAATTGGGTGAAAAGCTGAGTGCTTTGTATGAAGCTATAGCTTCAGTTGCAGCAGAGCCTAAATCTGAAGACGCAACCTCAGGAGATGAGCATGTCCTTGAAAATTTCCATTCTAGTAGGACTATAAGAAAGCTAATCTTGGACTGCCCTGCCTTTGCCCTCACTTTGTGGAACAAAGCACTTGAAGGGAAGTCCAAAATGTGGGCCCAAGGTCACAGGTTCGTCATAGATATTTCCATATTTCGGGCTTCATAATTTGTTTTTTTTTTCTTTTAAGAAACCGAACTTTCAATTGAAAAAGATGAAAGACTAAATAAGGGCATACAAAAAAAACAAGCCCAACAAAATAGTCCCAATAATTAAAAAAAAAGGACTCCAAACCAACAACATCAAACCAAGATCCTAATTAGACAAAGGTCTAGTGACTGACGCCCACAAGGAGACATTAATCTTCATCATCTCCTAAACTTCAACATTACAAAAAGAGGTTCGAAGTTTTAGTTAAGTTGAAACTGTTTCTTGAAAACCAAAGTAACCGATACGGTCAAATATACAAACCAAACCTACCAACTATTATTTGGCCCCAAAATCTGAACTAACAGATAGAAGCACGGTTACGTCATTGATACGGTGACATGTCATTTTCTAAAAATTTAGGACACGGCATGGACACAGCAAGAACAGTTTGTTAAAATATATATCATTTTTATACAAGAAGGAAATGCAATGTGTACTACATGTGTTTGACGTGTCTAAAAAATGTTGAAATCATATTCATTTTTTATAATTAGTTATCTAACACGTCTACAATTGTTAGTTTGATACATGTCCATGCATCTTAGACCAACACAAACATGTGATGATTCAAACCGCTTGAACCAACTCGTTTTTGTTGGTTTTGGCTTTTACTCTAAGACCATGTCCATGAGATATTATTAGTTCTCAAAGTTGTGTTAGAGTTTGTAACTTGGTTTTTTTTTATATTTGAAATCACAGTTGTAAGATAGTTCAAGCTTTCCTGGAATCCTCCGACTCTAATGTACGTGAGATTTCAAGAGTAGAGTTGCAGACCTTGGTAGACGAAGGCTTAATCAAAATCCCAGACACGAAGCAGTCTGCCGACAAAAGCTAAATGCCCAATTTTGAAAGGAAACTCAAATCTTCATAAACTTGCGCATCCCTGAGGTTAACTACAGCATATCTGTTGACTTCTTTTTCTTTTTTTTTTTCATTTTCTTTTTTAATTCTGAATCTAAATATATTTTATTTTTTTCATGGTCATCGGGTCTAAGTTTTGAGGTAGAAATGTACCATAAAGTAGACCCTGTTTTCTGAAAAATGATTATATATTTTAAAACTATCTGCTAGTTTAGATGTTTTATCTTTTGCTTTGAAGTTTCATTAATTATACAAGTCATAGATTTATGTTTAATTCTTTGAATGAAATTGGTTTAAGAAGAATTCTAATCGAAATTGGTTGTCTGAAAATCGCATTGAACTTAATTACCAAACCAATAAAACTAACTAGCAAACCTTGTAAAATAGAATAAAATGCATAGAAATTAACAAAGTATCCAAAATGCGCTAACGAGTAATGGTTTTGTACTGTAAAATTAAACCAAATAAAATTATTATAGTTCAAATCGATCAAATTAATGAGTTGGTAGCAATATTTGTGTGCTATACACTTGACCTTGAATATGAAGAAGTGTGGTAAATTTTGTTTGAAAATTTGCTAAAAAATTGTTTTCATATGTTCTCAATGAATTATAAAATATGTGCATCCTACAAAATTAAAAAAAATGAGACTAGAGTTAATTTTTTTGTCCAAAATTGCAAGTTTTTGTAATGTTCTTCAATGGTTCATTCCTACATTATCAAACTTAAATTTGTGTCAAACTTCATATCATTAAAATTAATGAGTATATGAATTGCAACAATTTGATAAAATTGAAAGTTTAGAGTAAAAATTGATACAATTCGATAAGTTTAGGGGTAAAAATTAAATTTTCTTTCATTGTTTTCTCTTGGGGTCGTTTGAAGCGTACATTATAATAACTTGTGCAATACTCACACAGTCTAAACAATTCTTCCTTTTAATAATATTATATAATTTTACAAATTATTATAACCTATATATTATTATAACTATGTTATTGTAAACCACCCAACACTACAAACAATTTTGTGTCCCTTAGTTTTTACAGCTATGAAAATTCAAACTCAAATTAACATTTATGATTAAATCCTTATAATGGGAATTAAAGATATGTAGGGGTTATTAGTGAATTTAGTTTGATTGAATAAGCTCAAATCAATATTTGTGATACAGGCAGCAAGCCTAAAATGTTGAATGGATAAAATAATTACAATTATGGAGGGTCACAGACTCCCAAATAATCAATGATAAATTCGAATAACCTACCACCGGCAAACCAATGTTTAGTGGTTGTATTTTAATAAACAATCTTTAGATAATACGACCACACGACAACGAAAGTGCACGTAAAATTTCAGGCATGACCGGTCGGCGGTCGTATCCTCAGATAAGAACCTTCGACCTTATTAAAAACTAATGTCCAATTTAATATAAACTTAATTCCAAGAAAAAAAAAAAACCAGAAGCATTTAAAAATAATTTATAGAACTTATGAATGTGACCTTTAAACATACGAACTGGAGTTTTCAAATTTGCCCCCCCACTCTTTCGTTAGGTATCTATGGCTAAAGTTTTATGATTATCCTTTGTTTTATAATTTTTTTTAATAATTAATGATTGGTCCTTTTTTTTATTATTTATTATTTTATTATTTTTTAAGTTTAGGCTTCCTTGAGCCATGAGCTCTCGTCTTTCTGTTCAAACTGTGATGATATGATACAAGTTGGATGCAAAGTTGGACAAACCGTATAAGATATAACAACCAATAATAAAAGTAAAGCAATGTTCTTTCTCCAATATATTTACCAAAGTCTTAAAATGATATCTTTTTATTTTACTCATTCATAGTATAAAATTTAAAGGGATAAAACCCTTTGGGAGGAGTGTTAGATTATATTTAATATTATCATTAATGTGACCCATATACATTTATTTCTATCTTAATCATCGGGCCCAATACATTGATGGGTCAATTAACTAAAAGGTAATTCCCAATTTAACACCATGATGGAAGGTGTATATATAAGGATAAAACCCTAGGAATTGGTCCTCGCTCTGTCTAATAAAGTAGAAGTTTCTCTCCCTCAAGAAACCCTATCAAGAAACCTAATCAAGCTCTAAAGGAAGGCTAAGAGGGAGAAACACAATCCTTCTCCACAAAAAGATTATCATGGATCCAGGTATGTTACTCTAACTCATGTTATCGTGAAAATCATATAGTTCAAAGATCTTGGTTTTATTGGATTATACAATATTAGGGTTTTATTGTATAATCATGTAATCTAATGTTTACAAGGAGTATTGATACCAACTCTAAATGTTAAAATCAGATCTTAAACATACATAAATATTGCAACACTTATGGATTATTTGGAGCGCTGAGTGAAATTGAGTAATATAATCCGGAGTTATAATAGTATGTGTTTGGTGTGGAGAGTATTCCACATATTATAATAATATTGGTTATTATAATATGTGCTCTAAATAAACTCTTACTTTTTATTTAGTTTATGCTAATTCGCCTACTATGTGTTTTTTAACACGGTAAACATCTTCAAGGATTTACTAATTTCAATGACACGTAATTGACTCCTAAGACCACATTTGACAACTATTTGGTTTTTTTATTTTTGTCATCATTTTTCTATTATGCATTTCATTTTTCTTAAGAAAACATAGCCAAATTTCAAAAACAAAAACAAATTTTGAAGGATTTAAACCACATAGTAATTGTTAATATATTCAATATGCTAATTCTTTTAGTACAATCAAGGTTTAAAATGTCGATATCGATGGAAATATCGAAGTCTAAATTTCATGGAAATGTCGATGGAAATATCGATAAGATGTCGATGTCGATGGATATTTCTGGAAAAATTTAATTTATTTTTTTAAAAAATATATTAAAATTAAAAAATAAACCTTCTACACTTTTTAAATGAGTTGAAATACTTGTTTATAATATTATACTCACATTATGTTACATTTTATTTCTATTTTTTTTAATATTTCATCAATTTTGTACGGAAATGTCGATTCACCCTTGATGTCGATGTCGAACCTGTGGACATGTGAAAATATCGATGGAAATGTCGACATGTCGATGGAAATTTAATACTATAAATATAAGGTTAGGAGATTCAAACTACAGATTTTGTGGTGGTTATCATATTCAATATGTCGATTGGGCTATATCCTCTTTGACACAATATCATAGATAAATTATGCTCTCTTTAAATTGCGATACTTAATTACGATTCAATCCAATGAAATGGAATATTTAAGGTGAATTGATTATTTAAGGTGAATTGATTTTCTTCCCTAATTTAAAGGTTTTTAATCCTCGATAACGATTAGCAAATTTAGAACTGCCAAGATTTCGAAGTGGGCCCACGCGTGTTGTCGTTCGGGGTTCGCTGAATGTGGGTCCACTTCCACGACCTCCGATCCAATTATGGACAGCTATTGAGATTTGTCATTATCTTTTTTTCTTTTTTCTTTTTCTATTTTTTTTTAAAGGAAATTGTCATTATCTTCTTCTTCTATCCACTTTCATCCATCCATTTACTAATGCCCACTCCACTTGCGGCTTCAATACTTACTCTACTTGGGTAATATTTCAATGTTTCTTTTATTTATAAAACATTCCATTGCTTATTATAAGTTAAAACCTTTAATTGTTTTATGCTTTTTAGTTTTTTAAAACATCTTCTCATCATGACAAAATGCCATTATAGCTTATGTCACAAGGCATTTCTTTTCTTATCTTCATTAATTAGCCAAAAATAAAATATTAACTACACCAAAGGTTGATTTGTGTACACTAAGACATATATACTTTTGACAAAAAAATCAAAAGTTCAAATCTCCACTCTCACATGCATGTTGTTGAATTAAAACAAAATGATACAAACCCTAAATTGTGTGCTAAAGTTCCCTGACACAATCACAAAAATCTAACATACTTGTGTGCTAAAGTTCCCTGACACAATCACAAAAATCAACATACTTGTGTGCTAAAGTTCCCTGACACAATCACAAAAATCAACCTACTCTAGTATTTTTAGTACAATAGTTAATGAATACATATCAAACTATCAATGTTTGGAATGATAATAGGAGTTAAGAAAATCGAAAATGAATTTTTGAAAATTCATTTTGCCTATCTTATATTTAATATTACTTGTACCCAAGGTTTAAAATGTCGATGAAAATATCGAGATCAATTTCAGGAAAATGTCGATAGAAATATCGATAAAATGTCGATGTCGATGGATATTTCTGAAAAAAATTTAAAAAATGTATTAAAATTAAAAAATAAACCTTTTACACTTTTAAATATATTAAAATACTTGCTTATAATATTATATTCACATTATGTTAAATTTTATTGCTATTTTGTTTAATATTTCATCAATTTTGTACGTTATAATGGAAATGCCGATTCACCATTAGTGTCGATGTCGAACCTATGAACATGTGGAAATATTGACGGAAATGTCGACATGTCGAGATGAATTTAATACCATGCTTGTACCTACCTTGTATTTGTTTAGTTATTTATTAATAAAATACAATATTGAGAAATAATGCAAATTAGAAAACTGAAAATGAATTTTTGAAATTTTTAAAAACTTGTATAGGGTTTGGAAATAGTTTTTCAAAATATTTTTTTAGTAAAATTAATGAACCTCTCCAAACTTGAAAAAAAATGCAACTATCGAAATTGGTCATTTGGTTTGGGCTTTTCAAAATAAATTACCACATGTAAAATAAAATGATTGGTAAACTACCGAAATTGGTCATTTTACATCGCCCGATTTCAAAAGTGTCCAATTAGAATAAGTACTATTTTTAAATTTAAAAATCTAGAAAAGTAAAAACAAAAATATTATGGAAAGTTTATATTTGATTATTTTATCTATATGTCGGAAAAAAAAAATCATATTTATCTATTTTTGTAAGAAAATAGTAATGTAAACAGCTAACACTTTTAACAGTACCCTTGACTTAACAGTCAAAACTACTCATTTTTACGCTTTTCTTTCGGCGATCGGAATTCGTTACCCAAACACCGAGCATACTTTTACAATGACGAAACTACCCTTGATATCCGCCCAGACGCTAAGTAAAGATTTATGTCTGGTTTTCCTCCAAACAAACGCAATAATCTCTCCAGATTTTAGGAATCATATTCGCCTTCCTGAATTTCTTCATTTCTTCCCCGCTCCTCTACTACTCCAATTTTCGAAGCCCTAGTTTCGTTCGCATTCGATTCTTCCAATTCTGCGGTTGTTTGAAGTGTTAAATTTGCCACAAATCATCTCACTTCGAGTTTTATGGTTTTTTCTTGAGGTTTCGATCTCCACAATTCGATTCCATGGCGGCCGGCGCAATGGCAACCTATGCGGGAGCCGCCTTGTTTATTTATTACCTTCTGAGCCGGAGATTAGCAGCAAAAGGTGACGAAGATGATCGGAATGGTAATTTGTCCAAATCGATTAGATCGGGAAGGAGAAGGATCTCCCGGAGGCCGGCTCAGGCGCCGGCGACGTGGTTTGAAACGATTACTACTCTATCGGAAACTCTTAGGTTTACATACTCCGAAACCTTGGGGAAATGGCCGATCGGCGACTTGGCATTCGGCATTAATTACTTGATGCGGAGACAGGTGCGCTCTCTTTTCCCTGAGATTATTTGTTCGTTCGATTTGTCAGACACGATTCGCGTTCTTTCACTGTTCGACGTGCATTTGCCTGTGGTTGTTTTTCTTTTGTCCTTTTTCTCCGTTTGGGTTCTTATTGAGAGTGCAATGAACTTTACAAAATTCCGATAGTAGTTTAAGAGCCTCAATGAATGTGCACATAGGACGTTGTTTTTTGTTTTAGAGTATTGATATGCCATAATTTATTGTTACCGATTTAGATTTTTTTATATATATTTTTTAATTGTGAATGCTTGTTGTTTTCCTTGTGCCAGAACTCGATAGTGATTTTAGTTCCGAGGTTATGTATTTTTGTAATCTGGATTTAGCGATGTTACTCTGCCACGAGTCTCGGTCTCTCACTGTTCGACTTACATTCGCCTGTGGTTTTCCTCGTTCCTGTTTTTATCAAGAGTGTGAACTACACAAAATTCTGGTTGTCGATTTAGACTTTAGAGCCTTCATTTCTTGAATGCGGACGTAGGAAGTTGTTTTTGATCTAAGAAACTTGACATGCCCTAATTTATCCTTACTGTGTTAGATTTTCCTGCGTCTTTTTTGTATATTTGTTTATTTGTGAATGCTTGCTGTTTTCCTTCAACCGAACTTTTGAACGTGAATTCAGTCTTGAGGTTGTACCGAATTTTCGATCTTCCACTGTTTTGCGTGCATTCGCTTGGTTGTTCATTTTTTTCCGTGTTCCTTTTCGTATCAAGAATGTGAACTACACAAAAGTCTTGTGGTCGTTTAAGAGCCTCTATTTCTTGAATGTGGATAGAGGTCGTTGTTTTTTATTTGAAAGTCTTCACATGTCGTAATTTATTATTACTGTTTTAGAATTTTCAATGGTTTTTTTCCTTCTTCTGGATGATTGTTGATTTCCTTGTACCGGAGCTTGAAAGTGAATTCAGTTCTGAGGTCGAGTAGTTTTTTAATTTGGACATAGTGTCGTGACTCTTCTTGCAGGGTAATTTACAAGTTGCTAATGTGTATGCGGGCAACGACAGTGTACAGCTTAAAGGTCCTGAAATTATTGCAGAGTTGAAGAGTTTTTTGCGGTTGCTCACCTTTTGCATGCTTTTCTCTAAGAAACCGTTTCCAATCTTTTTGGAATCTGCCGGCTATTCTCAGGAGGATGTGCTTATTCAAAAACCGAAAGCTGGGGTATTTAACCTTCTAGAACTTCACTTGTTTAGATTCTCACCTTGCTTTAAATTCATTTCAAGCTTGCTCA
Organism: Trichosanthes cucumerina; assembly: GCA_036507285.1. Taxonomy (NCBI): domain Eukaryota; kingdom Viridiplantae; phylum Streptophyta; class Magnoliopsida; order Cucurbitales; family Cucurbitaceae; genus Trichosanthes; species Trichosanthes cucumerina. The sequence goes on along the minus strand of CM071840.1, from coordinate 79,530,199 downwards.
TTGCGGGATTTTTGTTTCATGAAAGCTTGATGGTCGTTCTTAGTTATCCTTTTCAATAGGCCTGCCTAATCACTGATTTTTATCTCTTCTTAGTAATTTTAAAACCATGACTACGTTGATTGTTGATTCAATAGCATTACTAATTATCGACATTATAACAAAATCAGTCAGAAAAGTAAATGGCCGTAGTGGTTGAAGACTTGCTAATTCCACAATAATCTATACACTCGATGTCCCCTAGATTTGATGCTTGCCTATGCTCGCAATATCTAAATATCTTCTTTTATGATTACTCGAGTTTTAGTATTGTTTCCGGTGGTTAGAATTCTTCATCTGAGGAATAAATTTCTCTCTGTTTCTTTAAAAAAAAAAGAATTCTTCATCTGGCTTTGAGTTTTTGACCATCGTTTTTAATTACTACCTTTACTAAATTGCAGATTTTGAAGCCTGCCTTTACAATAATTCGTGATAGTAATTCGAAATGCTTCCTTTTATTGATTCGGGGTACTCATAGTATCAAAGATACATTAACGGCGGTAACTGGTGCAGTGGTTCCTTTCCATCATTCAGTTATACACGATGGTGGGATAAGTAATCTAGTTTTAGGATATGCACACTTTGGGATGGTTGCTGCAGCTCGTTGGATTGCAAAGCTAAGCACTCCTTTCTTACTCAAAGGTCTTGATGATTTTCCCGACTACAAAATAAAGGTGCGCTATTTTCTTCCCTTCTGTGGTTTTTTAATCTATCCATACGTATGTAAAATCAATTCATTCATTATTCTTTCTTACACTGTCCTTGTTTCCTTCTATTAACCTGATGCCACTGGCTGACGAAAACTTCTATTTTGCCCATAACTTTATTGTTCTCCCCAATAGTTTCCGAGAATGCATTCTGCTATTCTTTTTGGCTTTTTTATTAGCTGCGAGACCTTTTAGTTTTATGAAATGTTTAATTATATACTTGAGGAAAATTGGGATGTGCAGTTGGTGATCGTTTTTTAAGAGGACTCTTTATAATTTCTCGTCTCATGGATATTAATTTTTGATAACTAAGCACGACATTCTGTTGTCATGGGATTTATCATATTAATTTTGTGAACTTTTTGATAAGTGATACTGTTCTCTATATTATTTATTCACTGCTACGTCATACTGGTCTTCAGCAAGGTATCCAAAATCCTCACTCTATCGAATATCTCCAACTCCATACAAAAATTACCACCCACCCGACTGGTCCACCCCAAGGAGAAAGAAATCTTAGAAGGATGTTGAAGCCACATATTTCAAGTTTGAAATAAATCGTAGAAGAAAGATGTGTTGAAGGCACGGATATCATCAAAATACTCTTCAATTCTACTCCTTTTAACTTGGGTAATCCTCAAGGCTCTTCATAACCCCACCCACATCTCCACATGCACACATCCACCCTAGTGGCCCATCATGAAGGGAAATAAATATTAAAAGGACTCCTCGTCATAGTTTGAATGCAAATAGGTCCAAGGACCCAAACCATCATGGAAGGACCTAGTGGTCAATAAAGGTCAATGTCAATAGTCAAAAACTTAGAGATAATAGGTCTAAGCCGGTGGCCACCTACTTCAGATTTTCCTTGGCAACCAAATGTAGTAGAGTTGGATAGTTGTTTTTGTGACAATAGTTGAGGTGCTTGATAGCTGGCTAAAAAAAGGAAAAAGAATCCGAGCTAACCCACATCTTAGAGATTGTATAAGCATACAAAAGATCGATCCAGTCGTTGGAAGAAAGAACCTGTCGAACCTTCAACCACTAGGAATGTGAGTTAGACCAGTCACCAAATAAACCTGCCATTTGAGAGGAGGGTCAAGAAGGCCTGAGTTTTCAATATACCCGGTTGAAAGCTCCTCATGGTTCTAGTAGTAGTTCAGCCCTCATTCAACTTCTTGATCAGAAATCAATTCACGTTGAAGTGTAAGCCCGTTATCTCACTAAAGTTCTCAGCCAATCACATTAGTGTAAAAAACCTCTTTACCTATCCTGCTTTTAATTTTTTTCTCTCCCTCCTAGGCCTTTGACATTCCAAGAAATAATCTTGAGAAACAATTACTTGTCAATCTTCTAACTTCTAAGATAAGATGAGATAAATTTTGAATCATGAAAGATCGATCATCCTGCCTGTCTTCAAGTTTAAGATGAGACTTCTACATGCTACTAGGTAGTAAGCTAGCTAGGTCAAAGTCGAAGTAAAAAATAGATAATGAGCAGTTTTTTCGGCTTTGGAAAAAAAAAAGGAGATTTACAAGCCAAGTATTACTTATAAATTGAAAAATAAAGGAAAATACTCTAATGAGCTGTTTTTCTGTTTTGGAAAAAAAAAAGAGTTTGAATATTTGATCTACTTTTCCTGTAGAGCACATTGCTAATGCTTAGATTTTCACATCCAGATTGTTGGGCATTCTCTTGGTGGTGGAACCGCTGCTTTATTAACATATATTCTTCGAGAACAAAAGGAGTTCTCTTCTAGCACTTGCATCACATTTGCCCCAGGTTTGTTTATATTCCTTTCTTTTCTTCTAACATCTGATATTTAGTTTGCTTTGTTTTAATGGATTTAATCTATGAGAAAAGCATGTATTTCAATCCATGTTTTACAACCGCTTTCTTTAGTCATTGCTTTGTTTCAATGGATTTAATAACTGACCAACATGTTTCACAATGGTTCTTTTTTCCTTTCTTTCTTTTTGAATATGTGAGGTCGGGTAGATTTGAGAATATATGCCTTAACCAATTGAGTTATATTCGAGATTTTTTTTTTTTTTGCTAATAATCATATAAATATGCTGGATTACCTTCATGCTTATTATTATTATTATTTTGACGAGCAAGTTTCTATAAACCTTTCTGATTGAAAATTTTACGCGCTGCTGGAATTTTGCCTCTATTGTATTTGTTGCATGTCAAATCATAAGAAATCATAAGAATAAATCTCGAGGTGTATTAATAAAAGTGTTGTTGCCATTGCCAATGCCATTACTATTTTTAATTTTTATTATTATTATTTTTTCCAAAAAGTTGTCACAATCTTTTTCCTGACTTGTATTTTACTACTTCATCCTTTGCTTTTGCCTTGCCATTATTTTGTCACAATCTGAACCGTTAATAATGTAGTGGCTGACGTGTATTTCACTGGTATTTGTGAAGCTGCTTGTATGACATGGGAGTTGGCAGAATCGGGTAAGCAGTTCATCACTACAATTATTAACGGTTCAGATCTGGTGCCCAGCTTCTCTGCTGCTTCTATAGACGACTTGCGATCTGAGGTAATGAAACACTTGTATTGTACTCACAAGATTAATGTTTTTACTTTTAGACAGATAAATAAATTCGCATTTGAGAATTCTGACCAAGTGACTTTGATAAAATATAATATTCTTCTGTATTATAGAGTAATTAACTTGAAAGAAAATGATTTTACTTAGAAAAATGAAATTAAAAATTGTCTATCCCTGAAATTTCTCTAACTTAACTTAAACTTTGATCTCCCTAAATAATTTTCTCTCCTATTTTTTTTAACTTTCCGTCTCTTTTTCATTCTTGGAACTTTCGTCTCTAATTTGAACTCTATCCTTCGCTCTTTAACGTTTATTTTTCTATTTGTTTTTCTTTTTATCTTTTCGTACTTTCTCTTTTATCTTTTCCTTTTTTAAATAACAAAGAACTACTTCCTCTTTAACTCTACCCATCCAATCTTTATTCTCTAAAATTAAAACTCTCTTGTTTGTTTCACTCTGATTTTTATATATATATTTTTTCTTTTTTTTTTTATTAAAAAAGATGGAAAACGTTGTCAAACATATTTTTCAAAACTAAAAGTTATCAAATATATTTGATTTTACTTTTTTTTAAAAATAGGGACTGAGAATCAAACCTTTTTTTTTCTCCTTTTGGTCTTATAATTGGATGGTTATCAAATGTAAAATAATTTTATCATTCTTATAAAATTTTAAAATATGATGTATTAATATTATTATTATTGTATTCTTACGATTGGTTATGAATAGGTGACAGCATCATCATGGCTGAATGATTTACGAGATCAGGTAGAACGTACCAGGGTCCTCAATGTTGTTTATCGCTCTGCAAGTGCTCTTGGCTCACGCCTTCCATCTATTGCTACTGCCAAAGCCAAGGTCGCCGGTGCAGGCGCCCTTCTCCGCCCCGTCTCTACCACCACACAGGTTTCATTCTTTCTTCCTAAAATAAAACTTAAGGTACCAAACTCAGATTCATTTGTTTTTTAAAAAATTAAGATTATTTTCTCACCCTTTCTTTACCATGACTTTTATATTTCATTTTAATTCTTAGAAAATTTTCAAGCACAAAAACAAATTCTTAAAAATTATTTTTTAAGGTCCTATTTGATAACCATAAAGTTAAAACTATTGATACTTCAACCTATGAAGTTTCCTTACTTTGTTTTCTACTTTTTACCTATGTTGTAAAATACCAAGCCAAAATTTTTGAAACTAAAGCTTTCATTTGGTTTTTTAATTTTTGATTTTAAGTCGATACTACTTCTACCTATGAGTAAACTAAAAAAAGATAGTAGTTTTCAAAAAAAAGAAAAGAAGACAGTAGTTTTCAAAAATTAAAAATTCGTTTTTGGAATTTAACTGTAAACTCAAATGTTAAAACAAATGTAAAGAAATTGTGAGAAAATAAACACAATTTTTAAAAACAAAAAATCAAATGATTATTCAACGAGACCTAAATTGTTAACTTGACTTGGTTTTAAAAATATTAATAGAAAGTGAATAACAAAATAAAAGTAGTGTTTATATGCTTAACTTTCAAAAATCAAGTGGGGGCAGAGAAATGAGACATTTTCAATTTTTTCTTTCACTTGTCGTTTTTAGATTTGACATTAGCATTAAATCGTTTTAATTTAGGCTGCTGTGAAAAGTGCGGTTGTGAGAACTCGCTCCTCTTTGTCTTCCTGGTCTTGCATGGGCGCTCGCAGACGAAATGGAGGCATTCTATCAAATCCTACCGAGGAGTTGCCAGAAGCCCCTCTAATAACTGAAAGAGCGCAAGAAGTTACCCTTACTACAACTGAAAAGAAAAAGAAACATGAGTCTGCCTCTTCAGGTGATGATAGTTCAGATCACGACACGGATGAGGAGCGACACCACCTCGGCCATGAAGAAAGAATCATTGCCTCCACCGATGTCGAAGACATTACAGATGGTGAGTTGTGGTATGAACTGGAGAAGGAACTTCAACGACAAGAGAAAAAGGTCGATGTTACTCGAGATGCCGATGTAGCTGCTGCAGCCAAGGAAATCGAAGAAGAAGAAGCAGAGAGTATGCTAACAGATGTTGAGGGAAGCAGTGAAATGCCATTGTCTTCTTTGGATTCATCAGAAAATATTAGGTTCTATCCTCCTGGGAAAACCATGCATATTGTTTCGGTCCTGTCACCAGATTCCAATAATTTAGTTCATGACGATGACGATGAGATTGTGCAAGAAAGAGTTGGTATATACGAGACGCCTAGAGAATTGTATAGTAAGCTGCGTCTCTCTAGAACAATGATTAATGATCATTATATGCCTATGTACAAAAAGATGATGGAATTGTTGATCAACGAACTTGAAACTGATGTATCAAGCTGTTATTAAATGTAAATAATTTCATAAGCCTAAAATATGAATGTTTTTCATCCAAAATCCAGAAGATAAAAATGTTTCCAGTAACACAAACGAGAGTAATACCAATTCTCTAAAAAAATCTCTTTTGATAACCATTAGCTTTTCGTCTTTGAGGATTAAATTAGTTTTTTCATAATTTCTCTAAAATAATTTTCATCTCTCTTAAACAAACCTTTAAATTCTTAGTAAATTTCTTTTTTTTTTTTTTGAAAACTATTTAACTAAGAATTCAGGAAAGAAAACAATCTTAAATGGTTATCAAAGAAGCTTAAGTAATTCCTTAGGTAATTTTTTCAATAAAATCTTGTTTTCCATTTAAAGTTTCATTTGATTAATTTATTTCGTTTTTTTCTTTAAATGAAGCTCTCTAGTTTTCAAAATTTTTAGTACAAAATATCAATTTTTTGAGGATATAATTGACTTTCAAAATTTCAGACATTTTAATAATTAGATGCTTTCAACTTAATTCATCTTGGATTTTCCTCAATATTTATGTCTAAAATATTTTTAGTTAAATTATAAATTTAGTATCAGTACTTACAAGTTGTGTCTATTTGGTCAAAGTGTCTAATAAACATTTTCTGTACTCTTTACATAGTTAATTTTTATTTGTTTAAAGATTCGATAGAATAAGATCATTTTTTATACTTCAGTTTTCTTTCTTTTTCTTCAAAACCAATCTCTAAAAATAATTTCGGAAACAATTTTTTATACAACCTTTTAGTAAACGGAAAAAGGGGAAAAAAAATCTGTTTCCGAACCACCAACGTAATGCATAATACATAGCTTAAAAAATTTACCTTACTTTTCGAACCGAAAATCAGGCTGCCAGACTCATCACGAATCTTCATGGCAGCCGCCATTCAATCTCCATGGCAGAAGAAGATTCATATCTAATCTCCAGTAATATCTGGAAAAAAGATATCCGGGTAATATGTCTGAGAGGTAATTGCTAAGCCGTTACTTTGAAGATGATTTGCTATAATCAAACTAAATTGAACATAGCATAGAAATATTATAGACCAATTGGTTTTGTTAAATTTTTATTGGTTTTTGAAGTTTCATGTACCACCCTCCGTTCTAAAACAAATGTCCTTGACATGGATTCATTAAAGTTCTTAGCTCGATGGCTAAGATACAAATTATTGCTTACAAGCATATAATATGTTAAGATTGTACCTCAAAGCTTCTAAGGATCTATAAAGCCTTCTCTGCAGTTATTTTGTTCTGCAAAATCAACCGCCATATCGAAACTTGACGGATTCTGGGGGTTCCTCTTCCATAATGCCTGAACCATTAGCAGCCAAATATTCACGGATGGTTGTTCTACGATCTCCAAGGAAAGTGTGATCCAGAAAGTTATTATAAGCTGTGTCGCTCAAGTTTTTTGCAGCTAAAACACTAAGAAAATATCATCACCTTCAGTTAGGCAGAGAAGTTGATATGAACAAGTTTTTTTTTAATGAAGATATGAACAAGTTGTGGATAGAGATAACAAACAACTAATAATGATATGTCCTAAATTTTTTTATTAGAAGCAAAACTTCATTGATTAGACAAAATAATTTTGAAGAGGGCAAGGCATCGTCTTAGTAGAACAGCCACTAATAAAGAAAATAAATCTCAATACGCTAAACTCAATACACTACACAAATTAGCTTAAGAAACAGTTTACTGATGATTTTTCCTACTTGGAAAGGAAACTCCAAACTTGTGTAATTTATTCCAACAAGCAGCAGATTAAACAGCCTCAATCACTTATCAGGTATACTAATGGAGTCACAATCACTACCAACAAGATAGAATAACTAAAAAATGAACGTTTCATGCTTGATATAAACCTAGAATTTCTACTTCCACTATTCTAGCGCCCACATATTTTCTTTTAAAAGATTTAAAATCTACTGAGAATAGAACACAGCGGGATATATTTTTTTCGAAAGTGTACTCAGAGATGATTATGGTAAGATAATCTAGAGCAGCATCTGAAATGCTAAACCATTTTTTTTTTGTGCATGTACACTATCAAAATGAACAGAAGCATGTGCTGATGGTCTCAACTTTAATAGATCTATATGTATAGCAATGGACCTTGAACGAAATTAAACATTGCCTTGTTTCAAAGTTTCATGCTAAATTCTTCTGCTATTCTAGGAAAATATTTGTTTAGGAACGCAGAATGGGAACTGAAAAAAAAATACTTACCAGTGTCGAAGATAGACACGACAGGGTAAGATATCATCTCTCCAAATCTTATCAATATTATGACGACCATAATGCTGAAAATAAATGTCCTCATTTCCTGATATCAGTTGAAATAGCCAACAATTTAGCAGAGACTTTAAATTTGAAGTAGCATTTTCCTTATTTCTAGGTTTTCTACTTTGACTTCCATAATTCTTCACGTGTACTTTGGTATAACTACAACAGCAGAATAGTTTTGAAGAGTACCTTTGCATCGCACTTGGAAGAATTCCTCATCAGTGGATCGAGAACAAAGCACCTGCAACAATGTACCATTAAAATATCAGTTGAGCACTATTATCATGTAAATAACAGTGACCTAAGAGTGTACATAATATATCATTAATCATCACAAATACCGCTGGTTTATCATATAGCTTTCCATCTAATGTTTCAGGAAGAACCTACAACAAAAACACAGTTCTCAAATAGTACCATCAGAAATCAGCCTCACAGATTTGATCAGAAATAAAATAATAGACAAGAACCAAATACTTACGGCTAGAAATCGAAACTCAATCTCTCTCTGTATAAAAGCTGGAATCTGAAAATGTTATGCAGCATAAATAAGACTTAGAAATTATTCCTCCTCACATCAAGGTTTAATTAATCTATATGAAGTTCTGTTAGTGCTACCTCAGACTTCTTAATCTCGAAAACCGTAATGATGATAGTTTCTCCTTCGCAAGGCTCCGCACACAAGCTTGAAATCTCCTGATATGCATACGTACAGCACGTTGTTAAACATCATGACCAAATTTCTTAGGTCAAAGAAGAAATTAAACTTAACAAAATGAAAGAAGCGGAGGAAGAGAAGAGCAACCATAAATTATACATGTAGCTTACTTCTCTTTTCACAAAATTTCTTTGAATCCAATCAGAAATACTACAAATAAAACAGAAGGCAAAGAGTCTCAAAGAATAGGAAAACCTTGGTTTCAGGTTTAGCAATGCCGCGCTCAAAGAATACAGGAGCTACATTTCCGAAAAGGCGTCTGAAACCGTTCAATCTCGCCATTCTAAAGTTGATCAATTCAGGAAAGGTACTTCGCGCACTCCTCTCTGCAACCACAGAGAGAGAAATCAAACACACAAACGATGGCTCAAAACCTAAAATCTACGATCGTGATGATGAAACGATCAAGACGATATCAATCGCACATACCAGAGAGAAGAGAGCCGAAGCCACAAACGGAAATGTAATCGTCACCGGAGAAGACGGCTTCAAAATCGGATTCATCTCGCAGTTCCTTCGGTTCATCTTCGTTCACCATGGAATTCGACATTCCGCGGTTGAAGGACGCGTTGATCGAAGATATTTTCCGGAGGTTACTTCGAAAAACCAGTCCGGAGCCGGAACAAAGAGGAGAGTGCGCTATGCAGAAAGAGAGAGGCCGAACCAGAAACGTAGAGCGGATTGGAATGTGAAGGGAAGCGGAATGCCCTAGAGAGAGAGAACGATGAGCAAATTGGAGAGTGAGACAATCAGTCATCGCCCGTGAGAATTAGAAACTCAAACGATGCCTGTGTTTCCGTTTCGTACTTGTGGAGCGACTGAGACTGAGAGTGAGTAGGAATTGTGATTTTGTGGGAAATATATATATATATATATATATATATATAGAAAAAAACTGATTTTTATCAATTTAACTCTACACTTTTCATTTCATAACGGATGTAATCTAAGCTTCAAACTTTAATACCTTCCACAAGTTTTTTTTTTTTTTTTTTTTTAGAACAACCAAACTACAAATTTAAAGTAAGAAATTTAAAACCACATAGAAGGCCCTCCAATCCAAACTCCATCTTTCCTCAACTTAGTCGATCTTTGTGCTAGCTTATGTGTTTCTTAGTTCAAATCACGTGGTATATGCTTAAAAGCAATCGTCGTTCATTCGTCCTTTAGATAAAAAAGTAGATCTGTAAAATCTCGAGGCTTAGAGTGATCGACAAAGTTCTCCTCTATCAGACAGAAAGCTTCCAAGGAATCAGATTCTACTCTGAGTGGGAAATCCTTGTTTGATATAGACTTCAAACCCTTGATTAAGCCCGTAATCTCTAATAGGCCAATTTGTAGAAATAAATTGATGACCAACACTTATTATCCGTTCTTCCCAATCCCGAACAATCCAACCTATTCTACCACATTGTTTCTCGATAGACCACGAAGCATCAATATTGAGACTCCACCACCCTGGATCCGGTGGTTGCCAAGCAAGTGGGATGCCTTGCCTGAAAGTCGTTTGTAGGGCATAATCTGACCACCTGTTTGTAAATTCGCCAATTTGACTCCGTGTCGTTCTTACAACGTCTTCCCAGTCTATGGCTCCAGGACAATGAATCATCGTATTCCTGCATGACCAAATCTTCCATAGGATGACCAAGAAAACTTGAAAATCAATTTGATTTTCATTCTCCATGATCTAACAAAAGTAGCCAGTCGCCGCCCAAGAGTTCCTGAAATTATAAAACAAACCAACATTAGTACGTAGGAAATGTTTCCAGAATCTCTGCGTTACCTTGCAACCCCAGAAAAGATGATTGTAGTCTCTGGTTGTTTCTCACAGAAAGGACACCAAGGGTCCAACTCCAAACCCTTTTGGATCAGATTTGTTATTGTTGGTAGAATATTGTGAATGATCTTCCAACAACAGATTTTAATTCTATTCGGTACTGAGGTCGACTATAGAGTCTTCCACATAGATCGTACCCCCTCACTAGCCGCGCTCGAAGCGTCCTTAAAATTCCCGAGTCTCAAACCCAAGTGATAAGCACTTTTAACCGAGAAAATACCTCTGTTGTTGAACTTCCACACTATCTCATAATTCCGATGTACTCCAACACGCAGAATCTTAAGGATATTTGTTGCATCATCACAAAGGAACATAGTTTGAGTTCTCTCTACATCCCAAGAACCATCATCCTGAAGTAACGAATTAACCGAGCACCTCTCCAAAGTTAGGTCCACTAGTATGGGGTTCTCCTACCATCAATCGTAAACCATGAATCATGCTTGATACTCACTTGGGAGCCATTTCCTATTTTCCACCGGTATCCTTTCTTAAAAAGATCACGATCCCAAAGAATATTGCGCCAAGTGAAGGATGGATTAGAGCCCAAAGAAGCTTGTAGAAAATTCCCTGAAGTACCTACCCCTAAGTACTTGGTATAAGAGGCTATCAATATTTTGTAGAATTTGCTAGCTCTGTTTTGCAAGCATCGCCTGATTGAACAAGGCTAGATCCCTAACCCCCATCCCCCACTTTCCTTTGTAGATACCTTCGACAAGTTTATGGTCAAATTTTAATTTTCCTCTCTATAACTTTTATAATATATAAAGTGATTTAAGTCATGCTAATCTTATCTATATATATTTGGTAAAATATGTTTCTTTAGTTTTGGTCATTAGTTTAAAAAATGGGCAATTTAGTGCATTACTATTAGAAAAATAGTTTTAAAAAAATCTTAGACTTGACCCTAGAAAATGATGATTTTAACCCATATGATTTTTTTAAACACGACTTAGGTGCAACCTATCTATGTCTTGTTGCCCACTTTAGTACACATTGGAAAAGAAAAATTCTATTTTTTTTTCATTGTAAATCATAAGATCGAGCCTCATGGACTACATCCAACAATAGACTCATTCTCCACCAAATTTAAAACCTAAGCTGGAAAAAGTCAAATCCATAATACTCTCTGTCAAACAAGATCACGACCAACGAACATATTTGAAATAATATTGTATACTCTAAGAATATGAGCCAAAGATATACAATTAAAACTAGATCTAAAAATAAGAATATCTTGGATGTCTATGTCCATTGAGCATAATAATGTTATGATGAGAATCAACATTGATTAGTCATTCCACTAGCCAATTTAAGACCATATATCAAGGATGGAAAATACTCGAGTGCAGTTTTGTGCAACCCACTTTATCACTATAGAAAAAAGATTAGTTTTTTTGAGTGATAAAGTGGGTTGCACAATACTTAAGTACAACTATCAAGGATTGCATATGGTTTAGATAATAGGATGACTTGAACTTTATAAAACTGCAAATATACATTATCTCAGAACTTCTAACAACATCCATTCCAATGTTCTATAAATACGATATAGAACAATAAAATACAATATACTTTCACATAAATATAACAATAGCATGCCCTTTATTATTAACCTTCCCATTCACATACACTATATATATAGTTTTTTTCTTTTGCCTTTTCATTATTACGCAAAGACTCAATTTTAAATGTAAGACCATCTTCATACATTATATGCCCCTAAATACACCTACTAAGACCTTATATTTTATGAATGTTCCATTTATTTAGCTAAAGTTCTTCATCCATATAGTGCCCAAAAGGCTATGAAGAAGCAATATAACTACCCTTCTAAACCTATTTGTTATTCCACACAGAGAAAAAGAGTCTCAATATAAGCTATTTTACAAACATTATTTCTTCACATAGAGGAAACTTCGAGACCTTTTCAATGATTTTCTGAGGATGAAGCATGAAAAAAGAGGCAAATGGCCGATATGTCGTCCCTTGCAATGCCTCGTTTCTTGGATTTCCATGCAAGAGCAGCACAATCCACTAGCCTTTTGGCCGACATTTCCCTATTTGTCGTTGAAGAAACTATGCGAATTGCTTCATGATTCGACATGACGTCCCAAACCTAAACAAACAAATTAACAGCAAGCACAGATATGTTCAAAACCATTACATGGATTTCATCCAAGTTGTTCTTTCTTCCAGGTGATTATATTGATAATTTCAATATTATGCAAGATAAGGTTAAATTTTACAAATCAATAATGGAGAGAAACGAGAAATAAGTGGATAGCATAATGTTAATAAAAGAAAATATTTTTTTTTTTAAGGTTAAATTATAAGTTTAGCCCTTTAAACTTCGAAAATTGTATCTATCTATTAAAATTTTCTTTAAAATTGCAACTTTGATCCCTATGAATTGGAAAAAGTTAGAACTTAATTATATCTATAGTTTTAAAAGTTAAAATTTCGTCCTCTTAGAATTAGTCCTATGGTTTGGTAAAACATTCCTAAATAATCAAAAACTATTTATGAATGTTTTATCAAACCGTAAGACCAATTCTAACCCTTAAAACTCTAGGGACTAAATTCTAATTTCATCAAAACCGTAGGGACCAAATTTATAAATCAACCTAATTTCTAAACTTTAAAAAGTATACAATAAATCTTAACTTTATCAATCTAAAGGCTCCCTTTCACTTTTTAAAAAATATTTTTAAGTATTTACAAAGTTATTTTAGGAAGACAAATTATTCAATGAAGGTGTCATAATGTTTTTTTTAGTACATCAACATTTGGGGGTGGGAGGATTCGAACTCATGACCTTTTGGTTATAAATCTTATTTGATGTCAGTTAAGCTAAGCTCTTGTCGGTGAAGGTGTCATAATGTGAATGTGTCATGGATATGGCAATCATTTTTATGCCTTTAATAACTTTTAGATATAAATTACAGTCAGTATTAGAATAGTTAGGGAAGGAAAAAAAAAAAACTTAAATATAATTCCAAATTTTAAAAATTAAAAGAAAAAGGGAAAAGGCATACCCCATCAGTGGCCACAATGACAAACTGATCTTGAGTGGTAATGATTCGGTGGGTAACATCAGGCACAGAAATGAGGCCGTACTGTTTGGTGCAGTAATCTCCAAATGCTCTGGAAATTGCCAAACCAGGCGTCCCTGCGTTGGGAGTCCACACTCTGTAAACGCCTGGTTCATCTTTTAAACATACCACTCGCCCTTTCGATTGTTTTATTCTCTCAGCCTCCTCTGCAGTAATTAACCACATAACAACGATTAATTTAATTTCAGTCTGATTAGATAATCATTTTAACTAGTTTGTTCTTTCCTACGAATGTGTGAATGTAGAGCTTTAATTAAATGGTAATCTAACAAAAATTAATAGAAGGAATTGATTGAATACTCAACAAAGTAATGAGGTTAATCGATCAAATTAAAAATTTATGGGTGTGATTACAATAATACTTAACAAAACACGAGAGGTTAATTAATCAAATTAAAAGTTTAAGGGTGTGACTATGAATTGTAACATATCCTTTAGTTCAGAGTTAGTTTGTGCAATTTTTTTCTAAAATTTTTAAACTGCCCTCAATCTTCAAAAATTAAAAGATTATACATTGAATATGTAAAAGTTTGTTCAATTTTTGGCTTTGCCTAGGTTTGTAAATGAGATATATAATTAGCAACATTCAACCAAGTAAATGAAATCGATGGATTAAATTAACAATTTAATCAAATATAGAATTATGACCTAAAAAAGTATTTTTATTTATTTATTTTGAAATATGACTAAGAATTCATATGCTTCCTAATAAGGGTAAAATTGATACGAAAAAAAGGAAAAGAAACCCACACAAACTAGCAAATTAAAAATGAAATCGTTATTAAAAATGGATCATAGTTTTACTTTTACCTAATTTCAAAGCTAAAAATATTGTCATGGCAGGTTCATGTATGGATTTGACTGGTTGTTTTATATTGATGGAGTCAATATTCTTGACTTATTGTACTTACATAAAACTACGTGATATGATTTTTGTAGATTTGTAAATGAGATATATAATTAGCAATTTTTTTTTAAAGAATATAATTAGCAAATTAACAGACCAAAGTAAAAGAATTTAATTGTAGTGTAGCGTCTAACCAGGTAAATTAGGTCTGAAATCAACAGAGAGTTGAACTGGTTTCAAGCAGCCATCGTCCTCAGAAGTTACAGCTAACACAGCTCGTGAATCGCCAGCATTTGCAACCACAAGATGTCGGCCCTGCGTTTCAGTTTCAAACCAAAACAAGGTGAGAGAATTAATCATAAATCATCTTAAAAGAAATTTGTAAATCAACTTCCAACTATTTACCTGTTTAACCACTGTCAAAGCCGTTGTGCCACTGTAAAAAGAATCAATGCGAGGGTGTTGCTTGAGCTCCTCATCAATGGCGGCGTATGTTTTTAAGCAAGATTGCTTCCATATTTTGGAAGGAATTAGAAGGTTTTGGTTGGCTTCCAATATCGAAAGGTTTTGTTGCCAATTGGTCAGTAATTGCGCAGGCAGCGACTTTCTGACCTGTTTGCTAACCATGTGGCCCCAAGGACCATGTCCATCAAAGATCCCACAGAAAACCATGTCTTCTTGGCAACCATAGTCCTGAAAAGCCACACCAATATGAGTGAAAAAGAATAAAAGATAGACGTATGAGTTATTCTTGGATCACAAATGAAAGAATTTTCATACCCAACTCAATCATATAAGAGTTAGTAGATACCATTAAGTTAGGATAATAGATCTTAGTTGTATAAAAATAAGAACATATATTATATAAGCATTAAATCAAAATAAGAGAGAACTCAAGAAAATAAATAAATAAGTAAAATAAGGGCTAAATATATGTTTTATTCCTTACGTTTGAGTTTTTTTTCCTTTCCAATTTAGTTTCTTATGGTTTAAAAAGTCTTAAGTTTGTTGATCTATATTAATATTTTTTAATTTAGCCACCTTGTGAATATTAAAATTAACTAAAAATAAACTCATATTGAGATAATACTTAGTGCATTGACACTAATTTAGGAGAGGAAAAAAGACATCTAAGAGGAGAAAGTTTCTAATCCTCTTTCAAATTTCTAAGAAATTTGAATACAAATTCTATGTTTTAATTATTCATTAGATGGTTTTTTTTTCTATTCTAAGTTTTCACCTGTTGACTAAGTATCCTTATTAACCAATTGACGGCGAGAGATTAAATTGAAAAATCTTAATATATAAGAGATTAAATAGAAACTTTTTAAACCATACTAAATTGAAAAACACTTCATCATTCATTCAAGACTAAAACAAAATAGTTTTTAATATATATTTGTTAGAAATTAAGGGAAAATCCTAGTTCCATTTTTTCTTTTTCATAGTAAAGAGAACCCTTTTCCAAAGTAAACAAGTCCTTACAACAAAAACACAAGGATTTTTTGCTTGAAAAAAGATGAGTCATGAGAGGTTCTTGTTTTCTCAAAGGAGTTAATAAAAAAAAACTAACTATTAGATCCTAAATGAGATAAATTTAGGGATTTTTTTTTAAAAAAAATTAACTCTGGACTCAGCTCAAACTATAACTGGATGAGCATAATAGGAACACAAATTTATCATTTAGCCCAAGTAATCTAAAAGAAAAAAAAAAGAAAAAAAAAGAAAAAAAAGAAAAGAAAATTTTACCTCCCAGACAACCAAGGAATCTTGATTAATTCCTTTATTTCCTCTCTTGGAGCAAACAGAAGACATATCATCAAACCTGCTTGTTTCAACACTTCCTGATAAACAATTCATCGATTTGTTCCTTTTTGCCTCTTTCGCCATTTCTCGAGCCGCTTCTTTGCCGCCTTCTTCATCATTATTCTTTTTCTTTACCGACATATTTCTCACCATTCCTTCAATAACTGCCGGAAACAGCACCATCAATCAAGCCTCAACAGACTAATTAACGATGCCTAAAACCTCCCGGCCTTCATGAAGAAATATAGTCAAAATTTTAGGAAATCGTTCTTCATAATCTCAGAAAATAACATAAAACAAATTAAAAAAAAACGATCATTCTTTATCTCTCTGTTTCCTCAAACTCTTGTTCTAGAATGTGAACGTATGTTTTCAGAAAAAAAAAAAATCCGAACAGTCCGCAAAAACTAATTCTAATAAATCAAAAACTGAAAATAGATCATCATCAAATTAGTCCTCCTAACTCCTAAGCTTTGATTACTACATGTTCGGAGCTCAGAAAAAGGGGAAAATCTCGGAGGTTTTTTTTCGGGAAAATAAATACTGGAAGGCAATCAGAAATCAGAAATGTTGTATCAATGAATCAAAATACTTAATAGAGCCTAAAATTTTCAACTCTTTTCTCTTTTTCAAGCGGTCTCGCAAACACAAGCTAAACATTGAAAAGGAAGCAAAAAATTGATTTCCATTGAAGATCGCATCAAAGAAGAACAAGCAACGACTAAGTAAAGCGTACCAAATCTGGAGTGCCGCCGGAATTATTCAAGTGCACGGCAAGTTAATTATATGCCTGAAGTCTGAAACAACCGCCTGAATGTGATCGTCGCCGGCCGGAATCCAACAATCTCCGGCAAGCGCAGATTTCTACTCTGAAACTCGAAGGCTTGCGTTCTTTGATTCTCCATCTATTTCTTTCTCTCTCTCGCACACTTGTAAAATCCAAAGCGATCTTACGTGAATGTATAATTCGTTACCACGGGCTGCAAGGTGCAAAGTGTCTTTTTGTGTGAAAGTACGATAACGCCCTTGCCGTAATCCGAAAAACCGTGGGTAGTTTGGTCAATTTGAAAGAATGCAGTTGTATATGAAATTACGTCACTGCCCACTGACTCTGGATATTAAATTATGGTATTATTAACATAATTAAAAGAGTAGGTTAAGCTCCTAGAATATAAACTTTGTTTTTTTGAGTATTCATCGTTTTTGTTATCTTCATTCATTTTTTATTTTTAGCTTTTGAATTTCTAATTTCATTTTGTATTCATTTTTTAAATTAAATTACAAACTTAGGCCCCGTTTGATAACTATTTTGTTTTTTATTTTTAGTTTTTGAAATTTAAGCCTAAAAATATTACTTTTATTAATGGATTTATACGTTTTCTTATCTAGTTTGTACCTATGTTTTAAAAATCTAAGCTGACTATTGAAAACTAAAAAAAAGTACCTTTAAAAAACTTGACTTTGTTTTTAAAATTTGGCTAAGAGTTCAAATGCTTACTTAAAGAAGATGATTTCTATTACAAAGAAATTGGGTAAAAATAAGTTTAACTTTCAAAAACTAACCACCAAAAACAAAATGGTTATCAAACGGAACCTTAGTTATTCAGCTTTCAATTTTATATTTATTAATTTTCTAAATTTTTAATTTTATATTTGATAAGTGTTCCTAAAATTAAATAGGGTTAATAATTAAACTTTCAATTTCGTATCTAAATTCTCTAAAAAAGATCGTATCTAAAAATGGGTGAAAAAGAAATTTCACGATGCCCCATGAATATATACAACTTTATTAAAATCGTCAAAAAGAAAAAAGAAAAAAAATTAACAAGCACACATCTAAAACATTTTTAAAAAGAGCATATGATGAGCAAAAGAACAAAATGTTTTTCTGAACTCAAATAACACATGTGGTCAATTTTCATTGGTAGACAATAAAGATGAGTTATTATTTTCTCCTTTTGAATAAAGTCATTCGAGTATTATATGGTACAAATGTAACAACGTTGTTATCATAAAAGAGTTATTTTTAGATAAAATTTTGGTCAAATTTAAAATTTAGTCCATAAACTTTTATATTTATGTCTAATAAATTTTTGAACTTAAATATTATAAGATTTTTTAATTTTTAATTTTGTAATCTAAGTCTCTAAACTAAAAAAAAATCTAATAAATTTCTAAACTTTCAATTTTGTATTTAATAAGTGTCTGAACTTTTAATTTTATGTCTAACATGAAAATCAGAAATCTATTTAATTTTTTTAAAATTTTAGGGACTTACTAAATACAAATATAAAAGTTTAGAGACTAAAAGATTTTAGAAGTTAAAATAATAATAATAATAAAAAAAACAATAGCTAAAAGATAAACGTCTAGTATAACCTAAACATTAATGGGCATATCTTTTTGTCATTACATGGACTTGGAAGCTAATTAAACAAAATTATCGGAAGTTATTTTAAATAAAACAAGTTCAAGGTCGGTACTAAATTACATATATATGGTGATATATTTATAAAGTAAAAGTTGAAAATGAAATTAAATATGATATTTGTGTGGATGAGAATTGTGAAGAGCTTCAATCGGAGCCCAAGGGATCGGATATACATTATTATTATCCTAAATAAAATATCTTGGATTGGGGTTGTTCAACAAGGTTTGATTACCATACAATTTGCTTGTCTTTTTCATCATTTAATAATTCGAATTCCTTTTCAATATTTTATTTATTATTTATTAATATGACCATTTAAAATTGAGTTTATTGAAGAATTAGTTCATAAGAATCAAATGAATTGAATTGCACACCACTTCCCAATAAGATTTTTTAAAAAAAAATTGTGCCGAGTATTAATATATGATTAAGAAGTCATAAGTTAAAAACTCAAAATATTGTTGAATTCAAAAAATAAAAATAAAAAAAATGAAAGAGTTTAAAAAAAAAAACTAAATATCATATAACAAATCTTAAAATATGATTGGAGAAACTAAAGATGGTTTTTCGAATAGATTTTCCATAATTCTTATCAACTAAAGGCAACTTAAAATTTAAATAACTAATTTCTACTAACCATTAACCATTTGGCAAGTACATAAAGAAATGTAGAAAAGGGGAGAGAAAAGTGATTTGTGAAAACAAATAAATAACTAATAGATTTTTAATAGTAGTTAAGATTTCTACTACACGTCAATGAGGATAGATTATTAAATGAGATCATCAGAATATACTCATAATAATTGTTAAATGTAAATTCAATAATTTCTATGGCTCTCAATAATTAGGAAATATAATTTCAAGATACTTCTTTCAATATATATAATAGTGACAAAATTGTCAGTCACATTACAGTGGTTTCACCGAATAATTTTTCTACCTAGAATTATTCTTCACAAAATATAATTTTGGAAGGTCGAGTCTAATTTTCTATATAATTTAAAAAGAAAAATAAGAATTTTTTTATGAATATAGAGGGTGTAGAATATTCTATTCTGTTCGAAATAATATTAAATTGATAAATGATGTGACTTGTTAGGAATGTGAGTGATGACTTTTATTGAATGGAAGTCAAATTAACAAATCTAAGAATTGGTGGCTACCGACGAGCCAGTTGGCCAGTGGGGGCCGAGCGACAACAATTAGTGAATCTCATGATAGCCAATTATAAGTTGAACATTTTTTCATACTTCATTTCTTTACCAATTTATTATTATAATTTAAAAAGATTACAAATCTTTCTTTTTTTGAAAACAACAAATCTCTTTTAGTTTTAATTGCATACTCTTTGACGATTCAATTGAGAATGTCTTTTCAATTTTGCTATCAACTAAATTCAACCGATCTATAGTTAAAATACAAATTTGACATCTATAGTTTATTGAAAGTTGAAATTGAGTTCCTATGGTTTTAAACGTTAAAATCTTGTCTTTATGATTTGATAAAGTCTAATAAATACTCTCTATGGATCGATAAAAATACTCATAAGTCGGAAAAATTTCTAATACTATCTCAGTGTGGATAATTTTCCATATTACTCTCATTTAATACTTGTCATATCAACATCTTTTTAAAAATTATGTGAAGTCTATAAAAAAATATGTAGATCAACTAGTATTAAAAAATTAAAATATATAGTGTGAACAAATGGAGTATAGTACTACGACAACACTAGAAATTTTTTTTAGAAAGTCCCTATAGGGACTATTATTTAGGATTTCATCACATCATATGAACTAATTATAATATTTAAAACTATAAAGACCAAATTTTATCTTTTACCAAATTTTTAATTTAAACCCGCTTTAAATATCCCAAAAAATCAACGGGTTCGTCAAACAACAATTTTTTTTTTTAAAGACAAAATTTCTTGTATTTCGCCATCGCTTGCTTAAGGATAAAAAAGGAAAATTTCTTAAAAATAAAAACGTGGAATAATAGGATCAGGATGAAAAGTATGACTTGATCACCGAAAGAGGACACCGAGACGTATCCCTCATTCCAATACTTAACCGTGCTATGTGATCATGAAATTGAAAGCATGTGTAATATGCAAAGCGTTTTCATCTTCATTTGAAATCAAGAGTATTCCAACTGTCTATTTATTGATCATCTAAAATTTGAAACTGATAATGTAAGGTTTTAAATTAAAATTTAGTAGTACTTTTAAATGGAGGAAAAAAAACGTCCATTAGTATTTCATGAAAAATTTAAAGCTTTTTTTTACTAGCTTTTTTAGTTTGATAATATTGGGAGATAAGAATTCAAATTTCTAACAAATAGGTCAAAGACTTTTTTTTAAAAGTTCAGCAATATATGGAGTTAAGGAATTCAAATCTCTAACCTTTAGATTAAAAATATATATATCTTAACCAGTTAAACTATGCTAAAAACTCATTAGAATTTTGTTTGAGAATATACACTTTTAAATAGTTGAGTTATGTTAATGTTGGCTTATTCAACAGTTAAGGCAAATGTATTTGCTTAAAAAATCAAATGTTTAAACCTACAACACATTGCTTGAGTTATGAACTTAGTCTATATAGTTTGGAGAAAGTTGAATTTAGTCTCTATGGTTTAATAAACCCTCATAATTCATTCCTACGAATCATCGGAACTAATTCTAACATTTAAAACAATATGGATTAAATTTTAACTTTTTCAAAATTATAGGGCCAAATTCGTAATTTAACAAAAAAAAAAAAAAGCAAGTGGATTAGATTAATCCACATGTGACAGCATTATTTAGTTCAAGCTACAAGGTGGTAATTGAATGCATATGAGAAAGAGAAGAAAACAACATTAAATGCCCAAATTAGGACAAGAGTGTTGTATTAATTGAATGAGTATTACAAAAGTCCTAATTTTTGTAAATGTGCCTTTTTGAAGGATGCACAGCCCATCCCACCCACCCACCCTCTTTCTCCTTTTATTTTTCTTTTTAAAAAATGGGAAATAAAGTATATAATGCAACATTTAATTTAACCATAAATTAATTTTAAGTTGACCTAACAAAAACAGGGCGGGCTATTATAAAGTTTTTTTAATGAAAAACTTGAGATGCATAATACTCACTTTCATTGAACACAGGTCTTAAATCTTCTTTGCTGAGGAATTCCAATGGGAATGAAACAAGATGCCCCTTCACTGAACTTAATCTCTCCATTGGATCAATCCTTTCAATTTCTCCATTCTTGTAAAACTCAAGCCTCTCAGGTGAAATTCCTAAATCTATTGTGGTGTGCCCCAGTCTCTCTTTCCAGAACGCAACGCTTTGTCTCAGTCCAGCTCTGTGTATTAAATCCACGTAAAAATCGTTATATCGAGAAGAAATAACCGAGATTCGACCAGTTCTGTAATGGAATTATAACCATACCTGGAATTTATGAGGTCGTTTGGTAGGCAAGAAAAAACATCTTGGTATATCGTCGTGTTCGTCTGTTCGAAAGATGGCCAGTTTATTGTCAGTGTTCTAATAAGATTCAATACAGTGTAGAAACAAAACAACATATCTACAGCATGGGAGGAGAATGAACACATTTGTTCTATGAGTTCTGACGCCTCTATTACAAGGGGATCGCCATGCCAGTCGCTGCATGAATCTTAAAAATCTAACTATTTCTTATTTAGTATATCATTTTTTTTTTGTTAAATTATAAATTTAATCCCTTGAACTTTCAAATTTGTGTCTATTTGTTTCCTAAAATTTAAAAATGTCTCTATTAGATCTTTGAATTTTCAGTTTTGTGTCTAATAGGCCATAGACCTATTTAACATTTTTTAAAATCCTCAAACCTATTAAATACAAAATTAAAAGTCTAAAGTTTCATTAGACATAAAATTCAATTCTAAATTTTATATCTAATAGAAGATCAATTAACTCTTAAAATTTTCAAATATGTCAAAAATCCATTAGATACAAAATTGAAAGTTCAATGACTTATTAGACATTTTTTAAAATTTAGAGACTAAATAAACACAAAATTGAATGTCCAAAAACTAAACTTGTAATTTAACATTTTCTTTTCCATATTTAAAATTAATAAAAAAAATTGATAGTTGAGATTCATGGGGTATTACTATTAGTATACCTAATCCCATTATTATTCAAGAGTAAAGTAATATTCTTATCAAAGATCAACTCAAACCCTACCATGAAATGTGAACAGAAAAGAAGGGAGAAAAAACAACCCTAGAAGAGAGAAAAAACAGAAAAACAAACAGTGTTCATGGTAGTCTATCAATCGTAATTGGAATAACTTCCCCCAATAATATTTTTTACATTTTTGGTAAAACTAGATATTATGTTGATGACCCATCCCACTAAATCTTCGAAAAGATTGCAACTACCAAGGACAACTCCAGAAGACAACAAAAATTTTAAATTATTAAGCCTCGTGATGATGATTTGGATTTGGAAAATTCTATTTTTTTTTTTTCACGACGACTTTATCCTTCCTAAGTAAACATTTGAATTCTCATCCAAGTTCTAAAAATAAAAATAAGTTTTAAAAATATATTTTTTAGGCTCGGTTTGATAACCATTTGGTTTTTGAATTAGTTTTTGAAAATTGTACTTATTTTATCATCATTTCTCTACTATCCCTTTCACCTTTTTTAAGAAAACATTTGAATGTTTAGCCAAATTATAAAAACAAAAACAAACTATTTTTCTTTTTTTTTAGTATAATTGGGGTCGGGGGGATTCGAACCATAGATCTCATAGTCGTTAACAGATTCATCATGTCAGTTGAGCTATGCTCTCTTTGGCATGAATAATATTTATAGGTTTAATTTTCAAAAACCAAAAATAAAAAACCAAATGGTTATCCGCCGAGACTTTAGTTTTCAAAACTTAAGTGAAAAGTAGTGTTTACAAGCTTAATTTTCAAAAATAAAAAACCAAATAGTTATCAAACTAGACCTACGTTTTTCACCTAACCGAGGACCTTAGAAGCTATTTTTCATTCCAGAAAGCTATTAGTCTCTTTAGGTTTTCTCACCTTAGCAGTTCCCATCCATGTATCCTTGTAGGTTGAATCAGCAACTGGGTCAACTATTTGATTG
This sequence comes from Trichosanthes cucumerina, assembly GCA_036507285.1. Taxonomy (NCBI): domain Eukaryota; kingdom Viridiplantae; phylum Streptophyta; class Magnoliopsida; order Cucurbitales; family Cucurbitaceae; genus Trichosanthes; species Trichosanthes cucumerina. The sequence continues at coordinate 79,506,369 of CM071840.1, read as the reverse complement.
ATCTGGAGAAAACAAAATCACATCATAATCAGCCACTTAAGACACAAATGGTTAAACATTTAAATTATAGCATTGAAAATTGTGGTATATAAAATCTTTTAACTCTGAGCCAGATAAAACCTGTAACTCTTCCAACAGTGAAAATAAGGCTTCCTAATCCTAAGAGCGGATGGTTCATTTGCCAACCACTAACCTGTCCAGGACGAAGACCAAGATGTTCAGACCAAAGAGAGAGACGAAGACTCCAACAAAACTTTCCCGCTTTCCATGGTTGCCCTCCCATATATGAATTGATAAGTTCGTTATCTTCAATAACAATAGCAATCTGAGAGGATCAAGTATATTAGTTATTGATTTCATTCATAGATTTTCAAAGAGAGAATTGCAATGAGAACTCGGATGGTTAAAGGCCCATTTGATAATTATTTAGGCCCCGTTTGATAACCATTTTGTTTTTTATTTTTAGTTTTTGAAAGTTAAACTTATTTTCACCTAATTTCTCTATAATAGAGATCATCTTGTTAAGTAAGCCTTTGAACTCTTAGCCAAATTCTAAAAACAAAATCAAGTTTTTTAAACCTACTTTTTTTAGTTTTCAAAACTTGGCTTGGTTTTTGAAAACATAGGTACAAAGTAGATAAGAAGACATATAAACTCATTGGTAGAAGTAGTATTTTTACGTTTAAATTTCAAAAACTAAAAACCAAAAACAAAATGGTTATCAAACGGGGCCTTAGTTTTTGGTTTTCGAAAACTGGTTACAAGTAGATAACAGAGTAAGGCAGCTCATAACTAGTTAACAAAGCAAAAGAACTCATAAGCAGAAATAGTATTTATAGGCTTAATTTTCAAAAACAAAAAACCAAATGGTTATCAAACAATGTCTAAGATTTCCACCAAGCAGAACCCGCTTAGATCAAGCTCAGATTTATGACAATTTCGCTATTAGCAAGATATAACGCAAAAAAAACTTTGCGGTAATTTGTTAAATTTTCAAGTATGTGGCGAATTATCAGCCATTAAATATTTTATTAATGGAAAAATGGAACAGGAAAAGGCCATAGTTTGTCAAGAGAGAACTGGTACCTCAGAATCCCTAGAACCAAGCAAACTCCGGTCGTTGATGTTAGCCGACCCAATCAAAGCAATACAATCGTCGATGATCATAATTTTACTATGAACGTACACCTAAATTCACAACATATAAAGATGTTAGCATGTCACAAAAACTTAAAAATCAACCAGTTCTCTATGTCTATCACTCGGATATCTTAGATTGTGGCAAAGAAAAATATACACACACACATCTATATATACCTGGCTTGTAGCCACAGGACCACCATCAAAGAGTCTACCATAAGCTCTGAGGCCATAGAACGATATATAATCATGAACTTTTGAACCAAGAAGATCACAAAGATTATGGAATATCGAATTCTGTCCTCGACATATAGTTCGATACTGCCAATGCATTATAGCTCTAACTGATGCTGCACCACTGTCATCCAGACCCCCCTGTCAAACTCCAGATTCAGATTGGAGAAAAGAATATATAAACTCAAATAATAAGCCAGGAAAGAACAAGAGTGGGTAATGTCCAAGAACTAGAACCTGAAATCCAGGTAAGAGTGGTATGACAATAATAACCCTAAAAGTCTTCTTTTCACGGTAAGCTCTCATTATGCGGCGGTATAATGCTTCTAACACACGATTTCGTATTGAATCATCTCCTGAGAGGCCTGATATAAAAAATTGATTCTGGGAAAAGAAAAAAAAAATCAAGTACAATACCATTGATTACAAGGAATCGAATGTCAACAATGTTCAGTTAAAAAAAATGAAGAAGAAGAAGAAAAAAAGGTATCGATGCAATACAAAACTACAAGTAAGAAATCATATACCTCAATATAGATGAAATGTTCTGCTTTCTCAATAAGAGAGCAATATGCAATGTGAATGCTCTCTTCAGTTTGGCTCGTCCCAGCAGACCACTGACTGACACTTCTGATGACCTGAAAGAAGCGGTCATTAGCAATAGAAAAATCTTATACTATGACAACTGAGAAATCATTGACCATCAAACTAAGGATGCTTCACTTAACAATATTTATACAGGCGAGTTGCAAAATTTGAATATACATAAGATCTAGATAGCCAAAAAGGGAGTTCAGATAATCCCATTTGCAATATGAGCTTAGCTACTGATATAAATTGTAAATGAAACTCCAAAAACACTATTTCGTTGATCCAAAACCCTAGACAATTATGCAACTTTTTTATCCATAGATGCAAAACATTCAATTTCTTCTTCATGCCACTCACCTGGCAACGACATGAAGCACACGGACCAACTTGTCCAGACTCATCAGTGAAGCCACCATGATGTCCCCTATCTTGTGTTTCCCACCACTCTAAATCTGAACTTTTGACACGATGATGCAATTTCCCATCTCCGGACGATTTTCCATGGGAATCCAAATAGTCAAGATCATCAACAAAGCCTTTCAGAGGCATATCTGGTCCTACGGGTTCAACTTTGATCTTCCTAAAAGAGAACGAGAGACTGCTGCTGATCTTACTCGGCTGATCAAGGGGATTAGCAATGGGCTCCAGTCCATTTAATTTTGGACCTTCATTTTGAGCATCCTGTCCATCAGCCTCTTGAGGCAAAAGCAACGGAATATCGTGAAAAGATGATCCTCGAGAAAAGGAATCCTGTACTGTTGATCCTTTAGAATCGTCAAAACTCTTCTTTTCAACCTCCAACTCTGGGTTATTCCACAAGTAATGAGGAATGACCATATGATGCTGAGGCATAAGTAATGGAATTGCCTGCTCATTTGGGGCTTTATTTCTCTGCAGGAATACATATATTTCGATTAGAATAAAGTGTCAAAACTATTTGTACAAGAGTATCAACGAGCACTGACCTTAGCATAATTCCAGCGTTGGACAAAATGCCTGGCTATGTCTCGACATGGTGGTCCCCAAAGTGCACAGTGGACATCATGCCAAGGCATGCGAGGATATTTCCCGCGCACCAACTCATCTTTCATGGTGTCTTCCCATGAATTTGGCTCAGATTCCCTGAGTCAATCATATGTGAAATTAGCAAAATTATGCATAAACAACAGAATTCTAATAGCAGGAAAATTCTTAAATAATCATAACTTTTGCAGCTCAATAGAAGCACCGTGATAAATGGAGTCATCCAATTTCAAATGTAACAATGACCCAAGAAATTTCAAGGAAAAATGTTCCAGCAGCAGAGAACAGTAAACTTACCTTGGATTATAGTAGTCCTTCCCTGGCCATACTGAAGGAGGACAATCACCAACTTTATGTTCTGGTGTATCATAGCGACCAAAGCATAAATCCAGTCCTCCAATAAAGCAAATATGATAATCGACAATGACAAGTTTTTCATGGTGGGACCTATATAAACCACTCACTAATATTAGATGCGGGAAAATCTAGACCTATTTGAAACTAAACTTATAGATTATGTCCACAAAAAGAAGAAGACTGAACACATACCATAAGTAAACACCACTGGAGAAGTGGTCGGGGTAGCGTAATACTCTCACATTCTCATGGATGCCAAGAAGTTTTCTCTTGCTATAAACACTGTTAATTTTTAAAGCAAGGGCAACCTCTTTGTAGAGAAGAATGTATATCTGTATAAAAATTACACATTCATGTCATCAGAGATCAGATTAATACAGTGGCTAAGAGAGAGAATGTAATACATTAATAATAATGCATTAATGTAATGCATAAGGTTCGTAAGTTTTGTAACATTAAGAGAGAAATAGAATAATTATTCCAAAATTTTTATCTATTCTATGCCTGTCTAGATCAATGGATAGCCATTCTATTGCTATGTAGTAGGTACATATTTTAAGACTCGTTATACTGATGCTTCAGACATAGAATAGTTATTTCAAAAAAAAAATCTCTCTCTCTATTCTCTACCGTAAACAATCGAGTTTTTTAAAAAAATAAAAAATTAAGGAATAGATACTCCTTTGAGAAATATATTAAAATTTTACTAATTTCACGTATTTGACTCAGGGAATCTGAGTCAAATTCATGGGAAGGTACCTAAATAATTGCAAATTTTCATGGCTTTCTAATCTAGCAATTTTTTTTTTTAACTTTTAACATCCACATACAATTAAATAATTAGAAGGTTATGAAATTTGAAGGTGATAAGAAGAAATTCATGAGCTTATATAATAACGAATAAGATATTCATGAATTCATGTTATAAAAATAGATGAGAATTCCGAAAGGTACCTGAACCCCTTCCTTAGCTTTTGCTTCAAGTAAAGCATCGAGCCTAGATGAAGCATTTGAGATAAAAGGACGCCGCAGATACAATTCTGGGCAAAGCCACCAGCCGCAAATGAAAATCTGCAAAAGACTCCTCAATCAGCCAACAATAGTTGCCCACAAAAATAATGACTGTTTTTTTTAGTAGGAAACATAACAAAAATAATGATTGTAAAACCGATCTAGTGTCAGGGCTAAAGGAGGGGGAGAAAAAGAATACCTCCGATTTTGCACGTTCAATGGAAAAGGCAATAGCTTCAAAAGCTGCTTGACCATCGATGAACCACTGAGCCTTACTACCATCGTCAGTCAAACCCCTTGGAGGAGCAAAAGAACCAAAACGGTGAGGATGACACCAGCCCTCAGGAGGCCTCAGTCCCGCATCATTAATTGCAGCAACCCAGTCTTTAACCTTGGATCCGTTCTTTGCTCTTATCCTAATATTCCTATTTCCACATGTCACCTAACATTTCCAATCACATATTTAAACTCTCCATAAGAAAATTCTCATTAGCACAAAATTCCATAAAAAAAAAAGTGTAACACAACTAAGCAAATCCATCCTATTTTCAACCACATATGATCAGCACCACATTTAGAACAAGAAACAAATTAAAATCACCAACAATATACAAGGTTCAATGCTCACAATTTCACTACCTTAAATGAATGCCGTAAAGGATTTCGCTCCTTAATTTCCTTAGCCAAAGATACTCGTCCATCTCCATTGGCATCAGAAGTAGGTAGCACATCAAAAACTATTATATCCATTGGTTGAGTATCAAAAGGATCTCCCAACAAGGCCAAAAATCCAGGTTTTAATACAGCCCACACCTACAAGATCCAATCAACAACATAGACTTGTACATTTAAAGCTTCTCAATTAATAAGTTGTTCTAATAAACCACAACAGTACCAATCTGCCAAAATTTTCCAGTTTTAGAAAAAGGTTCATATGCCAAACAAGAAATTACTACTACATGCAAAGAGACAAGAAGGTGGGGGAGAACCAACAAGTCAATAGCTAAGATGCAAATGGATGGGAATGAAATAAGCAAAGTTAGTCCATCTCTAGAAGATTTCCATGATACAATCATCAGTGTAAATGAGAACGGAAAGCATAATGCATAACCAGTAGTTTCTTTTGTGGTTAATTGAACAATCAAAACTCAGGAGCCAGAGATCATGATAAACCCAAGAAAGACCCAGTCAGATTCATCAAATCTTTATAAAAGAAAGTCGGAACTTAGAAGAGGAAACAAGCATTTAAACCAGGACCTCCATGTGATTGGGAGAAAAATAAGAGAACATCCTACACAAGTTCAGGGGTGGGTGGGGGGAAGCATACCTACAAATTTAGGTGTCTATTTCAAGGAAACCCTATTTAGTAAAACTTTACAATTCAGCTCCAAGAGAAAACATTTAATCATATATCAGCTGGGAGAATAGGAATAGGGCCTTTTAAAGAGGTTTTACTTTCATGACATCATTTGGGGCAATGTGCAATCGAGCGTTTCAAGTAACTATTGCCATTTCTTAAGGAAACCTAGAAAGGGAAACCAGAAAACTCCCATATTCTAGATACAGCACAACTCGATATGTCTTCTTGTCAAAACAGTAATATTACAGGTTCACAGTTTTCTCTACATAAGAGACAAGTCTTGTATAAAGCACATGATAGGTGAAAGAGATCAGAACATAACTGATAACAGGACATACTTAATCCACACACACAAGAGGATAAGAAGAAGAGTAGCCAACACGCAACCAACAAACTTGTTTGATCACTTGAAACATCATGGGAATCCAGACATAAAGCTAACAAAGGAAGGAAAAAGCCCCTTACCTTTTGCCAATTGTCATTACAACAACCAAACCATAGGCATAGACAACATTTCCTAGAGTCATCTTCCTTTGCGATTTTAGGTAGATGCTTCACCATGACATAATCCTCTTTCAACTTTGGGCCATATTCTGGTGAAAATGATAACTTAGAGACCTCCAAAAACCTGCAAACCTACAGTTTATGAATTTAAAAGGAATTATAATAATAAAAATAGATCATAAGTAAGGAAAAAAAGGTTTAAACTCAACGCATTAAAACTTAAAAAGCGAACTATCAAACGACTAAAATATGGATCCTAGACACAAAGACTAGCATTGACGGTTTTCTTTATGAACATACATGCATTATGATGTCATGAATATAAAAGTGAATATATGGTTTAGTATAAAAATGCATCTTTTTCATAATAAATAGGATCAGATTGAAAGTTCCTCCTATGAATGGTAAGGGTTTTTCCCCGCTCAATCATCCTTTGAAATTTATAAGTGCATTAGGAAGAAGTAAAACACCCAACGGAGGTTGAAAGAATCAAAAGGAAGTCAACTTTCTTGCAAGCCTTGCATTCCCCTTGATTAGATTCAAAACATTCTATTACACAACATCTTGCAAGAAAAAAGTGAATCAAGATATACACTACTCATTAATGGAAAAAACCAACCTAATTAGAAATCTAAAATACTCAATCGGCTCAGGAAGAAAGATAAATTGAGTAATTTTTCTCAAGAAACATCAACTTAGTATATTACTTGAAATTTAAATTTAAATTTAAAAGAAGAAAAAAACATCTTGAAGCTAGCCTAAATTTCCAGTTAGGATATAAGTGCCAAGTACCCCACAAGAGCTTCATTTCAGTAAGAGATTCTCGGCACCAAACAGTTCTATGATAATATAAATTATAAAGCACAATGTAGTAGTAAACAGTAAACACCCTTAAATTATTAGAGAGGTAATAGCTAGAAATTATGAAGACTAAACTACCTATAACTGCAATGTTAAGCATCCCATGAATTTCTTGACTACCAAATGTTGTAGTATCAAGGATAAAGTCATCAATTTAAACTCGTGCAACAACTTTTTCCACAAAAAACCAAGCTTTCATTAAGAGAATGAAAGAAAATAAACAGGCTTTAAACAGAACACAAAAGCCAATACAAAAGGAGCCTATATAATGGATTGAACTATACCTCTCGAGAGTTGACAATATCCATGTTACTCAAGAAGTGATTCAGATACCCTTGCATTGCATTCTTAGCTCTATCAGACATAGACTGCTGCCTTCCTAAGGCAGGCCGAATGATAGGCAGAGCAGCACTCGATGGAACATCCCTGTAAATGAAGTAAAACAACCATAAGAATAATAACATTTACACATAATTGAAAAGGCTACATAAACAAATTGGAAAAATCTTCCAATTTTTCTTCGAGCAAAGATGAAATTTACCTATTTTTAGAACTTTCATCATGATGCAGAGGATCAGCCTCATCATCTGGTCCATCCTCATCTTGGAGCACTGTTGTGTGTTCTCCTATTCCTAGATTTTGAAGCCATTCTTTAACCTTTAATATAATGTTCCAATGAAGACTACATCAAAACCCCAAACGTTTGTATTAACAATAACTGATCTAAGATTTAAAAAGCAAATGAGCATTAAACACCAAAGAATTCACATGATCAAACCAAGAACACCGTGTATCGACACCAATCATGCAGAGCTTTTAGAGGGGTTGAGATCGATAGAGTTTTTAGAGGGGTTGAGAGGTCTTGGGAGGAGGTTTGGTCCCTTGTTCAGTTTCATGTCTCCCTTTGAGCCTTAGTATGTAAGGATTTTTGTAACTACCCTTTAGGTCTTATTAAGCTTGGTTGCAGCCCTTTTTTAGTTTGGTTTCTTTTGGAGGGTTGGTTCCTTGTATTCTTTCATCTTTTCTCAATAAAAGTAGGGTTTCTCACTACAAAAACAACCATACAACTTTAAAGACCATTGTACACATACCTGTTCTTGCTTCTCGTGGATTTCCTCAATGAATGCCCGTTTCTTTAATGCGAAATGCAAATAGAATACATGGGAAGCTTTCTTCAACATGCGCCATTTAAACTATTACAGGAAAACAAAATACAGTTAAACCAGGAAATGCTCAAAACTGAAAAGACAACAAAACTCAAAATGAAGAGGAAAAAAAACACTAGACTACAGCAAGAATGTTGGCGAGGAAAGCATTTTATAACGCCATCGAGAGTACAAACAACTTGGTAACTCTTACATCTGCCTGTTTTGGTAGAATACGGAAGGTAATTAATCATCATAATTTAAAATCAGCAATAGGGTGTCGAAATAAAGCTCTAAATCTAATTGAATATGCATTCTTAAATCCTATCACTAGACTACATGACGAGCTTGAGGTAACTCGTCGCTAAATTATACATAATCCTACAATTAACCTTTCCGATTTCCCCTGTATCCTTCACGAGCAAACAAAACCAATCGCACAAGTCCAATTGAACATTCCTAAACCAAAGTTAAATGAAACAACGCCTGAACCGTGGAGTAATTCAGCTGCAGAAACGAAATCTCCAAACGACGATCAAATTAGAAACAACACAAATTCAAAGAGAACCTCGCACCTGCTTGTACTGGCACTCGATTGTGTAAGAAAGGAGCATCGGACTAATATCGCCGGCATCAGGCCGAGAAACGGAAATAATTGTGGCCTTCGGCAACTCATCGAAAATCCTCGTCGGCTCAGGAGCGTCGTGATGAAACGAGAAAAACGACGACATCGAAGCCGTAGGCGGCTCCGATTGCATTTGAACGTATCGAGGCCCGCCTCCGGCCATCAACTGTTCCGATCCCATTTGTAATCCGTCCAACGCCACAGCAGCCTCGTTTGATCGAATTCGGCCACAATTGAAGATTGTTAATCCACAAAAAAAAAGAACCAGAGAAATCGAGAGATCGAATTTTCTTCTTGCTGAAGGATTTTTCCTTTTCCTTTTCCTTTTCCTTTTCCTTTTTTTTTCCTGGCTGTGAACTGCAATCAACAAGAAACACGTCAAAGTGTGAATTTCGCGGGTTCTATTGTAACGTGGGTTTCGGGTCAATCCACAATGGAGAAGAAGATCGATGGAAATTTGTTTCGTTTGGTCGTTGTAAACGATTGGTGTTATATTTTAATGCTCAACATTGAGAAAACCATCGGCAATTTTATTTATGAATATTAATTTTTTTAAGAGAAAAAGGAAAACAAAAAATATATATATATATTATTAATAATATCGAATGATGATATATATATATATATGAAATAAAATTGAATGATGATATCATACATCATTTTTCAATACCGATAAAGTATAGATATAAATGAGACGATCGTATAAAGTCTCTTAATTGTAGAAAGTCTCATTTTATTCTCCACATAATGTGTTAATAGGATTGTTTACACTAAATTACAAATTTAGCCTCTAAATTATTATAATTATATTTATTTAGTTCCATTTTAAGAATTGTTTAATAATTTTTTGAATTTTTAATTTTGTATCTAAAGAGCCTTTAGACGTTAAAAATGTTTTTTTTGTTTACCAATATGTAGGGTGGATAATTCGAACATATGACCATTTGTTTAGAATGCTTAATAGATCTATGAGCTTTCAATTTTTTGTAAAATGGGTCTCTAATTTTCATCCTTATTTCTAATATGTCGTGGACCTCTTAGAACTAATTTAAAAATGCACATCATCAAAGTTTAGTAAGCATATATTAACTATCAGGTCATAATTAGTAATTTCATTAGGTCAATTAATGTCAATTTTGCTATGTATCATTTACAAAACAATTTCAAACTTTAGAGTGATTAAAAATAAAATTCAAAATTTGGAACCCAACATGTCACTTTTAAAACCTCGATAACTAAATATAAACAAATTTTAAATTTTAAGGATCGAAAAACGCTAAATTTAAAAACTTAGGGACTAAATAGAAACCAAGTTTAAATTTATGAGACCAGTGTTTAAAATGTCAATATCCACAGAAGGTCGAGGTCTCAATTTTTAAAAATGTCAATAGAAATATCGATAAAATGTCAATATTGATGGATATTTTTGGAAAAATGAATAAATATATATATATATATATATATATATATATTTAAATCAGAAAATAAACTTTTTAAACAAGTTAAAATATTTGTTAAATATTATATTCACATTATGTCACATTTTATTGCTATTTCTTTACTATCTTATTTATTTTATATTATATAATAAAAATGTTGATTCACCCCTTATGTTGATGTCAAATTCATGGACACATGAAAATATCGATGGATATATCAATATGTCAGCGAAAATTTAATACCATGGACCAAGACCAAAAATGATAGTACAAATATTTATTATAGTGGTACTTTTTCAATGTAACAAATGCAGAGGTAGAAGATTAAATCACCCACCAGATGTGCTATGCATTTTAGAAAAGTCACACCAGCAAATTTAAATGATTATTAAAAAAAATGGCGCCGAAATGATTCTAAGTTTTTAAACGATTCTAATTTGTTTCATGAAAAGTCTAACCGTAAATACATTTTGTGTATTACGGTTTATTCTTGAACACTTATACTCACACACGTCTAGTCAGTGGTGGATCCATAAATTATATCGAATGGACTTGAATATGATATTGAAAGGGTTGTTAACATAATAATCACTATATCAAGAGTCTTTTTTTGTTATTTAGTCTAATTTTTTCTATACATATTTTTAAAAGTAAAAAATTTGAGGGGGCTCGAGCCGCCTGGGCCATAGTAAATCCGCCTCTGCGTCTACTACTTTTTTCTTTTAACTCGCAGGTGTAGTTTTTGAAAAAGTTCTCCAAATTTTTTATATAGAAGTTTATTTTTCTTTTCTTTTCCTTTTTCTTTGTAATCAGAATCTTTGTTCTCTGTAGTATTTCATTAGTGTTATCTCGACCAAAAAAAAAATCACCATTTCCCAATTATCATCAAATAAATAAAAGATCTTAAAATATAGATATGGTTTTAAGGTTTATTGTTAGTAATTTTGTGGTTGAGACTAAACTTATAAGTTTTACCATTTTTATTCCTTTTTAGAAGTATATATTACTTTCTTTGTATAATATTATTTTTATTTTCTATGTGAACTTAAATATGTATATTTCAAAGAAATTTGAATATGGAAAAAAAACATTAAAAAGGTCTAATTTCAATATAAAAAATTGAGGGACTAATAAATATGCTACATTAAAAAATAATAATAATAAAATTGATGAATAGCTTGATGATGAAATACAAACGCAGAAATAAATATTTAGTATACTGAGGTTTAAAGCTCACATAAAGTATTATATTTAAATTTTGATTTGAAAATTTGAAAAGTCCAGCAAAATAAGCATTCGCCTAAAGCCTTGAGCTACTTGAACAGCCAGCAAATGGTAGTATAACCTTTTTTTGGGTTCATAGTTTTAAAAATTAGAATTTCATCTTTATAATGGGATAAAATCTCATAAATAAACTTTATAGTTGGATAAAACTTTAATAAATAAGGATTTTTGTCATTTTTAAAAATTAAAACTAATTATAACATTTAAAATTATAGAGACTAAATTTTAATTTTCTCAAAAATCATAGGGACCAAAGTTGTAATGTAACTTAAATAATAAAAACTCAATCAAATTATTCAAAAAAATTAAAATTAATATTTAACTTTTGTTAGGTCAACAAAATATGGTGTGATAGGGGATTCAAGTCTTTGACCGATTGATAATATATGTCTAAGACGTTAACAAAGTTAATTTTGATTAATAAATCAACTTTCTTTTTATATGATTTTAATAAATTAACATAATACATAAAAACAAAATTGTTAGGAGTGAAATTGAACTAACTAATGAAACCATAAAAGCTCAAATAAGGAAATCAACATACAAAATTAAAATGGACCAAAATCTACATGAGAAATGCCCAAAACAAGAAAAGAAAAAGAAAGGGCTTGGGCGGGTCAACCTCAACCATGGCAAGACTCTCTTTAAGTCTCGTTTTGGTCCCTCATAACTCATGTTTTTTTTTTCTCAATCCCGTTCAATCTTTCGTTTTCAATTGAAGACGAGAACCTATGAATACCTTAAAGAACAAGGATTGAAGCCCTTCTAAAGAAAGAACATAGTAAACTAATTTTCACCTTCATATAAATTCACGTGTCACGTAATTATCATTTTTTTCTATTCAAATTTTGACAATAATTAACAAGATTCATTATGGATCATGATATAAATAATATATATAATTGTATAGGTCAAAACTTGAAAGAAAGAGCGCAGCCTCGGAATTCTTCTTAGTTCTTACTGATTTAGACAAATAAGATGTAGTTGAAAACTTGAAACTTTCAAGCTTACGACTCTAATTAATAGTCAAATGTCAACTCGTGCCCTTCCACTCAATAACCACTTCAAGCGATCCAGAAGAGTCTTCTTTCAACACTTGTCTATTACGATTCAGATTTTAAATATGGCCATTTATTTTTTTAAAAATATTATATATATATTGCCGCTTTTCCCGTGGAGAGGCTGCATTTACATTTTTTTGCTCCCACAAACACGTGGAATTAGTCCTATCAAGACAGCCAAAATCAACGCCAAATACATAAGTCATAACCTAACGCCGTCCTCAAACACGTGCATTTACATTTTATTCACTACATTTCTTGAAATATAGTGAATAAAATTAGGATGAAAATGAATGATTTAAATGAGTCATTTTTAAAAGTAAAATAACCAAAATAGACGATTTAAAAGTATGGATGAAGAAACCATTAACCAAAATCAAAAGTACATCATAATATTGGTTAAATTACAAGTTTAGTCCCTAAACTTTTATATTTGTATCTAAAAGGTTTATGAATTAAAAAAAAAAAGTTGAATAGGTCAAAGACATATAAACACAAAATTGAAAGTCGAAGAACTTGAAAGATACAAAATTAGAAGTTTAAAGACTTATTAAACATTTTTTAAAGTTCAATAACTTAAATACTCATGAACTAACCTTATAATTTAAACGATAATTTTTAGACATATTTTAAATTATCCGAAGTCCTCAAGCAGGCTCATCCTTTCTGCACTGAGTCCCCTTGGTTATTCCCTTTTTTCTAACAACATTTTTAAAGATTTTTTTTTTTAAAAAAAAAACAAACTGAATTATAAATTTCCACTTGTAGAAGTGTATCAAATTAGTCTCATGGTTTATTAGAATGAATGTCTAATAGAAGTTTCAACTATTAATTTTATGTCTAATATTTATTATATATATATATATATATATTTATATTTGAATTCATGGACTTATTTGAAACAAAATTAATTTCGAGTTCATGAATTTTAGAGATGGTCTAATACATTGAGACTTATATTAGACACAAAATTAAAAGTTCTACCTCATTTTTTCAAGTTCTAACAAAAGATCCATCAAATCCGTTATACACTCTTGGAAAAATCTCAAGTACTATAGGAAGTTTAGATACACTCTTCATTTATTGATTGTCACATTAGCATCCTTACAAAAATTATGTGGAGTCCACCACATTATAAAAATATTTATAAACAATAGGAGAGTACTCTTCTAGTACTAAATTTTTTTTCGACACCTTTTATAGCTCCGAGTACATTAGATGCAAAATTGAAAGTAGTGAGACCTATTGACATTTTCTAAAATCTTGAGCCCTATTAGACATAAATTTGAAAGTTGTGTGGCTAAATGCTTCAAGTAAATTTGTAATATCTAAAGAGTTGTTTGGGATGTTGAGTGAGTTATAATAACAGAGGATTATATTAGTTTGTAGGTTATTATAATCTATGGAATCATATAATTATTTAAAATGCAGAGTAGTATAGTTTTAAGTTATAATAGTATGTATTTGGAGTGCACAGTATCCCACATGTTATTATAACATGTGCCCCAAACAGGTCCTAATAGTCCCGAAAGTCATTTGATTCAACGAGAAAGATAGAAGACTCCAACATGGATATTGCAGCATGACTAATAATAATAAAACAAGATATAAAACTCAAATAATGATACTAAATAAAGAGTTGTACTTGGTTGCACTCATCTATGGTGCAACCCATTTTCCAACCAAAAGTTATTTTATAAAAAAAAAATTAAAAAAAAAGCTAATTTTTTTGTGGCTCTCCAATGGGTTGTATATTAGATGGGTGCAGCCCAGACTGCACCCAAGTATTTTTCCTAAATAAACCTACGGTATTATCATGTTAGTTTGAAGAGAAAAAGGATATAATAACCTTATGAGACATAACCCTTAATTTTTTTTCAAATGGTTTATATTTATGAAACCAGACAAAAATGACAACAAAACCATAGCTCAATTGACATCAAGTATAACCTTATGACTAACAGGTCATGGATTCAAACCCCCCACCCCAAATGATGTTGTACTAAAAAAAATGAAACTAAAAAAAATGAAAAATTTTAAAATTATTAGAGGAATTAGCTTTTTCCTTCTTCTTGTTTGGTGACTAAATTTCTTCTCAAAATTTCTACCAATTCAGTTAATATCGTGTTATATTTATCACAAATCACATTTAATATTTTCCAACAATTAGGGTATGGATGAAAAATGTTAGGCCTCGTTTAATAACCATTTGATTTTTTTATTTTTAGTTTTTAAAAATTAAATTAGTTTTATTCCAATTTTTCTATCATTATTTTCATCTCTCTTAAGAAAATATGTAGATACCTAGCCAAATTTTAAAAACAAAAACAAGATTTTAGAAACTACGTTTTTTAGTTTTCAAGAACTTGTTTTTGTTTTTGGAATTTGGCTAAACATTCAAGCCCTGTTTGATAACCATTTGGGCTTTGATTTTTTCTTTTTGAAAATTATGTTTGTTTTTTTTTTCACAATTTTTTTTCGTCTTCTCTACCATGATTTTCATCTTTCTTGAGGTACCATTTAACTGTCTAGCCAAATTTTAAAATAAAAAATAAGTTGTTGAAAACTACTTTTTTTAGTTTTCAAAACTTAGCTTAGTTTTTCAAAACATAGGTACAAAGTAGATTTGAAAACATAGAAACTCATTGGTAGAAGTAGTATTTTTAGGCTTAATTTTTAAAAACTAAAAGCCAAATACGTATCAAACGAGGCCTCAAATGCTTCCTTAAGAGAGATGAAAGCTATTATAGAGAAAATGAGAGAAAATAAGCTTAATTTTTAAAAACCAAAAACTAAGGCCCCCACTTGATAACCATTTAGTTTTTGGTTTTTAGTTTTTGAAAATTAAGCCTATAAATACTATTTCCATTCCTGGCTTTCCATGTTTTCTTATCTAATTTTTAGATGTGTTTTCAAAAACCAAGCTAAGTTTTGAAAACTAAAAAAAATAATAGTTTCCAAAAGCTTTTTTTTTTTTTGGAATTTAGCTAAGAATTTAAGTACTTTCTTAAGAAATATGGTAATCATTGTAGGGAAGATAAAAACCATTGTAGAGAAATAGTGAGAAAACATGTACAATTTAAAAAAAAAAAAATACGAAATGGTCATCAAATGGGACCTTAAAAATCCATGGACTAGGATTGAATCTTATAAAATATAAGGACTAATTTTTTTTTTTAAAAAAAAGAACACCCAAGCAATCAGTCCATACAGGACTCTGTGAATGTAACATAATTAGCAATCATCCTACGAAACTCGGGGAATTTCCCTCACTTACTCCTTATCTCAAATCACAACACATCACAATAAAATGGGATAGTCGAAAGAAAACACCGCCAAAATAGTTGATATGTGTCTCACCTTGTTGTCTCATTCTACCTTATCTCTAGAGTTTTGAGATGATGCCTTGTCCACAGCTGTGTATCTGATTAATAGATTACCAACTATATACCTTTAGAGAAGTTACTTGGCTTAAAACCTGATCATTTTTCCTTAAAAACATTCGGATGCCTATGTTTCCCTACACTTCGGCCACATAATGCTCATAAAATTGGACCAAGGTCCACACCTTGGACCAATTAACCTACACAAGGGATATAAATGCCTGTCTTCAACAAGCAGATTGTACATCTATCGACATGTACAATTTGATGGGACACGATTTCCAGCCTCAAAAGCAACCTCCCCAATCTCAGTAACAAATGAGCTTGTCCTATTTCCTTCTTTATCAAATGAACCCATCTTTTACTAGCTTCTAATGTTCTGCCCCGTAACCATTACAATTTACATTTAACAAAATGAAACAAACATCAAACAATTGGTGTAAAAATCAAATATACAGACCAATAAATCTTTGGTAGAATGGTAACCCAGAAAATAATAAGAGGTATACACTACAATTGTTAAAACTAAGGGAAATAGAAAATCAAGGAATGCAGAATTCTCAGAATGCTTAATGAACTAGAATCCAAATACTACTGACGATTTAAAATGTATGAAGTGATTGCAATTCAATCTCGCTTCTGTGTTGAATTGAAGATAGTCAAATTGTTTTCTGTTTTTAAGAGAATACGTATGGCAGAGCTTTAGAATCCATCTTCAAATTAACGAGATGGAAGCTTCGAATATCCAAAGAATCAAACAAGAAACTCTAACCCTAATTGCAGAGCAGCAGTTGGTGAAAAATATAGATAAACGTACTGGAATTGGGTATTGAGATCTCATTGACTTCATTGGGATCAAGCCAGACCTTGCCTCTTCCATACTTGAGGACGCTCGAGGCGAGGCGCTTCTGGAGCTTCGACGACACCGTTGCTTTGCTTCTCCCTGTGATTTTGTTCGTCCCACACTTTAGAGTTTAGAACCGACCGGAACGCAAAACCACTGGAAGGGTTTTGTCACGAATTATCTATTTATATCTAATGATCGTTTTCCGTTGTTTAAATTTGTTATTAAAATTTAGTATATTTACCACTCACAATCGCAATTGGACTGCAATCACAATTGCCTTCGATTGCAATCCAAACTAATTACCTTTAGCTTGCAATCGTATACTTCACACATTCAATTGTAATGGATGTTGTAATATAATCGTAATACTCTTCAACAATAAATATATATATATATGAATTTTATTATTCGATTTCGTGCATCACTTAGTATCTTATTCTATACATTTTCGAATGGTCAATCGTCTACTTTCCAGCCTTTGAACTCCTTAACTTTCCACTTCTCTAGCTCGAGTTTGTCGTTTTCCATCTCACCTAACTATAATATTCAATTTTGCTTGAAATTTTTTATCCCAATATCAATTTGGGGATCGATGTGCAATCGAAATGAGTATCAAAATTCCAAGATCGACATTGAGAGTATGAAGTCCATATTAGTATCGAACTTAACGCCATTAATAAATAAATTAGCCAACAATCTAGAATCAATAAATAAATATTAAATAGGTAGTATGAAATATATTGATATCAATAATGAGTTAATGTAATTAAAAGACATACCAAATGTCATTTTTGAAGGAAAAGAAAATAGAAAAATATCAATATTCATCTTATATCGTTATCGATGTTACATGCATCATCTCTATTCTTATTACAATCGATTGATAAAGCATTTATGGCGTACACTGGGCCTGAACAAGGCCAAGTCGTAATAAGATTATATAATTTGATTAGAAATGAGTTTGTGGGTCCACAATGCGAATATGATTTGTAAACACCATCAAACATAATAAATTTTAAAGATTGTAATAAATTTTAAAGATTGAAATTACAGTGAGGTAAACGTGACCGTAATTTTTGTTTCAAAACTACTATATAAATTACCAAATCTGCTGAATTTGGACATTTTTTATGACTAGAGTTTTATTCATAGAATTTTGTATAAATCATTAGTTGATTTCAATCAGAATATATATATATATATATATATATATATATATATATATATATATATATATATTAAAAAGCCATTTTTTAAGGATTAATTGCAACACAATGCTCATCGGGCCATATTTGGGGTAGCTTTACTTTCTGATCCTTGGCCCAACTTAAAAGTCCAAAAAATGTATTCAGGCCCATACCCGCCCCGGACCGGCCCACGAGATTAGGACGGCGGACCATTGCCGTGAGCGAATTGGTCTAAGCCTCGCGTTTTGAACACGCGGCGTCTTCGGATTTCACTGTCGTGGCGTGGCGCGTCCGCCTTCTCGCTTTCCTCTTTGATTTTCCTTCTCTTTTCGATTCAATTTCCCTAATTTTTTAAATCCCTAGATCTCTCGTCTTCGAAATCCCAATTTTGTTCCAATTCGAAATCCTTCCATTTCAATGGATACCTCTCTGGTCGCAGGAACCCTTTCAATGGTCGCCAACAATGGCCTTGGCTTCGCCAAATTCCTCAACCGCCTCGATTTCGTATCCAATTACTGCATCTCCGCCACCGATTCAATCAACGATCAGATCCCGCCGTCTTCCGCCGCCGGAGCACTTCAATTATCCGCCGCACTGTTCCCCGTCGCAACCATTGCTCCGCCGCCTGTCAAATCGATTTCGCGCCGATCGGCCTCTCGGACGTTTCTCCGTAGAAAGCGCCGTACCAAGCGTAGATTGTACAGCGATGACTCCGAGGGCGGCGAGGACAACGGATTTGGCGGCGGCGATTTTGATGGATCGTACGGCGGAGATGGCGGCGGCGGCGGAAGGGGTTGGAATTTCGATAGATTTGGCGGAAGTGATTGGGACGAATCGTCGTCATCGTCTTCTTCTTCTAATCCGGCGTATTATTTCGTTTACGAAGTGGTTTGTTGGATTGCGCTCTCGAATTGTGTGCATTTTGCTTTCAAGAAGGTTGTTAGATTTGCAGGTGAAGCAATTGGGAACTCCGAAAGGGGAAAATTGTCCATGAGATTAATCTCTGTTTGTTGATTGGTACAATTCTCTTCGCAACGATCAATCTCTAGAAGGGAAATCTGGCTATAAATCTCTTGTATTCAATTGACAATTGCTATGTATATTTTGTAAATATTCACATTGTTTTATCTTAGTAAATTGGTTCGAAATTACACATGAAAATCTGTGCCTTAACAATCTGATATCTTGTTTCTTAGTTCCTTTAGGCATTTGGTTGAGCTCTCTGTGGCTGGTTCTTACCATTCTTATAATGGATAAATCATAAATGTTAAGCCTCGATAGAATTCTGTGGGCAGAAAACCTTTGCTTGTTTTTCACCCATTGGTTTTGACTTTCTAAGAAACTGCCTGGTTTCATCGTTTGTCACGTTATTCTCTTTCTCTGGTTTCAACTGTCCATATGTTTTTAATGCATGAATTTAACCTACTGTAAATGGGTTGTTAGAATCTTTGTTATAATGATTTTTTTTTTTTGAACAACTTTGTTATGATGATTTAACCTAACTTTTATGTACTCTTAACTTGTATCTTAAATTCTTAATTGGCTGACTTGCCCTTTTATTCTACCATTAGGCAATTTGAGGACCTTCTTTTTGAGTAGCTTGGTTGCTGTTATGTCTGCTGTGTTTGTAATTGTTCATCCACTTTATTAGCTCTCATAGTTTTTTTTTTTACTTTTATTGAGCTTTTGTTTTAGTTTCAATTTCCTTTCATTTCAGTACTCATCTGCCTGATGTATAGGATAGGAACTCATGTGAGATTATACCTTAGACTGAGAGAGTTGTGTAGTCTTTTCAGTCCTTTTCAACACTGTACAGATAGAATGATGATGGGTTTTGGAGTCTGTTGCCAATGTCATACTTATTTGAAAGCTTTTCTGTTTTGATTTTCATTTTTTAGAACTCAAATATTGAGATGTGTGTTGCTTTATAATAGAGTTAGGTGGTTGTTTGGTAGAAAAGATAAGCAGGTTGAGTACCCACGGATATATATAGAGATATGAGTACCCACGGATATATATAGAGATATGAGTGCAAACCAAATATAGTAGAGTCAAATAGTTGTCACATGAAAATGGTCGAGATGTGCACAAGCTGATTCAAACATTTATTGATATAACAAAATAATATTAACCCAAATATAGTAGAGTCTAATAGTTGTCACATAAAAATAGTCAAAATGTGCACAAGTTGATTCGAACATTCATAGATATAACAAAATAATATTAATCCAAATATAGTAGAGTCAAATAGTTGTCTTTTGAAAATGGTCAAGATGTGCACAAGTTAATTTGAACATCGATAGATATAACAAAATAATATTAAGACACTGTCACTCTAATTAGAGTCTTTTATAAGTTTCTTTTATAGTATTATATTTACTATTTTTGTTTTTGTTTTTGTTTTTTTTTTTATATATATTCAATTGTTGTAGGACTGAAATGAAATCTGTGCCATGTTCAAATATCTGATAAGGAATATTCATTGACATTACTCACTATGTTTATCCATTGGCCATGGAAAATCAAGGTGGGGATTCACTTGGGATTTATTGCAATTTTTTAATAGAGCACAATTTGGATAAGGTCAGAGGTCATTAGATTTTCCTTTTTGCCTTGTAGTCCGAGGAATAGTATCCACCACTTGTCTTGAATGGATTTTTTTAAATATTGTAATTTTGAAAGCTTTTCTTGAAAATAAAGTTATTGTGGGATTTGCTTGATAAAACTAAGGTTGTTTGGATGAATGATGATATTGGCTTTAGTGATAATCATTTTCTTAAAAGACAATTTTGCAAGAAACGATTTCGAGTTTGAAAGGAAAATCAATTTCTTTAATAAACAAGTTCACTTATTGCTTAAACTAATCTCTTGAAAAGTATTTTGCGTACTCCCAATATATCTACCTAAAAGTTTACATCTTATATATATATAATCAAGTAAATATGGAGTATAGTCAACCAAATATCTTTAAGCAAATTGATTTTGTTAGCCCCTTTGTTCAAAGTTATTGTAATATTGGGATGAGACTATTGGCAACACTTGTATTAGCATATATTTTCTAATTTGCTCTCAATACCATAATCTTGTAAGTTTTTTTTTTTTTTTTCTTTTTAATCATTTTCTAAAATGATTTGATTGCTGCGCCATGAAAACAATAGTAAGTCGCTTGAAACCAAAACATGGTATATTGCTTAATTTAATTTTCAAGCAAACATAATGGGGTCCAAAGAAGGCTAATCATTTAAGACTAATTTCCAAAAAGAAAAAGAAAATTACCGAATTAGGCTCTTAAACATTTATTTTTAAGAAATTACGGGCCTGTTTGGTACGCAATCTGAATACAGAAATTTGAAAACAAGGGATTCAATGAAAACAGAGTTGTATTTCATGTTTTCAGATATGTGTTTGGTAGCAGATTTAAGATTTAGAAATTTGATTTGATTCTAAACAGTTGTTTAAACTGTGCCCTATAACATATTTATAGATTATGAAATTAGTTGTAGATGCAAAACTAATTATTATATTGAATATAAGTCATTATTAATTAATTTAGAAAATGATTTTGCAAATTTTATAGAATTATCTTTTTATAATATAATATTCTATAATTTATAATATATTATATTCTACATATTTTAATTTAACAAAAGTAAATTGAATTCATAACATGAAATATTGTATTTATTATTTTTATCTTTGTTTAATATAATTCGCATTTTAAAATTTTAAATTCGAATCTGGATACAATGAAAAACATAAAAATGTTGTTTTAATTTCTACTATTTGGATCCTAATCCAAAATGAGTTTTTCAAAACACATCTCATCAAACACATATTCACTGAATTCAGTGAATCCGAAAACATAAAACAGGATCTGGATTGCATACCAAACAGGCCCGTACGTTTCCAAATACTAATTCTACGTTTTTTTTTTAATTTATTTTTTATGAATTCATTTATTTTATTATCTACTTTTTCAACACCTTTTAAAATTCGAAGTCAAAATTTACTAAAATATAGTTTTTAAAAATTTAATTTTGCTTTTAGAAATTGGCTAAGGATTTAGACATTTCTGTGAAAAGGTGAAAACTATAATGATGAAATGTTAAGAAAACAAACACAATTTTCAAAAACAAAAATTAAAAACGAAATCAATACACATAATGACTAAGTTCTCGTTTGATATTTGTAGTTTTTGGTTTTTGAAAATTATGTTTGTTTTTCCACAATTTCTTTTCATCTTCTCTATAATGATTTTCATCCTTCTCCATGTATCATCTAAGTTTTCAGCTAGATTTAAAAAAAAAAAAAATTGTGAAAACTATTTTTTAAAATTTTTTTAAAACATAGCTTAGTTTTTAAAACTTAGTTTAATTTTTTAATTTTTTTTCATCTTCTCTATAATAATTTTCATCATTCTCCATCTACCATCTAAGTTTCCAACTAAATTTAAAAAAAAAAAATTGTGAAAAATATTTTTTAAAAAAAATTTAAAACATAGCTTAGTTTTTAAAACTTAGTTTAATTTTTTAAAACATAGCTACAAAATAGAAAAAAAAATAGAAATTTATTAATAAAAACAATATTTTTAAATTTAATTTTCAAGAACTAAAAATTAAATTGTTATGAAGCAGAATAAGTTAATCTATTGAAATTTCTACAGACGACGTGCAATGATGAACATGTCAAAGCCATTTTGATATTGAAACCACCGAATAACAATGGAGAATTTGAGTTGATTAAACCCCTCCTTTTTCAACCGTCATTTTGATTCCATGCCCCACTTTGGATTTCAATGGGACCATTCAACTTTCGTTCACGAACCTTCCTCCTTTGTCAGACAGGATTTTTTTTTTCAATTATTTCGTCTCAATGCTCTTCAAGCTTTTTGCATATTATTTCAGTTTGCAACTTGCAACATTCCAATTGCTTTTCATATAGATATCAAGACATGTTGTTAATTACAAATAATTACTGATATTTAGGTTCATATTACAGATAAAAGAAATATCTATAAAATCTTAGTTGATTTTCAAAACAATTCAACTTATTCCTCTTTTTAGAAGTAATGTATGTAATTGTAATGTCTACCAAATGTCAGTTCAATAATTTAAAAAATGTCAACTTTATATAGCTTCTAAAAGATTGTTTCGTGGAACAATTTTTAGATAATTACTTAAAAAATATTATATCTAAATATAACTTTTTTTTAAGTAGGTACCTATTTAGTTATTCTTGGGTTAATCACATAGTAAATATTTCATACAATTTTATCTTATCATTTTTTTCCATATTTAATAAAAAAAACATACTTAATACTTTATTGATCCCACATATAATAACATTAAATTTGTTTTTTTTTAAAAAAAAAACATTGGTCTAAGATATTTTTTTAACGAAAAATAAGATGAAAATTACCTTCTCTAAGTAGGTTTTTTACCAACTACAATGACACAAAAAGATAGGAGAAAAATATTTCTTTAACCATTAAATAAATTTGTATATATTATTTATTACAAATAGGACATTCAAACCACATACATCATATTCATTAAGATATTGAATATATCAATTGAGCTACTACATTAAAAACTGCATAATTTTTAATATTATTTTTAAGCATGCATTAAAAATAATAATTATTAAAAAAAGAAATATGAAAGATGTGGATTAATTTTCTAAACTATTTTTAATTGGGTACAGATAAATTACATTTAAACGAATATTATTTGGCGAGACGACACAAGAAGACAAGAGTAACATGCCAGAAAAAAGAGTCAAACACAAAGACCATTTAAAGCGGTGAATATTAAAAACATTTAAACAAA
Source organism: Trichosanthes cucumerina (assembly GCA_036507285.1). NCBI lineage: Eukaryota > Viridiplantae > Streptophyta > Magnoliopsida > Cucurbitales > Cucurbitaceae > Trichosanthes > Trichosanthes cucumerina. Next base: position 79,482,489 of record CM071840.1, on the reverse strand, counting down.
GAGAAGCAGTCTGATGTGGTAATACACAAACCGACATGTCGTTCTAAGAGACAAAAGGAAAACAAAAACACAGCAGCAAGTGACATTCATATCGCTAGCTTTTATTGAATCTATCCACTCCATATATCTACAAAGCTACACACTTCAAAGTTTAATTAAAAACATAAAATATTAAACACGAACGTAGCAATAAACGACATGTCGGACAGAAGAGTTTGTCTCAGTTACACCAGTTGACTGAATTTCTGCTGATTCAACGACATGTCGTCCATCATCCAAAGGTCCACAACTCGGTCAAACTCGTCATTTCCACCGAGTTGACCCGGCTGTTGCTCTTCAAAATCCAGGCCAAAGAAAGATCTTAAACTCGCCAATTCCTCGCCGTAGTAAAGCCCGTTAATGTCACACGAGTTACTCGCACGCGTACCCGACGGCGGCGGACCGGTGGAACTGAAACAATCCCGAGGGGACTGGGGGACGACGCACCGCTTTTTAGACGGAACTTGAGGCTGATCCGCCGATAACGGCGGCGGCGACAGCGGCGGAGGAGGAGCGAAGTTGAGTTTTGCCTTTGTTCCTCGGATCCGTTTGGCCGCCTCATCGTAGGCTCTGGCGGCTTCCTCGGCGGTGTTGAAAGTGCCGAGCCAAACTCGAACGCCTTTATGTGGGTCCCGAATCTCCGCCGCCCATTTCCCCCACGGCCGCTGCCGGATTCCTCTGTACATATTTTTCCGAGCTTTTCGAGTCTTCTCCGGCACCGGCGCCGCCGCCTTCTCAGCCGTTTTCTGAAGCTTCTCAACTTTCACTACAAATCAGTAACCAATCACAGTTCAATACAGATCACGATCGAAATTTCCATTCCCTTACGCAATTTCTTTTATTCCGTACACTAATTTTTTTATTCCCTCTATAAAATAACCCTTTCTTTTAAAAAAAAAGTTTTATTTTACAAATTATTTGGATAAAATATGAACAAGTTGATCTTGATCCTTAAAAATTTCAAAATAAAAGTCTAACAATCATCTTAAAAACAACCTTCGAACATCTATATTCTTGAAAATACTGATAAAATATCCAAACTTTTATTATTTTTTATTGTAGTTTTCTCTAATTTGTCTCGATTTGATATATCATATACGTAAAAAGGTTACTAAATAAAATTTCTAGCTCCAGCACTGATGATTCAACGAATGAAAATGAAAAGAAAAAAAAAAGTTTAAATGTTGAAATGAAATGAAGAGAAATATATATATTATATATATGTGTATATATATACCAGTGGAATAATCAAGGCCGAGGAGGTCTGAAAAAGGGTCGATGTCGGACCAGAGAGATCCATTATTAAGCTTCCGACTGCGTTTTTTTTCTATAAAATCAGAGATAATTGCACCACCGCACATTTTTTTGTGTAATTCTTTCACGCAGATTCTTCAGACTGAGAGGTTTTGGAAGAGGGTTCAGATATGGTATATATACAAAAAAAAAATATAGAGAAAAAAATGATGGGCCCTTAATTTGGGCCTTGAATTTGGGCCAAGAAATGGAGTGGAAGGTGGGCTTTGCCCACAACCGGTAAGAGTCCGACAAATATCATTTACTTTTCTGACTTTTCTTTTAAAGTACTTGCTTATTGTGGTATAAATTATAATTATAAATATGTTAAAATTCAAAAAGAACATAGAAAATAATAATAATACTAATCTCATTGGTTGTTGAAGTTCCAAATTTATTTAATTTTGATCTTTAAATTTTTAAGGGTATATTTGGGGCACAAGTTATAATAACTTGTGTTATTATAACCTGTGGAATATTTTGCACCCCAAACATAGATTATTATAACCACATACTATATTATTCTGCATTTTAAATAATATTATATGATTCCACAAATTATAATAACCCACCCTATTATAACCCCTTATTATTATAACCCACTCGACGCTTCAAACCGCCCCTAAATGTCTATTTTGAACCTTTTAATTTGTTAAACTTTTGAATTTTTTAAAAATATTAATTTTGATCTTTGTTGTACTATTTTTCAATGTAATATTCACTTGTCCAATGCTTGACTCATACTCATGAGTTAGTGCACATACTCAAAACTATCTCATTAAGTTGTTAAAAATAAAATAAAGATAAGGATTAAAATAATTACTTTGAAAAGCTTAGGAACTAAAATAAACATTTTAAAAGTTTATGGATCAAAATGAAATCAATCTAAAAAGTTCACATATCCAAATTGAAATTTTGAAAGTTTATACCATGTTTGATAACCATTTTAGTTTTTGCAAAATACTAAGCTTAAATACTACTTTCACCCATCGATTTTTTCTTTTTGTTGGCTACCTTTTATATATGGTTTAAACAATTTAGCTAAGGTTTAAAAACTAAAAAACAGTTTTTTTCACGAAGTTGTTTTAATTTTTTAAATCTTGACTAAAAATTCAAATTTTTTAAGGAAAGATGAAATCTTTTACAGAGAAATAATGAGAAAACAAACCCAATTAAAAAAATCAAATAGTTATCCTAAGGGGCATTTGAGCTCAAAATAGCTCAAAAATATAGGGACAAAAAATAAAAGTAAAATAAAGATTAAAAATACTATTTTGATATTTATACTTTCAATAAAGCTTAAAATCCATCTCTACTATTATTTTATTGTTTTTTTTTTAAATTAGTCTCTATTAGCGTATCTTCTATCAATTTTGAAAATGTATTTGCGTGGTATCTTTTCTTGTATTAAAATAATTACTATTATTTAACTAATTTTAATAAAATTTAACAATAAATTTATCATAAAAACTAATTTTAAGTTTTAGTAGAAATCAAAACGTCTAAATGTAAAATAAAATAAAGTGTGGGCATGAGTCTGGAATTGGGGGATGTGAGGGAGAAGATGAATCAGCAAAGTTGTCGAAACTGAAAAACGGACGAATGGGGCAACCTTTTTATATGGAAGCTTGTGAGGTAAGTAAGACAAATGTTTCGTAGCCGTCCAAAGCACAACCCCAAGGTTCCAAACATGAATTATTTTTCATTTTTCGAAATCACCATCCCTCAACGATAATTGATATTTTATAAAGAGAGAGGTTAGAAATTTATGGTATGTTTGGTAGACAATTCGAAAACATAGATTTGAAAACAAGGGATTCAATGAAAACAAATTTATATTTCATGTTTTCAGATATGTGTTTGGTAACAGATTTAAAAATTTAATTCCAATTTAAACAGTAATTTAAAGTGCTCTATAATATATTTATAGACCATAAAATTAGTTGTAGCTTCACAACTAAATATTAGGTCGAATATAAGACATTATTAATTGATTTTATGAATATGTGTTTTTTTAATAAATTTTATATAATAATTATTTTATAATATAATATTTTTATATTTTATAATATATTGTATTATACCTATTTTAAGTTAACAAAAGTAAATTAAATTTATAAACATTAAATACTGTATTTATTAAGATTTTATCTTTGTTTAATATAATTCTGCATTTTAAAATTTCAAATTCGAAATCTATATACAATTAAAACATAAAAATGTTGTTTTCAAAATTTCTACTATTTGGACCACAGAATCCGAAAACAGTTTTCAAAACACGTCTGCCAAACACGTATTCACTGAATCCGAAAATATAAAACAAAATATGGATTACCTAACAAACAGACCCTTAAATTTTTACACCCTCACATTTGTCATAAAAATTTGTTCTATAAACCTTTTTGTTAATTTTATGTCATAAAGTACTTTTGACCGTCTCTTTTTTTTTTAATTGAGTTTAATAATTGCAAAAGTGACCAGGAATCGAACAATAAATGGTAATAGACGTCTTATTTATTTAACTATACTAAAAAAAATTACCAATTCATTTGATAGTAAGTGCTTTTATCAAATGAACAATCTAGTTCATAAACTTTTGTACATAAAATTTGACCAATGTACTTCGAATTTGTAACAATATAGTACATAAATTTTGATAGGTAACAATTCAATCGATGTATTTTGAAATTCATAATTATTTATTTCTTATAATGAAAATCTAATTAAGATAAAGTATCAACCTTTATTATGTATCGGTTTGGTATATGTAGTTTATAAACGTAGTGATTTATCAACCTACAAATGTACACATAGTAAATTATTAAATTACAAGTGTTTTTTAATTATTGTGGTAAAATTATTATATGTTAGAGTTTAAGTACTAAATTGTAATGAATTTGGAAGGATGGAGTAAATCATACTGATACTTAGGATTAAAATATTGCTTCAATTACAATATGAGGATGAAAGTGTTTTTTAGTATAGACTACGAGTGTTTTTAGCCTTATTTTTTATGTTTTTTAAACTTCAAATATTATATTTCGAATAAACTATGTATAAAATCTCAACATAAGTCAAGCTAAGAGAAAGATAATTCCCATCTTCCCTCCCTTAAAATTCTAAATAAAAAGTTATTGTAAAAAAAAAAAAAATGCTTTATATAGATTTTAATGAATAAAACATAATGGCTAAAATGTGAGAAACTAATAATATATATATTTGAAATTTATAAATTAAAGTAACAAAGTATAAAACGCGGGGGATTTGCAATTTTGGTAGTGTTGATGGGAGACTCTCTTCCTCTTCTCCGAGTGGAGATGCAAGTTTATTTTTTGCGAGTATCCAACTTGACTCTTCGAGTTTATTTTTTTTTTTTTGAAATTTTCTACTATTTTAAACACAAATTTTTTAGTCAAAGTGAGTCTATGTAATAATTAATATCAAATGTCAAAAATAACATAATTCAATTGACATCAAATATAAACATATGATAAACATATGATAAAAAAAGTCATAAGTTCAAATCCATTATTTAGAATTCACTTATTTAGAATCCTCCTACTTCAATATTGAATAGGGTTGATAATAATTTAAGAAACACCCTTTCAAATATTTCTATTAAGAATTTGAATTCATTTATCAAATTTCAAATAAAAATTAAAGAAGCGTAATGAATAGATTCTTTTACTTTGTGACAGTGCCCGTACAGTCTGGCGTTTTGAAACGCGTGAAGGCTGCTTTCTTGTTAGAGAGGTGGGGCGACCAAATTGAACACGTGGCGTATTGTGAATGGCCTGTATAAAGATTCAGTACGTCGGCAGTATTATTTTAATATTTTTAACGGTTGTGGAAAAGATAGAGGTTTATTCTTATTTATCCTCGTTTATCTCGAATGCCCGGGTCATAATTAAGTTAATTTTGAATTTTAATTCTTAAAAAACATAAATTTATTTAAGTCTTAAATTTGTGTTTAATAAAATTGTGAACTTAATATCTATCAAAATTTTGTTAGAAACCAACCGAAGATTTTAAGAAACTACTTGACACTTTTAAAGTTAGGTGATTTAATAGACACAAAATTGAAAAATTTAGGCCCGTTTAATAATCATTTTGTTTTTAGTTTTTGATTTATGAAAATTAAGCTTATTTTCTTACAATTTCTCTACAACGAGGCTGATCTCCATTGATGAAACATTTGAATTCTTAACCAAATTCTAAAAATAAAATAAACTTTTTAAAAATTACCTTCTTTAGTTTTCAAAACTTAGATTAGTATTTGAAAACATAGGTATAAAGTAGATAATATAAAATATAAACTCATTGGTAGAAGTAGTATTTTTAGGTTTAATTTTTAAAAACCAAAAACATAAAAACAAATCGTTATCAAACGAGGTCATAGAGACACGATGTTAAAAATTCAAAGATTGAACTTATAATTTTTTAAGAAAATTAGGATCAAGGAGTTATAATTTCATATAATAAAATAAAAAGAAAACATACATATTGCTTTTTAAAAACTACTTTATCTCAGTTTATAAAAAATTAATAAATAGCAGACAATCTAACAGCCATTTAATTAATAAAAGATATTAGTCTCTATCTCTTTGAAAGATTTAACATGCACATGGACGAGTTATATATAAACAAACAAAGTTCTTGCACAACCAGGGTATTGAGTTTGACACCTTTGCACTGGTTGACTCCGCTACAAGGATGGTGGAAACTTAACACGAATGCATAAGCACATTTTGTATGGCGGTTTGGGTTGTATCCTTCGAGACAGTAATGAACATATTATAAGTACAGGACACAAATTTCTTTCTTCAAGATGGTCGATACTAATCTGCGAACTTGATACTATTCTCCTTGGTTTATCAAACATTGTGGACTTTTCCATTTCTCTAATGGTTGAGTCAGATTCAATGAATGTTATTTCCACGATCAATGGCACACGGGTTGAATTAACAGAGACCCAAGAATATGTGCAAGAGGTGAAGGATAAATCGTAATGTTGGGATTGTATACGTTTTGTTTATTCTCATCGTAGCACTAATGTAATGACTCATATGCTTGCTAAGAGGGCCCAAATTCACCAGTGCACTCAAGTCTGGACGGGCGAGAGTTGTAATTCTCTGTCAGAATTGTTATCGTTGTAATACAAGTTCTATTTTGTTCTTAAAAAAAAAAACAAAGTTCTTGCAACATTTATTTCAGTATTTGATTTGCTAGTAAATGATTCGTAAATTAATAGTATATTACATGTTAAATTAGTTTGTATCAGATATGTTCATAAATTTTAAAAAATTTCCAATAGGTTCATAAACTTTCGATTTTATATAGTTCTTAAATTTTAAAACATGTCTAATAAATCCTTAAATTTTTTTATTTTGTATCTTTCAAATCGTTCAATTTTTAATTTTGTGTCTAATGAATTATCGACCTATTCAACACTTTTTTCAAATTTATGAATCTGTTGGACATGAAATTGAAAGATAAACCATATATTTAAGAAACAAAATTCAATTTCATATCTAATAGATTCGTTAATTTTAAAAAAATTGAATATGAAAAGGATCTATTATATACAAAATTGAAAGTTCAAATGATCTATTTGACATTTTAAAAATTTAGAGACCTATTAGATATGAAGTAGAAAGTTCGAGTATTTATTAAATACTTTTTAAAGTTCAACGACCTATTAGAGACAAACATAAAAGTTTAAGGACTAAACTTGTAATTTAACCTATATTATATAAAAGACAAACCTAGATAATTTCATATAGCTTGAAAGATTATAAAATTCATAATTGAGATATAAAATGAGCTTGACTTTTAAATTTGAACTATACAATCTAAATTTATATGAGACTGTTTGGGGTACTAAGTGAGTTATAATAACCGGAGTTATAATAGTATATGAATTATTATAATCTGTGGAATCATATGATATTATTTAAAATGCAGAGTAGTATAATCTGAAGTTATAATAGTTTGTATTTGGAGTGCATAATATTTCACAAGTTATAATAACACGAGTTATTATAGTCCCAAACACGTCCTATTAAGTAAGCTCCTATCCAAACGTTGAAGCAAGAGAATTGTAATTGACATAACAAAAATGGCAGTGGCATATTGATGAGCTGATGACATAATCATCCTTGAAACTGCGAAAGGAAGAATATGAATGAGTTGCATAGCAAACAGCAGCTCTTTTCTTTTCTTTTCTTTTTTTTTTTTCAAAAATTATTTATATGATTATTATTTATTTTTTTTAATTTTTGGAGTATATGATATAAAGACTAAAAAGTCCACTGATAAAGATAAACCCATCCCACTCTGTTTTCGACATGTATATAATCCAGTTCCGTAGTCAGAAGTACTAATGTGTGTCTAATTTTGATCCGTCCTTTTTTTTAATAATTTTATTTTCGAAAAACAACAAAAATAAATAATTGAAACGATAGAAATTATCTAGATCGACAAAAAGTTGATCTTTAAGAAGTGCCTTTAGGGTGGGAAAAATATCATAGGTAAAAACAAACATTTGTGTTATTGAACACTGGTTCAATATTTGGTTGTTCTATAAACTTCTAATTTTCATTTGAATTCCTATAAAATCAACCTCCATCTAAATAAAGCTATTATTCTCTTACAATCTTTTTAAAGTAGCAAGAAAAACTATAGCATATTAAAAAAAAGTAAAAAGAAAGAAATAGAGTCATATATATGTGTAATACTTGTTTATTAGCAATTTAAAAAGAAATCCTAATACATCTAAAAACTTGTTTCATAACTATTTGATTTTTTATTTTTAAAAATTAAATCTAAAAATACTACTTTTATAAATGTATTTCTATGTTTTTTTATTTACTTTGTACCTATGTTTTCAAAAACCATGCTAAGTTTGAAAAATGAATAAAAATAATTTTCAAAAACTTATTTTTGTTTTTGAAATTTGGCTAAAAACTTAGATGGTATCTCAAGAAAGATAGAAATTATTATAGAGAGGATGAAGAGAAATTATAGAAAAACAAACATAATTTTCAAAAACAAAAAATAAAAAACAAAATGGTTATCAAACAGATCTGAATTAATCCAATTATAAAGACCCCGTTTGATAATCATTTGGTTTTTGAAAATTATTTTTCCTTTTTCACAATTTCTCTTCATATGATCTATAATGATTTCTATCTTTCTTGAGATATCACTTAAGTTTTTAGTCAAATTTTAAAAACAAGAGCAAGTTTTTGAAAAACGACTCTATTATGCCCCGTTTGATAACTATTTTATTTTTGGTTTTTAGTTTTTGAAAGTTAAGCTTATTTTCACTCAATTTCTCTACAATAGAGATCATCTCCCTTAAGTAAACATTTGAACTCTGAGCCAAATTGTAGAAACAAAGTCAAGTTTTTGAAAACTATTTTTTTAGTTTTTAAAAGTTAGCTTAATTTTGAAAACATAGGTACAAATTAGTTAAAAAGACATATAAACTCATAGGTAGAAGTCGAATTTTTAATTTTAAATTTAAGAAACAAAAAACAAAAAACAAAATGGTTATCAGACGAGACCTTAGATAACTATTTGATTTTTTGTTTTTGGTTTTCGAAAATTGTGCTTGATTTTCATCATTTCTCTATAATGTCTTTTATCTTTCTTAAGAAAATATTTGAATTCTTAGCCAAATTTAAAAAACAAAAACTATTTTTTGAAAACTATTTTTTTAGTTTTCAAAACTTAGTTGGTTTTTTAAAATATGTAAAAAGTAAACAACAAAACAAAGAAATCTAAAAAAACTAAAAAAAACTAAAAACATGGAACAATAGAGCCTACTTTTTTTAGTTTTTGAAAACATAGGTATAAAATAGATAAGAAAACATGAAACTGTATTGGTAGAAGTAATATTTTAAGGTTTCATTTTCAAAAATAAAAAACTAAAAACCAAATAATTATCCAACAAGGTCAAAATTTTTAAATTTTAATCGATTCAACTTCAAAGTTAGGAGGTTTAAGTGATTTTTTTATGCCAACAAGAGTATAGCTCAACTGACATTAAGTATGAGGTCATGAGTTCGAATCCTCCACCCCCAATTGTTGGTGTACTCAAAAAAAAAAAAAAGTGGATTTTTTCCCCTTCTTTAAATGAATTCATACATACAATAGGTGTTTTCCAAATTAAATGGTTTAATGAACATACAAAAACTATCTAGAGAAAAATAAAGTATTTCTTCAAAAAAAAAAAATTATTTAAACTATTCTCAGTAATTCTCGTAATGATTTAAATATAACATTTGGAATTTATAACCAATACTTTGTACGTTATTATGGTAAATAACATATAATATATGAAAAGACAAAAATTGTGGCCCAATATCCTTTTCGGCCCAATTTCTCCTGTTTCTGCTTTCCCAAACCACAATAGGACCTTCACTTTGAATAAGAAGCAAAGCAACCTGAAACTAAGTCTACAAAACGACATTGATGCAGGAATGAATGTTACCTTTTCAAATTTCATTTGATGACAACCCTTTGAAGCTTTTGAAGCTGTTTGACCATGAGTTATAATAGTTTGAGTAAGAATAATATGTAAAATATTATGTATCCCAAACACAAATTATGATTAAATGACTATGCATCCTAAAATTTCAATTATATAACTCCCTAAACTATTATAACTCATTCAACGTCCTAAACAATCCCTTTGATTTTTAAATATGGTCCTTATTTTCTCACAATTCCTCTATTATATTTTTCATCTACCACGGTTTCCATCTTTTAAGTAAATATCTGGGTTTATAAAAACTACTTTTTAAGTTGTCAAAAATTGGCTTGGTTTTTTAAAACATATGTAAAAAGTAGATAAGAAAACATGAAAACCCCATAGGTGGAAGTAGGCTTAATTTTAAAAAAAACAAGAATTAAAAACGGTTATCAAACGAAGCCTCAACAATCCAAATTTTGTCAGCATCACTCATTTTAAAGTTTGAGAATAGTTCGAGCGCGTTGCATGCTTCAACATCACCCACTTTAAACATTCAAGAATACAAATATAGAACCCGACCTAAGTACAACTCCAAAGGTCATGGAAGAAGACTTCTGTTCATGAAAATTCGAATCTCCTCTACTCATCTGTAATATAACATTCAAAAAATATAATATAAAGGAAAAACAAAAAGTTCAAGAACGAAAATCAAACCAAGATCAAAATAGCCATAATTCATAGATCATTCAAATGAAACTAGATGGTTGGTACTTGTCAAATTTCATCACTTCCATCTAAGTAGGAAAGATTAATGCAGTTCAATCATTCCCAGTGTTTATCCTTGGGCCTATTGCTAATGAAAGAAAGAAAATCCAGATACAACATTAAGGTTTCCAGTCAACATACTACATATTCACATTTAAACTTGATCTAAATGCATTAGGGACTGATAGAAATCTCCAATCTCATACTTGAGTATTTAGAATGTTGATGTGTAAGGATTTCAAACTCTCCCAGAAATGTCATGCATTGAGGACTATAATCTAAGACATATGATGCCTAAACTTCATGCAATAAGGAGTTGATAAATATTCACCTTTTCAAGCATCCATCAATCAGTGATTGCTCCGATTGAACTCGCCAACATTTGTCGAGAAATCTCCGGCACCGTTTCGTGCTGTATTTTGACCATCCATGGATGGTGGTGATTGCACTGGATCTCTCTGGTCTTGACCCCAGCTTTGTCTCTGAATTGGTTGTCTCCGTTCAACTTGCATGGTTTCTCGGCGTCTATCATACCGTGGACGAGGCCTATTTCTACCATTTTGTTGCCTCTCATTGTACCTATACTGCGGTCTTGGGATGACCTTTCCATCAATAAATAGATCACCTGAAATCAAGATGAATGATTCGTACAAGTAATGAGCATTTGACTCGAGATATCAAGTAGTTTAAATTTCAACGGTCAAATTATCAAAAATACCCCTGAACTATGGGGTTGGTTTCAATTATACCCCTAAACTTTAAAAAGTTTCATTTGAACCATTGAACTTTGAAGTTTGTTTCAAAACAATCCTTCAAGGCTTTTTTCGTTAAATTCATAGACAAAAAATATTATTTTTGCATTTGTATTGTTGCTTATGTAAACATATTTGAACACATATGTTGAAAGAAAAATCAAAACATATGCAAATATGTCATTTTTAATCCATAAATTTAACGGAAAAAACCTTCAAGGGTTGTTTTGAAACAAACTTCAAAATTCATGGGTTAAAATGAAAAATTTCAAAGTCCAGGGATATAATTGAAATCAACCTCAATTCAAGGGTATTTTTGATAATTTAACCAATTTCAATCAATTCCATAGAGTTAGAAGAGTGATCACCTCCGTAATCTTTGTTTGGAACATCAAGATAGGAATCTGGTAAAACCCATAGAACGCCTGGCAATTCTGTTTCATCCGGGATCAAAAGCTCAAGTCAGATGCCAATATTGTTCTTTACCAAAGCTAAGGTCATGTTTGATAACTATTTAGTTTTGAATTTTTGGTTTTTGAAAAGTAAGTCTATGAACACTCCTATGTATAGATTTTCTTGTTTTTGTTATCTACCTTTTACTTATGTTTTCAAAAACCAAGTGAAAACTAAAAAGAGTAGTCTTAAAAAACTTATTTTTGTTTTTAAAATTGGGCTACGAATTCAAATGTTTTGTTAAAAAAGATGAAACTCTTAAATCACCAATCAACCCAAAAGCTTAAGCTGATGGTTTGAGATAAATTTAATTATATCAATATAGTCTAGCAGAAACCAATAGTGAATGGATGAAAAACAAGAACAATTTCTAAAAACCAAATGGTTATCAAATAAGGAATAAATAAAAATTATCACAAAATAATACAAATGGCAAACCTTCACGGTGGGGTGGTAACACAAATGATCAAACTAAAATCAAGTCAATTCTAAAGCAAACTTAGGAAAAATTCTAAACAATTCAAATATTATCTGGGAACTTTCATCAAACACATTACGTGCTTGAGATCAAAAGTACACTTTCAATCTTCAATGTTAATCGAAACACTAGACACAATTCCATCCAATATCTACAAGATAAGAAAATCCGATTCACAAGGTTCCTTATTCTAGTTCTTTACAAAAGGCTCCATGATATTATTCTTTACAAAATCTTAATGCAAACGATCACAAAACAATAACACACAAATTATCAAACTACAACTCGTGTCAATTCTGCAGCAAACCCAAAAATAGAAAGGAAAAATTCTTAGGCTTGTTTGATAACGATTTGATTTTTGTTTTTCATCTTTCTAAGAACAAAATTTGAATTCTTAGGTAAATTCCAAAAACAAGTTTTTAAAAATCACATTTTCATAGTTTTCAAAACTTAGTTTGGATTTGGAAAATATCCCTTAAAAAAAGTAGATAACAAAAAAATGGCCACCTTTGACCATTTAAATCAATTTCAAACCTTTAAGGACTATAATATCCATTTTGAAACTTAAGAGACTAAATAGACACTAACTCCAAACCTGAGCAATAAAAAATTAATTTTGCAAAAAAAAAAAAACCAAAAACTAAATAGTTATCGAATCGATTTAATCATTCAAATTTATCTTCGAACTTTCATCAAACATATTGGGTGCTTGAGCTCAAAACTACACATTCAACCTTCAATTGCAATCCATATACTCGACACAATTCCAATATCTACAGGACGAGAAAATCGACACAATTCCAATATCTACAAGACGAGAAAATCCGATTACCAAGGCCCCTTAATCTAATCATACCACGAATAAGCACAGAAACTATTACCTTTAACTTTGTAAGAAAGCTCTTCCGAAATCAAGGCACCAAAGCCAGTATACGTAGCTGTACAGACAGAGTATATTTTCTTCTTCGCTTCTTCCTCACTGAAAATCAGAACAAAACGAAAATCCTAAAATCAACAAAGAAGATGACGCACGCAAAAGACATACCAATAAGTAATCCGTATATGATTTCCATTCATTCCGATACCTTCCAACAACAGCGGATAGTGTTTTGACATAAGAATTCACCATCTCCTCCTCCGATGGTTTCGGGTCATTCGGAAACTCCATTACGATCAACCAATGCTCGTAATCACAGCCATCGAGGAGTATCGTCTCTTTTGGAGGTCGATTGCTCCAATTAGGAGAAGGATCGTTGAGTGGAGAGTATCCGGATCCTGAAGTCTTGAATCGAACTGGAAGATTGAATGAATTAGGGGTTATTTGACCCTGTCTGTCGAGCAGAGCAAAAGAGAATCGCAAGCGAGAAGAAATAGGAGACGAAAGTGAGAAGGGAGAAGAAGATGGAGATGAGGAAGAGAAGCTTCGGCTAAGGACAGTGAATAGCGTGCGCCGAGTGGCTGAGGACGCCATTGTTGAGAACTCGATGGTGGCGCAGAAGGTTTTTGGTGAATTGAGATTTTAGGGAGGTTGGGGGAAATGAAGCACGGTGTACCACACGGCGTCGTTTGATCTTTCGTGCGGATGGTGAAAACTGAAAGATTTCAGCCGTTGGATAATATTTTTTTGTTTTTCAAAAGAATAAGATTTTATTTTTTAAATTCTTCGATTGTTATTTGTGATATGTAAATTTGAGGGCATTTTTTATTAATATGGTAAAATTTAAAACTTATTGTATAAATATTACATTTTTCAAACTATTTATATTAATATTGTAGTTTTAATGCGTTGACGACCATCTTGTGTGTGGAAGATGGTCGTCTCTCCAAGAGACCATCAAATTTGCTATCTGTCAAAAATATTTAAAATTTTTTATGGTTGGTCGTCTTTTCAAGAGATGACCATCTCAATACTTTTCACAATTTTTGTGTTCTGGCATAGTGGTTTGTTTAGTTTTATGTGTCTTTTCTAAAAAAAAGAAAAGGAGATAAACCTGATTCACAACATAAAGAAATGCGACTGGCTTGCGTGTGTAAATTGACAGTTTGCATATCCCACTTAGGAAAAAATGTATAGTGTTGAATCATATCTCATTAACATTGGCATCTTTGCATTCTACCTCAACACCTATACTTTATTCATTCGCTCACAACACAATCCTCACATTTTCTTGGTTATCCTTTTGTTGCAATCCGAAAAAGATTTTACAAAACCCATCATATATACATATAGTCTCTATTGGATCGATACTTGAAATACATCTATTTATATTACTGGTATAATTAAGGTAGTGTGCAGTTGCACTAGAGCTAACTTCATTTTTGGAGAGTGTCGACCAACAACAATACTTTCACTCAGCTCGACACGTACTTCGTTCCTTGGCCACATGACTCTCTCTACCTTTCAGAGTTTAATGTGCACCTGTAGAACAATTCTCCCATCAATAAATTAAATAACAACAAAATAACAAATGCACATCATCTTCAAAAAAGAAAAAAATATAAGACATAAGTGAGATAAATTAAACGAAATAAACACACTCCAATTTTGTCAACTTAACTATAGCTCAGTTGGTGAAGACATATTCTCAATGTTAAATTTCAAATCCTCACCTCACGTGTTGTTGAACTAAGAACCACTTCAAAGTTTTTTTCTTTATAGAAAAGCTTTTCTATTTAAAAATTTTGCAGTATATCTTAAATAAATTATGTAAATATCAGGTTAAATTATGAGCTTTGATACTACAACTTCATATATATATATATATAGACACACACATACACATACTTGATATGGATAGTACACAGCAAGCAAGAAGCAAACTATGATACTACAGCTTCATACGTGTGTGTACATATTGCAGTACTTAAGTACCCGTATTTATATATATTTATATTGCGAGCACCAATTCTAGAGGAAAAAAAAAGAAGCTATTTTCGTTTTGCATTACACTGGCTGGATTGTTATCAAGATTCCGCTGGAAGGTACGACCACGGGACAGCGGGTCACGATCACCACCGGATCTTCTTTCATCTTCCACGGATGTTGTTCCGCCGTACACGGCGGCTTTGGCAGAGCCGGCCTCGCCGTAACTGCCACCCGTCTCTCCGTCGGGCTTTGGCAGAGCCGGCAGAAGAATTTGTCAATTAGTTCAAATTCTTCCCTCCCCATCTTCACTAGATCAGTACGAGGAGCTCTAATTTCTCTCTCTCTCAGACCCATAATTTCCAAAAAAAAAAAAGATTTTTTTTTTCCTTTTCCAGAACTTTCTTTTTGATTGCTTTGTTGGACGTTTGCGTAGCTTTCATGTGGCTTGGTCCATTATATAGAGCTTGGAAGTTAGAAGAAGCTCAATTCCGGACATTAAGATTTTTTTTTCAGCATAAAAGGAATGCCTTTCTTTTTTCACCATTTCTTTTCATCTTTTCTATAGATATGAAATACCATTTAAATTTCTAGCTAAATTGGTAGAACTAGTATTTTAAGGCTTAATTTTTTAAAACTAAAAATCAAATGATCATCAAATGAGGCTAAATTTTAAGTTTAATCCTTAATTTTAAACTTTCATGTGACTTGATCCATTATATAGGGGCTATTTGGGGTTGAGTGAATTCTCATAGCATTAGTTATAATGGTTTATGGATTATAATAACCCATAGAATGATTTAATTTAGGTTTATAATGCAAGGTTAATTTAGAGGTTATAATAGTATGTTGAATATTTTGCACCCAAAACAGACTATTATAACTCATGCTCCAAACAACCCATAAACGTTTAAGTTTGTTTCTTTTAAAATTTTGAATTTTGAATTGTGTTTAATAGATTTTTGAATTTTAAAAATATATAATAGATTATTCTTAAATTTTAAATTCTATGTCTAATATATCATTGAACTTTAAAAATGTCTTATAGATGTCTAAAGTTTCAATTTTATATTTAACGAGCCTAGATATAAACCTGAATTTTATGTTTAATGGGACTATATATAAACTTTCAATTTTTTTAGTGGATTCGTGAATTTTAAAAAATGTTTGAATATGACAAGAACCTATTATACAAAATTGAAAAATTCAAGAACTTATTTAACACAATATATATTGTTTATTAAAAGAAAAACAACCTATGGGGTATTTTTAATGTTCAGAAAACTATTAGACACTTTAATCTAACCTAAAAGGAATATACACAAGGCTAAAACTCATCTAAAAGGCAAATAGGGAACTAATAATTTTTTTTTTTGAAAAACGAGTTTAATTATGGCACGACCGTAAAAGATCGAACCATCGACTTTTGAGATGGTAATTGGTTGGGATATTATCCACTAAACTATAATTGAATTTGCCATATAGGATATGTACCTTAACCAGTTGAGTAATGATCAATCAAATTGACGAGGGGAGTAGTCGGGCAAAGAATTAAATATAAATATATATATATATTTTAATGAAAATGGCTTGATTGTATTCTTAAAAGAAAAGTTGATTTATTCCTAACGCAACAGTACCAAAGGCAAAGATACTAAATATTGCAAATAAAAGGAGTAGAGTAACTATCAATGTGGGAACTTAGTTGACGTTGGATTTGTTCTTATACCTTATACTATTGGCATATTATGGAAATAATTTTGGTTTTGTGGATTTGCAATGTTGGTGTCTCCACTATACAATTTGGCTGGGTCGTAATCATTTACCTCATTTGTTTTCTACTTTATTTTTATAGATTTTAAAAACTTATGAATTGCATTTTACTGTGCTCATGAGCCAAATTTGACATTTTGCATTTAAATTACTTCTACCTACGGTTTTCATATTTTTTTTTATATACTTTTTAAGAAGTGTTTTCAAGAATCAAGCTAAATTTTGAAGATTTGTTTGTCTTTTTAGAATTTAGTTAAGAATTCAAATGTTTTCTAAAAAAAAAAAAAGATGGAAATCACAATAAAAAAGATGAAAACCATGGTAAAAAATGGGGAGAAAACAAGTACAATTTTCAAAATTTAAAAATCAAAAACAAAAAACTAAGGCCCCGTTGATAACTATTTTGTTTTTTATTTTTAGTTTTTGAAATTTAAACCTAAAAATATTACTTATACCAATGAGTTTATATGTCTTTTTATCTAGTTTGTACCTATGTTTTCAAAAACCAAGTCAACTTTTGAAAACTTAAAAAAGTAACTTTAAAAAACTTGACTTGGTTTTTAGAATTTGACTGAGAACTCAAATGCTTACTTAAGGGAGACGATCTCTATTGTAGAGAAATTAGGTAAAAATAAGTTTAACTTTCACAAACTAAAAACAAAAAAAACAAAATGGTTATCAAACGGTGTCTAAGCATTGTATTATTTTTTTAAATACAATTTGGTTCAGAATTATGTTTTTAAAGAAGGTGAAAAACTTACGAGAAAATTATGAATAAACGAGTATAATTTTAAAATTAGAAAACCAAAAACCAAAATGATTATCAAACAAACCTTAGATTTTTTAATTTTTGGGTGATAGATTGGTAGTGATCGTTGAATGGTGTGGGTGATGCGCAACAATTCACCTACCGCAAGTGTGTACAGGTGAAATTTAGTGTAAATAATTATGAATATCATCCTCAAGATTAGACTTCTAACTCACTTAGAGGTTGTTTGGGGCGTTGAGTGAGTTATAATAACATGAGTTATAATAGTCTCTAGGGGCCTGTTTGGCCGACTGGTTAATAACCTGTGAAATACTCTGCACCCCAAACATAGAATATTATAACCCCAGACTATACTACTCTGCATTTTAAATAATATTATATATTTCACAAACTATAATAACCCGCAGACTATTATAACCCCTATTATTATAACCCACTCAATGCCCCAAACAACCCATAGGTTATTATAATCTGTGAAATCATAAAATATTATTTAAAATGCAGAGTAGTATAGTGAGAAGTTATAATACTATTTGTTTGGAGTGCAAAGTATTCTATAGGTTATAATAACACTTAGCTCAAATAGATTTCATTTAGAGAGATAACTAGAAAATGGATGAATGATAAAATAAAAAAAATAGCAAAACTAAAATAATTAAGAAAAAACACTATGAGAAAAGTGTGTTAGGAAATTGATTTCTCCCCTAGGATTTATGAATTAATTAAATTCAATACAAATAATAAATCTGCAATATTCCAAATGTCAAAATCGCTAAGGTGATACATGTCTCTCCCAAGCATACAATTAATTCTTAAGCATATTAAGAACCCAATATATTCTTATCTAGATTTGTTAACATCCAAAAGCCTTAAGTCTAGATGCTCTACCTGTGAGATGTGAAACTTTGTGAGTTTGATGCTCCTTCTAGTCCTTTTGGCTTAATTTGTTCTTCTAATTCCTTGATTTCTTCCATTCTTATCTAAATAGCTAATATCTCGTTTAATAACTATTTGGTTTTTGAAAATTAAACCTAAAAATATTATTCCCACGTTTGAATTTACTTATTTTATTATCTACTTTTTATCTATATTTTCAAAAATTAAGTCATAATGAAACAAAGCTTAAATTTTCTTGATATATTCCTCAAAAGCCTCATTTTGCTTCAGTTGTACAAAATAAATAGGTATGTAGGTAAAATTGACCAATTAAATTAAACATCAAAATTAACAATAAATAAGCCTTAGAAATTACTCACTTTGTGCCCTCTCGGTTGGTGGAGTATTTTGGTGAATTTTGTTTGTTTTTTTGGATTTAAGGTGATGCATATTCAAGATTTTATTAATAATTTTATTATATGTTTTCGCAAATATGATAACAATTTAGACCCATCATCATTTATAATTTAATTACATTTTAAAATTATCATCATAAATTTATGTTGATAGATGTCAATTAGAAAATTCATTTGTTTATTTTTTTAAAAAAACAATCATTTGTTGAAAACCGACATCGTTCACTAATTATCATCATGATATTACAAAACCGTCATTGAATATATAAATAACAGTTGAGAGCATTCAACGAAGACTAAATTTATTGTAGTGGCGTTCCGCATTCGTGACAGAATAAATTCTGCCAAGATATATATATGCTCTGGCATACGAATTAAATATTGGCAGACATGAGATACAAATTAGAAATAACTTCAAATTTTGAATAAAGGTGGTACGAATCTGAGGGAGTATTTTGCAGGAAGGAAGAAATTGGTTGATTCTTTAAAAGCAGTGGGAGAAAAGTTACCAATAATATTAAAGATCCTTTTATCTTCATGCTTATCGGATTAGGTTGTGAATATGATTGAAGTGGTTTCTGTTATTACTGCCAAAACTAATATTTTTAACTTCTTATGGGCCTTCTTTTTTCCCATGAACGAAGATTTTAGAGTTGTATTGTAAATATTAATAGTCCTATTTTATTTTGCACCAATCTCACATAATTAAATTTCGTTGGATGACTATTTATCTTTTAGTGTTTAGGTTTTGAAAATTAAACTTATAAATACTATTTTCATCAATGATCTTTATTTCTTTATTGACATATTTCAAATTTTATAAACTTAGTTGATATTTTATAAACATTCTAATGAGTTTTCTACTCTAAGAGTAAACATTTACGAAAGGTTAGGATAATTATTATTGCAACTTTTAAAAGAATAAGGGTAAGAAAACGGACTAGCCAAAGGGCTGGAAAAGGCAAAAAAAAAAAGGGAAAGTCGTTGGATTGTTCGCTTTGAGAGGATGTCTTTTTTATCCTTACGTGGTACTCGACCCCTCTATACTTTGATTACTTTTTTTTTTCGTTTTTCTTTTCTTATCAGCCTTTTTCTTTGTTTGGCAAAGGGAGCTTGAAGACATTTTAGTTTGATTTGCTTTCTTAAGCGGATCCACTGACCTGAGTGTTTGCCTAAAGCCTTTGCATCTGTTTCCAACTTGATATGGACCCGGGTCTGAAATTGTCATACCACTCGTAGGCAGGATCGTCGAAGGAAATGGAGAAAATGTCTCAATGAAAAAAACTCATTTTGTGATAGTGTCCCAACAAGCGGTAATGAAATGAGATAAGTGTCGTTCAAAAGTATTTTTTATAATTTAGTCTAAATATAAAATTAATTTTTATGTCTAATGAGATCTTTCCATTTTCAATTTTAAATCTAATAGCTCCCCAAATTATCTTTATAAAAAAATTTAGATAGAATTTAACCATATTAATACATGTTGTCGGTTAAATTCGTATTTCTTTTAAAGCTTTAGTGAGAGAGATTTCATGAGCAGTAGTTCAAAATTCATATACATAACTTTGATACCATACTTCAGATCGAGACAACAACAAGCAAACTTGAGCTACAGCTTCATATATATATATATTTATATATATATCATAAGCACCAGTTCTTGGTTTAAATCAGAAATAAAGCTATATTTATTTTGCAAAACGCACGCCAAGTTATTATTATTCTGCGTCGCTAGCTTTGACCACTTGATTATAGGTCACCGCCACCGCCAGTTTTTCTTTCTTCTTTCTCGGTGGTTGCTCCGGCTTACACGGCGTCCGCGGCAGACCCGGCCTTGCCATCGTCGTTTCTGCCGCCCGTCTAGCCGCCGGCGCTCGCCGGAAGTATTCGTCAATCATTTCAAATCCTTCTCTTCCAATCTTTGCCACGTCAGCACGAGAAGCCATCAGTTCTCCTTCTCGAATCTCAAATTAAACTAATATTTTCAAAAGAAGAAAAAGAGAAACTCTGTTTTTATTTATGAAATTTGCTTTGTTGGTTTGTGAATCTTTCATTTGGGTTTGTTCGTTATATAGAGTTTGAAAAGTTGGACGAAGATTAATTATGTGGGCCCCACAAATGGAATTAATTAGAGATTAAGGAGATATTAGAAGATTAAATATATATATGGTGAAAGGATTTGGGAATATTTTGGGGGTAACTCTTAAGACTTTTTTGGATGATTAATTTATTTTAACATGCCCTTTTGTTTTATCATTTTAATAAGTTATGGGTTTAGAATATTTATGATATGTTTTAGGGTGAATTAAACATGTTTGTCAATTATTATGAAAATTTTAAAGTAATAAGATTAGAACACTAACATTAGGATATCAATCATATTGTTGTAAAATCAGTTTGTTTGTTATTTGGGCTATTGCAGTTATGTGTTTGTTACACCATGGGCTTATGTTATATGGGTTATTAGTTGGGCCGAGCTTTATCTATTTATAGAGGAGATCTTTGTACACATTTTCATATGAGTTTTATTTGATTAATAAATAAACTCTTCTCTCCTCAGTTTATGCTTTGATATAGGAAGACACACTTTTAGTTTACTTATGGTGAGAGGGATTTGGAATATTTGGGAGTTACTTTTTTTTTTTTTGGTATATTTAATTTATTTTAACATGATATCGATCTCATAAATTGTGGCCTTTAGATGAATATAAAACATATTTTATATAAACACTTCTAAGAAAAATGAAAAAAAATATTTGAGAAGTGTTGTACAAATTTTAAAATATTTTTAATCACATAGTTTTTTGAGAAAAACAAAACATACAGTTACAGATATTGTGAAAATTGTAAAGCAATAAGATTGAAAGATTAAAATGAGGAAGATATTTAGTTTATAAGACTGGTCAATTAAAGGGATTGAAAATACTTGGAGGTAAGTTTCTAGGATGATTAATTGATTTGGCACAACATTTAGTTTTATCTTTTTAGAAAATTATAGTTTTTCGTTAGCATATATCGACATTTTCACACGTTTGACATTAATATAGAGGGTGTGCAATTTGATGAAATATAAATAGAAAAAATAACAACAAAATGTAACTTAGGTAAATAGGGATCATTTTAACTTATTTTTTAATTATAGGTTAAATTATCAATTCAATTCCTACGCATGCGATCCGGCTTAAAATTAATGATTCAAAGTTTTTATTTTTTTCGAGTACATCAATATTTGGAGGTGGGAAATTCGAATCTATGACCTTTTAGTCATAAGTCTTACTTGATGTTAGTTAAACTATGCTGTTATTGGTATGATTCAAAGTATTAAGTACATGATTATATCAACTTTTATAAACCGGACATAATACAAGTTTAATTAAAGTACATGCTTTTTATAACAAAGATGAATAGAAAACTATTTGTGGGTTATGCGTAAAGTCAACCCCGAACACGTAAGGACCGTAAGGCCCGGCCAGCGAGCCGAGCGAGGGTCCAACGCCTACGATGGGCTTACTGACCAGATCCAATGTTGCTTCGAGCCCAGTCCAGGGCTGGTCCAGGCCAATCCAGTCTAGCCGGAGTCCGCAAAACGCTATTTTAAAAGCGTCGGCATAATCATTTCTCTAACGCTATTTTAAAATAGTGTTGAAAAAAGTGTCCTTTAATGACGCTATCTTCAGATTAAAGGAAAAATGTGAGAAATCATTCATGAAACCGACCATTTTTCATTAGAGAGAGAAGAATTTCAATTTTATTGAATCATCATACAAATTATATTATGAGGCATTTATATTATCGCAGCCCAATGGAATAATTTGACGTTTTTAATATAACATTAAGTAAAATTGATAGTTTTAAAATTGTCGGCATAATTTTTTTTTATTTTTTTTACATCGGGAGAAACCAAAAATTTATAGTGCTAATTCATGCTACAACTGCCAACAAGAGCATAACTCAACTGACATCAAGTATGACTCATGATCAAGAGATTATAAGTTCGAATCCCCCCACCTCCAATTGTTGACGTACTAAAAAAAATCATGCTACAACTATTACAAATTTTAGTTGACTTAAACGTCGAAGTGCGTGTGACAAATACCACACTGGTGCGTAGTTCTCTGTTATGTAAGTAGTCTTACTTCATTGAGATATTGTGCATATATATCCACCTACGTGAGCTTTGTGTATTAACGAGGGTTAAAATGAGTACAACTTAATTGGTCCATAAGAGGTCTATGCGAAGGAAAAATTTTAGTATAATTTTGTTATATTAATTTATTGTAATTGGGTGTACAATTAGTAGTATGAATAGAGAAACCTTTCAAATATTGCAAGTTAGTGTTTGTTTTAGCAGATGATGTGATTTTTCCACACTGTTCTTCCTTATCAATTACGTTAGCATGGTATCAAAACTCTTTTTTGGCTGAAAAGTATAAAAAAAATTCTCATATGATAGATGACTTGATTCAATGTATTGATCAAGAAAATCCTTCAATATATTATGTATATTGGGGTTTCTAAATGATGGATTTTTATTTTATGTTAAAAATGGCAACCTCTCCCACATTTTATTATAAAGCATGACAAGTTATTATTATTATTTTTTTGGGTTAAGTTAGCTAGCGGGTTAAAGTACTAAAATGAGTATTTCCTAAATTTTAAGGTGAAAAATAGGTAAGATTTTGAAATTTAGAAACTAAATATACATATTATGATCTAAACCTTAACGATGGAAAATATAGTTTTTTTCAAAAAAAAATAGATGAATTGATAGATAATGTGAAAATAACAATATATATTCTTTGAATAGAATTAGTTGCAATCCTAAAATCAACAAAATTTAATGTCTGAGCTTTATTTCCTAATTTTGGGATCATGTACTGTTGAATTGAATCAAAGTGAGCTTGTATTTAAAAAGTGAAACACACGGTTAGAAAGAATTTGGAATAGCGGAAAAAAGAAATACCAAGTAATTTATTAAAATAATAATAATAATAATAAACACCAAGAAATTAAATTGGGAGCATCTGGATGAGATTATTCGATAAGTCGAAGAAACACTCGAAATCTCTTTTTGTTCTTTTTTCTTTTCTATTAAACTTAAATAAATTATATAAATATTTTGGATTCACCCGTTAAATAAATATACATTTAGTAGATGTGATTTCAAAAATTGTTTTTGAATTTTGTGATTTAAATAGTGAATTTTGAAAACAACAGTTTAGGTCTCATAACCATTTGATTTTTAGTTTTTTATTTTTAAAAATTATATTATTTTCTTACCATTTCTTTACCATAGTTTTCATATTTTCTACTATAGTTCTCATTTTTCTTAAGAAACACTTGTCTTCTTAACCAAATTTCAAAAACAAAAATAAATTTTTGGAAACTACTATTTTTAATTTTCAAAAGTTGGTTTGATTTTTAAAAACATAACTAAAAAGTAAGTAATAAAACATGGAAATTCATGGTAGAAGTAGTATTTATAGGCCTTAATTTTCAAAAACGCTAAAACCTAAAAACTGAATGGTTATCAAACGGGGCTTAGTTTCTAAATTTTAGTTTTTAACAATTTAGTCTCCTCCATATATAATATGAAAAATTGTAACAATTTACTCTCTATATTTTAGCAGGTAATAATTTAGTAATATACTTTAAATTTTGTAATAAATTAATTGTCCATCACAATTAAGCATGGATCTTTATGAAGTTTTTTTAGTTTATAAAAACATATAGGTCCCCACTCAATTTATTCATATACATACAAATGTAAGAAATCATTACATATTAGATTATTACAAATTTAAATGAAAACTAAATGGTTGTAAATCAAAGTTCAAGGACTAGAACCTAATAGGGAAGCAGTATTTTTTTTAACATAAATATTAATACATCTTGTAGATTAAATTAGTTTTCTTTTCTTTTTTCTTTTTTGGGTAGAGTTTTGTAGAGAGAGATTTCACCATAAGCTAAGCAGTAGTTCCTTCATAATACATACTTTGATAATGATATATTGATACTACAAAGCATGCAAGAAAGCAAACTAGAACTAGAACTACAATTTCATAATATATATATTGCAGTTAAGTACCCATATTTATATATATTTATATTACGAGCACCAGCTCTAGTTCTAGTCTTCTAGATCAGAAACAGAGCTATATTTATTTTGCATACCCACGCCAAGTTTTTATCACGATTCCGCCGCGGGTTTTGGCCACCTGTTCGGAGCTCATGGTCACTGCCGGTTTTTCTTTCTTCTTCATCGGAGGTTGTTCTACTCTACACGGCGCCTGCGGTAGAGCAGGCCTCGCCGTAGCCGCCGCCCGTCTCCCCGCCGGCGCTCGGTCGAAGAATTTGTCAATTAGTTCAAATCCTTCCCTCCCAATCTTTGCCAAGTCAGCACGAGGAGCCCTAATTTCTCTATCTCTCAGACCCATAATTTCCAAAAGAAAAAAAAAGAAAGTTTTTATTTCTGAACTTTGTTTTTGATTGCTTTGTTGGTTTGTGAAGCTTTCATGTGGGTTGGTTCATTTATATAGAGCTTGGAAGAAGCTTAATAATTTCGGTCAAAAAAAATAAAACAAGCTAAATAATTCTGGCCAATTTGTGGGCCCCACAAATAGAACAATAAGAGATTAAGAAGATATTAAAGCAATAAATATATATGGTGAAAGGGATTGAGAATATTTGGGGTAACACTCAACTTTTTAGTATGATTAATTTATTTTAACATGACCTTTTGTTTTATCTTTTTAATAATTTATGGTTTTAGAACACTTCAAATATGATTGGGGTTAATTAAACATGTTTTTATATGAACATTTATAATAGGGGTGCATTTTGTGAGTGTTCTAAAGAAATGTTAGATTTTTAAATCATCCTGTTTAACATTGTGAAATTTCTTAATGGAATTAATATGATTAGAAGATTAAGATTAGGAAGATATTTGGTTTGTTAGTGCCAGAGACAACGAACACACCGATAGGTCTCCACAATAGTATGATATTATGCACTTTGGATATAAATTCTCATGGCTTTATTTTTTGTTCTCACCAAAAGGCCTTATACCAATGGAGATAGTGCCCCTCTTATAAACCGATCTTCCTTTTTTCTAGCTAATGTCAGACTTTGGTTACACTCCCAACAATTCTCCCCTCAAACAAACTATCACTTCGAGCCTCCCCTCAAATAGTCATCCCTCCGAATTACACTCGATCAAATTATTGATGACTTCTCACTGAAGTACACTGACGACTCCTCACTGGAGTCACTGACACTCCTCACTAGAGTAAATTGCGTTTTCAACTCCCCACTGGAGCACACAACATCCGAAAGTTCGACCACAGATTCACTATGACTATGCCAATAACTCACTTTCTTTGTTTGACACATGGGGATTCTACCAGCATGGCTAAGTCAGGGGCCCGACTCTGATACCACTTGTTAAGGGCAACCAACTCAGACAGATCTGCACAATAGTATGATATTGTCCACTTTGGGCATTAACCCAATTGAGATAGTGCCTCCACTTATAAACTCATGATTTGTCCCTTATCTAGCCAATGTGAGACTTTGGTTGTACTCCAACAATCCCAACAGTTAGGAAAGTAAAATAATGGGATTATTGGGAATATTTAGGTAACCTTTTAGGATGATTAATTTATTTTAACATGACATTTCACTTCATCTTTGACACGATGGATTCACAGATTAGGCCAAATTCATGGCCAAAAAAAGGAAAATTCATCTCAAATGAGAGAAAACTCTCAAAAGAACAAATTTTTCTATTCAAAGTATATTATGAAAAAATGATTTCGAGAAACTTTCTTTTTATTTAGTTTTTGTTAGGACAACCGACTTCGACAGATCTCCACAATGATATGATATTGTTCACTTTGGGCATAACCTCTCATGACTTTGTTTTTTGTTCCTACCAAAAGGTCTCATACCAATGGAGATAATGTCTCTACTTACCTAGGCAATGTGGGACTTTGATTGGAGTCATTGACACTCCAACTCCCCACTGGAGTTGAATGAATTAGGAAGCTTGATCACATATCCATTATGACTATATTGATGGCTCGCCTTCTTTGTTTGACACCAGAGGTTTCTACTGGCATGACTAAGTCAAGCGCCCAACTCTAATACCACTTGTTAGAGACAACCGACTCCGAAAGATCTCCACAATGGTTTGATATTGTCCACTTTAGGCATAAGTGCTCATGACTTTGTTTTTTGTTCCCACCAAAAGGCCTCATACTAATGGAGATAGTGTCCCCCTTATAAATCTATGATTTTTCCTTCATCTAGCTAACGTGGGACTTTGGTTGTACTTCAACAATCCTAACAGTTTTCTATTGCTTTTAATTTTTAAAAACCGCTTGAAAATATATTATTTTTTTAGTACCATCAATCTAGGATTAAGAAACGAATTAAGGAATAGATATCAATTAACCTTCAACTAATATTTTTGAAATATACCTTATATTTTATGCTTATGTTAGTTCTAATACTAGATAATTAATTCTTTAAGATATCCTAAAAATAAATAGACAATTAATTTAGAAATTATGAAAGAAAAAGCTATTGTTTATATATAGATATAAATATTTGTGTTCAACTTTTTAAAAATGAAATATAACATAAAAAATGATTTCGAGCAAAACTTTAGGCGTTTTTTAAAATCGTATTTTTCCTTAAAAAAAAAAAACATTATTGGTAACTTAGTTACTTAATGAACTTTTAAACTAAACTATATGCTTGCAGCTTTATGAACGTGGAATTTTGGACTCGTAGATGGTCAAAAAGTCAGTCTCATTCAACCTTCATAATGGCTAATGGGTCGGGGAAGGATTCCTTTCTTTTACACAAAGGAATATTCCTTGGGGTTAAGATGTCACAATAGTGACGGCCAGGGGTACTATTTAGTTTTGTTTTTTTAATACTAAGTTTGTTTTCAATCATCTACCTTAACCTGTGATTTATTTGAAATCATGTTATGCATTTAAAAACCACAAAAGTGAAGAGTTTGAAATTGTCAATGATTTCAAATCTTGTTTTTTTTTAAAAAAAATTATAAGATTTTAAGTTTTAAAAAATATATTTCCAAGTTTACCCAACTCATACAACAATTTCTTCACGGTAGTTTTTCTCTATTCAACTTCATGCTATATATATTATTTATTGTAAACAAACACATTGTAAATGCTCATTCCACATGTCTTTTAATACTCATACCAAATGACAAACACTCCATAGCTAAAGTGTCCTCTATGTGTCCATCTCTTACCAATGCTTAGTGTCCAATTGTTTCACATCCTTCTTGTCATTTTGCCTATGAATAGTGACATGTGGTGGTTTGCTATTATAACTGTATATGCTGATGATTTAGATATAATTAGAACTCCTGAAAAGTTATCCAAGGCAATAGAATATCTTAAGAAAGAATTCGAGATGAAAGATCTTGGAAAAACAAAATTTTGTCTTAGTTTGCAAATTTAATATTTAGCAGATGGGATATTTGTTCATCAATCAACTTATACAGTGAAAATCTTAAAAAGATTCTATATGGATAAAACACATCCATTGAACATTTCAATGGAAGTTCGTTCACTAGATATAAAGAAATATATATTTCGACCTCGAGATGACAATGAAGAACTACTTGGTCCTGAAGTACCATATCTTAGTGCAATTGGTGCACTTATGTATCTGGCTAATAACACAAGATCAGATATTGCATTTTCAGTAAATTTATTAGTTGGATATAGTTCATGTTCTACAAAAAAGACATTAAAACGGAGTTAAGCATGTACTCCGATATTTTCGAGGGGCGATTGATATGGGTTTATTTTATTCTAACAAATCCAGTTTTGATCTAGTTGGTTATGCAGATTCTAGTTATCTGTGTGATCCACACAAACCTAGATCTCAGACAGGTTATCTATTTACATGTGGACGAACTGCTATATCATGGCGATCAGTGAAACAGACCATCACGGCCACTTCTTCGAATCATGCTGAAATCCTCGCAATTCACGAGACAAGTCGAGAATGTGTATGGCTAAGATCAATGACACAACACATTTGTGAGACATGTGGCTTGTCTTCGAGTAAACCTCTTCCAACAATATTATACGAAGACAACACAATGTGTATAGCTCAAGTCAAAGGAGGATATATTAAAAGAGATAGAACAAAACATATCTCTCCAAAGTTTTTCTACACTCATGACCTTGGAGAAAATGACGACATCTCAGTACAATAGATTTTTTCGAAGGATAACTTGGCATACATATTTACAAATACATTATCAACTACAACATTTGAGAAATTGGTTCACAGTATTGGGATGCGAAGACTCAAAGATCTCAAGTGATGTCATCATGAGGAGGAGTAAATGTATTATATAAAATATGTATTTTTTTTCCTTCACCAGGGTTTTTATCCCATAGGGTTTTTCCCTCGTAAGGTTTTAACGATATATATTTTATATAAAATTGGCATTTAAGGGGGAGTATTGTAAACAAATACATGTAAATGCCCATTTCACATGCTTTTTAATACTCATACCAAATGGCAAACACTCCATAGCCAAAGTGTCCTCCATGTGTCCATCTCTTACCAATGCTTGGGGTCCAATTGTTCCACATCCTTTTTGCCATTTTACCTATAAATAGTGACATATGGTGGTTTATGCAAAATATACAATTGGATGAAAAACATCCAATATTCACTCTTCTTTCCACTTTCTTCCTATTTTAATCCTTATTTAATTTGTCATATTATTCCACTATCTTAATATTGGTAAAATTATACCTGGTTTCCGTCCAATTTTTACAACATCTTCTATTTTTTTTTTATTTTACTTCTCCATTGTATTTTTCTATTTTTAGAAATTTGTAATAATAATTTCAATATTTTCCAGGCAACTTTTACATTTCCAATAAGTTTTTTTTCATAGACAAACAAACTAGAAGTGTTTTTTTTGTTGTTGTTTTGTTCATCTTCTTAATTTTTTTTATTTATTGATTTGATAAGAATAATATGTTTTTTTTTGTTATATATATTGATTCAATCGATTTTTTTTCCTGTAGATTTCTTTAGTTTCGTGTTTTCATGTATTGGGTTCGAGAATAAATCAACAAAAAAAAAAGATTATTTTCATTTTTTTCTCCAAAAAAGTATATCAAATCTCTTTTGATGGATTTTGTTTAGATTCGATTAAGTTCAATTTTTTTTTCATTTAATTTAAGACATTTGTAATTTTTTTTAATTTTAATTTTTAACAATAATGATAACATTTGTAAATTTTAATTTAATGAGTTGTCTTTTTTTTATTATTGATATGTTTTCATGATGATATGTATTTGATAATGTTAGTAATATTAAAATATTTTCTTATTGATTAAAATAATCTTCTACAAAATTCATAAGGGCATAATAGTAAAATGTTATAATTTCTTTTAATTTCTAGTGAGCATCCAAACCAGAAATTTTAATTTCGGAGATTTCAAATCAATTTGGTTCCAAACACAAATAAAAATTTTAAATCATTTCCATCTTTTAAAATCTTAGGATTTAAAATCATTTCTTACCAAAATTCATATGTCAAAGAGAAATATTTGAATTCTTATCCAAATTCAAAAACAAAAATAAGTTTTTGATTTTTTTTTTTTTTAAACATGACTTGATATTTGAAAACATAAGTTAAAAATAGATAATACAATTAACCTACATTTATAGGTGGAAGTAATATATAGACTTAATTATTTAAAACAAAATTGATGGTTTTCTCATTTTTTGAATTGTACTTGTTTTTCACCTTTCTTTATCATGATTTTCACGTCTCTTATAAAAATATTTAAATTTTTAGCTAAAAAAAATATATGTTTTTAATTTTTTTTTTTTTTAGTTTTCAAAACTTAACTTAAATTTGAAAAATAGTTTCACAAGGTAAATAACAAAATTTATAAGCTTCAACTTTCAAAATTAAAAAATTAAGGTCTCATTTAAAAATTATTTATTTTTTTAAAAATTAGGCTCGTAATACTATTTTTACATATATGTTATCTATTTTTACAAAATTTTCAAAATCCTAATCTAATTTTGAAAAACTAAAAAAAAATATTTTAAAAGATATACTTTTGTTTTTAAATTTGGTTAAGAAATGAAATGTATACCTAAGAAATATGATTATTAAACAGAACCTGCAACTTTTGTATAGTTTCAATTTCATCTCTACATTATAAAAGTTTCAATTTTGCATAAGAATTCATACTTAATTTTATCAAAAGTTTCTATTTAGCCCATATATTTCTGAACTTGTCATATTAGCAATTATGGTTTAGTTTTTTTTTTATATATAATAATTATAGTTTAGTTAAACATACCAAATGCCAAACTTTTTTTTTTACCCTTCTAGAAATCCATCCACGCATTTCTAAATCTTTTTACTCCACTCGGATTCTTAATCTAGTCCATTATAAAAAAATGCCCCTAAACTGTGGGTTTGTGTCAAAAATACCCCTAAACTTTTAAAAGTTTCAAAAATACCCCTGGACTTTCAAAAATGTTCAAAAATACCCTGGTCATTAAGTTTTGGATGGTAACCGTTAAAGTTTTGTTTCAAAAATACCCCTGAATTTTTAAAAAGTTTCAAAAATACCCCTGGCCTTAAAAAACCTTTTAAAAAATATTTACCATTAAGTTTTGGATGAAAAATATTAAAATTTCATTTCAATAATACCCTTAACCTTTCAAAAAAGTTCAAAAATAGAAAAATACAATACCGTTTAAGTTTTAATATAGTGTATAAGAATATTAGAGTTTCGTCTATATAGGATTGATATTATAATTTACTTAATTATCATGAATATAATCACCCAATTTTATTTGAAAATAGAAATAGAAAAATGAATAAAAGCAAAACAAAATAAATATATAAAATAAATGAGGAAGAAAACAATCAATCTTAAGGAATTGATTTCATCAATCAGACTAATAATTCAATTAATTAAGATCCCGTTTGATAAGCATTTGATTTTTGTTTTTTTTTTTGAAAAATTAAGCTTAACAATACTACTTCTACCAATAGGTTTCTATATTTTCTTTTCTACTTTGTACCTATGTTTTCAACAACCAAGCTAAGTTTTAAAAACTAAAGCTCTCTGTTTGATAATAATTTAGTTTTTGATTTTGGTTTTGAAAATCATGCTTGTTTTTTTACAATTTCTTTTCATATTCTCTATAATGATTTCCATCTTTCTTGAGGTACCATTTAAGTTTCTAGCAAAATTTCAAAAACAAAAACAAGTTTTTGAAAACTACTTTTTTTAGTTTTCAAATTTTAGCTTGATTTTTTAAAACATAGGTACATAGTAGATAAGAATACATAGAAACTTATTGATAGAAGTGGTATTTTTAGGCTTCATTTTCAAAAACCAGAACTAAAAACCAAATGGTTATCAAACGAGGCTCAACACAAATAAGATTGACATGCAAATATTTCATAAGTCATGAAGACAAAAGTTAAGATTACCTTTTATGAAAGCAAGTGGATGTTTTGGATCTTCCACATCATTTTTGGGTGAGGTCCGGGTAAATTTTTAAAATTTCTAACAGATTGATTAAATGAAATCTCAAAGAATTCCATTAAATACTAAAGAAATTATTGAAAAACATTTTTTTTTTTTAAGTTTTTTAAGGCCAAGGGTATTTTTGAAACTTTTTAAAAGTTTGGGGTATTTTGAAACAAAACTTTAATTGCGTTCTGTCCAAAACTTAACTAAGGGTATTTTTGAACATCTTTGAAAGTCCAAGGGTATTTTTGAAACTTTTTAAAGTTTAAGGGTATTTTTGACACAAACCCCATAGTTTAGGGGCATTTTTCTATAATTTAGCCAATAAAATATTAACTATATTAGCATGTAAATATAAATTTTATTTAATATAGTGATAATTTGTTACCATAGGAATGGTTCGAGGTTTGAAACTATTAAAATCGCCTAAATTATTCTACTAGCTAATAATTTTAAATTTTGAGAGACCAACACAAGATTTAAATTTTATATTTAACATATTGTTTAAATAATCGGAAAAGCCCGAGACGTAGAAGTGCTTAGAGTATGAATATATATATATATATAAAGATTTATTCGTATTTATCCAAAGGGATGTAAGGCAACGCAACAGTTCCAGGGAAAGATACGTACAAAAGCAAAGTCGATTGAAGTGATTTTTTCTTTTTAATTAGAAAAACAGTTTCTCTGATTAAAGTTAAGTTTAAATTTCAAAGTTTAGAACAATTGGAAACATTTTTCCTTTTTTTAAAGTTCATATGCTTAGCTAAAATTAATGATTTCCTGTATATTATTACAATAACTTTAATTTTACAAACATTTTTTAGCTTAACAATATATGTAGAGTAGAAGTTTCAAACTTAAGATGGAAAGTACATGTTGGTTATAACAAATACGAGAAATTAGAAATGATAAAAACTTAACCAATTAAGATGTTATATATTAAAACAAATCATTAAAAAAATATATAATATAATTAGTTGTGAACCTTGATAACTTTCAAATTAGTGCGAGGGAGAGAAATTATGAACTTTGTTTTTTAATTGCTTTGTTGTTTGTGAAGCTTCATTTGGTTTGGTCCATATATATAGAGCTTGGGAAGCTTCAATTGCTTTGTTCTTTTTATTTATGCCCAATTTATAAAAGAATAAAGAGGTTGTTTGAGACGCTGAGTTAGTTATAATACTCTATGGATTATTATAGTTCGTGGAATAATATGATATTATTTAAAATGTAGAGTAGTATAGTATGTGATTATAATAGTTTGTGTTTCGGGTGCAGAGTATTCACAAGTTATAAATAACATAAATTATTATAACTTGTGTCCCAAATAGGCGTAAGAGAGGGATATATTATTAAAGTCAATTACAAATTTAAAAAAAAATAATAATTTTTTTTATAGGGTCATTAAGTGAGCCGTATTGGAGATGAATGCAACATCTTATTAAATCAGTGAATATATAGGGAAAGCCGAAAGGGGTTGAGGATATTTGGGTAGCTCTTTAACTTTTTAATTACCATGATTAATTTATTAACTTATTCACATGGTCTTTTGCTTTATCTTTAATTTTAATAAGTTATGGTTTTAGAACACTTATAATATATTTGGTGTGAACTAAACATGTTTCAAACACGCCAATAAGAACATAGCTCAACTGACATCAAGTATAACTCATGACTAACAGGTCACGGGTTCGAGCCCCCCACCCCCAATTGTTGATGTACTCAAAAAAGAAAAAAAAAACATGTTTCAAACACTTTCTAAGAAAATGGGTAAGAAATTTATGCTAGCATTTTGCAAGTGTTAATTAAGTATTGTGAAATTTTTAAAGCAATAATAAGATTAGAACATTAAGATCATGAAGATACTTAGTTTGCTAGAAAGTAAAATAATGGATTTTAAAGCACTATGGAGAAAGGGATTTGGAATATTACTAACTTTTTAGTAGATTAATTTAGTTCAACATGATTTGAGTCTCTGTTAATAAATTGTGCTTTTATAACACTTGCAATATGTTTAATGAATAAAGCATAACATATTTTATATAAACACATTTAATAAAAAGGAATAAGATTAGAAGATTAAGATTGGGAAGATATTTGGTTTGTTAGAAAGTAAAATAATGAATCGTAATATATTATGGTTAATTAAAGGGGTTGGGGTACTCTGCGGGGAGAAGTATATTTGAGGGTAACATTTTAGGATGATTAATTTATTTTAACATGACATTTTGGTTTAGCTTTCTAATAAATTATAGTTTTGGAACACTTTATGTATGAGCACTAATCAGAGAAAAAAAAAGGTTAAAAAATGGTATTCTAAAAGTGCTCTAAAAAAATTTTAAAATACTTTTGATCATATGGCTAAGTATATTCATAAAAAAAAATTGGGAAATTATTTTGTAATTTAATTTATGATATGAAATAGTACTCCTTTCTTCTTCTTTTATTTAATTTTAAAAGTTTAAGATCTACCGGTCGAAAATATATATTTAACTAATTGAATTATATTCACGTCAACCGAGATTGAGTCATTGAGAAAGTTATGCAAAAGAATAGGTGTAATATAAGTGTATTTTTAAAAACTTTTTATTTTATTTTATTTTCTATTGCTTCTAATTTTAAAAAAAAAAACGGTTGGAAAACATACCGTATATTTTATTTTTCGTAACTTCAGAAATTATTGAAGAAAAAACCTAAAATAGTATTTTTTTTTTTTTTTTTGTGCGCGCGCTATTTTATAAACGAATATAACATTAAAAAAAAAAAAAAAAAACTTTACGCATTTTTAAGAGTCTGATTTTTTTTTCCCTCAAAAATCATTATTTGAAACTTAATGAATTTTGTTTTAAGAATGTTGGAATTCTGTAGTCTCGTAGATGGTCAAAAAGGAAGTCTCATTCAACGTTCATATTGGCTAACGGGTTGGCGAAGGATTCCTTTCTCTTTTACGAAGGATTCCTTGGAGTTATATAAGACGACCAGAGTAATTTTTGCAACAAGAAGGTCTATTTTTCTGGTATTTGTTAATTTATCTTGGGTTTAAAAATAGACTTAAATTCTAAACCTATAAATATTATTTTTACTATGAATTTCCGTACTTTGTTATTAACTTTTTATTTATGTTTTCAAAAAACTAAATTTTAAAAATTAAAAAAATATATAGTTTCTAATTTTTTTTCTTCTATTTTTGGAATTTGTTTAATTTCAATCTATCAGAGTTTCAATTGTCAAGACTCAGATTTGATTTTTAAAATATAGGTAATAGGTAGATAACAAAACAAAGAAACTTGATAGGTGATAGGTTTTTGGAATTTATTTTTTAAGTTTGTATTAAATACTTCTCTAAAATTTAAAAAAGTATTTAGTATATTTCTTAACTTTTAATTTTATGTATAATGGATCTCTAAACTTTTTAAAAATTGTTTATAAATTTCTAAGCTTCCAATTTTATCAAAATAAACTTTATTAAGTGGTTATTTGCATGTACTATTGACTAGTTTAAAAGTTTAAATCCTCCTTCAAATATTATTGGACTAATTATATATATATATATATATATATTATTATTATGTTTAATAAGCTATTTTTTAAAATTCAACATGCACCGAACGTTGTTGAACAAAAAAAATACACAAGAAAGTAGGGTCGACCCGTAGTGGTGGAAAAGAGTATAAATATAAATATTTTGATGGGAATGACTTTATTGTAATCTTTCAAAACAAAAGTTGATTTATTCGTATTTATCCATAGGCAATGCAACAGCTTCTAACGAAAGATACGTATCGAAGGAAAGTCGGTGGAAGTATATATTTTTTAGTTAGAAAAAAATATTCTGATCCAGTTAAATTTAGAACAATGGAACGTATTTTCCATTTTCTTTACAAGGATCATATACTTAAAATTTATGATTTTTAAGTATATTAGTATATTCCTTCCAAAAAACAAGTATATTATCATATTAATTTTTAAAACCTTTAATCATACAAGTTAAAAAAAAAAACATTTCGTTTAATAAATATGGAAAATTATTTGGAAAAATGAGTAATTCTCTTTACAAATATCCTGACTAATGAAGTTTTTTTTTTTTTTGAGATAATTGACTAATTAAGTTTAAGATGTATTTTATAATATTTATAGATCATGAAATTAGTTGCAATTGCAAAACCAGATATTATGTTGAATATAAAATTATTAATTAATTTATGAACGTGTTTTTTGTATAAATTTTATATAATTTATGATATATTGTATTTTACAAAAGTAAATTGAATTTATAACATGAAATACTATACTTATTAAGATTTTTATCTTTGTGTTAATATATTTCTACATTTTAAAATTTAAAATCTAGATTCAATGAAAATATAAAAATATTGTTTTCACAATTTCTACTTTTTGGATCACAGAATTCGAAAATAGTTTCGAAAACCTAATTTGAATTTCTTTTACCTAGAAAATCTCAAAACCAATTGGTAATGAAAGTAGTAGCTCATATATCCCCTCAACATGGTGTCTACCAGTTTGGGTTTAATTGGCTCTAATACCATATTAGATTATATGAGGTTTCATCTCAAAACCAATTGGCAATGAGAGGAGTAACTCATATATGAGGTTTCTCCCCACTTTTTCAATGTGGGATCCTCAACATGCCCCTCAAGATGGTGCCTCTTTGGGTTCACCATTCTATCGTATCCCAATTTTAATTTTTGGACCAAACACCCGTTTGGTTTTAATGGGCTTTGATACCATATCAGATTATATGGGATTCCAACTCAAAACCAATTGGAAATGAGGGTAGTAGCCCATATATCATATATATTGTGAGGTTTCTCTCCACATTTTCAATGTAGGATCCTCAACATTATGGCTACTTGATTGTACATCTTTCACAAATATTTGAAGGGCACTTGATCAGAAGATGATCTACGCTGGATGAAATGCAAAGATGTATCGAATCTATTATCTGGAGTTCCAAATGACTAAATTATGTCGCCATGCGACGCGGAGCGGCCGACGTCCTTGAAATAGGGATACTTAAAACGAGTCGCCACCAATCTTTTTATGGTGTGATTGGGCACCAAAATACAATAAAACAACCTTTCTTTTTTTTTATGTGAAAACCAGATTTGGATTCGGGAGTTGTTTGTGTATGGGGAAGGTGTTAGCACCCCACAACACCCGTTTAAAACGGTGGCCAAATTTAATCTTGAATTTCACAAATTTTAGAAGGACAAAAAAAACTTATTTAGGAAAATGAGATTTTTAAAACAATGTCTTATTTTACCCCTCATTACTCCAATATTTGGAGTCATGATCCCATAAAATAAGTGGATGAAAATCCATCAATGTGACTACATTGAAATTATTTTCAAGATTTTAGAAATAATATCATCTCAAGAATATGAGAAAATTTTACAATTTCTCAAATCTATCATAGGATAACCTCTTATAAAATATTTTTTTTTTAAAAAAAAGTTTTAATTAAATTTATTTTTTCTTGGGACCAAGATCTCGGACTCCCAAAGATAATGATCCCTCACCTCAAGAATTCTAGAAAATCGGACTCCCAAATATTTCTAGATTCCGTCGTAGGAATTTTTAGGAAAAAACAACCTTAAAAGAAAATTCACATTTTAAAAAAAAAATAAAACTTAGAAAATAAAATACTTTGGCTTTGAAAACAAACTTTTATAAAACAAAAAGAGGAATTTTAAAGAAATTGAGAAATAATATTACAAAAAATGAGAATAGAGATTGTAAAAAAAAAAATAGAAATCACTAAGAAAAACCATGAAAATCAAAGTTAAGCAAAGCAAATAAATGCAATGACAAGATAAGTTGAACATGAATGATAATTTATTCATAGCAAATAAGTGAACAAACATAATATACAAATATGATTGAATTTTCTAAAAAAAATAACGTATTGAAGTTGATCTTGGACTTCCAAAGAATCAATTCCTCACCTCAACAAAACTAGAAAATCGGACTCCCAAATATTTCTAGATTCCATCGTCGGCATATTTTTTATAAATAAAAAATGGTTTTTTAAAAAAAAAAGTTGGAAATAACATTTTTTTTTAGTTATAAAACATTGTAAACCCCAAAAAAACAAGCAAACTTTATGGTTTGAAAATAAGTTTGCAAAAAAAAAAAAAAAAAAATTGAAACCATGAACGATAATCAAAATAAATTAAGTTTGAAAAATAAAATGCAAATGTAATATAAAGATAGACCATGCTTAACATAACAAATTGATCATAACAAATAAATATCGAGCACAAATATGCTAACAATTACAAGAAATAAAAATATTGAAATAACTCTATTCACCTATACTCAACTAATCTAAGGTATGTTACATAACCATCTTTTTTTTTAATTTCACGACACTTTGCTTCTTTTTTCTCTTGCTCTTTTTCTCTCTCTCTCCTTTAGTACAATGAACTCAAGAGCCAAGAAGAAGAAATATGGAGAAAAGAAAATGATAAATAAGTAGGGGAAGTAAACCATAAAATAAAGTTAGTAAAAATCAACCTAACAAAAGATGTTAGACATTAATGGAAACAAAAAATGGGCAAAAATTCACATGATAATAAAAGTAAAAAAGAGATGTAAAAAAGAACAAAAATGAAAACAAAACTCATAAAATCCTTACTCAACTATTGTTTTTTAGGGATATTTAGAGATAGAGTTAAAGATAAAGTTAGTAGCAAAACATAACAATAAAATAGACAAAGATTCACATTGTAATAAAAGTAAAGAAGAAATATGTAATGAACAACAAAAATGAAAGAAAAACTCATAAAACCCTTACTCAACTATTGTTTTTCGGGGACATTTCGAAATAAAGATGAAGATGAAGAAGTTGGTGTCAAGAACAAACCAACTAGCTTGTTGTTTGAGGTGTGGATCCTTGGAACAAAATCCTACTAAATGCAACCTCCAACTAAGCTAAGGTTATTTTGTGCTATGGGATTTTGGAGTATTTTTTTTACAAAAAAAAAACTCTCCATCTTTATGGTTGTGAAGGTATTTGGCTATGGAGTTTTGTAGAGTTGAGAATGAATGAGAATGATGTGTGGGAGTGTAGAAGAAGTAGGGTTTTTTTTTAGTTGTGTTTGAAGAAGAGAATGAGATGTATATAAAGACCAAAACCATTACTCTTTTGTGCATAAAACCAAAACCACAATTTGTTGCAATTTGAAAACCTATGCCAAAAAGAACTTACACCTAAAAAAGACCAACAACATTTTGGTCAATCAAATTAAAAAGCAAAACATACTTAATCAAAATTTTGTCTTTTCTTCTTCAAAAAAAAAAAGATTCCCCCAACATTTAAAAAAAAACACATGGTAAAATTAACAAATAACAAATCAACACATAAAAAAAATGAGAAAATAAAAAAAATACAAAAAAACATAAATAATGATAATCTAACAATTAATTAAAAATGAGTCGGACAAAGTGGCTACAAATTATATAGTGATTCAGTTTATTTTTCGTGATTAGAAACTTATTGAACCTATTCTATATTAAGGTTTAGGAGGGATTGGTATATATAAACACCTAAACTCCCATCTGAAAATTACTCTGTAATTTTTTGTATTCTCTTTCTCTCTAAAATAATAAAACTTTAACTCTTTCTATCCGTGGATGTAGCTAACACACTTTAATGAACCATGTAAATTTGTGTGTCGTAATTTCTTACTTCTTGCTTTGTCTACCACTTTCTGTTTTAACATGAAGTCTTACCAAAGTCGTGATCGAGGACATAAAGACAACTTCAAATTTTTGAAAGAGAAAAAATGGGTGGTATGAGCACTTTGAAGGAGTGTTCCTCCTCTTGTATCGTACTTAATTGGTGAACTTTTTTGCAACTTTTCTTTATTGTATGTCATATGTTTCTCACATGCATGCTTAATAAAGTCGTATCTTTTTTCAAAAAAAATGTTGATGTCCCCAGTGTTTTGGTCAATTTGACTGAACAGAACCACAATAAAAAAGTCTAGAGTTCTTCAAATGCTACTAATTACCATATATAGGAGGCCATTTTTTGAGAATAAAACATATTGATAAGAACAACGATCCTACAGATGTCTATGGTATGAATATTGTCTACTTTTGATTAATGAATAAATGAATGATGTGAAAATAACTAAATATCTTTTAATAGAATAAAATTGGTTTTGATTTGGACTAACACTGTAGAGGGGTTGATCTCCTCTTATTAATATATCATTTCTTTGTTTCAAAAAAAAAATCAACCAAATTTCATGTCATAGCTTTTAGTAATCTTAAAATCAACAAAACTTCGTCATATATAGCTTTTAACTTCTAATTTTGGGATCATGTACAGCTGAGTTTAATTTAAAGTGAACTTGTATTTAAAAAGTGAAACACCCACTTGGAAAGAAAATGGGAATCACAACAAAATGAAATTCTTTTACAATTTAGTATGAGATTGGATAATTCAAAATTTTAAATTGATTTTTTCCCTCAGAAGTAAAATTGTTATGAAAATTATTTTTTTTTCTTTCAGTGAACTTAAATAAAAATTAGAAGTATTAGGTTAAATTATAAGTTTAATAAGTTGAGTTTGTTTATTTAATTTTTTAATTTTAAAAGTTTGTTTATTTAATTATTTAATTTTTAGATTTGTATCTATTTAGTCCTTCGATTTTATCTATTTAGTCCTTCAATTTTAAAATCTATAGAACATATTTTTAAAATTTTGATAATGAAATAAACACAAACAAACTTAAAAGTTGAAACTCTCATAAGGGAGAGGTTTCATAAGCAGTCTTTCAAATACATACTTTGATACTAGGGCCCCAACAACAAGCAAGCTAGAGCTACAGCTTCTTATATATATATATTGCAGTTAAGTACTCATATTTGTATATATTTATATTATGAGCACCAGTTCTAGAGATAACCTATATTATATTTATTTTGCATACGCACGCCAAGTTGTTATCACGATTCCGCCACGTGCTCTGGCCACCTGATCGCAGTTCTCGTCCGCCACTGGCTTTTCGTTCTTCTTCCTCGAAGGAGGTTGCTCCGCCTTACGCGGCGGCTGCGGCAGAGCCGGCCTGGCCAGCCTCGACGGCGCCGCTGCCCGTCTCGCCGCCGACGTTCGACCGAAGAATTTGTCAATTAGTTCAAATCCTTCTCTCCCAATCTTCACCAAGTCAGCTGGAGGAGCCCTAATTTCTCTCTCTCTCATACCCATAATTTCCCAAAAAAAAAGTTCGTTTTTATTTCTGAATTTTGTTTTTGGAATGCTTGTTGGTTTGTTGAAGCTTTCATTTGAGTTGGCCCATTTATAGAGAGCTTGGGGGAAGTTCCAAAAGAAGCTTAAGTCTACCAATTTGTGGGCCCCACAAAGGGGCAATAAAAAGATTAGAGAGATATTATTAAAGCAATAAATATATATGGTGAAAGAGATTGAGAATATTTGGGGCTAAGTACATTTTAATTGACATGATTAGTTTTTGTCTTTTTTGATAAGTTATGGTCTTAGAACACTTATAATATATGTTGGGGATTAATTTAAAATGTTTTATATAAACATTTTCTGGTAAAAATGGTAATAAGATTAAGACTAGATACTTATGGGTTTTAAATTACTATGGTAAAAGGGATTTAGAATATTTTGGGTAACTTTTTTGGTAGAATGATTTAGTTTAATATGATTTTGTGTTTTAACTCTGCTTTAATAAATTATGCTTTTAGAACAACTTATATACAATATGTTTGGGATGAATTAAAATATATTAATTTTATATAAACACTTTTTCAGAAAAAAAAAGGTATAAAAAAGGCATTTTACAAGTGTTCTAAAGAAATGTTAAAATACTTTCAATCATAGTGTTTAATATTGTGAAAATTTGTTAGAGCAATAAGATTAGAATATTAAAATTAGGAGGATATTTAAGTTGGTTA
The DNA here is from genome assembly GCA_036507285.1 of Trichosanthes cucumerina. Lineage (NCBI taxonomy): Eukaryota > Viridiplantae > Streptophyta > Magnoliopsida > Cucurbitales > Cucurbitaceae > Trichosanthes > Trichosanthes cucumerina. The sequence goes on along the minus strand of CM071840.1, from coordinate 79,439,999 downwards.
GAAAGTAAGATAAAGGATTTTGAAGCACTATGGTTAAATGGATTGGGAATATTTGGGGGTAACTTTTTAGGGTGATTAATGACCTTTTTGTTATATCTTTTTACTACAATATAATTTTGGAACACTTTGTAATATGTTTGGGATAAATTAGACAGTGCTTTATACAAACACTAACAATAAAAATGGAAAAAAAAAAAGAGAACAAAACAAGTATTTTACAGGCATTCAATTTTCTTTTAATACTGTTAATCATATAGCTAAATTTCACGAAAATTTTGAAAATTATTTTTTGAGAATATTAGTAGGTGTCATAATCATTCATTTATTTTTACCAACTTCTTTTATATTCATTTTTCATTGCTTTTCATTTTCAAACCACTCCAAACATATTTCTTTTTACGACATATGAGTAAGAAAAACAAACTTCTAAGGCTAACAGGAGTATAGCTCAACTAGCATCAAGTATGATTTATGAACAAGAGGTCATGAGTTCGAATCCCCCCACCCCCGAATGTTGATGTACTCAAAAAAAAAAAACTTCTAATCTTTTCGATACTATCTTAATTAGTTTAATTAGTTGGAGTTTGAAAAATATATATTTTATACTTTATATTTTCATCCCTTCTACCATAAAAATATTAACATCTGTTTGGTAGACAACTCAGATTTTATTTTATGTTTTCGAATTCACTTAATATGTATTTTTAAAAATTATTTTCGAATTCTATGATCCAATAATAGTAATTTTGAAAACATTTTATGTTTTCATCTTATCTGAAATAATTCTATGATCCAATAATAGTAATTTTGAAAACATTTTAGGTTTCGAATTTGAAATTTTAAAATGCAAAATTATATTAAACCAGATACAAATCTTAATAAATATAATATTTTATTGTATAAACTCAACTTACTAATATATTGTAAATTATATAATATTATATTTTTAAAGAATAATTATACAAAATTTAACAAGGTTCATGATTTAATTAATAATAAATTATATTCAATTTAATATTTAATTTTATTCAACTACCACTAATTTCATGATTTATAAATATATTATATAATACACTTTAAATAACTATTTCGAATGAATCAAATGTCTAAATCTGCTACCAAACACATATATAAAAATATGAAATACAAATATATATATATAAATATTAAATACAAGTATACAACTTTGTTTTATCAAATCTCTTACTTTTAAATTTCGTAGATTTCCTACCAAATAGGTTATTCAGGACTATGTACAGAATTAATTTAGAAATTATGGTGGAAAAATCATGATTTTGAAAATATTTAATAAACTTTTTAAATTAAAGCGGATGTCTTATGAATGTTTGGACTTCTATTCTCCTGTATGTTCCAAAAGCTAGTCTCATTCAACGTTCATATTGGTTAATGGGGCGGCGCAAAGGATTCCTAAGACGTCATAAGGGATGACGTCATTTTTTAGGGTGTCTATTAAATAATTAGTTAAATTACTATTTTAGTCTCCATAATTTTTTTTATAGTGTTTCAATTTTCCTACAATTTAAAATCTTCAATTTTGTATTTAATTGGAAAGTCTCAATTTAGTTTCTATAATATTTTTAAATTTTTAAATTTGTCCATATAATTTAATTAAAAACCTCTAAAGGTTTCAAAACTGTTTTTTTTTTCTTTTTTTTATTGATTAAAGTATCATTTTGGTGTTTATATTTTGAGAATTGTTCCATTTTGATCTCTATAATTTCAAATGTCCAATTTTAGTTTTTATACTTTCAATAAAGCTTAAAATTGGTCTCTACCATTAGTTTATTGTTAATTTTTTTTTTAAAATAGTCTCTATTAGCATTTTCCCTACAAATTTTGAAAATATGTTCATATTATGTCTTTTCTTGTATTGAAATTATTATTATTTTCTAATTAATTTTGATAAAAATTAACTTAAAACTTATCATATACACCAATTTTAAGCTTTTTTTAAAGTACAAGAACTAAAATTGGATATTTAAAAGTACATGGACCAAAATAAAACAATTCTCAAAATACATGGACCAAAATAGTATTTTTAACCTTTTTTCTTTATGTATCTAAAAACTCAGTCACTCTTCTTATTCTTTTTACACATACTCACTCACTCTTCTTATTCTTTTTACTCATTTTCAATTTTTAATATAGTTTGTTAACATCGACAGTCAAATAAAATACTAAGTACCACTATGGTGTTACATAGAAAATATATTTAGCATGGCTTGTAACAACAAAATGAATTTATGAGGTTTGAAAATTTTAAAATCACCCATAAACCAATTTAAAATTAAGTCGAAATTATTGGGATATCACTAAATTGATAGTTTAATTAACTACTTAAATTTTTATTTTGAAATTGTTTCTCACAAACGCAATGAATATAAAATTTCAAAGACTTAAATCAAATTTAAATTTTATATTTTATGCATCAACTTATACAACAATTTATTTAGAAATTATTAGAGATTCAAATTACCACCAAACTATTAAAAAAAAAAAAGAGGCTATATTTTATATATTATTTTTTTTAAAAAAAATTGTAATAATTTGTATATATATAATAACACACACCCCATAGGAAAGGACACAAAGGAGCCGAAGGAGTAGCAGTGCAAATCTGCAAAAGAGAATAAATATTGGGTGGTCGTTTATTTTTATTTTTATTATTTATTTTTTCCTAAGAGCATAAAAAGGAATTCCATTAATTCAAAGGTTAGATCAAGAAAAATATTTTCAATATGTCAAAAATAATCCTGTCCATCAATTTAAGATGATAAAACTGATAGAAGAGAATTAGCTAGTGTATAAATTGGTTGGAAAATTATATTCTTGAAAGGGAAAGGTTCTGGTCAATCTTCTTCATATTCCTAGAGGTGGTGAAATTTTATACTGTTTAATTCAAATTTTTTTGTACTAAAAAAAATCGATTTTTTTATTGTCAAAAATGCCATGTGGCATGGCTAGTATTCACGCCTGTGACAAAAGAAATCTTACAAAATATGCTCAATTTACGTCCCTTTTTTATGTTTGATCCTTTCTTTTTTAGGGTGTTAACCGCCATTCTTGGGTTTTTACCTAAAATTCTTTTGTCGAAGATTAATCTAAATCTTAATAGATGCAAGATTACTCAACTTAAATGTTGATGTCAATTGATACTCTGATTTAGAAATTAGTAGCGATCTTGTATTAAAGTATGTGACGGGTTACGCACCACATTGATACGAGACTTACTTTTTATCGATTAACGTAGGCAAGATCGTTCATTGTCACAGTTAATAAAGATGTCCAAGGGTGGGATGGAGCTCGTCCCTGTCCCTAACCCTTTTGAATCTTCGTCTCTGCAAAATTCTCTATAAATTTTGTAAGGATAGGGATGAGAATTCAAAATTTTGCAAAGATTGAGTTCCTTTAGAATTTATTATTCGTTTAGTTTTGTTTTTCTTTTTAAGGATCAAATAATTCTTTGGATAATTTTTAAATACTTAACTTTCTTGGAAAATATCCATTAATTTCCAATTACGTGGTTAATTATTTGTGAAAATCTTCATAAATTTTTATTAAAAAACCTATGTTTGAATAAAAATTTCTTAAACTTCCTAATAAAAACAAAACAATATTTCCTATCAAATTATCTAATTAATTCATACATATAATTCAAATGTTTAATTATGTAATTCAAACATATTCAATTGATTGAATTATTTACACTAAGATTTTAAACCACATACATATTCAAACACACACGCATTATATCAAACGGGGCAGAGGACAAGAAATATTTGTTCACATTTGGCTCACGAGAAAATTTTTTTCCACTCCCTCCATTTTCCACCTAAATGAGAATTCCCCGCCCTTAAACTGGACATCGTTAGTCCCAATTGTGTAGGCCTGAATCTCACATCGATACTTGACTGGTGTGAGGCTTCTTCTCTGTAGGAAGGATATTGCTCATCTTGTTCCAAGTGTATAGATCAGAATCCTTCCTCGACACTTATAATAATTAATATGTTTACACTTTAGAGTTTCAAATTTTCACTCTGGATTTAAAATAGTAATATTAATAAAAACAAAATAAAATTATTTGCAAACAGGATTTCAAATGGGCCTATTTTAAACTGGTATAGTGTGCATAAAAAGGGGAATTGTACTTAAATAAATTATATACTCATGGCACGGTTTCGTATAACTTTAGAATTGAGATTTCTAGGAATTGAATTCCTTGGAATTCCTTTCTCATATTGAGATTCCCACCAAAGCTGGACCTGCTCCAATTGCAAGACACTTGTGGGAAAGGGAGGCAACATATTGTGAAAAGTCGGTGTTAAAGGAATCGAATTCCAATTCCAGCCACCCCTTTCCAATCTTATGTAGAAAAATTAAAGCGATTTTTTTTATTAAAAAAAATAATAATAATAATTTAAGCGATTTCTGGAGCTGCACTTCCACTTTTGAATTCCCATCCTTATGAAATGTATCTTTCAAATCTGTTATAAAAATTTATTCCATTTTGAATACATAATATTTTCCACTTTCGAATTTATTCTTTATTACTATTTTATTCACTTAAATTCATCGATCTATAGTGTGATTCACGATACTTAACTCAATCATTAATCAATTTGAGAATCATATTAGTTATTAATTAAGCAGTTTCAAGAATCGCGATCTTAAAAAATAATTATTTTTACTCTCATGATCATTAATTCGAATTCCAAAAAAAATATTGTTCTTTGAGCAGACAAATATTATTAATTTACATGAGATTATTGTAAATTTATTTAATGTGATATGAATAGTTAATATCGTTCTTTGAGCAGACAAATATTATTAATTTACATGAGATTATTGTAAATTTATTTAATGTGATATGAATAGTTACTTTTGTTGAGTTTTTTTTAAGACTAACTTATAAAATACTTCTAAATTTTGTCTCTGATTTTAAAAATATTCTTATTCTTTCAAAAAAATATAATATTATCATCGACATTTCATCATTGTTTCAAAACTATCTTTAGAGTAGAAATCCATTAGAATGTTTGATGAAAAATCGACATGACGAGGACTTGAAATGACTCTAATGACGTGGTAGAGCGACTATGATATTTGTTTGGATTAAATTTAAAAAAATGACATCCAAACACGTCAAGTTTTCGTTCAATATTTTAATAATTTGTCCACTCTAATGGTAGTTTTGAAACGTTTTTCAAGAGTAATATTGAACTTTTAAAATATTAGAGATATTTTTTAAACCCTGAACAACTTTAAGAGACATTTTTTTTTTATAATTAATTAACTTTTTTTTAATTGATATTTGAAGTTTGATTCTAGTTGCTAAACTGTTTTCGAAAAGTAAAATGTGGAAAAAGATGTATTGTTATTAAACAAAATTCTTTTTAATAATAAGTTTTAAATTACCTAATCTATTAACAACCAAACTTGTCTGAGTTTATTTCTATATGAATTCTTAATTTTGTAATGTGATAAAAGTATAATATAGATCAATGTAGAGAAATATACAAACACATTATGATCTCTGTCTCATGTTAAAGAGAGACTTTTTTATATCTAAAAAGGAAATGTTTAACAAAATAAAAAATAAAAAACTCGTACGGTGTCGTTTGTCCAATTATCGGATATCCAATTGAATTGGGCCGAGCCGATTCTTCACACACTGTACTGGCCCAATGTGGCCCATTTTCCATTCGCAACCCGAATTGCTGGCCCACTTCCCATCCTTAAGGTCCAGTTGCAACTGGTCACGACAAGAGTCGGTGTAGAGTCCATAGTTTGTATTGTAATAGTTAAAACTAGAAAATAATATTAATAATCATAATGAAAGGGAAAAAAATGCTTTTTATCCTTGAATAAACGTATCAAATTTCATCTCGATTTTTAATTTCATTAACTTTTACCTTACTTTCAAATTTTACTAATTCACCTACTAATTTTATTATTAAAAAAAAAAAACTCCTTCAAAACTCATCAATTTCAACAAAAACAACTTTTACATATAAATTTGAGTTCAACCTATACACATGGATTATTGAATAATTCTAATGTCGTTTTTTTTTATAAAACTATCTACGATTTCTTATTAGACGCATGTTTATATTCATTAAATGTAGGTATAAAAAATGTATTTTTTTAATGATTCTTCAAATGAAAATTTATCATAAAAAGAACATTACAACAACTCTTCGCATTTAAGATAAAAGATCAACACGTTTATCTAAGTTTAAAGTATAATTTGATGAAATTAAAATTATACACTAAAAATAGGTAAGTAGATACCTAATTCAAGGAAAAATTTGAAATCAATAACATTAGATACTTTGCAATTGTATGTTTGAACTTGTTTTTTTTATCTCTTCTTCTAAATTGAAATGAAATGGACTTGGTTGTTACACTTTGATATTCCATATATAACAATTAAAGTAAGCTCATTTTCTTTTCTTTCTTTTTTTTTTGTTACTATTAAATGTGTTTAATTAGTTAAGTTTACCCGATGATCAACAAAACAAATCACAACCGAAACCAAAAGAAGCGTTCAAAATCTCAACTGTGAATAATTTTGTTCCAAAAATAACTCCAACCTCAAATCCGTCAACTTTCTCAAGAAACAAATTATACCCCTCCCATTTAGCAACAGAAATAACTACCATTCAAATTACATTCCATTTTTACCGCTCATTTAGGAACAGAAATAACAACTATTCAAATTACTTTCTATTTTTACCGTCCTCTCCCCCCTTTAAATTCACCCATTTCCATCCTCTCTTCCACAACAGAGCCCAAGGGGCAATCAATCCTCTCTCTAACTAAAGCCCCGCCAGCTCTGAAAAAAAAAAACAAAATCCAAAAAAAAAAAAAAAGAATTTCAAAAAAGGCCAAAAAAATCGTTTTTTTTTCCCTCCAAAATGTCGAACGGATTCGCCAATGCCGAAGGTGACAAAAAGAAGAAGAAAATCGCTATAATAAGCGTCTCTTCTCTAATCCTCGTGGCTATGGTCGTCGCCGTTACCGTCGGCGTCAACAACTCCCCCCTTGAAGAACACGGTGGCGGTCAAGATAACGGTAAAGGTGACGGAGCCGGAGAAATTTCGTCATCGACAAAAGCAATCAAAGCCATTTGTCAACCAACCGATTACAAAGAAACCTGCGAGCAGAGCCTAATGGCGGAAGCCGGTAACACAACGGACCCAAAAGAGCTCGCAAAAATCGGCTTGAAAGTCGCCACGGAGAAACTCAACTCGGCGATTAGAAACTCCACGACGCTTCAGGAACTAGCCAAGGATCCAAGAACCAACCAAGCCCTTCAGAACTGCCGCGAGCTTCTAGAATACGCCATTGACGATCTAACCGATTCGTTCAACCGAATCGGCACCTTCGAGATGTCGAAACTCGACGATTTCGTCAACGATATAAAGATCTGGCTGAGTGGGGCCCTCACGTACGAACAAACTTGTTTGGACGGATTCGAAAATACGACCGGCGACGCCGGTGAGAAAATGAAGGAGTTTTTGAAGACGGCGCAACAACTGACGAGCAACGGGCTTGCGATTGTAACGGAGTTGTCGTCGATTTTGGGGTCGCTGCAGATTCCGGGAATGACGGTGGGGCGACGACTGTTGGACGACGGAATTCCGGCGTGGGTCAGCGACGGAAAGAGGCGGTTGATGCAGGTGGAGACGGCGGCGATGACACCGGATGTGGTGGTGGCACAGGATGGAAGTGGAAAATACAAGACGATTAATGAAGCTTTGGTTGATGTGCCGAAGAACAGCAATAAAACATTCGTGATTTATGTGAAGGAAGGAATTTATAATGAAATTGTTGTTATTCCTAAGGCTTTGACTCATCTTACAATGTACGGTGATGGTCCCACCAAAACCGTCGTCACCGGTAATTTGAACTTTATCGACGGCGTTCAAACTTTCAAGACAGCTACCTTCTGTAAGTCATCCACACTCTTTATCTTAAATTTGACTTCATACATGATCCTTTTTTTTTCTTCCCATTTTTTAGTCATTTTTAAAAAATTCAAAAATGTTTTTATATTATACTATTTAAACCCATTTATAAATTCACTCTTTCGCTCTTGAATAATACTTGCTTAATGAGCATAACTCAATTCTGTTTTCATCATTTATATAAAACTGTCAGCCACATTAAATAGTTTTTTTCTTTTGAAACAGCCGTGATCGGTACGAATTTCTATGCTCGAGACATGGGATTCGAGAACAGCGCGGGAGCAGCTAAGCACCAAGCCGTGGCGCTTCGAGTCCAATCGGACCGAGCCATCTTCTACAATTGCCAAATGGACGGCTATCAAGATACTCTCTACGTCCACGCTCACCGCCAGTTCTACCGCGACTGCACAATCAGCGGCACCATCGACTTTGTGTTCGGCAACTCCGCCGCCATCTTCCAAAACTGCAAACTGGTGGTCCGTAAGCCACTGGAGAACCAACAGTGCATCGTCACGGCTCAAGGCCGGCTCGACCGCCGCGAACCGACCGCTCTTATCTTCCAAAACTGCCGCTTCATGGGCGACCCGGCTTACTTGCCATTGAAAGACATCAACAAAGCGTATTTGGGCCGGCCCTGGAAGCAATATTCACGAACCATTATTATGGGCTCTGAAATCGACGAAATAATCCAGCCCGAGGGATGGTTGCCATGGATGGGCGATTTTGGCCTCAATACGTTGTTCTACGCCGAGGTTCAGAACAAAGGACCCGGAGCCGATGAGAGCAAGAGAGTGAAGTGGCGAGGAATTAAACATATTACGCCACAACACGCCGCGGATTTCACTCCGAGGAGGTTTATCGACGGCGATGCTTGGATTAAGGACAAGGGAATTCCGTACGCTTCTGGAATGATGTAAAGAGAAGAGACGGCTTCTTTACTTGCAAACTTCGGCGTTTCAATTATGATTAATTAATTAATGTAACCATTGCAAATCGAATGGAAGAAATAATTTGTTATTGTTATTGATATTTTCTTGCCTCTTTTTTTTTGTCGATTTTATTTTTTTTGCCATTTTAAGATTTTACATGTATGTGCGTGGTTTCTTTACCATGCAATAACCCCACACAAGAGTAAATAAATAAAGAAAAGAAAAAGGTTTGGAACAGTTTACGATTTTTATCCTTTTGAATGAATTTGTAGTTGAATTTCAAAAGCTAAAACTAATTAACATAAAAACGTAAAAATGAAATGGTTTTGATTTTGAAAACACTAAAAAAACAAGTTTTCAACTCTTGAATTTTGAAAACATTTATAAAGTTATGGAAAAACAAATCTCATAAGATTTTGCAGGTATTTATTTGTAATGTGTGGTTTGTTGGTTTCTCCACCATGCAACAAAGATTAAAAAATAAATGCTAAACATAAATTAATTTTCTAATATGTCAACCGGTAAATAGAATTAAATAGGTTAAATTTAAAGTTTTATATATCAAAGAGTCCTCTTAAACGGTTAAAAACCAGCAAAAATGAATGATGGCATATAAGAGCCTGTTTGGTAGGCAATTCGAATTCTGTGTATAATTAAAAAAAGTTAGGAACTGTAAAATAAGGGTTTGTTTGATAGGCAAGTTTTATGTTTTCGGATTCACTGAATTCAGTGAATACGTGTTTGGCAGACGTATTTTCGAAAACTATTTTCGGATTCTGTGATCCAAATAGTATAAATTTTGAAAACAACATTTTCATGTTTTCAGATTCTTAATTTGAAATTTTAAAATGTTGAATTTAAACAAAGATAAAAATCTTAATAAATATAGTATTTCATGTTTATAAACTTAATTTACTTTTGTTAAATTAAAATAGGTATAATATGATATATTATAAAATATAAAATATTATATTATATTATAAAATAATAATTCTACACAATTTATAAAAAAAAACATATTAATAAATTAATTAATAATGTTTTATATTCAACCTAAAATTTAGTTTTGCACACTTTAAACTACTGTTTTATATTATAAAAAAAACATACTTTAAACTACTGTTTAAAATAGAATCAAATTAAATTTCTAAATCTTTTACCAAACACATATCTGAAAACATGAAATATAACTCTGTTTTTAAATTTATGTTTTCGGATTGCCTACCAAACAGAACTTAATTTTGTTGGCGAAAATTTTAACTGAACTTAAGTAATAAATGCTAAACAAAATTTAATTTTATAATATTTCTTTAAAAACTCTCTATGTAATCTGTATATATGAATTTGTCATATTTTAAAAAATTATAGAATTTTGTTGAACTTTCTTTCTCTTTAAAAAATAATTTCATAACTTAAAGTGAATGACAAAACCTTCTACTAAGTTAAGCTTTTAATTCTTTTTTTTAAAAAAAAATTAACTTATCGGTCAAATTGTTAATTAGTTCAATACAAAGTTAGGATGGAAAGTTCTCTTTAAAAAAAGTAAATTTATAAAAACTTAAACATACTATAACTTATACTATAACTTATTATCTTAAGCTAGTTTTTATGTAGAAAAAAAAAACACAGACTTTAACTTATAGGTCAAATGGTTTGTTAAATATAATGTTAGGGTGGAAAGTTATAAGTTTGTTTTGATTTCAAACCTGGTCGTGCAATTTTACTTTCCAAAAAGATATTCATCATTACTTATTGATTTTGTGTTTATAACTTAATATCAAGTCTCAATTGAGGATAAAATATTTAAAATATTAAACAACCCATGGTTTTATTATGTTTAAGTACAAATTTATGACTAAAAAAGGTATAAAAAACAAAAACATTTAATTAAACTTTGATCTTTTAACACGATAAATAGTCAGACTTTCAACAATTGAAAATGATAAGTTAATGAAAATTTAAAAATCGTTTACTTATTATATACATTTTAAATAACCGAAATAAATCTTAAGAAATTGAAAATGATAATCAGGGTAGAGAATAGAGATTCGACTTCAATTCAAACTTTTAAAGAAATAAATCATTAAAAAAAGTCTCAAATGAAAAAATATAGGTTTATAAACTGTATAAAGTATTTTATCTAATAAGTCTTAAGCTCTAACTCCCTACTTGGGATCATATCAAATTAGTTATGATTTATGAAATCATTTCATATTTTGGATGCCACAAAAATATGAGAGATTTGTGATTTCAAATCTTATTTTTTTGACATTCCGTTTCAAATGAGTCGGATTTGGTAGTATCTTAAGTTTCAAAAAATCTGTTTTCAATTTTACTCCATATAATACTATAGTTTCTTCACAATGGTTTTTCTCTATTTAATTTCATACTATCAATATTTCTTCTATATTCAAACTTAAGCCAAAGCAAATTTAATATTAGATTTTTAGTTTATTTCTCTAATGTATTTTTCTATTTTTTTTAAATGGATAACAATAATTTCATTTTTTTTCATGCAACGTAACTTTTACATTTTTAACAAAGTTTTTTTTATAGATAAGCAAACTAGAAGTGGTTTTTTTTATCTTGTTTATTTATTTGGTCCTTTTATATTAATTTAATGATTTTTTCGTGTATATTTTTTAAATTTTGTTTGTTTCGTTACGTTGAGTTGGAGAAGAAATTAAAAAAAAAAATCATCCATTGTTGCACAAAACAAATCAAATCTGAGATGTTATTTAGATTCTAATATTGGGTTCAATCTCTTTTTTCTTCATTTAAATTAAGAATTTGTAACTTTTTATTTTCATTTTAATTTTAACAATAATGATAACATTTGTAAATTTATTTAATGAGTTGACTAATGACTTGTTTTGATTATTGGTATATTTTCATGTTTATATATATTTGATAATATTATTTAAATTAAAATATTTTATTACTGATTAAAATAATCTCCTAATAGTAAAATATTATATTTTTTCTCATTGATTAAAATAATCTCCTAATAGTAAAATATTATATTTTTTTTCATTTTATCCAATTTTTTTTTTTAATTTTAGTGATTTCAAATCAATTTAGTTCCAAACACAAATATGAATTTGAAATCATTTTCATCTTTTAAAATCCAATAATTTGAAATCATTTCTAAACCTAGCATAAATTGTGTCTAATAGGTTTTTGATATATAATTTTTAAAATTCACGACCTTATTGGATAAAAAAAAAATGAATATCATATTGAGCACAAAATTCAATTTTAAGTTGGATAAATTTTAAAAAACCTATTAAATATAAAATGAAATTTCAAAGAGATATGAGATACTATTAAAAATTCATAGACAGGTTAGTTACAAAAGATGAACAACTAAACTTATAATTGAATCAAAATGATAATATGAAAGAGAAATTGAAAATATTTTAAAATTTTCATTCACTCACAACTTTAGCATACCTCGATTCATTAAAAGATCTATGGGTAAAAATTCCTTCAAAATAAATAAATTCCCTAGGATGACCTGTAGGGACACCGTGAAAAAAAAATACAAAGGAAAAATCCGTATTTGTATTTTAGTTTACATCTATAGAAATAAAAAAAGATATTTACAACTCCGAACGTCTTCCGCCACAGAACCGTTATCTTTCTGAACTCACTGCCTCCGTTTCCTCCTTCTCAAAGTCCCGTTCCGTCGCATCTCGACACAGAATCTTCTTCAATGATAACGACTTCACAAAATTCGCCGTTGACCTCGAGCTCCCGTGTTCCGACATGTCGCCCACTTCCCTCGACTCGTCGTCCACCTCCACCGACGACGCCTGCTCAACCGGATTGCCACGACCCGGTTCTTCCTCTCCCAACCTCAAACCCGGTTCGGAAATATCCACGACTATCTCGACTGGGTTATTGACAGGCCCGGATCCGGCTCCGGGTTCGGGCTTTACCTCGGATCTACAAAGCGGGCAGGTCACGTGCGAATAAAACCACATATCAATGCACCCCACGTGAAAGCTGTGATTACATTTGGGGATAATCCGCCCGATTGCGTTCTCTTCGAACTCTGATAAACAAACCGCGCAATAAACAGGATCCGGGTCGGGTTTTGCAGAGTGAACGAAAACGGGCAGGGATTTGAGAACCGACTGCGGCAAACCACGCGACGGAACGGCGGCGATACGAGGCTCTGCAGTGAACACGATCTGCGGACGGCGGCGACGGCGGCGTTGGGATTGCCGGCGGCTGGGGGAGAGGAGGTACAATCGAACGTAGAGATGAAGACAAATCATGAGCATAACGATGAACAACAGTACAATAATTGCGCCGAGCATAATTTTGCCGCTGAGAGCGTAGCGTTTGTACGACGGCGGAGAGAGTAAGCCGTCGTCGTCGTCGGAGCCGGCGGCGGTGGCCATTAAACGACGGCGTTTTAGTTTCTAAGGGGAAATTGGGAGCGAATAAAGGAAAATTATGTAATAATGGAAGAGAGAAAGAAAAGGGATAATAAACATAGGGGAAGGAGGAAGGAAAATGGGAGGAAGCTTCGTGGTGGTTTCTCACCGTGCTTGCTTGTTCTTTGGGCGTCTCTGTTGGTCAAGAAGATTGGAATTACTGTTTTTAATTATTAATCTCTGGCCTGATTTATTTATTTCTCTCTTTTTTGTGGAATAGTTTTTTTTTTAATATATATTGTAATAATTATTTGGATTTACTTGTGAAGTGGATTTGGCAGTAGTGGTGTAGGCAAAACAAACTTAATTGACTCGATACTTAAAATAATACTTTATATTAAACAATATTAAAATAAGATTGGGGTTAAATTGCAGGTTCAGTCTTCACTTTTATGTTTATATTTATTTAGTCATTGAACTTTAAAAAGTATTAATTTAGTCCATAAACTTGTAGATTTTGTGTCTATTTGGTCATTAAACTTTGAAATGTGTCTAATTAATTCTTAAACTGTGTCTAATAAATCTTTCACTTTTTAATTTTTTATCTAATAGGTTTTTGACTCATTTGACATTTTTTAAAAATTCATGAATTTACTGGACATAAAATTGAAAGAATAGGATTCTATTAGACATAAAAATCAATTTTATACCTAATAGGTCAATTAATTTTTGAACATTTTAAATATGTCAAGGATTTATTAGATACAAAATTAAGAGTCTAGCGAACTAATTAGTCAGTTTTAAAGTTCAAATACTTATTAGATACAAAATTGAAAGTACATATATATGTTTGACATTTTTTAAAGTTCATGGACTAGATAAACAAAAACTTGAAAGTTCATGGACCAAACTTGTAATTTAACCTAATATTTATTGGATACCCTAATCGTTATTCAAGTAAATTACATTTGAGGGCTTTTTTCTTTTTTTCAATCTTAAACTTGATAGTGTTTAATTTTGAAGTTGGTTTTAAAATTGGTCCCATTTGATTTTGATTATGATATGTGTTGTAATTTTTACCTTTTCTTTTTTTCTTTAATTTGCCTAGAAATTTAAACAAAAACAATGCAAAGAAATCTCAATAATAATAATAATTTTAATATAAATTAAACCTTAAACAAAATCGGCTATTAAATGACTCTAGTAGAACTCGTAAATTATGAAAAAGAATTGCTTCTAGTGTCCTTTTTCTCCCAAATTTTATCAATTTTCTAAATTGACATATACTCTATCATTTAAAGTTAATACTTTTTTTAAGGGCTACTCAATTAAAAGCCTATATGAAAATGAAAATACGGTAAAATTTATCCAAGTTGTAACGCCCCAGGGCCAGGATCTCCAGCGACCTGGCTGCGTCACTATATCATCCATGACTGCTTGTAAGAGTGAAGACAAGCAACACGGTCGGGGTCCTTTCAAAGATGTTTCGCCATCACCTCACATGCTCCCTAAGAAAATTTCCAAGAGGTCACCCAACTTAGGATTGCTCCAAGCCAAGCACGCTTAACTGTGGAGTTCCTATGATTGAGCCACCAAAAAGAAAGGTGCACCTTGTTGATATAGGTAGTAACTATCAATTCTTTTAAGCCTTTCTCAATTGTACTTTCATATCCTCATGGCCACTCGCATGTACCCCTTTTCCTCGGGCACCATGCTTCCATATTCTCAGAATCCCTCTCATTCAGATGTGGACTCGGTTCATTCATGTACCCCTCTTCCTCGGGCATCACACAAGTTGAAGGTAATAGTTGTCAGATATTTTTTCAAGTTTAAGATATATATATATATATTCAAGCTTAAGGTACAATTGGTTAAAATTGAGATTGTTAGGAATTTTAAAAATGTCTCACATTTATTAAAAAAAATAAGACATATATGATATAGAAGTATATATATATATATATATCAATTATCTCTATTAATGAGACTTTTTAAAAGAGCCAAAAGCAAAATTAAAGTGAACATTATCATATAATTGTCAATAGTCATTTACCTTTATAAAAAAAATCGATACATCTTTCAAGTTCAACGGTAAAAATTGATTTTTCTCAACATTGTATGGTATTTTAGTTGTTATATAAATGTATACTTTTAAATTTTATTATTGATGGATGGTATATGTATAACCAAATGAGCATTGCTCAAATTGACAAAGATTCATATTATTATTATTATTATTTTGTTGAAATGTTGAATTGTGATGAGACCGGTGAAATGAGTGATATGTTGATTATCATGAGAACATCATAGATTTGTATTTATTATCTCATCATGGATTTGTATTTATTATCTTCCTTTCTTTTTAAAGTAAAGTTAAAAGCAGAAGAATTCATGTTTGTATCTCATAAGCCATTAAATTTAAAATAAATCTATAGGTCTTAGAACCTTCAATATCGTATTTAATAAGTTTTTTCTTTAAAAATGTAAGAATTAGTCCTTAAACTTTTAATGTTGTATTTAATAGGTCTATGACATATTCAATATTTTTAAAAAATTAAGATTTATTCGATATAAAATTAAAATTTGTGTATAATAGAACATTAAACTTTCAATTATGTGTTTCAATGTGTTCGCGAATTTAAAATTATGTCAAATAGGATAAAGACATATTAGATACAGAATTGAAATTTTGAGGATTTATTAAGCATAAAATAAAAACGTGTGGAATTATTAGAATTTTTCTTAAGTTTAAAAACTTATTAAATATAAAATTAAAAATTAAATGACCTATTAAATACATTTCATGGTTAAGACGTCTATTTAACATAAAATTAAAATTTTATATACTAAATTTGTAATTAAAAAATAAAAAAATAATAATAAATCGATAGTGAAATGGGGTAAAAATGATAGAAAGACAATAAGAAGGTGCGTAACTAGAAGATAGTTGGAACGTACCTTCCATAGGGCCACTTATATGGGCCTTTCACTTTCTGGGCCCATTTGCTTTGTCCAGAGTTTTCGATTTATTTGTCCCCAATAACGCGCCTTTTCTTGACGCGGTGATCCTCCCTAACAAAGAAAATGACGAACCATTAATTATTCATTGATTACGAAAATTGTCTGGTTTATTAGTAACCAATTAAATTTTTACTTATATATGACTTATGATTAAGAGATTATGAGTTTGAATCCCCCTATCCCTAATTGTTGGTGTACTCAAAAAATAAAAAATTAAATTTTTACTCATAAATTTATTGAGTGTGTCAATTTTAACTTTATACTTAAAAATTAATTTTTTTTTCGAGTATAATAAGAGATGGATAATTAGTACCGACCCCGTAGTCGTTAACACATTCAATATATCAGTTGAGTTGCTCTATATTTAACCACTTGTAGTTTCATTTAATTGGACTATAAACTCAATTAAGTGTAGTAGATTTTACCCTTTAATCAATTTTTATTGATTCACCCACTAATTTTAACAAAAAAAAAAATATAATATAAATTTTTTCATAAACTCATTAACTTTAATAACATCAAGTTTTGCACAAAATAATCATTTAATGATAGTGTTAAAACTCACAAAATTTAACAACAACTTAACTCTAATGTGTTTTTTTTTGTTTTTTTTGTTTTGTTTTGTTTTTTTTTTATAATTTTATCAATTTTAGAAGGTATTTGTTACGTTCCATTGAAAATATATTAGAATTTTCATTTTAGGAGAAAAATTGCAACACTTTTCAAGTTAAGGTTAAGACCACAATTGTTATATAAGTCCGGAGTGCAATTTTTTATGAAGTCGAAAGTTTAGAGTAAAAATTGATACGACAAATTCAGAAAAAACATAGATTTATCCACATTAATTACTAATGCATTAGAAATATGCCGATTTTGTCTTTTTTAAAATTTAAGATCTTATTTTGTAACAAATAATTTACGGTTGGTAAATTTGGTGTTTTTTCTTGCAACAAATGTAGGACATGAGGATTTGAACCTCCAAAAAAAAAGAAGCACATGTCAATTACTTTTAGTTATGCTCACTGTAACGCCCCTAATTTTCTACACAAATCCAACTAGGGGCGTCATTTGGATAAGACTCTCTGCACGTAAAAATCTGTGACAAGATAACTACCATTATCTGGGCGAAACTAAAAATTTCTTAACTTTGTTTAAGCAAGAAACACTTCTAAAAGCCTTTCTCAACGCCCACCCTCCTCTCCCAAACTACAACAAAAAACAAAGCGGGCTCCAGTGAACACACAACAGGGGGCAACGAAAAGCACTTGAATGTAAATATAAACGAGCATACGAACCACGAAAACTAAAGGAATAAATGACATGCTCAACGGTACAAAAGTTCAGAAAAATCAACAAGTGAAAAACAGGAGTCATGTAACAACTCAAAACTACACGAACTCCCTAAGTTCCAACATAAAAATCTCTTAAAAGCACGCAAGGTCTCATAGCCCCGTCATGTCGCCACCGCGCCCTCCAGCTCACTGTTTGCCCTTACCTGCAACCAAAAACAATAAAGTAGACGGGTGAGTATGAGAATACTCAGTAAGTAGCCCACTCACGTCCAAGCTACCAACATTCACATGTGCACACACAGAGGTAAAACAGATTTGTAACCAAGGTATCTTAGGGACTCAAGACTAGGCGCTCACGTGTCTACCTCACCCCGAGACTCGCCGACGATCCGAAAACCTAGGCGGCCATAGGCGGGGCGCGCCCCCGCGAAAAGAGTAATCACTCTAACGCCCACACACGCAACGCAATAGAGCCTCGACTCTAAAGCCCACACAGATTGCACAAGGGCGGCCCACCCAAGTGCCCACACAGAGATCACGTAGGGTGCTCAACCCTATGTCCACACAGCTCGCAAAAGGGTGCACTCGACCCTAATGCCCACACAGCTCGCAAAAGGGTGCACTTGACCCTAATGCCCACACAGAGATGCCAGCCTAAAGGTTTTGTCTCGCTCGGGGTCACTCAGTGGGTTTGGTAACGCTAGCCTAGGAGGTTAAGCTCTAACGTTTCTCCTAGGTTTCCCCTAAACCGTTCTAAGGTCGTCTTGAAACCAAGTCCCCAATCAACAACCTAACCAGCCAATCACACAAAGAAACTCTTGGCCCATCCACGTAACTAACCACCCATTTCTAGCCAAAACACCACACACACTCATCTGTTCCGTTCGGGTCAACCACACAACTCGGCTCCCTACCATACAGACTTCGGATCTCACTCAAAGAACCAATCCCGAGTCATAAGAGCACAAACAAGAATTAAGCAATACGTTCGGGGCACACAAGTGATTCAACCATAAGACTTACTTACAAGATGTACAGGGCATTCACTATTAGAACGGGATAATCGAGTCTCATGCACCAAACAACGATTAATGATCCACATAACAATTATAAAGTCGACCACAACGACCGTACTCAAGCTCATTCACTTATGAGCTTGATACTTAACCAAACAACTACTTACCTCCAAATAAAAAGTGCGCAAAGGAGGTCCTTACTCCCGCTAGCAACCCCAAGCACCTACAAAACATCACAATCGATGCATAAGTTCACTGGGAACTAACCTCGTGGCCCTATCCTTAAGGCACGACACAAAAGTGAATCCAACCGAGCTAACCGAAACCTTTAACTCAACCAACAAGAACTTAAAGCCAAAGCAACACATCCTAAGCTCACAATTCGGAACCAAAAGATTCGAGAACGAGTCTTACCCACGATTATCACCAAAAGCGATTCTTCGTTCAATCTTAGCCTCGATATTCCTTCAAAGATCTACCATTAGGTGACGGATCTGAACCTGTCCAACAAAACCAACACAAATCAGCGAGAGAAAGATTCGATTAGGGGCAAATCGGATCAGATCCGAGGGAGAGAGACACGGATCTGAAGAGAGGGGGGTCGGATCCGAGGGCGAGGGAAAGACTGCACAAACGGAACAAAGGAAGACAAGAGGGGAAGGGAAACGATTCAGGCGAGGAGGCGGCGGCGGCGGCGGTCTCATAGCTGTGCGGCGTCATTTGCACAAAAAGAAGAAGAAGAAGGCGTTGGCGAGCAGTGCAGGTAGGCGGCGGATGGGCCTCGCGGACGGTGAAGCGGAAGGAGGAGAGAGAGAGAGAGAGAGAGAGCTCGGAACGGAAGGGAAGGAGAGAGAGAGGGGAGGCCGAGAGTGCGAGGGAGAGGCGGGCGGCGAGCAAACGGGGAAGCGGCGGCGGATGGCGGTTCCAAAGGGAGGGAGGTCGACAGATCCAACCGGCGAGGGAGAGGAAGAGACGGAGAAGAAGAGGCAGCCGCACGCCGCCGCCGTGACTTGAAGCCAACCACGGCGGCGCCCCATGCAAAGAAGGAGACGGAACGGGAGGGCGCGCGACCCCTTCTCGAAAACTCCTTTTTTTTTTTTTTTTTTTTTTTTAACTCCCTCTTTCAAAGCTACCTCAAAACAAACCCTAAAAGAACAAGGAAGTGCTTACCTCAAAATCTTCTCCAACACCAACGATATGGAAACCAAGGAGTGAACACCCAAATTTAAAGGTAAGGTTTAATTAGTTGGGTCCCTGCAAGGTCCAACAGTTAACTTCTTAGCCCAAAGCTTTTAAAAACTACGACATGAGCCCGAAGTTAAATACGAAAAGGAAATAATGGTTTACCTGAAATTACCGGGCGTCACATCCTCCCCACCTTAAGAACTTTCGTCCTCGAAAGTGGTTAGTTCTCAAACAGCTCCGGATAGTTCGTTCTCATCTCGCCCTCACGCTCCCAAGTAGCCTCTTTAAGTCGCTGATTTTTCCATAAGACCTTAACAAGGTCGATTTCTCTGTTCTCAACACCTTCTTCTCTCGAGCCAAGATTTCCACAGAACCTCTCTTGTAGCTTAGATTCTCATCAACTGCGGTGGCTTGTAGTCAATCACGTGGGATGCGTCGCGCGTAGCCTCTCGGCATCGACACGTGAAACACGTCGTGCACGCAGTACGCTAGCGGCGGTGGTAAGGCTAAACGATATGCCACCGGGCCAATACGCTCTAAAATCTCGAATGGTCCAATGAACCTGGGCTCGACTTCCTTTCTTGCCAAATCTCAAAGACACCTTTCATAGGTGCAACTTTCGAGAACGCGTGCTCTCCATTTGCGAACTCCAGTCCTGCGCCTCACGCCGGCATAACTCTTCCATGCGCTCACGCTCTGTTAACATTCTCGCTCGATCTTCTCGCACACCTCATTTGTAACTTGGACCACTCGGGTCCCAAGAGCTTACGCTCACCAACTTCTCCCAATACACCTGGGTCCCGCACCTCTTGCCATACAAGGCCTCAAAGGGTGCCATCCCGATCGTTGCTCGATAAGCTGTTGTTATATAGGCAAATTCAATCAAGTGAAGGTGCGTATCCCAACTCCTGTAAAATCAAGGGCACAAGCTCGGAGCATATCTTCCAAGATCTGGTTCAACCTCTCCGATCGACCATCCGCGTCGAGGGTGAAATCTTTATCAGAAAAACTACACTCCGCTCCTAAAGCCTTACGAAAACCCATCCGTGAAGTTAGATGTGAAACGAGGGTCCCTATCCGAGACAATCTTCACCGGACTCCATGTAACCTTGACAATTTCCTCCATGAATGGCTTAGCCCCACTTCTCCATTGTATAAGTCGGTTTTCCAGGAAGGAAATGTGCCGACTTTGTCGACTATCAACGATCACCCAAACCACCGTGAATCCTCTAACGGTTCGAGGTGAACACGAAATGAAATCCATCGAAACTTCCTCCCATTTCCACCGAGGTACCTCTGGGGTTGCGGTAGCCTGCATTGACTTCGCCTTGGGGGCTTTAACTTGTTGGCGGACTAAACATCGCTAACAAACTCCGCACGCTTTCTTCATTCCACTCCACCGATGTAGAAGCGCTTGTGTCCCGATACATTTTGGTGCTGCCGGGATGCACTGAGAAAGGGGAACTGTGAGCCTCGGCTAGAACTTCCTCCTTGAGTTCATTTACATCTGGAACGCATAACCGTCCTCTGAACAAACAAGCCCCATCGGACGACACTGTGAACTCGCTCTCTTGGCCCGACTTGGCTGCTTCCCACCAATCACGAGACCGGGGTTCCCCGTTGGGAGTCTAGAACTCGTTGTCTCGGGGTCGGTTGCCACCGACAACGTGTTAAAGCGAGCCATGACACGCCTACCACCATCATCACGGCAATCTGTGCGCGCTCCATATCGACTCGCAAATGGAACTCTTTCTTTCGTAACTAAAGGCCGACGTGTGAGCTACCTTTCTCACGAGGGCATCAAGAACCACATTTGCCTTACCCGGTGATACAAGATCTCAATCTCGTAATCCTTTACCAACTCCAACCACCTACGTTGTCTCATGTTCAATTCTTTTTCTCTGCGTGAACAAGTACTTCAAGCTCTTGTGGTGCAGTATACATCCGGATCTTCTCACCGCACAAAATAGTGTCTCCAGTTTTTAAGGCAAAGACCACTGCCCGCTAACTCTAAGTCGTGGGTCGGGTAGTTTTTCTCATAGTCTTTCAACCGCTGCGGGAGGCATAAGCAATTACCTTCCCGCTTACGCATCAAAACACGACCCAAGCCCTTCTTGGAAGCATCATCAGTAAACCACAAAGTTTCCGATCCATCTCGCACGCGTAAGCACTTGAGTGAAATCAACCTCTGCTTCAAATCCTGAAAGCTTGCCTCGCACGCCTCACTCCACACGAAGGCATTCCCTTCCGTGTTAATCGAGTAAGGGGTGTGGCAATCTTGGAAAAGTCTTTCACAAAACGCAGCGGTAGTAGCCACCAAACCAAGAAACTACGAACTTCATGTGATCTTGGTCGAGGCCAATCTGGCTGCTTTCCACCTTCGACTTTGATCTCTGAGAGACACCCTCCTTAGATACTACATGCCCTAAGAAGGACACTGCGACAACGAAACTCGCATTTGGAGAACTTGGCGTACAACCGATTCTCTCTTAAAGCGGTCAAGACTTTCCTCGGGTGGCTCTCGTGCTTTCTTGCTCGACTTTGAGTAAACTAGGATGTCGTCTATGAACACAATTACAAAGGTGTCGAAACTCCTTGAACACCCGATTCATCGGGCCCATGAACACAGTAGGGGCATTTGTCAAACCGAACGACATCACGGTAAACTCGTAATGTCCATACACGGATCTCGAAGCGTTTGTCTTTGGGATATCTTCTTCCCTTATTCGCGGTGATGATAGCGACGCAAATCAATCTTAGAGAACACGGTGGCTCCTCAGAATCGGTCAAACAGATCATCAATTACGGGAGCGGTACTTATTCTTTACCGTCACCTTATTTAACTCTCGATAGTCAATGCAAAGCGCATCGACCCATCCTTCTTTTTCACAAAAAGCACCACGCACCCCATGGGAGACACTAGGGCGGATGAAGCCCTTGTCTAACAACTCCTGCATCAAGCGTTTAAGCTCCTTTAACTCTACTGGGGCCATTCATGCGGAGCTTTCGATAATGGTGCGATGCTCGCTCCAACTCGACATCAAAATCCACCTCGCGGAGGCGAGCAAACCACGCAAATCCTCGGGAATACATCAAATAACTCCCCGACTCGCGCGGCGACACGTCTCCTTTCTCACTTCTCAAGTCCATCACACTTGCTAAGAAGGCCCAAGCCCTCGACCAACCAACTTACTCGCCTTAAGTCTTTGAGATCACCTTGGGAACCGTTTTTGACTCACTCCTTTAAATTTGAAACTTCGGTTACGACGGAGGCTTGAACACAACCTCCTGCGGTGACAATCGATGTTGGCATGATTTGTTTGCTAACCAATCCATGCCGGGGATTACATCAAAATCACTCATCTCCGGGACAATCGGGGGTCACTTCCAACGAGCGACCCTCCACCAAGACTTGACCGGTCTTCACCTTTTCCCGTGTCACTAACTCTGCCCTCTACAGGGGGGTTGGTGATAGGCTAAAACCTAAGGGTTCTACTTACAGTGTGCTTGCCCCAAACAAGCTTGATGCAGAAATAAAGGAGTGCGTGCGGCGAGAATCAAAAAGTACAAAAGCTAAATGACCGAGAATAGGTAAGGTACACATGACGACTTTACGGCAGACCTTCATGCGGCTCGGCCAAAGATTAGATACGCTCCTCCTCTCTCTCGGCGACCTTCCGGTTCCCGGCATTTACGTTATCCGGGCACGCCCGAGGCCACATGGCCTTCCTTCCAGCATATGTAGCATACCACCGTGTCGATCTTTTCTTCTCTGCTCGCACACCGACGCCATATGGCCCACCTTGCCACAATGGAAACAAACTTTGGTGGGCTGTGGGCAAGCTCTCTGTTATCTTTGCCCTCCACGGTTAGAGCCACGCGCCTCCTCGCTCGCCTCGCCCACACTTTGTTGCCCTGCGCTCCAGTCGGTTTGGCTTTGGGAAGGCTTGATCGTGTCTCTCTTCGACTGATCCAAGTGCGCCACGCCCACGATGATCGCCAGCGATGCTTCCTGCTTGTTTTGAATCTGCGATCAATCAAGGTAGCCACTCGAACAACCGCGGCATACGTCTTTGGGTCATGGCGACTCTGAGAACCACGTAACCTCCACGCGCACACTGTGAGGAACCGTTCAATCTTCTTCTTGTCATGTGTCCACCAATTCTGCAAAGAAACCGGACAACATTGTGAACTCGTGTTCATACTCTTCGACCGATCGATTCGGTCCTTTGCTTCAGTCGCGAAAAACTTCGGCTGTTTCTCGATTCTCATCGCGGTGGGTAGTCTTCTCATAGAATGCTTCACGAATCGCGCCCGGGTTATAGGCCCTTCACTCACGTCAATGGACCGCGAGGCAGACTTCCACCATACATAGGCCCGTCCTCTGAGTGTGTAAACTGCGCATTGGACTCTCTGTCGATCAGGGCAGCACATGCGCTCAAATATGTCTTCCACCATCCCGAACCATGCCTCTGCGACCACATGGTCAACTCCTTGCCCCATCGAAGAGGTGGCTCGTATTTCTGAAGTCCCGAAGGTATCTAGCCTCCTCTCGTAGTGGCTCCGCGTGTCCGGCGATCTCTCTTTTCGTTAGCCGAGCCGCTGCACTTGCAGTTCTGCGCTCTCTCGATTTTGGTTAGCCATCACCCCGTAACTTGGGTGACTGGTTAGCGGCCCGCCGTCTGACTAGCCAAAGTTGCTGCGCAGATCTCACGAGTCCTGCTATAGTTCGCGGAGCCGGGTGCATGCGGCTGGTCGTTCCTCGCCTCCCGAGGGTTTTCATCAACATGTTCGACGGCTCCCGACGGTAGGCGTCTGATTAAGCTCCTCCCGATGTTGAGTGCTCATCCATTGGTGGATCCACCACCGGCCACACCACGGGCTCCACGACCTCGGCCTCTTGGCCTCCACGACCACGCCACCACCCACGGCTCTACCACGCCCGCGTCCACGCGCCATACTGCGAGTTAACCACAACAAACTTTAAAACACACGGCACAAGGTCTTAAACAAGCACGATTTCAAGCATCCAGGAGGCAAACAACTTACTAAACCCGACTAACTTTACAAGAATAAAAACAAGCAAACTGGGAGGTGACGAGCGACATTCTGCGAGAGGCTATGAGAACCGGTACCTACGATGTAGGCAAGTATACAAGACCTAAAAACTTAGGCTCGATATTACAGCTGCGCCACAATTTTTTTTACACAAATCCAACTAGGGCGTCCATCGATAACACCTCTCTCTTTGCCAAATTTGGCACAGAGAGTGCTTATCCAATGACGCCCCTAGTTGGATTTGTGTAGAAAATTAGGGGCGTTACACTCACTTTTGCCGTAAATGTGGTGTTTGTCTATTGTTTATTGATTATTTAAGACTATGAATAATAAATATAAAATACCAGTGCAAAGAAGAAAAATTCTATTATACATAAGTTAATTTTATATATCAACAAATCTCAAACCAATTATACTATAGTAATCCGTTTGAATAAGATCAAGTGATTAAGATATATACCTTCAACGATCAAATATTTGAATCTCCACTCTTACGCTATATGTTATTGAACTAAACAAAAAAAATGAGAAAAGTAAATTATATATAATTTAACTCCCCATAATTTAGAGATGTGGTATTTCTTCACACAATTATAGTTATAGAATGAATATTACTTGAAGTTAAAAAATGTGAAAACAATATACATACATATATTTTATTTTGTGGAATTAAAAATAAAGTTAAAATATCATGCTTCTCCCTCTATTTTAGAGTTTATCTTATTTTAATCCATATACTTTTAAATGTCATAATTTAGGCCCCGCTTGATAACCATTTTGTTTTTGAAATTTAAACCTAAAAATACTACTTCTATTAATGAGTTTATATGTCTTATTGTCTACTTTGTACCTATATTTTCAAAAACCAAGTCAACTTTTGAAAACTAAAAAAATTAGTTTTAAAAAACTTGACTTTGTTTTTAGAATTTCGTTAAGAGTTCAAATGTTTACTTAATGGAGATGATCTTTATTGTAGAGAAATTAGGTGAAAATAAACTTAACTTTAAAAAACTAAAAACAAAAAACAAAATGGTTATCTTAGTTTTTATATTTTCAATAAATTTTTAAATTAAATCATAATTGTTAATTTGAAGTTAACTTCATCTAACTTAAAAAAAAAAAACTGATAATTTTTTATTTAAAAAAAACATAATGTGAATGTATTTTCCAAATTACTAGAGATAAAATTAGTAAACACTAAGGTTTTTTTAAACCAAATGTTAACCATAAATCAAAGATTAAAGTTAATTTTAAGATTTATTAAAAGTATAGAAATTTTTGTTAGAAAAAAAAAAAGTATACAAAGTAAATTTAAAATATAACTTGAAATAAAATCAGTCTCAAATTAAAAAGAAAGAAAAAAAAAGAAAGAAAAAAAAATCTCAAAGTGATATTTTGATATAAAAGTAATAAGAACAAGTACATCTTAGATGGAATGTAACCCTCCATTCCCAACCTTCGCTTTCAGTTTCAAACGAACACTCCCACGTGAACTGCCAATTGTTGTATTCGATTTTGAGATTCGCCTACTTTGATACAGAAATCAATCTATCACCCACTTGCAATCGAAATTAAAAATTGGGATATTTGGTTTATTTAAAAAAGAAAAGAAAAGAAAAGAAAAGGCTATTTGGTAATATTTCCAACCTTTTTTTTCTTCTTATTTTTAAATAAAAAATACACATGTATATTAGACGGTACCATTCTTTTGTAGTCAGAAGTTCAAATAAGCATATTCCATATTTATTTTACTAAAAAAATACATTTAACTAGCAATTGTGTTCATGTTTCTTGTTTAAACAATTTTTTTTATATATATTATCTATTTATTGTATCTTGTTATTTAAAATTTTAAGTTAATGAATAAAAGTTTTATGTGAAAATTAAAAATTTGAGCTATATTTATATATTTATTATGAATTCTATGACCAATAATGATAAAATGATATTTCTATTTATGTTTTAGAAAAAAAAAACATAGACAATAATTAAAAAAATATGTTTTTTATTATTTTTAATATTTATAATACTTGTTTTTTTTAGTACAATAGGAGTTAATGGATTCGAACCACAAACCTTGTCATCAAGGCACTCATGTTTTTAATGATTGATCAAAATCTATCAAAAATCTCATTCCTCTCATCTACTTAAAGTGATTTTGAAATGGTTAAAATCATTTTTATCATATTCAAAATCACTTAAAAAACATGTTTTTAATGATTGATTTTTAGATTATAAAAATTACATTTAAAAATGTAAAATCAAACATTAGATTGATTTTGAATAATTAAATATATGTTTCAAAGTAATTCTGAACGTGACAAAAGTGATTTTAACTATTTTAAAATTACTCTCAAATATGTCCTTAACAAGCTCGTTCTTTTGTGTATTGCAAATCGTTCTGGCTTATGATTTAATTTCACAAACTTTTGGATAAGGGCAAAACCTGGTCATCCACCTAACAAATTTGGCATTAATCCAACAACTTTCCAAGTCTTCAAATGAAAACCAATTGGAAGGATTCTTTAACAAAAATAAAATAAAAAATTTAAAGGAGATAAAGAAAAACACGTTGTCACAATTTAGGTAACCAGATCAAATCTAATGAAATTAAATTCGAGGATCGTGTGTAATTCGGTCTATGATAATGAGAAAAAGGGCCCAAAGGTACTATTTCCCAGTTTTGTGCATCAACAGTCAATTTAGGATCTGTTTGGTAGGCAATCAAAAAATAGAAATTTGAAAACAAGCGATTCAATGAAAACAAAGTTATATTTCATGTTTTCAGATATGTGTTTGGTAGCAGATTTATAAATTTAATTTCATTTTAAATAATAATTTAAAGTGTGTTTTATAATATATTTATAGATCATAAAACTAATTGTAGTTGCAAAACTAAATATTAGGTTAAATATAAGACATTATTAATTAATTTATGAACATGTGTTTTTTTAATAAATTTTATATAATTATTATTTTATAATATATTATATTATACATATTATAATTTAACAAAAGTAAAATAAGTTTATAAACATGAAATACTATATTTATTAAGATTTTATCTTTGTTTAATACAATTATGCATTTTAAAATTTCAAATTCAAAATCTGGATATAATGAAAACATAAAAATGTTGTTTTCAGAATTTCTACTATTTAGATTACAGAATCCGAAAACAATTTTCAAAAACACGTCTGTCAACATATGTATTTATTGAATTCAGTGAATCTGAAAACATAAAACAGAATCCGGATTACCTACAAACAGACCCTTACTAACTTCAAAACTTCAAAATCTTTTAACAAAGTGGATTTGGTAACGAGAAAATTGGTGGCCTGTTTCAAAATATTATTATCATATGAAAATTTGTTGGCTTGTTCATAACAGTCTCGTCTCTTGTTGCTTGTTTCTCGTTTACTCTTTTTTAATTAAAAAAAAAACAGATGCATTTGGTAAGAAAAAATATTTTTTTCTCATTACTTAAAATTTTATATGAAAATTAGGTTTTAATTTTTATTTTATCCATACTCGTCAACCTTTAGTATGCATTTCATAACTCAAGAATGACAAAGTGATGCTTTAGTTTTATTTTTATTGTAGAAAAATAGAAATAAGATACTTAATTTTATTGTTTTTAAAATTTATACCCAATTTTAGAAACGCTTTTGAAATATGATAAACGAGAAACAAAAATAGTCATCTAATGCTTGTATTTCTCAAAAATTGAAATAATAATGAAGAAACGAGAAAGAGATACACAACCAAATAACCCCTATGCAATTCAATCTAAGAAAATAATATTAAGGGATGACAACACATTCAACTCTTTTTTAGGATGTTGAGGATCCCACATTAGAAAAATGAGGAGATTTCACTATCTTTATAAGATATATGGTATTCATAATCCATTAAGCATAAACGGGTATCTGATCTAAAAATTGGGATTCAACACAAAAATGATGAACACGGAGATGTACTAGATTGACGATCCCACATTAAAAAATGATAAATTTCATTTTAAAACATAGTCGTTAGTAAAAGCATTTTTTTTTTACAATACTTATCTAGCAAGATATGTGATGTAATGATCGTGAGAATTTTTAAAAGAAGTAAAGTAAATTGTAGTAGTATGTTACTCTAGTTGAAAGAAATATTATTTTTTAAAAAATACACTTACAAAATTCTCAAGAAATAGATGTTAACTGTCATTCTGGTCCCTATACTTTGAAAATTGTTTCATTTTGGTTGTCGAAAAATTCTCACGTTGTTGAGAAATTCTTTGTCCTACCATCCTAAAATATTGAAAAATACTTGTCTCAAATTATAAGTTATCTTCCTACCAACCACCATTATTTGACCCATATTTATTCTTTTATAAAAGAAAAAAGAAACTATATAATATTTTCAATAGAATATTAACTATTCTAAAAAATCGTTAAAATACCACTTTGGTTCCTATACTTTAAAAATTATTTTATTTTGGTTTTTGTACTTTCAAATGTCCAATTTTAGTCCTTATACTTTCAATAAAGTTCAAAATTAGTCCATACTATTAGTTTGTTGTTATTTTTTTTTAAAAAATAGTCTCTATTAACTTTTTTCCTACAAATTTTAAAAGTATATTCATATTGTGCATTTTCTTGTATTAAAATTATTATTATTTAATACTAATGTTGATAAAAATTAACTTCTAACTTATCATAGGAATAGATTTAAAAAATTATATAATATTTTCAATAGAATATTAACTATTCTAAAAAATCGTTAAAATACCACTTTGGTCCCTATACTTTGAAAATTATTTTATTTTGATTTTTGTACTTTCAAATGTCCAATTTTAGTCCTTATACTTTCAATAAAGTTCAAAATTAGTCCATACTATTAGTTTGTTGTTATTTTTTATTAACTTTTTTCCTACAAATTTTAAAAGTATGTTCATATTGTGCATTTTCTTGTATTAAAATTATTATTATTTAGTACTAATGTTGATAAAAATTAACTTCGAACTGATCATAGAAATAGATTTTAAGCTTCATTGTAAGTATGAAGACTAAAATTGAATATTTGAAAGTACATGTGCTAAAATGAAACCATACTCAAAATACAAGGATCAAAATGGTATTTTAATAAAAAAAAAGTATTTATTTAATTTAGAAAAAAAAAACAGGCGGGAAAGGGCACGCGCGCTCGACCACTATTAAACAACGTCACGAAGCTCGTCCGTTGAGAGTGTTCTTAACATTTTGAACTGACGATCTCCAATGGCCGAGGCGCTCTCGATCTGATTTCTTCTCTTCCTCATCCAGGTTTCCCTCTCTCTTATCGTCATTTGTAAATTTGTGTTGAAAATTCTCAAATCCTCTGCGTTTTCATATTCTCTCTGTTTGGCGTTGATTTTGTTCGATTCTTTAGGAGAAGATCAAGATTCCGATTCACTTGAAACGACACTTTTCTACATGTAAATTTCATCGATCTTGTTCATCGGCATTCTTCTGCATTTGCCGTCGTGCGATGAAAGAAATCAAGAAATCGGAGATTTGAGTGAGCAGTTTCTTCAATGATCACTTTATCTACTATTTGTAATTTATGCGTGTGTTTCCTTGATCTATTGCTTTCATAATTAGAAATTGTTCACGGTTTCAATACACGAATTCTAGGAATACAGTAAGCGAGAAATCGATCGTTTGATTGCGTAATTGAGAAACCGATTTGTTGTCTTCACTTTTGTTAATTACTTCTGATTCCTCATGGCATTTGTTTGTTCATTCATGCGATAATTTAAAAAGCAAATTTCGAAGCCAAAATTCAGAACGACAAGGAATAATCACCGAGCTTTACAATCTTAACCAAACATTTGCTGTTATGTTCTTCCATTTGCCTTCTGGATTGTAAAATTTTTCAGTGCTGTTATTTAACTCTGCAGCAATTCGATATATCACGTCCAAGGACCATGGCTCTGTTCAATAACATCAGACACTTGGAGGAGAATGACCAGTTCTCCACTTTCGCATTGCTCAGGTTCTCTTTAACATCGATCAATAACATCCTTCATCAGGTTCTCTTTAATTATTATTTTTTTTTGTTGATTTTTTTTACTTTTTTTTTTGTGAGAATTGCTTGTGGTTATTCTTTTAGTATGTTTAAGAAATTAGCAGTGCGATTCTGTTTATTGTGCTATTTTGTGATTTCTGGATCTTCATTACCTTAATTTTTGGTATTGTAGTAGCTACTCCCTGATATTGAAGTATTTTCTCATTTGAATTGCTCGCTATAGGTTGATAATTTTGATTTATTTACCTGCCTGAAATGCTGTCAATCAATAATGCTTCGATTGAATTTGCTGCACGTTCATCGAATCTTGTAAATATTCAACACCTTTGAACTTCTTCATATCATAAGTACATGCCTCGACACTTTTTGAGATTTAACTTAATTGTCTAGTCAGTTATATTTTTAGTTTTCTCCTTGCTAGCGGTGTACAAGTTCGCGTCTATATCAAGCTATTTAAAATGCTTACATCTGGAAACTGCTCTGAACTTTATTTTTTCATTCAAAGACTAGGCTGCAATATATGTAGATTGCTGATTGCAGGATGTTTATTGATTATTTTATTGAGCTAATGTCGATCAATACTTGCATTTGCTACGCTTTTCTATTAATGCATTGCATGTAGTTTTGAGTTTCAAGTCTGGTACAATATATTCTTTTTCTGTGAAATAGTTTATTGGCTAACTATAAAAAAAATTATCGAAAGGGAAAATCAGCTACTCAGGAGAGCTGAAATAGGAACATTAGCAATATGTGTGTTTTATAATCGTGATTTTATAGTTACTGTTGTAAAAATAGGATGGAAACCGGGTATAATTTTACCAATATTAAAATACTAATATAATAATATATTTATAATAATAATATAATAAGAATAATATAATAATAATAATATAATAATAATAATAATAATATTAAAATAAGTGTTTGGAAAGTGGTGGCAATATATATAATATAAATAAAGAGATAGTGGAAATTTATGGAAAATTAAATAAAGACTAAAAGAGAAAGTGGGAGAAAATGAAGAGAATTGGAGAGAATTTCACCAATGGATGATTTTATTCTTCCACCAAAAGCCACTATTTATAGGCAATTTGGCAAGGGATGAGTTGGTACATTTGGACACTAAGCATTGGTAAGAAATTGACACATGGAGGACACTATGGCTAAGGATAATTTGCCACATGGCATGAGTGTTAAAGGACATGTGGAAATGGGCATTTACATCATCATATTTATAATACTCCCCCTTAAATGCCCATTTATATAAAATATGCCTCGTTAAAACCTTACTAGGAAAAACCAATGGGATAAAAACCTAGTGAAGGAAAAAGAGTACATATTTTATATAATACATTTACTCTCCCTCATGACGACATCACTTGAGATCTC
Source organism: Trichosanthes cucumerina (assembly GCA_036507285.1). Taxonomy (NCBI): domain Eukaryota; kingdom Viridiplantae; phylum Streptophyta; class Magnoliopsida; order Cucurbitales; family Cucurbitaceae; genus Trichosanthes; species Trichosanthes cucumerina. Next base: position 79,407,679 of record CM071840.1, on the reverse strand, counting down.
TGAGTTTTCGCATCCCAACACTGTGAACCAATTTCTCAAATGTTGTAGTTGGTAATGCTTTTGTAAATATGTCATGAGTTATCTTTCGAACAAATTTGTTGTCTTGAGATGTCACCATTTTCTTCAAGGTCATGAGTGTAGAAAAGCTTGGAGAGATATGCTTTGTTCTATCTCCTTTGATATATCCTCCTTTGATTTGAGCTATACATGCTTTGTGTTGTCTTCATATAATATTGTTGGAGGATGTTTACTTGAAGACCATCCACATGTCTCACGAATGTGTTGTGTCATCGATCTTAGCCATACACATTCTCGACTTGCCTCGTGAATTGCAAGAATTTCAAACATGATTCGAAGAAGTGGCGTGATGGTCTGTTTCACTAATCGCCATGATATAGCGGTTCCTCCACATGTAAATAGATAACTTTGTGCGAGATCTAGCTTTGTGTGGATCGGATAAAAACCGGAATCTGCATAACCAACTAGATCAAAACTAGATTTGTTAGAATAAAATAAACCCATATCAATCGTCCTCTCAAGGTATCGGAGTACATGCTTAACTCCGTTCCAATGTCTTTTTGTAGGACATGAACTATATCTAGCTAATAAATTTCTTGAAAAATGCAATATCCGGTCTTGTGTTATTAGCTAGATACATAAGTGCACCAATTGCACTAAGATATGGTACTTGGGACCAAGTAGTTCTTCATTATCATCTCGAAATTCGAAATATATCTTTCTTTACATCCAAAGTGAACGAACTTCCATTGGAATATTCAATGGATGTGCTTTATCCATATAAAATCTTTTAAGACTTTCTCTGTATAAGTTGATTGATGAACAAATATCCCATCTCAAGTAAATGTTCAATTTGCAAACCAAGGCAAAATTTTGTTTTTCCAAGATCTTTCATCTCGAATTCTTTCTTAAGATATTCTATTGCCTTGGATAACTCTTGGGAGTTCCAATTATATTTAAGTCATCAACATATACAGATTATAATAGCAAATCCTGATCGAGATTTCTTTATAAAAACACACGGACATATTGGATTATTTTGATATCCTTCTTTCAATGAGATATTCACTCGAGCGATTATACCACATTCGTCACGATTGTTTTAATCCATATAATGATCTCAGTAACTTTATTGAATACAATTCCGAGAACTTGATTCATATGTTTACGGTATTTTAAATCCTTCCGAGATTTTCATATAAATGTCATTATCCGTAGATCCATATAAATACGCCGTGACTACATCCATTAGATGCATATCAAGTTTTTCATATCTGATCGGGCCAATCAAATATCTTAACGTTATTGCATCCACCACGGGAGAATATGTCTCCTCATAATCTATACTGGCCTTTGCGAGAATCCTTGTGCAACAAGTCTCGCTTTATATCTTAATGACTTCATTATTTTCATTTCTTTTCCTTACAAATACCCATTTATATCCTACAGGTTTAACATCTTCTGGTGTTAGGACTACTGGTCCAAAAACCTCACGTTTTGAAAGTGAATTCAACTCTGCTTGGATTGCTTCTTTCCACTTCAGCCAATCCTTTCTACGTTTACATTCATCGATAGATTTTGGATCAAAATCGTCACTTTCATGAATAATATCGTGAGCAATATTATAAGCAAAAATGTTGTCAATAATAATATCATTTCGGTTCCATCTCTTTCCTGTTGTAACATAATTTATAGAAATTTCATTATTATCCCCAAGCGTTTGATTTTCATCAATACTCTTTTGAGTAGTTGTATCTTGGATTTCTTCTGGAACATCCATACCTTTTATCGAATCATTTTGATTCTCAACTACTTTTCTTTTTCGAGGATTTTTATCTTTGGAACCTATTGGTCTACCACGCTTCTGGCGTGCTCCAGACTCATTATTGACAACTTGTTCCTGTGGAATATCAATTTTGATGGAGCATTTCTTTGCTTTGGTATATATGATTTAGTCACCCTTTTAGCATTTGTGAATGCATCTGGTAATTGATTTGCTATATTTTGCAAATGAATTATCTTTTGAACTTCAAATTCACATTGATCTCTTCGAGGATCTAAATGAGATAATAATGATGCATTCCACGTAATTTCTTTTTCCAACTTCTTAATTCCTCCCCAATGTTGGAAAATTTGTTTCATTAAAATGACAATCAAGAAATCGTGCGATAAATACATCACCCGTCGTGAAGTTCAAGATATTTAATAATTGATGGGAATCATATCCAACATATATTCCTAACCTCCTTTGAGGACCCATCTTAAATACGTTGTGGTGGAGCAATTGGAACATATCTTTGCACATCCAAAAATTCTCGGATGGGATACATTTGGTCACGGCCATAAGCTAATTGCATGGGAATATTTATTATAGGCTCTTTGGTCTAATACATAATAATGATGCGGCGTGTAAAATAGCATGACCCGCAGGACCGATGTAGGGAGTTTAGCTCTCATAAGCAATGGTCTTGCAATTAATTGTAGACGTTTTATAAATGATTCTGCTAGACCATTTTGTGTATGAACATGGGCTCTTTGGATGTTCAACACTTATCCCAATCGACATACAATAATTATTAAAAGTTTGGGATGTAAATTCACCAAAGATTATCAAGTCGAATTGTCTTAATTGTATAATCGAAAATTGTGCTCTTAACTTAATTATTTGAGCAAGTAATCTTGCAAATGCAAGATTTCGACTTGATAATAAGCATACATGTGACCATCTGCTGGATCGTCAATCAATACCATAAAATATCTAAATGGACCACTTGGTGGGTTAATAGGTCCACAAATATCACCTTGAATTCGCTCTCAAAAATGTAGGTGATTCAATGCCCACTTTAGTTGGTGATGGTCTAATAATTAATTTCCGGCGAGAGCAAGCATCACATGACAACTCATTGGATTGAAGAATCTTACGTTCTTTAAAGGATGTCCATGTGAATTCTCAATAATTTTCCTCATCATTATCGATCCTGGATGACCCAGTCGATCATGCCAAACACTGAATATTTCTGGATTCATGAACTTCTGGTTCATTGTTACATAACTTTCGATTACTCGTATATGAGTATAATATAATCCGGAAGAAAAAGTCGGCGATGTTTTTCCAATATACGTTTTTCATGCGAAACAATAGATGTGATATAGAGATACTCTATATTATTTTTACGATCGGTTTCAACATGATAACCATTATTACGTATATCTTTAAAACTCAATAAATTTCTCTTTGATTTGCTAGAGAACAAAGCATTATTAATTGAAAATTTTGTTCCTTTAGGCAAGATAAAACTTGCTTTTCCAAAACCTTCAATCAGTCTGCGAACTGATATAGTATTGATTTTTGCTTCCAAAGATTGTCAATTTAGAAAAATATTTTCTGTTTATGAGTATCGTGTGCGTAGTTCTTGCGATCTGCTAGACATAAATCCTCATTGCTCATTTTCGGTTACTCAACATATTGAAATTGTCCATATTTCTTCATTGATAAGAAAAGGAAAAAACGATTACAAAAGTTCTAAATATATATACAAAAACAAGAAAAACATATTATAAATGCGATGATTTAATTATATATCTTCATACAAAACATCCTCTACTTGTTTGATTGCATCAATTTTCTCTCCGGAGAGATTCAAAATAATCACCACATCAAGATGCACCATATTGGAGGATCAAACACATCATCTTCTTGAATGGCAAGATTTACCTCCACATTCTTCCCTTTTCCTTTTTCCCTTCAGGAAGCTTGATAGAGATCGACAAGGTGTTTTGGCGTCACACAGTGCGTGACGATGCCAGTCATTCCATGCACCGAAAACATTTATGTTCATCACCTTTTGAACTCCTATCTTGTGGAGCTTTTCCTTTATGATCATCGATTCGTGTGAGTTTCTTAAAATTATAATGCCCACCACGAAAATAGATATTTCTTCCTCTACCGCGGTCCCGACCTGCGACCACGACCACGACCTCGACTACGATTATTGAAATTCACAAAGATTCACTTGGGAATGGTGTTGCTCGATTGGTCGAGATTCATGATTTTTCATTAATAGCTTGTTATTTTGTTCACCACTGAGAAGACATGAAATTAATTCGAATATTTTTAAAGCCTTTCTCTCGATATTGCTTGCTGCGAGAGCATATTCGAGACATGAAAAAAGTGGAGAATGTCTTCTAAACATATCAACATCGATAATTTTTTCTCCGCATAATTTGGTTTTTGACTAATTGCAAGAGTGCGAATTATATTCACTTCGATTTGAAGTCCTGCAACCTCGTGTGCATCCAATCATAACGAGCTTTTGGAAGAATAAGCTGTTTTTGATGATCATACCTTTCTTTCAAGCCTTGCCATAGAATGTAGGGATCTTTTATTGTAAGATACTCCATTTTCAATCCTCGTGAAGATGATGGCGAAGGAAGATCATAGCTTTGGCTTTTTCTTGATTTGATGCATCATTTCCTTCTTTAATTGTTTCTCCAAGATTCATGGAGTCTAAATGGATCTCAAACATCAAGGACCCATGACAAGTAGTTATTTCCATTAATATCCGGGCATGAAATTCTAGTTTTGCAAGATTTGCCATAGTAATACTATATACAAAGAAATTGCATTTACATTAGGAAATTAATTAAACATGCAAAATAACATTTAATTATTAAAAAAATGGCTTACCTTAGGACCTACCTTGATGGAAAAATCGGCGAGAGCTTCGTGCGATAACGTGTTGTAAAAATAGGATGGAAACCGGGTATAATTTTACCAATATTAAAATACTAATATAATAATATATTTATAATAATAATATAATAAGAATAATATAATAATAATAATAATATTAAAATAAGTGTTTGGAAAGTGGTGGCAATATATATAATATAAATAAAGAGATAGTGGAAATTTATGGAAAATTAAATAAAGACTAAAAGAGAAAGTGGGAGAAAATGAAGAGAATTGGAGAGAATTTCACCAATGGATGATTTTATTCTTCCACCAAAAGCCACTATTTATAGGCAATTTGGCAAGGGATGAGTTGGTACATTTGGACACTAAGCATTGGTAAGAAATTGACACATGGAGGACACTATGGCTAAGGATAATTTGCCACATGGCATGAGTGTTAAAGGACATGTGGAAATGGGCATTTACATCATCATATTTATAATAGTTACATACTATTTCTAATTTTAATTTTACTGCACCTTTTTATTTGTGTGGATAGCATGATGCAAAACTTGCCATGTTTTTCATATTTTTTTCTCTCATTTTGTGTCCACCTCGAATTCAGATTCTTTTTGTTCTATGCCAAAAATTTAAGCCATGTTTAATTTGTTTACTATTTCATTTTTAGTTTTCTATCTTCAAAAGTATGTCTACTTTTTCTCCATTTTTGTAATATGTTTTTCATTATTCTTATAAATGCATTGAAGTTTCTAGCTAAATTTCAAAAGCAAAACAAGTTTTTAAAAACTATAGTTTTTGTTTTAGTTTTTAAAATTTGGTTCATAAACATAGGAAAAAAATATATATATATATAGAATTAGTGTTTCAAACTAATGTTTCTTTTTCTTTTTCTTTCCTTTTTGTTTTTAAAAAAAGAAGTTACCAAACGAATGTTAGTTTTTAGTTTGTCTTTAATGTATTTCAGGATTAAATTTTCAGAATTTAATTTTAGTGTTTAATATTTTAAGCATGGTTTATGTTTGAGTAGTTGATTGGTTCCCTCTTGCAATTTTAGTGTTTAATATTTTATGCTTTCTTTTCTCATGTCATATTTGTTTGGACTTTTGTTGTTACTTTTTAATTGTAATGCACACTTTAGATGTTAGTAAAATAATCACTTCTTGTTGCTTGATTGATTAATCCTGAATCCAAGTTAACTATAGTGGTTTATACCGCAAAATAATGAAAAGTCACCCCCCAAAAAACTATAGTTTCACAACATACTTCCATTTTATTTTGGTTAAGCTATAAGTTGAGTTTTTGAACTTTTAAATTTGTGTCTAAATCTTAAGTTTTTAAATAGATCTTAAACTTTTAATTTTGTCTAATAGGTCTCTAAACTTTAAAAATATCTTTTAGATTATTAAATTTTTAATTTTGTATTTAATAGATCTCTAGCATGTTCAAATTTTTTTAATATTTACTAATCTATTAGATATATTTAAATTTGATGTATAATAGAAGTTTAAACTTTCAATTTTTTATATAAGTTTAGTTTAAAAATTCCAAATATATTAAGGACTTGGTAGATACTTTTTAAAATTTAGAGATTTATTAAACACAAAGTGAAAAGTTTAAGAACACACATTAGACACTTTTTAATTCACACAACTCAACTAGAAAATTTCATTAGTTAATCTATTCGCATACTTGTTAGGCTGTTCCGATGTCAATATCTAGGAAAATTTGTAGTACTATCGTAGTACCATATTTACTTTGTAGTACTAGACTCAAGATAACTTTTAGTGAACCCCACATAATTTTCAAAATGATGTTAACTTGACAAGTATTCAATGAGAGTAATAAGAATTTTTTTTATACTACGATAGTACTACAAATTTTACTAATTTAACTTTAGACTTCATTAACAATTTTCATTGTCGGAAGACTGGATTGGATTCATCAAAGCTTACGAAGTGCCTGAGGTACGTTATCTTGCTATCAATTATTCAATCAAATTAAATCAGATTTTCCCCCTCCATGTGCACGTGCATCTCATGTAATTCTTGAATTTAATTCAAAATGTTTTCGTCGCATTATAAAGGAAAAATCAACATAAAACCTTTTGTAAATAATTTAAAAAAGAATTATTTCTTACAAATACTATACTATTTCCATTCCCACATATCTTAGTTAAACTTTTGTTTCTTTTTCCTACTCGTATGACATTGATTTTGAGTTTCGAGTCAAATTTTCATTGTGCAAAATAGATAATGATTTATTAGAAAAAGTTTATAAATATTTTTTTCAACTTAAAAAAATATCAATAATGATCAAATGAATTGTTATTTATTATTAGAATTTTTTTTATAGAATTAGTAAATTAAAGATAGAAGGCTTAAAAAAAACTTTTAAGTCCTATTTGCTTCTTGAATTTTCAAGTTTATTCTATTTTGGTTATTAAACTTTCAACATGTTTATTTCAGTTTCTGAACTCTTAAGCTTACTATTCTTGTTTCAAATATTTTCAAAATGTCTATTTTAATCCTTGAATTTTTAAGTTTTACATTTTGGTCTTTAAAACTAAGGTGGAAAAATATCATAGCAAGGATAAAAACTTTTAAGTTGAAGGACTAAAACAGAACCAAATATATTCAAATTAAAAAAATAATTATTGTATTTTCTCAATTCTATCCTTTTTGAAAAGAAGACGGCACTGAAGCAAACCAATTATGAATTTGAAATTAACCGTCCTCCAATAGAGTGAAAACAGTACAATGAAGACAAATGTTGTTCAACTTCCATTGTTTTTTGTTATTGATTTTTTATTAAGCTTAGTTTTTTGGTCTTGTTATGAGACCATGTTTTAAATAAGAATTCAAAATGTTTCTTAAGAAAAAGGAACCCCATATCATAATATTGTGGCAAATAAGACATTTTCAAAAAAACAAAATAATTATCTAACAAACACTATTTTCAAACCTAGTCTTTTTTTTCCCCTATATAACCTTTTATACCATGTTCCACATGAAAGAATGCTTCGATTTCTTATTTCTGTATACATATTGCTAGAAAATTAAAGCATGTTTGGCTCATAAAATTATGATTTTTTTCCCACATTATAGGTAGACTATCTTTTTTTCAACACCAAGGAGTGAAGGTTGATGTTATTTGCATAGGAAATTACGATGAAAACAGCCTTCAACGAGTCAAAGAAAAAAAAATGACATGGAATTTATGGTTTCTAATAAATATCCAAATTATATTTCTCACCTGTAATTTGTGAATTTCTTTACCATTTTTCATGATTTTCATTTTACCGTTCTTTATTGTAGTCTAAAATGTTTTGTTAAATAGATTGATGTTAGACGATTAGAACATGAGATACTCTGCAAAAGTAAGATCCTGCAAAAGTTATTTCCAAAATTGAAGAGAAATAAATTGCAATTTTTTTCTACATTCTTAATAAATACGTCCGTTTAATTTTTCCAGCCCATCCGGTGCAACGTCCGCTCTCTGGCAAATGTAAAAAACAATTAGTGCATGAAATTAATTGAAAGTAAAAGTTTTAAATAAAAACAAGGAAACGGCTGCGCTATATCCAACCCAGTAAATTTTCGGGAGTAGAAATGCTAAATTTCTATTGTTGACGAACATCAATTTTCTTCTTTTGCCACAACCTATCTAAAGCACTGTCGGCATCTCCCTGAAAAATATGAAACAGGAATTTTTAACCAAGCGGAATCTTGACATGTTTTTTACCCACTTAAAACATATAATTTTCAGCCGGACACCATAACTTTGTTTCAATTATGAATTTAGTCATTAAAAAAATCTAACATTTAAAAAAAATCAACAAAACATATGAACTAAATCTAACATTACATATGAACAAAAATGAGTTCTTAAAAAAATCAACAAAACATATGAACTAAATCAACATTTATTATCATATGACTTAAATTTCAACTTTTTCAAAACCATAAAGACAAAATTTATAATTTAACATAAAAAAAAAAAAAACAACGTTCATCAAACATTTTAATTTAGTAAATGCATTTTGATATTAAGCTTTTTCATAAATTACTAACTGGTACGTATTTATTAGTCTTTTATTTGAATAATAAACATATATATAGACAATAATGATTTAATTTAAGACTAATTAAAGCTATGTAGTAAGTTTAGTGTGGGATTTCAATTAAAAACTAAAATAAAAATTCAAGAAATTTAAAATGATATAAATATAAAAGCTATGGACAAAACACACATATTTGAATTAAAAATAATTATCCAAAACTTAATTCAAAATATTTTGCATGATAAAACAGAAAATATATTCACTCTTTTATTTTATTTTATCAATTTCAACATTAACTTTTAAATTTTTTATATTAAAAAAAAGGAAAATATATTTACTCTTGTAGCACATGATATATTGAATAAGCTTAATGTTAAATAAAAATATTTGCTGATTGGTCACTATTAGTATATGGTAATTTGCAACGTATAGTAAATGTGGGCCCAAAGTTAGCCTTTTAAAAGCCTAATAATCTGTGTCCGGTCAACTAGATTGGGCCAAACTGACATTGGCTGATAAGGCCCAAATAGTTATCTGCCTTCTTTGAAATATGTAGAAGGTCCGAACACACATACATATTTCATGAACTTTTAATTGAGTCTAATACCAACTTAATTTTCAAAAACCAAATGGTTATCAAACAGAACCTTAAAAAATACTTTTCAAAAACTTGTTTTTATTTTTGAAATTTCTTCAAATGCTTCTTTAAGAGTGATCAAAACCATGGTAGAAAAATTGGGAGAAAATACATTAAACTTTCAAAAACAAAAAATCAAATAATTATCAATTGGGATCTACTTTTTTTAGTTTTCAAAATTTGACATGGTTTTTAAAAACATAGGTAAAAAGTAGATAACAAAACAAGGAAAGTCGTATTTAGGCTTAATTTTAAAAACAAAAAACCAAATGATTATTGAACGGGGTCGAAATGTTCTAAACCCAAAATTCTAAATTCAAATACTTATTTGAAATTTCTAAAGTTTAAAAGTCTATTAGACACCATCAAAAGTTCAAGGACTAATAAATACTTCTTAGAGTTTAAAGGCCTATTAGACACAAACTTATCCATTTAGAAGCTAGACCTATAAACTTGTACTTTAACCTAAAAAAATATTTATTTATTAGGAATATTTTTGAAGCAAAATGTTTAACTAGTAGAGATGAATAATACAATACTGTTAAAAATATTATAATTACAGTAATATAAATACTATTAGGTTTAGTTCTGACAAAAATTCTTATTAAAAAAAACTTCGACACAAATTTGAGCCATATAAATATTAAAACTAAAACTAAATTAGGAAAATAAAGCAATATTGATATATACATAACAAGTAACAAGTCACTTACTAGTTATGCATATGAAAGGAAACGGTAATGCAACAGAGCTACGTGACATATCATGCAACAGAGAGAAGTTTGCATACAAAAATGAAGTTCAACAGAAACATTGAAATACCAATGGTTGCATCATTAGCATTGATACATTGACACAATGACACTTCATTCTCTAAAAGGCAAGCACACAAAATTACATACAAATTCAATGTTTTTAAAAATACACTCATTAGAAATGCATGATTATTTGAGAATCGTCTAAAATTTTGTATCAGTTGCAATTATTACATTGAAAGAAAACTTAATGGTAATGAAATTCAAATACTTTGAAAGGTAAGGAGGGAAAAGTGGTACTACTTCAAAATATTTTAAGGACATTCAATTCCAACTTAACAATATTCTTTAGATGATTTAGTATCCTACTAAAAATGAATAAATAACAGATAAATAAAACAGTGCAGTTGATATATTTTCCAAAAATCAGGGACAAAATTTCTGACTCTACAGATCTATTGTTTTTCACTTGCAGTTCTTTTTATGTCCATGACCTTTTACAAAAAGAATCAATGATAATATAAAAGAATAAGCAATTGTGCTTACCTAAAGTTCAAAATGCGACCAATAATAAGTGTGTGACATGTATCCAATTTGTCCAGAAAATTGACGTGTTTAACAAATATATGATAAATGCATTCAACAAGTGCAAGAATCGCATACAATCACATTACAACAAGTCTTCGTTACATAAGAATTTAGTCATATATTGAAAATAACAACAATGAAAGCTGTTTATCATTAACCATATGATACATATTACTAAGGTTACTTACTAGTCAGATAATAATTAAAACCATCTTCAATTGTTTCCTAACAACTTTTGTTTCCTTTATAAGGTCTTGAAGAATTCAATGAAAGCGCATTAGATCAATCAAATCATAATTGATTAACAACATTTCAGGCAGGTGAATAAGTCTAAAATATAAACAAGCAAAAAGAGATTCAAATAAGAACAAGATTTTAAATCGGTGAAGCATCCACTAACTAACAGCCAGAAATCAAAGAATGGAATAAGTAAACATAATTCTCGAGCAAAATTCCATAATCGACAAAAACGATAACGAGAAACGTGAACATAAATGATTCATGAAATAGAACCTGAGCACGGATAAATCCGCAGAGAGCGAAAGTGGAGAATTGGCCGGTATAGACGCCGTTCTCGTCCAAGTGACCAATGTTAATCTGAACCGAGGCGTGATCCTTGGAGGTGATGAGTCGATTTGTTGCAGAGCTGAAATTAAATACCACAACGAAGTTCAGAGAAACTTAGAATGTAAAATGCAAGTGGTAGAGGATAACAAACAACAACGTTTTGTGAAGATTAGGTTAATTACCACTTCCTAGGAATGTAAAGCTCGGTGATCTTTCCTTCTTCGTTCTGCATTTTGGTTTCCACGACCTAATTCGTCAACGATTAGCGAAAACGTGCATCAGTAAAAAAAAACAACTAAAAAAAAGGTTTCTAATCCATCATTTGAATGAACAGACGCTTTGAGAAATCGGAAGAAATTGAAATGAAAAACAAGAAGCAAATCAGAAACTGAAATAGAGAACGAGAGTAGTCGTTTCATTTTTAGGCGGACACGAGATTTAGTTCTCGATCGCGTAATCGATGGAGAGGAAACAGTAGTAAATGTACTAGTTATCGTCTTATTCATACTAGAAGAATGAGAAAATCTAAATCAGCTCGAGAGAGAGAATTACCAGAGCCTGCTAACTTGCTAAGAACTGCTGTGAGAGAGGAAGATGATTGTTCTGATTCTGATGAGCGCATGAGAACCAAAACGCAAAGCCCTAAACCCTTTATGTACTTCCACTGGGTCTGATCTTGATTGGGCCTGTTTGTTGGCCCATGAATGATAAGGTATTTGCATGGCTCGAAGATTTTACATGCTTTTTAGTACCATGGATTTGTATTTCATAATTTTTCTTTATTTTTTCTACAATAAATTTCTAGGCTAAACTTCAAAAAAACAAAAATAAATTTTTAAAAAATTACTTTTTTATTTTTCAAAACTTAGCTTGATTTTTTAAAATATAGGTATAAGGTAGGTAAGAAAACATATAAATTGATTAGTAGAAATAATATTTTTAAGTTTAATTTTTTAAAAAACAAATGATTATCAAATGGGGCTTTAGTTTTTAAGACAATGCTGTTGCTTCCCACCTAACTAGTCAACCTAAGCAAGAAACTTTATGTTCTCGCCTTTAAAAATCTGGCAACTGTTATTTACTTCGGGAAAAAACCCTCTAAATTTAGGCTTTATTTATTATGGTTTTCAAAAATTTAATGGTGGTCAGTAGTTATCCTAGCTAGGGAGGTTTTAAAACTTGAAAAACTCATGTCCCGTTAAATAACCATTTGGTTTTTAATTTTTAATTTTTTAAAAATTGTACTTATTTTCTCAATATTTTCCTACAGTGATCTTCATCTTTCATACAGTAGTTCACGGTTTTCTTAAAAAAACACTTGAATTTTTAGCTAAATTTAAAAAATAAAAATATTTTTTTGGAAACAATTTTTTTTAGTTTTCAAAATTTTACTTGGTTTTTCGAAACACATCTAAAAAGTAAATAAGAAAACATGGAAAATCATAAATGGAACTAGGTATTTGTAGGCTTAATTTTCAAAAACAAAAAAACAAAAAATTAAATGGTTATCCAATGGAGCCTAAACGTTCCTAGTGCCTAGTGGGAAGTATTTTTCTTTAAAATATTTAGTTTTACTGGTTACCACTTTTAGTTTTAGAATATTACATCATATTTGAGGATGTGTTGGAAAAAAAAAAAAACTCTAACTTCAACGGTGTGAATAAACATAAAAATAACTAAGAAATTAAAATGAAACGAAAAAAACAATAAACACCGAGAAACTCTAAAACTCTAAAACTCACGGCTCAATTCCACGAGCAAGAAACTCTAATGTGTGAAAAAAAAAATACAATTACACAAAAGTTTTTCTTTGATCTAAATTATACCAACACTCTTTCAAATATTTGTAGGTACAATTTTCACCATTCTCATACAAGAGTATACAAATAGAAATTAACTATACTAAAACATAAACTGTTCCCAATTGCAACCATTCAAACAAAAAAAATCTAGACCTCTTTTATAGCACTTTGATTTATCAATATTTTATAAAATAACTCAATGATGAAGATTCAAACCAACAACCCTAAAGGAAACTAACCTATTTTAGATATGGAACTACGTTGGTGGGCTAATTTTTCTCAATTTAAAGCCTATACCTAATGCGTCGAAAAGTTCGATAGTATTTAAATTTAAAGGAAAAAAAAAAGGGTAAATTATAGACAGAGAGAGTTGGATAAGTTGGCGAGGGTCTCGTGGGAATGATGATTAAAATAAATAATGGCGTGAAGTTGGACACTCAAAAACTCACTACCATTTATTAGGGCTTCCACAATGCCAACTCCCCTCTCTTTCGCTCTTTTCCTTCAGCCCCCAAACTCTTCGGTTTTTAAATAGAGAGAGAGAAAATATTAAAATAATATTTTATATTTGTACTTTATGTTTTATTCTATTTATTATTATATACTTTTAAATGATTAATTTTAATCCTTACCAAGTTTAAAATTAGTTTACTTCTTTTGAAAAACAAAACAAAATAAAATAGTCTTTATTAATTTTTATTTTATAATTTCGGGATTATGTTTATATGGTGTATTTTCTTATCTAAATTTTTTTTATTATTTGATTAATTTCGTTGAAAATTTACTTCATACCAATCATATGGACTATTGAAAGTACATGAACTAAAATGAAATGAAATTTAAAAGACATGAACTAAAATACCATTTGGATTCCTGTAGTTTATATTTTGTTCCATTTTGATCACGTACTTTTTAAATATCTAATTTTAGTAAATATCCTTTAAATAGAACTTAAAATTGGTCCTCATTCTTAGTTCATTGTTAATTATTCTATAAAAAAAATACTCTATTAGTTTTCTCTCAAAAAAATTTAGAAATATATTCCGATGATATTTTTTTGTTGTTAAAATTATTATTAATTTTAAACCAATTTTGATAAAAATTAACTTCAAACTTATTATACCCATAGGCAGAGGTGGATTTACCATGGGTTAGGGGGCTCGAGCCCCTTTTCAAATTTTTTGCCTTTAATATTATGTATATAAAAAGTCAAATCAAATAACTAAAAAGTTTTTTGGCATAGTGGTAAATATGTAATCAATCCCTTCACAAGTCACAGGTTTAAGCTCTAATAGAAATTCTGGATCCGTATCAATTTTAATTTTTAATAAAAATATAAAACTAAGCTAAAATGGAACAAAACTTAAAATAGGTAGGAAATAAATGATATTTTAATATATTTTAACTCAAGAAATTAAATTAAATTAAATAATATTAAAAAAATATATGTTATAAATCAATTCCTCTCTCCCCTTTCTCCATCTAACTTTTGCCCTTTTACAAATTCCCACTAAAACCTTCCCCCTGATTTGATCTCTTCACCTTCCCAAAAAAAAAAAAATGTCCTCCAAATCTCCTGTTTTTCCCTTCCCTGAGCCTCAGCACTTCAGCGACTATGGCTTCGACCCTCAAATCGACTATTTTCAGGTTCATTTTCATTCATTTTTTTCTTCATCATAAAAAAAAAAAACGAATTTTCCATTTATTCATTCAAATGGTTTTTTTTTCTTTTTTTTTTGGTGGTGATATTTAGGTTTTGGAAGAAGCAAGAAAACACAGACGAGAGGCTTCAAGATCCATAGACTCCATTCATTTCAAGCTCCAAAAGCCCATTTCCAAAGACGATTCAAAGAAAACCAAGAAAAAAAAACGCTGGTGGAAAAACGCTCTCTTCTTCTTCAAATGGAAGTGGATCCAACACCAAAACGACGCCGTTTTCACCGACCACGACGTTCACCAAGCCAGAGCCCGAGCTTTCCGCGCCTCCATCTCCGGTCCGGTTTACGTTACCGAAAGCCGAAGCGGTTCCACCACGCCGTATCGGTCCACGTCTCGACCGGCGTCCGGTCCCCTCGCCGGAACTCTAACGCCGACGAGAAAAGGCGACATCGAAATTCCTTATCTCAGCCTCCGAGAACTGACTATGGAGCAACAACAATACAGAAACTCCACGTCAGCAGCCATGCCCATTTACTTGGTCACTTAAAAAAAAAAACCAAAATTAACCCTTTTTTTGGGGTTGTGGATTTCGATTATTATATTATAATTATTAAAGGGCCATTAGATTTATGGAGAAGAAAGTACTCTGTAAAAGTTTTTTTTTTTTTTTTTAGATGGGTTGTCGATTAGGTGGATGGGTTAACCGGCGGGGCCGGTGTCCGAGGGTTGCTTTTGGTTTTCTTTTTATTTTTAAAAACTGGAAAGCTGTGTTTGATCCATCGGGAAAAGGATGGGATCTTTCTTTTGATCCGCCTTTATTGATTTCCGCGTTCTACTTCTACCTGGAATTGTCTTTGCCTTTTTTTTTTTTTCTTGTTTTTTTTTTCCTTTCTTCTTTTGCATTTTAAGCTTAAACATCATCATTATATTTGCTTTCTCCAAAATGTTAGGAGGGTTAACTGTAAATGGATGAAATTTCCTTCCTATTAAGGTCATGTTTGATTTTTTTTTTTTTTTTATAGGCCATGTTTGATTTTTTTAGCATAGCTCAACACCTGACAATATTATGGATTTGTTTGAAATGACTTTTAAATGCTTAGAAAATCGTTTTTAAGATTTAAGCTAGACACTTAAAAATCATTTCATGCAAGTCTTATATCTTTGACTAAAAGGTTGTAGTGTTTAAATCTTCATTATGAGTAATGTTTGAGGCACTACGTAGATTATAATAACATGTATTATTTTAGTATGTAAAACTATATAATATTATTTAAAATGTAGAGTTATTTAATCTAAGAATATAATAATATGTGTTTTTGGTGTACAGTATTTCATAAGTTATTATAACATAGGGTATT
The DNA here is from genome assembly GCA_036507285.1 of Trichosanthes cucumerina. Classification (NCBI taxonomy): domain Eukaryota; kingdom Viridiplantae; phylum Streptophyta; class Magnoliopsida; order Cucurbitales; family Cucurbitaceae; genus Trichosanthes; species Trichosanthes cucumerina. The sequence goes on along the minus strand of CM071840.1, from coordinate 79,391,539 downwards.
ACAACTCACCCTCCAAAATTTTAATTTTGTGTATTATATGCCTTTTTTGGTATGAAATACTTTCTAGGTTAAGAAGCTTTTTCAGTATTATAATAAATGTAGATCCGTAGAGGTTGTGATTTGAAGCAGATGCATTATAAGTTCACACTTTTTTTAATTTTAGTTGTTTATAAGATAACCCTTAAAGAAGGGAATAAACTTGTAGTTTATTATTATTATTTTTAGTTAAGGATTTGATTTTGGAATTAATATTAAAACCCTTTTTTGTAAGGCATTGAGACGCTTTTCTTAAAAAAGGCAAATCAAACCGACTTGATTGGATGACATTTGACAAATTGTTCTTTGAAGGAAGAATATCGGTTTTTTAGCGCATTAAAAACATATTTCAAATTCCTAAATTCAAAAATATTCATTTAGATAATTAAAAGTTATTCCAGAACACTTTTTCTAAAACAAATTACACCTTTTTTCTTTTTCAAAGGTGATTTTTAACTGTTTTTTTTTTAGCTTGCACCCTAATTTTAAGATCTAAAAGTATTATTACCTTTCCAATTCTTTAAACTGCTCAATTAACTGTCGGTTGTAATAGTGTGGTTTTTAACATGATCCGTTGGAGGATTCTGTAGCTTCTCATTTAATTTTTCTTCTACCCTTGAATTTCTCTCTCCAACCGAATCGAACGGTTCACAGTGGATCTAACCTTTCGTCAGCAATCCACGTGTCAAGATCTGAAAACTCCCTCGTGTGGGACCATCCAGTACGCTCTAAATGGGCCAGTGGGAAGAATTGGGCCCATGTAAATCAAACGGTAGCAACGGCAAGTGCGAAAAATGAAAAACGACAAATCGAACAAAGACAGAACGTGATGCAAGCGAAAAAGGGTGCGTGTTCAACGGCTCTCTAATGAGAAACCGATACGTCGGTTTTCGAAACCAGTTTTGTGCAGTACAAAATTGCTAGCGGCTGACGTCGATGCATCAGTTAGACATGTGCCCGCCGCTCCGGGTATTGTCCGCTCGTATTCCCTGCCATGCCATCCACGTTCTTTCGTACTCTTTCTTTCCTTTTTTTTTTTCATTAATAAAATACATTTTTATCTAAGTAGGTGCTCGAGGCAGTGAGTTAATTATAATAATATAGCTTCTAATAATTTATAATAATAATATAGGTTATAATAGTTGGTAAGTTATAATAATTTGTAGAATTATATAATATTATTTAAAATAAAGAATTGTTTACTCTGAAGATATAATAATCTGTGTTTAACGTGCAAAGTATTCCACAAGTTATTATAATTTATGCTCCAAATATGTCATGTGTTAACCTGTGAAATATTCTACATCCAAACACAAACTATTATAATACCATATTAAACAACTCTATAATTTAAACAATATTATATAATTACATAAACTATTATAATTACTCATGTTATAATTATAACCAACGAAGTACCCAAACAACCTCTAAAAAATTAAATCGTAAATTTGGTTCATGTAATTTTGAAAAAGTTAAAATTTAGTTAATATAATATAAAAATTAGAATTTAGTTTTTATAGTTTGATGAAATATTATAACTAGTCTCCATAATTTGATAAAATCCTCATAAATAGTCCTTAAGATGAAGATTATTTGTGAAAGTTTTATCAACCATATAGACTATTTATGAAGTTTAAAATTATATGAACTAAGTTCTAACTCTTTTCCAAACCATAAGGATTAGGTTTGCAGTTTAATCAATTTAAAATTAGTTTTTATCTAGTTTCTTGAATTTTCAAAATTAACACTATTGTTTTTTGGATTTGAACTTGTTTTTTATTTGGTACTTGAGGTTTCAATCTCGATGTTTGAGTTTATTTGTAATTAGTCTTAGAAGTTTGAAATTAGTTTATAAATGGTCTCCAATAAAGTTGACATTAGAGAATAATGTCAATGGTATGTTAACTAGACCTTGATTATATATAATATAAATCAGTTATTATTGTTATTTTGTATACTTAGAGATTAATTAGAAACGGTTGGAATGTGACCAAAGTCCCAATTGGCTAGGAGAGAAAATATCATAAATACATAAGTGAGAACAATATCTCCGTTAATAGGACTATATTAGGCCTTTTGGGGGTGATTATGAAAACAAAACTATGAGGGCTTCAAGGATCAATACATATCACCTTTGAAATCTCAATGAAAAAAAAAAAAAAACTAAATTCAAATATAAAAAAACTAAAAAGTGTTAATTTTAAAAACTCAAGTGCCAAATTCAAACCGTAAAGACCAAAAATGTATTTTACCATTTTTTTTTTTTTGTAAATTAAAGGTATAGTCTTTAAATTTTCAAGTTTATATGGGATCTAATAGATATCTCAATTTTAAAACAAAAGTATAAAAGATCTTTAAATTTTTAATTTTATGTCTAATGAATTTCTGAAACACTCAAACTTTCAAAAAAAAAAAAAAATACACTATTAATATAAAATTGAATATTATGTTTAATAGAAATATAAATTAATTTTCAATTTTGTATGTAATAGGCATTTGTGAATTAAAAAAAATGAAATAGTTCAATGAGTTATTTAACACAAAATTGAAAAATTCATGAATATTTTATATATAGAATTTAAAATCAAAAGATTTATTAGGCACTTCTCGAAAGTTTATCGTCTATTAAACATAAAATTAAAAGTCTATTTTTAAATTTAGAGAATTATTAGATACAAACTTCAAAGTTCAAACCCTATAATTATTATTTGAAATTTAGATTTCTCTTACTAACGGTAAGTAATTTTAATTATAATTTTGATGTGTAATGTAATCTAAACTCAAGTCACGTGCTCTATGAGTTTAATACTCCAAAAAGATTAGACTTGCAATTACAATTTTCAATTTTGTGGTGGCGATTTCTTTAAAAGGAGATTCTGTATTTTTAATTTAATGTTAAATTTAATTTACGAAGTTGGTTTTATCATGTGGGGTTTTTAAGAGTTTTAAGATTTTTATTTTACTATAAATATTTTGGATTTAGTTTCAACTTCATTCTCATGTTTAAAAAAAAAAAAAAAATTGATTATCATCAAACCTCACTTCTTTTGCTTTTCCAACTTGAAAAATGAAAACCTACCACAGTTATCATATTTTTTTTTCCAGATCATATCTAAATTTTAGGACCGTCAAGTAGAAAATATCAACGCATTGTTATTTGAATAACTACAGTTGTAACTCCGTTGAGTATTATCTTAGAGTTAAAAGCCTCATCTCTCATGTTATGGGTTGGGGAGCTCATTAGAGAGTAATGAAAAAATAACGTGCTTAAAAGGGAATAAATTCAAACAAAACTATTCTATCCACCTACTTAAGATTTAGGTTAAATTATAAGTTTAGTCTCGAAAATTCTCATAATATTGTCTAAAAAGTATTTAACAAATTTAGGAAATTTCAATTTTGTTTGTAATAGGTCGACTTTGAACTTTAAAATTATCTCACGAGGCCTTAAACTTTAAATTTTTTAGAATATAATTGGTCCATAAAATTTAAATTTCATATCAAGTGAATTTTTAGATGACAAATAACCAAAATAGTTAAAAAAAAATTTCCATATAAATTATCAAATCTAAAATAGACATTGTAAAACTTGGGAAATTTAGGACTAAAGATGAAACAACCTAAACACTATGAATAAATAATAAAATTCAAACTTAAAATTTGAAACTTTAAAGTTCGTTTATAACTATTTGATTTAGAGTTTATGCATAACTCAAACTAAAAAATAAAAATAAGCCTAATTTTCATTTTAACAGATCAAAATCTTACGGCATCAACTAAAAGGTGGTTTGAATCTATATTTTTGAGGTGATTGAAATTAAAAAGAAATTTTATTTTTAGTCTATTAAAGATAATTGATAATTCAAATTATTAAGACATATATGAGAGATGGTAACTAAAAAAATAAAATAAACTCTTTATTTTGTTCAATTAAACAAACAGAAACTCTAGAGATTCGAACCTAAAATGGAAGGATTTCAGTTGTTGTATATACCCGATGCGCCTTAAAATATATTCCGCTTTAAAAGGAAGGACGTGGCTTTGTCAGAAGAGGAGATTCCCACGCGGCTCCCCAATCTCTAGCATTAAACTCTCTTTCTCCTTTTCAAAATTTATGCATGGTTATTTAATTTCATCTTTTCCAAATTTGCCCTGCCATACTGCTTCTCCATTATGGGCTTTTATGAAGCTGCGAACTCATAAGCCCATTAATTTACTTCCAATTAACTTTGTCACTTTTTTTTCACTAATAATTCAATTCTTTACATTTTTATCTCTCTTTATATATAAAAACAATTCAGGTTCATTATTATGTTGACAGAAATATTGAATCTCAATTGTATGAGAATGTCTATGAAATGTCACTGTTGATTGGATATTTGTGAATTATTTTAAAAAATATAAAAATATATATAAATTAAAAAATAAACATTCTACATTTTTAAACGAGTTAAAAATACTTGATGTAGTATTATAATATTATATTCACACTATATTACATTTTGTTGTTATTTATTTAATCTTTCATCAAATTTTTACGGTATAATCAAAATATCGATTCACTTCTTATTTTGATGTTGAACCCATGAATATGTGAAAATATGGATGAAAATGTTGATATGTCGACAAAAATTTATTACGCTATGAATAACTCCCTTCCAATTGCTTGGCTAGCTATTGGAGAATGACTCTACTTGAGACCATATTTTTTCTTGGAATATGTTGATTCACCTACTATTTTTCAAATATAATAGTTTAAAGGAGATCTAATTGTTGCGACTCGTGTCAAAGAGAGAATAATTGACTCGCATAATGAATATGTTAACGACCACGAGTCTGTTGTTTGAATCCTCCACCCTCGATTGTATAAAAAAATTGTTGCAACTATTTATTACAATCTAAAAAAAAATATTAAAAATTGATAAATAATTAATTAATAAATATATATAAAAATGAAAAAAATATAAATGAACTGGGTTAGATTGGGTTGTGTCGGATCAACTCGAGCCTAAAAGAGTCGACCCGAAATTTCGGTTTTCCAAAATTCCAACCCAATCGAAACTATTAAAAAAAAAAAAAACTTAACCTTGGGTTATTTGTACGCCCCTACTGATGAGTTTTTTTTTTGTCTTATTTCCTACTGTGACGTTTTTTTTTTAAAAAATTAATTTAAATTTTAATTATAATTATACATTATACTTTGAAAATTAACAAATAAAATAAATAAATAATATTTTCCTACTTATTAGACACTATAGTTTTTTTGGTCAACCATTATAATTTGTACAGTTCTTGACTTCAAAAAAAATAAGATAAATAAAAAATCCATCTTCCCTTTCTCTTCTCTCTGCATTCCTTTAAAGAAGTTAATTTTACATGATATGTAAGAAATTAAAAAAATAAAAAATTTCAACCTAAAAGATACTAAACGAGTCTCTAGTGATAAAGGTAAAAGTTGGATATGATATTAAATAAATTCTCTCCAAATATATAAAGTAAAAAGGCGACCATACAGAACATGATTTTGCCTGGAAGTGGCAAAAAAATACGACGTGTCGCCAGCTTCAAATGGTTGAAAAACAATAATCGTCCAATAATTAACCAAATTATTTCTCCTTTACATAATTTGCTCCGAAAAGAAAAATGATTGGCCATACGAGAAAAAAAAAAAAAGAAAAGAAAAACAAATGATTGGAACCGACATCTGAAGGGAAAAAAAAAAGTAAAAAAAAATTGCTAAAATAAAATAGCTAGCAAAATAGTGAGAGTCGCGGTAAAATTTTAAATAATGATGGGCCGACATAATTTCAGCACGTGTTCAATTTAAGAAAATTGGGCCTCTCTGAAGACTAGTGGCCCAAACGTACTGGGCCTTCACAATTCCGCATCCAGTCATCACAGGCCCACACATAAAGCCGCCCATAATATTTTACTACAAAAACCCTAATTTAGATTTTTTTTTTGAGTTGAACAATTTTGGAGCAAGGATCAAATTATCGAAATTTGAGATGATAATAGATGCTTTATTCACTGATTATACTTAAATTGATAAAGATGAGATTACTCAATATGTTGAGAACGATTTGCTTGATAGTTTTACAACGTTAGATTTACCAGTAAAAAATTAGAAGAATATTTTAAACTTACATCGAGGAGTTATTAGTAAAAAATCACGCCATGGTAAATAACCACATTTAATAATTATATATATATATATATATATATATATATATAAAATTAGTGGAACAAAATCATTTCAACGCATTAATCGAGGTGATGATAAAATATAATTTTATAGCTTTATTATTTCTTAATAATATTTTAAAAACTCAAACCAAACATTTTTGTGATTCCTAAAGGTGTAATATAGAACAAACCACACACATCAATTTCGTTATGATTCATTTTAGAACGTAATAATATGATTTACAAAATAGAAAATTTCAAACAGAGCCTATTATATGGGTAGATGTGTAAGTATGTTAGAATTGGATAAAGACAATTTTATAATTTTAGGTCAGACTTTTGCTAAAATAGAAAATATAATAAGCAGATGCCAAACATGTCTCCAAACCGAAAGTTAGAGCTATTCAAAACTAGTATATATAAACAACCTAACTTTACAAGAAAAGAAAGTATTCCAAATTCAAAGCTAAGTGAAGAAAAAGATTCTTATAAATATAGGAAACAACTTTACATCTAAGTGACAAAATACAGACCATCCAAATTGTACTTAAATTTGGCCAAGATGTTGATTAGAAGTGATGTAAAAAAGTCAAAAATACCCTCCAAAATTAGTCAGAAGTACAACTTAGTACTGACAAGTCGAACTTTGATAAAAATAAGATGCCCTTCCCACTTCACGTAGTTTAGTCTTTTAAAATAAAAGTTCACTAGAAATATATTTTAATTACTTATTTTTATTATTTTTTTAAAAAAGAAAAATAGCGGTATACAATAATCTTAACATTTAAGGAGTGTTTGGAGTACCATCTTAGAATCAAAAGAACTCTGCAGGGTTTGTTTTAAGCGGTTTGAAAGTTTAAAAATTAGAAAATAGTATTTGAAAGTTTAAAAATTAGAAAATAGTATTTGAAGTGCAATGTTATTGAGTATGAGAATTAGAAAATAGTACGTATTTGTGGCACACTGTTCAAAATTACAGGGTTTTGTTTCAAATCTATTGAATTTTGAACAGAGTGATTTAAATACTATTTTGATTTTGGATTCTAAAACCATTAAGACGCAATAGAGTATTCCCAACTCCCCCTTAGAGAGTAAAAGAAGTTTTAAAACATTTTTGAAACATACATATACTTTTTATTTTTAGAAACTCTTGTTAAGAGTGAGCTGACTTGTAAAGTTAAATATATTTGAAATCACTCTTCATACGCACAACATTTTTAAAGAATTATGTTAGGACTATGGGCATCTATATAAAAAAAATTATTGGATGGGTTACCACAGTATAACTACCCTCAATAATCATGGGATAAATTAAAAAATTTGTATGCGGTGAATAACTATTTAATACTGTACCTCTCAAACATTCAACACATGTAAATATGACTAACAATTTTGTACTATTGGATATATTAGAGAAACTTTTAAAAGTACTTCGAATCTATATTCAATTGCTATTAGGGAGCATTCTAATTTTCAAATTCACATCCAATAGTTACAGAAAGCAATTATATTATGACAGTTTCATTAAATAAAATTTTAAAATAATTTCTCCATCCTCACATTTTCATAATGATCGACATTGTTAACTCCAATCTAAGTTTAAGCCTACACAATTATATATATATATATATATATATATATATATAGTTCAACAACATGTGAAGTGTGGGATACAAATCTCTGATTTTTTTATATGTCTAAACTAGTTAAACTATATTTAGGTTGACACATTACCTTACTTATATCCTTACAATCTTTTCGCTCAAATTATTTTTGTATCTGCAAAGGATATATTACTATTGAAACAAAGAGTATTATTTTTTGAGAAAAACATGTTGGAACTAGTGTTTCTAAATCTTACTCAACAAGTTCGTGGAGAAGAAAGAAAAGTTGGTGGGAGGGGGAATTTTATACAAAAATGGAAAGAGTGAGGCCTTCCTTTTATGCTAACACAACACTATATATACTTTGCCTCGTGCAAAATGTGTATTTTTTTTCTTTAGAACTAGTGGGTTGGGTGCATATATATATATGAAAAATATGTACCTATATGAGCATAGCCTTGTGAATTAGACATAAATTACTAATTCAAAGATAGATCATTCAATTCTCAACTTAGTTGAACTTCAAAAAAAAAAAAAAAAAAAAAATAGAAGAGAAAAAAAATAGGTCCCTAAATTTTAAAAATTGTCTAATAGGTCACCAATAGGTCTTTGAACTTTAAATATTATCTAATAAGTTCTTGAACTTTTAATTTTATGTTTAATATGTCCATAAATTTTCAGTTTTATGTCTAATAGTTCATTGACTTATTCGTCATTTTTAAAAATCCCCAAATCTACTGTTGCTAGACACACAAATAAAAGTTTAAAATTTCATTAGACATAAATTTAATTTTATATCTAATAAATTAGTCCATTTTTAAAATTTTTGAATATGTCAATGATCTCTTGGACGCAAGTTGAAAAGTTTTAAAGTTTAAGAACTTATTTGATACAAAATTAAAAGTTTAAAAATTTATTAGACACGTTTTAAAGTTTAGGGACTAAATATATAAACTTAAAAGTTTAGAAATTAGACTTATATTTTAAAAAAATAATAAATAATGTTTGGCAAGTGAAAAAAAAAGAAGGTTTGTAAGAATTTTATTCAAGTGGTTTGATTGCTTTAATGGAAAGGAAAGTGAAGGAAGAAGAGAGCTTAAATTTAGGTTAACGTCAATTCAATCACATGCTTCTGTGCCCTCAAAAGATCCTTTTTTCACATGTTAATCTGCCCCCCGTCCCCCGTTTTTTTTTACGGATCTGTTTTTTTCCTTCATTTTTTTCTTATAATTAATTTGCTAGCCTGTAATATTGTTGTACCTTAATCTCTTTCGTTTCACTTTCCTTTTTTCTTTTCTCTATTTTACTGAAAAAATATTTATCTCAATTAATCGATCTTCTTTTAGTTCATTGCTTTTTTTTTCTAAATTTTCTTATAATTATTTATTTTTTCTTTTCTCTGTTTTTATGATAAGCACGGTTATTTAGTTTATGTGACTGAACCATTTGAGAAGACCTAACTCTAAGATATTTTTCTTTGAGCAAATTTGGGTGATGCCTAGACAACATCTAAATGATGTACAACATCTTGTTTAACCACCGATTGATATGTGGGCTACTTCTCTTATTACCAATTGGTTTTGAGAGGAAGCTCATATAATCTAATATGGTATCAGAGCTGATCATTAAACCCAAACGGGTATTCGCAGTGGCGGATCCATAATTTGTATCGAGGGGGGGCTTGGCCGCTTGAATATGACATTGAAAAAAATATTTAACATTGTACAAACAAGTGCTTAAACCTGGAACTTGAGAGGGGGTTATTGACATATTTACCACTATACCAGAAAACTGTTTCGTTATTTGATCTGACTTCTTCTATACATATTATTAAAGGTAAAAAATTTGAGGGGGGGCTCGAACCCCCCTGGGCCCATGGTAAATCCGCTCCTGGGTATTCGGTCCAAAAAAATTGAAATTGGCTTGAGAGAGCATGTTGAAGATCTCACATTGAAAATGTAGAGAGAAACCTCACAATATATAAGATAGATAGACTACTCCTTTTATTACCAATTGGTTTTGAGATGAAACCTCATATAATCTAATATCTTTTCTTCATCTTTTTATCATTCTTCTCTTTTAAACTTTTGGGTGATTTTGAAATTAAAGATGCATTTTCACATAATTAAATATGATGCTAGTTATTATTTCTTAAGGAATATTAGAAGTAAGGTAAAAGAAGGTATGATTCGACTCTGCAACCTACTAAAAAGATAACTAATATTTTTAAGAGTTTTACCTAATCTCGCTCCTCCATATTTTTATTCAAAAAATATGATTAAAATAGAAAGGAAAAAAAAAAAAGAAAAGAAAAGAGGGAAGCGAATCTCATGGATGGATTTTTAAAAGGTATATTTTGACATGTGCGTATGGAGAAAGAGTTTGGTATGAGGGTAGTCTACCAAAAAAAAAAAAGAAAAAATTGATGAGTGAAGATCTAAGTTCTATCAAAATGTTGACTTGTTAATTCATTAATTATAAGGATGTTTTAAACTATTTTAAAAACATATAAGTATGATTTATAAAATAGACAACCCATATGAATATAATTAGCAATTATTTCTATATTTTTTTAGTATGTTGAAATATTATTCTTCATAGTCTATATAGACAATTCAAGTGGACCTATGTTTTAAGCTTTTTTTTGGGTACAAAAGCACTCCAATCAACAGCCTAACTAACTAAGATTTCACCTCTAATAATATCATTCGCTTTAACTAATTGACATCATTGAAAGCAATGTTCTTAATAGTTCAATGAAGATTAATTTGGATAAGTGATTTGACTTTTTGGGGGAATTGACCTCTCCCTTTGGACCCATTTCAAATCAAGTTCATACCTAACCTTTTAATTATATACATATGCAATATATATGTTATATATACATAAATCTTCCCTAAGATTCATCATCAAGTATTTTCGAATGATTGCATGTCCAAGAAAAGAAAAGAATTGTAATCCTATATATATCGTAAATCACTGATCAATCCAAAAGCTTAATAACGTAGAAATTTGCAGGGGTTCAAACTTAGGACCTCTTGCTCTGATACCATCTTAAATCATCAATTAACCTAAAAGTTTAAGCTAATAAGTTTATATATAACATGAACATGTTTTCCAAATTATACGTCCATATATAATGAGATGTTTTATGTTTTATGAAGTGGTATTTTCATATGGACTATGTTTTATGAAGTGGTATTTTCATATGGACTAGTTTCATATTATCAACTATGAATTAAAATCCATATAGATTCTTTTTAAGACTATGTTATCAAAATGGTTTCACGTCAATAAAAAAAAATTATATTTGTTTGTAAGTTCATGATCTTCTTCACTTTTAATTAATTGACGTGAGACTTTGATGACATGTTGCACGAAAGGATAATTTCAAATCAAAAGATCTTTTCAAGGAGAGGGAAAGATTTTCTTTGTTAAGTAAGGTCGGTTTCATAACCATTTCATCTTTTATTTTTGGTTTTTGAAAATTATGCTTGTTTGTTCACAATTTCTTTTCATTTTCTCTACAATTATTTTCATCTTTCTTGAGAAACCATTTAAGTTTCTAGCCAAATTTGAAAAACAAAAATAAAATTTTGAAAATTACTTTGATTAGTTTTTAAAATTTAGCTTGTTTTTTGAAAACATAGATATAAAGTAGGTAAGAAAACATAGAAACGCATAAATAGAAATATTATTTTTAGGCTTAAATTTTCAAAAACAAAAAATCAAATAGTTATCAAACGGGGCCTAATTAATGCATATAATGTGAACTAAAAGTGTGTTAATTAATAAAATAATAGGTTAGTCAAAAGGTTTAAAGCATGACAATCTTCATTTTTTGACTGAAAGATTCTACTTTTAGTAAGTGGCTTGGAAGAGGAAGACCAAGCAATGTGGACAATCTTTTGGATTTCTCCACACTTCAATTTTCCCCACTTTAGGGCTTCAAATATGAAAGAATTAAGAATGTTGACTAAACACACAACAAAGAGAGGAATATTTAATTTAGTGCAATATCTAGTTAGAAAAATGTCCAATTCATGGGCCCCCATCAAAGATTATTACCCCTAAGATCCACAAAATCTCTTGAATAATCAACTTGATTTTTGACTATAAATTGTGTGTGCTCCTTAGCTACCTATAAAAACCTCTTCCTCATGTCTATTTTTATGCCTCTTTCTTTGGAAAATATTATATCTTATGTCTCTTGCTTGTTTAATTAATAGAAAGCAATGTAAGGTGGTCAAGTGAATGATAGTGCCTCAAGAAAACCAATTTCCCAAAATAGTTATCTATTATATTTTTTAGAATAAAAATCTAACAACAATAGTTTTTTTTAGATAACTTTCGATATCACCATCTTTTGAATGATCTAAACTTGTACGCATAATTTAATCATGTTGTTTTTGTCTCTTTTCTAAAATATTCTAAATATTTCTTATCCCAATTCTATAAATTTGACTTTTTAAATTTGTTTGAATAACTTTGAATATCATAAATATGTGAATAGTGATTTCAAGTGCAGAATAACTTTAATTTTTACGTACCACCTAATAGTTTATAGTTTCTAAGACAAAAATAGATCATTTCTTTTCAAAGATTCTTTAGTATTTTCTTACTCTAATCCAAATAAAAATTTCTAGTTTTTACGCACCCCTAATCATTTATAGTTGTTAAGACAAAAATAGATCTTTTTTTCCAAAAATTCTTTATAGTGTTTTCTTACTCTAATTCAAATAAAACTACTTTTTACGCACAACCAAATCATATATAGTTCTTAAGACAAAAAATGAACATTTTCCCTAAAAGTATGGCTTTAGTGTTTTCTTAGTCTAGTCCAAATGTGAGCCTTTAGTTTTTTTTTTTTTTTAAGATAAATATGATTCCAAACATGTTTCTCCCTCCAATTTCAATGACAATATATGTTTAAATAACACATTTTTGTAGGAAAAACAAAACTATGATTCGTTAATTTCTTCCAAAATCAAAACACACCATCCAACAACCATTTTAAAACCACTAATCCATGCATATACTTACAATTTTTTACAGTTTCTTCTTCTTTTCTCGATTTGAGAGATAAATTTGACCTTAGAAATTTCAAAAAGAAAAAAAAAGGAAAAAAAAAGAATAGGATAGAATGAAAGAAGTTTAGAATTTCCATACGGATTTAAATATCAAAACACACAATATTAGTGATATCAAATACTCAATAGCCTTAACTTTTACTATATATGTATTCACACTTACAAACAGACAAAATTGAGAGTGACCTTTTTCCAATCGATCCTAAACATACCCTAATTCAGACGAAATTTTTTTCCTTTTCATTTCTCATTTCAAGCAATAAATTTGACCCCAAATCATCTCTCTTTTTTTTCTCCCTCTCCTTGAATATCAAAGGCCAAAAAGGAAGAAAAATATATATATGTAGAAATGAATTAAAATGGTTAATAAATTAATAGTTTGGTTGAAAAAACTATGGTTTGTCAGTCATTGCGGGAGAAGACAGAAAAGGTGTCGGTGGTTTGAGTTCTTTGGTTCCCATTCGGTGCCTGAGACTTTGGGACCAAAGAAATGGCATTTTAACAACAAAATCCATTTAATGAAAAAAACTATAGGAGGGATTGTGACAGTTGGATACGCTGTCGTTTCCACCAACCAATTTTTTTTTTCCTTTTTTTTTTCTCTCTCTCTAAATGTTTTTATTAACTATGAAGAAGTATAAGGTAAGAAATCCCATCTCTTAATGGAAAGACATATTTTAAAGAAGTGATGGAATTCAATTTTGCATAGACAAGATTATCCAAAGTGGGTGTAATAATTATTGATGTTGGTTTAACCTAGGTTTGATGCACATGGATGGTCTTGTCTATGTGTGACATCCAAAAAAAGAGGTCAATAGTCTCGATCTCTATTTAGATGGTAGTTTAGTCTATCCATATATTTTTAATTAAGAGTTTTTTTTTTAAAGTGTTTGTTTGATTCATGAGTTCAACTTGTATATCTAATTGAGATCTAGAAGTCATAGAAGTCAAGTTTACGTTTGTTAGTATGTGTTTACTTATGACATGATATGAATTTGTTAATTCTGCGAGTTTCATAAACCTATCATAAATTAGACTTATAAAACTCAACTCGATGTGAATTAAGAAATGCAGATTTTCCTATCTCATGTTTCATATTTAAGTTTACTAAAAAATATATTATTAACACAAAAGTAACTGTAATTTAGTGGTGAGAGTTCTACGTGGTGATCGTAGAGACTTGGACTCGAATCTCAGCAGTCACTTATTTTGTGTTTTCTATTGTAAACTTTTTTTTCTCCTTCGTAAGTTTTTTGTAACTAGAAACATGTCAAATTGTTAGTGGAAGATCTCAAATCATTTCATCTATAAATTTTAATACAGAATTGTAATTTATTTTTCAAAAAGAGAGAGAGAGAATTGTATTTGTTAAATGAGTAATTTTGATGGACTTGCCAAAAAAAAAAGAATAATTTTGATGGTTCATTAATGAAAACAAGATATTCTCTATCAATATTAAGAAGAGATGGGAGTTGTTAAATGATTAATTGGTGGGAAAATAATAATTGTGGGAGCATTTTGATTTGGTATGAAAATTAAGAGGCAAAATTTGATTGCTCTAAAAGGACGTCAGTTATGTGAGAAACCTAAGCAATCAGGATCCAATAAAAAGCATTTGATTAAATAAAATTAACTTTTTTTTTCTTTCCAAATCAACTTTGGACTTATTAAAAAAAAAACCTTTGGAATTAATGTCTTGAATAGGGTTTTTAAAATAATGCACTTTTTTTTTTTTTTTTGCCTATTTTCTTTTTCGTATCAGATTTGTGACTGAAAAAAGGGACTTTTTACCCTCTGATTACGCTGGAACAAGGGCACCCCTTTTGACCCTAACAAAAAAGCAATTCCCATTACTCATCTCTACCCCCTCCCCCAGCCCCCCTCCCTCCCTCCCCCTCTTTTTCACGTCACAAAATATCATATTGTTCGTGCTGGGACAGTTTAACGTACGTCATCATTGATTCCATGAGACAACTTATTGTTAGACTATGTTGATATAATTAAATTTACCCCAAACTATCAGCTTAATCTTTTAGTTTGATTGGTGATTTAAAATGGCATCAGAGTAGGTGGTCCAATAGGTCTTGTGTTCAAGCTCCTGCAAAATCAGTTCGCTTTTGGTTTGATTGGTGATTTAAGACTTATTTAACGCCCCTACAACATTTTAAGATAAATAAACTCAAATAATATCTAATATTTTAAACAGACAACGACCATAACTTCAAAGAATTTACAGTTTGTTTGTTTTACTCATCACTATTGGATCATTCCCTAATAGTTAAGTATCAAATAATGTAACGATAATACCATGTTAAATCGATGTAAACGGGAAAAACGGAAGAGATAGACATTATAAAGAAAACTATGAATGGAAGTATATAATGACCCCCACAATTTTGGCTGTTGAAATCTACCTTATATTAGATGTACATAGCATGCACTAACTTTATAAGAAGACAACATGTGGTGTTGTGACAAGTTTAATTGACTGTTGATTAATATGTATAACCAAACTTTTGGCAAGAAATTGCATAGGCATTGCCCATCTCTTGAGCTTTAGGCAGCTCAGTTACCATATATTCTTTTCTTTGAAAGTGGCAACTCAAACAAGAAAGGTCCACTTCTTTTTTTGCTTTCTTTCTCCTTTGAGTGTGTGAGTGAGATTTTTTGCCCACAAAATCAAAATATCTGTGTTATTTCTATTATTACAAATTCATTGTTATCCCCCTTCTCTTTCTCCTTTGAGTGTGTGAGTGAGATGCATCGATGACAAACAAAATCGTAATACTATCTAACATCTCTTAATAATATCTACATTTAAGATGATGTGTGAACTAAACTTATAATAATTAATTAAGTAATATCAAAGGGTGTGAAAAGTTTTTGAGTTCAACACTATTTGGGGGTGAGACAATTCAAACCTATAATCAATCATAAACTCATATTTTATACCAGTTGAACTAAATTTTTTTAGGCAAGGGATCTGAAAAGAATGGATGGAAGTAAAATTTGAAGGTTTAATTTTGATGTATAGCTAAAATTGCTAGGAGCCAAAATTGCTCTAAGGTGTGCTTTTTATAGAACAATTTAAAGTTCCACACTGCCCACTAAGTTCCTATGTTTTTTATTCATATTGTTCGAATTATATTAATTTGATGTTGAGTTGTTTTTTGAAAATATCATAGGATTACTCTCAAATTTAAGGGTATCCTTGTTTTAACATGAGAAAACTCAACTAATATTTGTCTACTATTCAACTAACTTATCTTATTAACAAATAGTGAATATCTATTTTAGAAAATTGAAAAACAATTCTTTAGCAACAGTCACAAACTGCACCAATCATTTGAATTGCGTAAACATATATTAGGAAATGATGATATTTAAGTTAAAAAAAATGATGACATTGTGTGGGACAAACTAAAAGAAATTATGGGATAATTATGAATAAAAAAACCTATCAAACTAAGAAATAAGAGTGATTAGCAAGCCACCAATTTCCCCATAAATGTGGCTCCACTTTTTTCCACGCGAAGAAAAATCAAGGTATTTTTTAAAAATAAAATTGAAAAAAAAAAGAAAAAAGAAAAGAACTTCTAAGCATGATCCTTTAACAAAGAGTGGAGTGGATATGTTTCCCTTAATTTTGGAAAGTGCCAAAAGTCCATAAAATTCTATAGGTATTTTTGTATGCTATTTTCAACTTTTTCACATGGTTTAAACAAGAAATACATGCTCTATACGAAACAAGCAAATAACGCCCCACATTAAACTTAGTGCAAACTTTGTCCACTAAAGGAGAGCCTATGGAATATTTTGTTGGCAATTTTAATTAGTATGAATTCGAATTTATAGACTATTTTTTAATGGGAACATGTAAATAATTCGTGAATTTATAATTTGTGAGGGAACGTGTTTTTAGATTAAAACAAATGAATTTTAGAAATCTATAATTATGAGGTTTAAGAATTACCAAATCTACCGTTTAAATTCATGTAATCTACCAAATATGTACTAACTCATCAACTCAAGTTTACCAACATGAGCATAGTTTAACTGATATAAAGTATGTACCTTCAATTAAGAAGTTAATGATTTGAATCTCTCTCCACGTATGGTAAAAAAACAAGAAGAAACAAAAAACTTATGAGCCCAATTTATACAAAACTAACTCATGAGTCAAACATTAAAGTGAATATTTGAATCTCTAACTTTTTAGTAGAAAGTGTATGTCCTAACTAGTTAAGCTATACTTAGGTTGACATCTCTTAAAAGTTTTATCAAACTCATCCACAATATGTAAAGAAAATTTTATCGTCTAGACTTCAGAACTTTTGAATTTTTATCAACATACAAACAAGATAAGCACGATTAAAAAATTAATCAATATGAGATGTAAAATTAGGCTAATATTTAGTTCTTCCAATCTTCACAAATATTGGAGTGCAACCAAAGTGTCTCACATCAACTAAGAAAGGAAAAGATCATTAGTACATAAAAACAACTATCTCTCATGGGGTAAAACTCAAGTCCACTAAAATTTATTTTCAAAGTGGACAATATCAAACCGTGATGATGTTTGTTGTTGTCTTAGTACCAAAAATTCTAGTTTGGTTCATTGAAAAAAACACAAAATAAAACGTTTGGGTATTTTTCTCCTAGTGTTCGAAATCATCCAACTTTTAATGGGGAGCAAAACTAAAGAGGGCCTTTGTGCATTTTAGAGAGAGAGAGAGAGTGTGTCCAATAGACGCATATAAAAAGGAGACCCCCACCAATTGGTCTAATTCCCATCTCTATAAATTAAAATCTTTTCTTGCATGCCCAACACTCGCTTTGCTTTCTCCCTTCTCTCTCTCTTTTCTCTCTCTCTTTCCTGAGCACAGGGAAAAAGAAACAGCAAGGGGCAAACGAAAGAAAAAATATGCTTGCAGAAGAGAAGTCCCAAAAGTACCCGACAATGCCAGAGGTACGAATTCTTAAAGAAAAAAAAAAAAAAAAAACTTCCCAGAGAATAATAACATATAATAGCACTATATATTTAATTGCTTACCTGTTTGTTTGCTAACCCTTCTGGTCCTGATCTCCTTCTTCTTTTTTCTCTTCTCTCCTTTTCAAGGTTCTGGATGAGCTCAAGCAAATGGCTGACATTGGCTTCCCTGTTTTAGCAATGGGATTAGTGGGTTACCTTAAAAACATGGTCTCTGTCATTTGCATGGGCAGGCTTGGCACTCTCCATCTCGCCGCTGGTTCTTTAGCCATCGGCTTCACCAACATCACTGGCTATTCAGTTCTCTCAGGCCTCGCCATGGGAATGGAGCCACTCTGCAGCCAGGCTTTTGGCTCTCGCAATTCCTCCATTGCGTTTCTCACTTTACAAAGAACGGTTTTTATTTTGCTTTTTGCTTCTATTCCCATTGGGTTTCTTTGGCTCAATTTGGAGCCTCTCATGTTGGTTCTTCACCAGAACCCAGAAATCACTAGAATTGCTGCTGTTTATTGCCGTTTTGCAGTCCCTGATTTGGTATTGAACAGCCTCCTTCACCCTTTGCGTATTTACCTAAGAAACAAAGGCACCACGTGGCTTGTCATGTGGTGCAATTTGTTGGCTATTCTCCTACATGTCCCTATGGCCATTTTCTTGACTTTCCCTCTTGATCTTGGAATCCGTGGGATTGCTATCTCTAATTTTATAGCTAATTTCAATACCCTTTTCTTCCTTTTACTCTATTTGATATTCTGCACTCGTAGTACCTTTTCGTCCTCTTCCAAGGAGGCTAGTCTGTTCGTGCCACTGAAAAGCACCGCCGCCGCCGGAACCGACGCCAGCGCCGCCACAATGGGGGAGGAATGGGGAATGCTGATCAAGTTGGCGATTCCTAGCTGTCTTGGAGTTTGCTTGGAATGGTGGTGGTATGAGTTTATGACCATTCTCACTGGCTACCTCTACAACCCGAGGATTGCACTCGCGACTTCAGGCATTGTGATTCAAACAACTTCGCTAATGTACACATTACCAATGGCTCTCAGTGCGGCCGTCTCGACCAGAGTCGGGCACGAGCTCGGCGCCGGCCAGCCCAAAAAGGCACGACTGGCGGCGGTGGTGGCAATAGGATTGGCGTTGGTGGGTTCATTGATGGGGCTCGCATTGACCACCATCGGCAGAAGGACATGGGGAAGAGTTTTCACAAAAGATGAAGGAATTCTAGAGCTGACAATGGCGGTTCTGCCCATAATCGGACTGTGTGAGCTAGCAAATTGCCCACAAACAACAAGCTGTGGGATTCTGAGGGGAAGTGCAAGGCCGGGGATCGGAGCAGGAATAAACTTCTGTTCATTTTACATGGTGGGGGCGCCGGTGGCGGTGTTGTCGGCGTTTGTTTGGAAGTTTGGGTTTGTGGGTCTTTGCTACGGGCTTTTGGCAGCTCAGATGGCATGTGTGGTCTCAATCTTAATAGTGGTGTTCAATACAGATTGGGAAATGGAGTCAATCAAAGCCAAAGACTTGGTAGGCAAAAGCACCGATAATGTCTTTGCACATGCAATCCACACAGCCATACGTGAGGAAGGTCCTGAATTTCTCAAAGAAGCACCTGTTCAAAAACAAGACACACAAAGTTAGATTTAATTTTGTAGGGGGTAAGGTAACAACGTTCCAAAGTTAAGTAAGATATATAAGTATAATATAGGATTTAATAGGAAGGTATACTATATATATATTATAATTAATTATCTCTCCATTTTTCTTCAAAGGCCTATTTTTTTGTTTGATTTTAGATAAATCCGGGTTAATTGGAATTGGGATATGTTTGTAATATATTTAGATAGTGAAAATATTTTTGTTGTATTTTTTTTGTTTTTTGGGTGGAGAATTTGGTGTCATATCAATGGATGAAATTTCCCTTTCGAATGATCGGAAATTATATAACGAAAAAAATGGAAGAGGCATATGGAAGCACAGTAATAGACCAGCCATGTGTGGTGTGGTGTGTGTGTGGCCATTGAGACAACAAAATGAAACGTGCGCTACGCCACAGTGTATTTCGTACATGCAAATGCATGGCTGATAAACAATCCTTTAACAATACAACTCCCATATTCTTCATTCATATCATCTTATATATACAATGTTGGACATTATAGTCATTTCCAAGGCTAGATCTTCAGTTATATGGTGGCGGAGCAGCCAAATTTATTGGTTTTTCTTTACCTTTTTTACACATGATGACGTAAAGAAATGTTCCTATCAATAATTATAAGCTTCACATTAATAACTTCTAAACTTAGGCATGTGAGATAACTTAGAATCTGGTATATACCACATCACACTAGCTTGATTCTTCCTTCTTTATGGTACAAAGCAATGCTGGACAAAAATATCCAAAGAGTGGTCCAAATTTCAACCATATAGAAGTGGATTTACAGCTTTCCGATTTCTTAATGTAATTCTACTTTTAAAAAGCTTGCATTCACCCGAAGGCCCAAACTTTGGAGATCTCAAGAGTTTTTTCTTATCAAGCTCTCCAAAAATTCAAACAAAATGCTTCGATAGGTCTAATTTCTAATATAATTCATAATCCCAACAATACCATTAGGGTTTTTTTTTTTTTTTTGGAATACACCATAGGGTATTCTTTATATAACAATTTTTTTTTAATATCCGTGAGTCTTCAGGCCAACTTGCACACACCTTGACTAATCTCACGGGGACAACTATCTAGCCCTACTATATTTGGTTGCTAAAGAAATTCGCGTAAAATACCTAAATTCTACGCAGGTTGCTCGAACTCATTTCTTCTGAATTTTTAACTATTTTTATTAACCTTTATTGATTCCATATAATCATCCTTCAAAATTGTTTTGTAAAGTAACACTTAAAATCGATCCTATTGCTATATACATATTCTTATTCTACATTTCTCTGTTCAAAGAACTTCTCAAGTTAAGGACCTTTTAGATCAACTCAGCCGGAAACAAGCTAAGAAAATTTAGAATCCAACCTGGTTTACTGTACTAAACAGTAAAATATGGTTTTGAAGAGTCTAAAACAGTTCCATATCATTATTCCCAAGCAGCACCTAAATCATACAAAACCTCTGATAAATGGTCCTGTCTTGGGGTTGGGTTTTCCATTAAGAAGGAAAAATAAAAGGCTTAGCTAAATTTAAGGCTTTTGTGCATGTTGGGGAGGCAAAGAAGCTGTATAAACCTGATTGCCTTACCTGTCATCCATTTCTGGGGGTATGGCGATCCTCTTGTTTCAAACTCAAACGGGCAAGAGCAATTAAAACGTTGAATCCAGCTTCCTTCCCTGTGTGCAAGAAAGGCAGCAAAATAATGTCAAACAATTAGAGAACAGGATGGCTTTATGCTTCTTCTGCAGACTCTTTAGACTCAATTTAATGAATTGTCGTTCAAAATCAGTGCCTTTATGTCCTCCGATTGCTGACCCTTCAACTAATTTCCAGGGGCCGAACCTGTGCCAACGGAGTTTTAGTCCAACATTTCTGCCAACAGAAAGCAAGCTTGACTAACAGTTTCATTTAATAATAACTTTTAATCATTAAAGGACTAAAATGTATTGATTGCTCTTTGCAAAACAGAATTCAAAAAGTTGTGCAAATCAGCTTACTTCCCCATGGGATGCAAAATCGGTGGTTAAGATAAAGATATGTTGAGTTCAAGTTGTAACAAAAAGTAAAATTTTGGTCTGATTATGACTCTTAGTACTTGACTTTTGAAGTAATTGTATCATATAGAATCAAAACATGTGTGATGCAGAGTAGAGACAATTTTTGCTTTAAGAGTAATTTAATTCTATGAGATTTGAACCAGATTCGAACCTACGACCTATAATAGAGATTATTACCCGGCCGGTCTAGAGATAATTCAATCCTATCCCCAGAAATGATTATTTGAGACTTTTCAAGTTAAAAAAAAAAAGGAAAGAACTATGCAGGGGGGTAACCAATTCATGCAGAGACATTACATCAAACACCTAGCGTGCAACAGTAGTGGCGCGCATACTTTACAACATGGACCACCAAGACAAGATTCTATATTACCAATCAAACTCCATTTCCACGACGACGATGATATAGTAATGAAACGACCTGAAAACGATTGTCCTGCAGCTGAATGAGTGATATGGAATCTCCATAACGATAAGAACGAATTTGCTTTCTAATTCGAAACAATAACAGCCTCAGTAGAAGC
This sequence comes from Trichosanthes cucumerina, assembly GCA_036507285.1. Lineage (NCBI taxonomy): Eukaryota > Viridiplantae > Streptophyta > Magnoliopsida > Cucurbitales > Cucurbitaceae > Trichosanthes > Trichosanthes cucumerina. Next base: position 79,369,404 of record CM071840.1, on the reverse strand, counting down.
AACAAAAGCACAAGACATATGCATAACATTATTTACACATTAACATGCGAAGATTTGACTCACATCGAATATCTGTAAATTTGCTGCCTAACTCTGAATTGCATCGTGGAAAAAGTAATTCTCTGACCCCTGTAAGAAAAATTACAGACACAGAAAAATGAAAGATCGATTAGAAAACTTCTTTAACGCCAATAAAAATAAGTTACCAATCAATCTTACAGTTGCTGTTTCTCAATCACAAACTATAATCCTGTTTGATTTTCAACTCCCATTGACGAATTGGCCTCTCTTTGACGAGATGCCGGGAAACATCCACCAGATATTGGACACCGCAAGAAGATAAATGTCACGAAGTTCGTTTGTGTAGCATCCATGGCGGACATGATCCGGCAGTGCTAAGGATAATAAAGCAGGCCTAGTCCTAGTGTACCGATATTGCAGCACCAACAACACGATTGGTCCCCAATTTTCTCGATTTCGATTAACATATTAATTAACTCCATTGGCAACAGCAGTCTTGAATTCCATTTTGTCCCGATCACATTCGCCATTGTTCATCAAAGCTCGGTGCGAAAATTTCACAAACACTTGACAATACGTCCACTACGCCAAATCGTTTTCGTCGCACGCTATGATGATCGGTCGCCATTGATGTGGAATTGGAGAAACTTTTTCGGAGTGATTTTGACGTCTGAGACAAGAAAAAAGGAAAAACTAATGGAATAATTTAAATGATAGAGAAATCAACTTCAGTTCTAATTCTGAAGACGATCACAGTTCGAAAAAGCGGGATTTCTTCAACTTCTTGGCGGTTTCTTTTTTGTTGAGAATAAACGTAATTCTTTGGGCCTCGTGTGATCCCGTCTCCTAATTGGGCCTAAAAGCCCAGTAATTATTTGGATTCAAAATGCAGAGGCAAGCCCATTTTAAATTGGCCCAATAATCAAAAGGCTTTATATGATTTTCCCTCCACTTCCTCTCACAAACTATAGGATGAGCATAAAGGATATATAATTTTTTTTTAGTTTGACACAAGATTTGAACCTCTAACTTATTTTTTATAGTTCAACAAAATGTGGAGGGTGAAGATTTAAAGTTTCAAACCTCAAACTTCAAAGTCAAGAGTATATACTTTAACTAGTTGAATTATGCTTAGATTAGTGAATCTCTAACTTGTTGGTTGAAGATCTATGTCTTCTTAACGAGTTTGGCTATGCTTAGATTGACAGTGAGCAAAAAGTTTTTTCATCTTCTATAAAACCATTAATTTTCACAATTTGCCTTCAAATGCAAAATTCTTCTTAGCATGATGAAAAAAGTAAATAAATATTCTTCTTGAGAAAAAATGTGTTACTAATTTTTTTTTAAGCTCAATAAGATGAGAGTGGAGATCAAACTTTTGACATTTTGATCCATATGTCTTAATAAGTTGAGTATATATTCATATAGATTTTTTAAATTGTATTTACTATTAAGAGTTGTTCTAAAATTTAATTGTGTTGAATATTGTTTTGTCATATCTCGATCCTCAATTCAAATTTTTTTTTTGTTGATCTCGTTTCATTTTATATTTTTACATTTTTCATTTAATCTTTTCCATTTGGAAGCAAACACAAGTAAAAAAAGTTATTGGTAACTTTTTTTTTAATGGATTTCATTAAAAAAAAAAAAAGAGAGAAAAAGAAAGCAAGCAAATAGTTCATAAATATTAATGTTTGTTCCCCAAAATTCAGTCCAATGTCCATAAGATAAAGTGGCACAAATACATTTTTCTTCCCCCACATATGTGGCGACGATAATGGAGTAGAAAATTGAATAATTGCACATTTAAAGTAATAGGGTGTGAATTTTTTCTTGTTATATATGGACCACTATAATATAGTGGTTCATTGAATACCTCCATAAATGCCCATTTTTTTCCCATGAAATATGATGATGGGACTTTCACTTTTAAAAAAGTAATAAAAATAAGTTTTAATTCTAATTTTAAAATGTCATAATATATGTTTGACCCATAAATTTTAATTTTTATATAATAAGTTTAAACTTTTTCTTTTTAAGAATAATGAATTTTTGCCCTACTAAGTTCACTTTCTACCTGAGGAGAGAATTCAAACTTCTAATCTTTTAACATACCAAACTACTCTCATGTTGGAAAAATACTATGTTTTTATATTCAACACTATTTAGTACATTTTCATATTATCGAGTATACTTCAATCCTATATTACCTCAATTTCTAGGTAAGTGATTATAATATCAAACTAATTTATCCATGAACGTTTATAGACAATAAAATCTCAACCCGAGCATAGTTTATTGGATAATGCACAAAGTATTATCTCAAATGTTGATGGTTCGATCTACCACTCCACAATTGTTGAACTAAAAAAATACAAGATAAAGTTAGGTATGATGCATTTTCCATAAATTATAAATTCATATTTTAATGGCTTGAGAAAAAAAAATTATACTTAAAATTGAAAAAAGTAAAGGTTCAATTAAAATTTTTGTTGCGTAATCTAGAGAAACTCAGAATTCATCTCTACGACTTCATAAATATTCTCTATATAAATAATCTTTATAGTTTTATAAAAAATATATATATATATAAATAGGCTATATCTTATGGACTATTTAGGAGAGTTTTATCAAATCATATAAATTATTTACAAGATTTTTATCTAATTATGAGAACGAAATTCTGAATTTTATCTAACTATGAAAATGAAATTCTAACTTATAAAATTATAATATAATGAGACTAAAATTTAACAAAAATATAGGGACAAAAAAGGAAATTTAAATCAAATGAAAAATGAAAAGTTGGGTGAATAAATGAATGGGATGTACTTTTTAATCCAAATTGTTCCATGCCTCCATTAAAGCCACCCTTTTCCTTTGATGATTCCCAAATCTAAAGGGCCAAAAAGTTGCATTTTTTATTCCATTCAAAGCCTAATACACATTCATGAAAGCTCTTCAATTTTTTTTTCTCCTTTATCTAAAGTAAAAAAATATAAGTATATTTTTTAGAAAACGATGGTAAAATGTAGCCATATACACATGTTAATGTTCAGGGTTGAAAAAGATGTCAGTTAGTACCACTTAGATGAAGTTGGAGTACGTGTGCCTCCATTTATCATATTTGGAGGGAAAACAAAATTTTTGCCTTCATGAGTCGTATGCTCGTTCTCTCCAATCTGTCATTTGTGTCATCCAGGTTGATGTTGTTGTTCGGTGTTCACTTTGTGTCATCCAGGTTGATATTGTTCGGTGTTCCATGTAATCGGGAGGGTATATTAGTCTCCCCTCCAAGTCTTCATTGGGTTTGGTTCTCTCGTTCTAGTTAAGGTTTGGGTTGGTTCCCATTCTTGTTTCGCATTGTTTTATGTTTTTGCCTTGTATCTTGTGTCTTGACTTCAGGCTGTGAGTTTTTTTTTTTCGTGAATATACCTCTACCTCTGTCAAAAAAAAAAAAAAAAAACTTATACTCTCTCTCCTATTCAAATATCCATTTATCTCTCCTCCTTTTATTTTTATTATTATTATTTGTTCTCTCTCACTTCATTCACTCCATTTTCTTCTACTTCACTTACCGTATTTGAGAAGTTCCACGTGGCAGCTGATTAAAGGAGTAGATTAAGAGAGTTAATTAATGAGTGGACAAAAAAAAATAATTAAAACTTGATTTAGTCGCCAGCGCCGGCTTTTGTCTAAAATAAAAGTAGGTGAAAGAAAATAAATCAACTGAAAGCAAGCGCCGTTCCCATCACGTCTCGTATCTTCTCCCCACATCCAAACACCTGCAAAACCTATCTCCCCTTCTAATTAATTTTAATTAATGCCATTTTTAATCTTAATCTTGACCTTAACTTTTGTTTTTGGTTGAAAACGTTGATTTTAAATATTTTAATATTTAAATTCAATTATGTGTTGTCTCAATAATTTGGGCATAGTGTCAATTTTGTATTTTATATTGTTCAAAATGTTTCAACTTAATATACACTCAAAATAAAAAATAAAAAATAAAAACTTTTTGTCCCACTAATTTATGCTTAGATTATTTAGACTTTGTTTGATAATCATTTGGTTTTTTTAAAATTATGTTTGTTTTTCCTTCATTTCTTTTCATCTTCTCTACATTTTTCTATCTTTCTTGAGGTATCATTAAGTTTTTAGTTAAATTTAAAAAACAAAAACAAATCTGTGAAAATTACTTTTTTTAGTTTTCAAAACTTAACTTGATTTTTTAAAACATAGGTACATAGTAGATAAAAAAAATATAAACTCATTAGGAAGTAGTATTTTAGGCTTAATTTTCAAAAACCAAATTATTATCAAATGGAGCCTTAAAATTTCTAATCTTCTTTAAAGAAATATTTAAATTATTAACAAATTTTTAAAAACAAAAAACAAAATTTTAAAAAATTACTCATTTTAGTTTCAAAAACTTAAACTTGGATTTTGAAAAAAATGGTAAAAAGTATATATATATATATATATATATATATAATAAATAAAAAAACTTATTGTAGAATTAGTATTCATAAGCTTAATTTTCAACAACTTTCTCAAATGGAGTTTTAATTTTTAGTTATTAAATTTAGTTTTTATGGTTTGAGTTTGGTGACACGGTCGCACATCTTAGAAGGTCTCGACACGACCGTGCGGCACTTGCTCTCGCCCACGAGCAAGTCAACCAACTCGAATTCGGATCGCCGGTGGCCTACAAGGCCTATCTCGCAACCTCCACCCCCGTTCTTGGGAAAACAGTTTTTAGAAAACGGGGTCAGAGAGAATTTATGAAAACGTTTTGGAAATCATTTGGAAGCATTTTAGAGAGTTAGTTATACAGTTGGTAAGTAATTTCAAAGAAAAGTCACGCTTAACTAGCATATAACTCTTGGTAGGGAGAATCGATGAATAGTTGCATCCCCCTATAGTACAAATTAAGGATTCTGGCCATGACCCCCTGCACGTCATTTTGACGAGGAGTCATACGGAAGCAAAAACTGCAAGAAAACTATCCTAACATGCAACAACGATAAAAGTAAAGTGAAAGCAAGGTGAAAAGGTGGGAACGGGCATGCGGCCACGAACAACAGGCTCTGAACAAGCATGATCGTGACACTTGACTTCAATTTGACTCCATAGTCGTTATAGAAGTTTCCATCAGAGTGTATATAGTTTTGTGAATATTTTACAAATTAAATGATTCCTAAACTATTTTTTTACCCACTCGAAAATTGACTAGATTTCTTCTACTTTATACCTAATTTTAAACTTTGATGTGAAGCTAGTACGTTAGTTATTGTCACGGAAATATAAAATATATTGAGTATTTAATATGATAGCATCTTTAAATTGTATGATTAATTTGTGATATTATAACCAAACCATAAAAATAATTCGAAACAAGTATAAAAACATAATTGAAATCCACTTAATTAAATTGAAAATTTTAAAATAACCAAACTAAAATTATGCCTAAATTAACCAGAATCAATTTTATAATTCAATCTAATGTTCATCTAAGCCGTGTATTTTATCTGCCTACTTTCCATCTTGATGTTAAATTTGATATAGTTTTAGTTTTATTTATATACTTTTACTCACCTAATAACGGTGATAAAACGATGTACTCAAAAAAAAAATAATAATAAAATTACGGTGATAAAACAATTTAGTCAACACTGCAGTCAAAAGATAACAAAAATTATCTACATTAACATTATGTCAGTTTTTTTAAAAAAAAAATTAGCATATTAAGATACATATCTTCAATAAAAAAATTAAGGTTCAAATCTTTATGGTTAAATATTGTTGAACTCAACAAAAAAAATATTATGTCAATTTTTTTTATTGCAGTTACTAAAAAAAATTATTAAATTTAGTTAATATTAATAATCAACGAAGATTGTTGAAATTAATAAATTTAATGCACAATTGACGTATGAGTGAAATATAAGATAAATTAGATAAAAATGAAATCGACAAGCTATGCTAGATTGCCCCTATATTATTTACACCGAATCCATCATTAATTTCTTCTTTACTTGCATCATTTATTATTTGATTTGGTTTTTGTTTTTCCCCCCTCTAAAACAGAGAGAGATTATTTTTTTTTTAAGAAAAAAATATATAAATAATAAGGTAATAAAGCGACACTTTGACATTTATTTATAAAGCTGTCAGGATTCCGTGCATTAATCATCAATTTAGTAGTCCAAGCAATCCTATCATAATATCAAATTACTTTTCAAAAAACAAATTTATAAAATCAAATTGTGATTTAGTTGTATAAATTATTATTTTACGTCATTCCACCCATACCGTCCAAATTCAAAGTATAATTTAAAGTTCTTTTTTTTTTTAAGTAAAATAAATATGGGCGGAATTTCAACCTCAAACTTTAAAAAAATAATAACAAATATCTCAACTACTAAACTAGATTCATATTCAGCTAAACTTCAAATTTTAAATATTAACCACTCAAATCATATTAAAAAAACAGATGATATATATATATATATATATATATTAAAGAATTGTATCTAATTATATTTTTACAGGTGCATTTCATAGGTAGAAAGAGATTATGGGCATAAGATTTACGAATGTAACATTTGAAAACAAACTAGTTGCTGATGATTTAAGTTTTTTTAGGTTAAAATATAGTTTGAATCTCTAAAACTCGTTCCATTCATAATCTAATTCTTAATTTTTATTTTATAAAATCACTGTAGTTTTTCAATTTTTAATGATCCGTTAAAGAGGAAAAAAAACAAATATACAATATTACATCTATATCACTTCTAATTAACGTCGGTATATAGTTATCAAATTTTAAAACATATAGTATAATAAAGATATGTTATTCCATCACTTATATATAAATTGAGAAAATAAGGGACAGAGAGTTTCATGATAAAGAAACAAACTTATAAAATTATAAAATATCTACCTATTTGTTAATTACAATCATAAATTTTTATAAATCAATGAATTAGACTCGCATTAAAAAAACTTATATTTTTTTAGGTTAAAAAAACTAGTTGTAGTCCTTGAAAGTTGAAATTTACTTGGTTCTAATTTAGTACTTACAGTTTAAAAAGATTTATTTTTGTCTCCCTCCCATCAAGGCCACATATTCTCCACTGGCAGGACTCATTATCCATAATGTCAAATACAGATTAAAGTTATGACTTGTGACAGAGCAATTCGTCTCGAGACTCGCTATAAATAATAGAATCAGCATCATATATCATAGATGTACAACTTCACTATTTCTTAGCTTTAACACCACCTTAATTTAAATACTAGAGTGTGTAGGGTACAAATTATACTTAATGCAAATTTTAAGTGCATGTTTTTAGTTTAAGTGACTCAACTCTACCGTAGAAACGTTCCTATTGAAAAACAAACTTTAAAACTTTAGGTCATGTTTGATAATTATTTGTTTTTTTTTTTAGTTTTTGAAACTATGTTTTTTTTCCTCTCATTTTGTCTACAATAGTTTTCAAGAAATGTTTGGATGCTTAGCAAAATTCTTAAAACAAAAACAAGTTTTTGAAAACTAAAAAAAGTAGTCTCTAAGAATTTGTTTTTGTTTTTTAAATTTGATTAGGGATCCACATGTTTCATTGAGAGAGATAGAAACAATTCTAGAGAATTTGGAAGAAAACAAGCTTAATTTTTAAAAATTAAAAATTAAAAACTAAATAGTTATCCAATGGGACCTTAATTTTCTAATTAGGACCTGAACACGCGAGAAGCCGAAATCAATAAAGTCATGAATTATTTGGATCATCCATAAGATGAATTTAATTATGTAACCTTCTAATAGCTAGAATATTGGTGGTTTAGATCAAGGATAGGCAACCCTTTTAGGATGATTAGATGGAGAATAGGAGGCCTTTAACTAACATAATATATTGGGGATCATAACTAAACATATATACACATATATATTGATCTACGGTTTTTCTTTGTTAGTTTGTAATTTATGCCTAAATTAAGCATAAGTTTTCTTGTTGTAAATTTGAAATCACATCCATAATCTCATGGGATCAACGGGTTGGTTTCTGCTAAGTAAGTCATCATCCTACCATATTGAAGTCATGGGCTTATAATCAAGATCACACAATATACTCGTTAAATAATCTAAATATAATTATCAAATTAAATCTAACACGACCACCTCAATCCTAAGTGCCAACTTAAGTTTCAGAGTGCGAGGTACACAAACTACACTCGTACAAATTTTTAGTGCAAGTCGTCACCTTAACTGACTCAACTTTATCTTAAATACTTATCACGTCAAAATCACGCATCGAACAACATCATTGATTTACATATATCATATATCATTTTTACAAAATGTGTTATCTTATCATTAATATCATATGATAAATCTACTATTATTGCAAAATTCATTAAGAATTACAATATTTGATTAAAACAAAATAATTAGAAGAAAAAAAAGAGAGAGAGGTTTTGTTTGTCGTGCATTATTAGGGCATACGGAAGGCCCCCTTGAGAATAAGGAGACAGAAGTAAGGCAGGCAACTACCAAAACCAATCAAAAGGACGAAGGTAAAAGTAAAATCATGGAAAGAGAAATAACGCATAAACAGAGACACATCCCTTTAATAATATTTTTTTGTCGTTTTCATTAGCTTTTTCTTTTATTATTATTTTTTTTTCTTTCTTTTATTAATTATTGTATACCTTCTCTCTCTTATTTATTCCTATGTCCCTCAGTTCCCCACTACATTAGTACTTTACAACACCGTCTCGCACAAATTCGTACGGTGTATTTTATTAAATGCAACCTTTTTTTATATATTTTTTTTTTCTTTGTAAGAAATGAATTTTTACCGTTAATTCAACAGGTATACCAATTTTTACCGAATTGAATTTTAAATTTAAATGTGTCACAATTTTTACCCTAAAGTTATCTATTATTAAAAAAAAGATAAAGTAAAAGATCCTTAGGTTTATCGATTTCAACAAAAATGAACTATTACGCATTGATTGAACAGATTTTTTACCACTCACAAATTTAAATAAAAAAAAATTTGAAAGTTTAGAGAAAAAATTGATGTGAGTAAAAAATTGATATATCTATTTTTAAAAATATTGTAGTTTTAGGTAGGAGTGAAAAAAAAAATCGAAAATCGACTCCACCGACCGAAGCGAAGGCGGTCGGTCGGTTTTGTGGCTTTTTCGATCGGGGTCGATTTTGTGCTGGACAAAACCAACTGAACCGATCGATATTTTAAAAAAATTATATATATATATATATATATATATAATTAAAAAATAAAAAACTAAAAAGATTTTCTCAAAATATATTACATAATAATAAAATAATATTTATAATTTATTAAATAATTAATAAAATAAATATTTAAAAAATATATAAAAATCGACCGACCGAACCGATTGGTCGGTCGGTCAGTCTTGGTCAGTTTTTTTTTTTTTTAAAAAAAAGGGTCGATCGACCAAGGTTAAGGGGTCGGTTGGGGTCGAAAACTGACCTCGATCGACCGATGCTCACCCTTTGTTTTAGAAATCAATAGTCTATATAAATAATGGAAGAAAAATTTTACCTTCTAGTTTTGCCCTTAATTTCTTCATAAATTATTATTTTCTCCTTCAATCTTTTCTAACCCGACACTATTATTCAGGGGTAGGTGTCTGTTCAGAAAAGTTAATCTAAAGAGTGTGTCTATTGAAATTTTAAATAAAATTTAGGATAAATTGAATAGTTATTAGCGCAATTTCATGCTAACGAGACGTACAATTGTTCAAGTGAAGGTGGTTAGACATCGAAGCGGTATGTCCATTCGTCTATGGGTGTAATCCGAATCGTAGATATGAAACATCACAATTTAATCGTGGATGTGCCTAACAGGTTTTCGTCACTTCTATTTCAAACTAGGTATAAAAAGAAAGAAAATTAGTTGCGCATACATATCAATTCTCTCTTTTTTTTTTCCTTTAGCTCAAAAATTCATGCTTAGAATGTCAATAGCAATGAGTTTTCTTTTGTACTAACTCAAATCTAAGAAAAACATTTGAACTATGTTAAAATAACTATTTGAGAATCCAAACTTATTTTAGTTAATGAGGAAGTATGGTTCAAAATTATATGTCCATGTTATCCTCTTTGAATTGGTTATTCTTTTTTAGGCAGAGATAATCGTATTTGTTTATTGAAAAAGCATATAATTAATCTAACTTGTTTCCCAAGGGTGTGTTTCTAATTTTAATTTTATTACTTTTTTGTGAAAAGGGGAAAAAGAACATTTTTATGGCAAAGAATTTGATTTGGTGTTTTATTTGGAACAAACATCATGTTAGAGGTTAAATTAGACCAACAAGAATGAGTTGGACAAATAGTAGTAGCAAAGGGCCATTTGGGGTTAAAAACCCAATACGAAGTCGGGTCGAAATCGAACGGGGACAAAATCAAGATAAGAAAGGACGAGAAGGTGCACTTGGGCTTCGACCCAAGCGCGTGGTCGGCCTCGACCTAGCCGATCAGGAAAGAGCCCCCCTCATTCGGGCTCTACCCTCGCTCGATGACACGAGGGCAGGATTTGGCTTGGGTCGAACTCCAAACTCGGGGTCAACCTCGACTGAGGCCGACCAGATACAAGGTCGACCTCTGGGCCTTGCATCGATCCCACACGGGCCACGAGCTTGCATTCAACCTTCTCTTGATCTTTCCTTTGTCCAGTAGGCCACAGAAACCCACAAACAACCCTAGAAGAAAACTATTTAAACTCTCCCAAGAGAGGAGAGCGGGGTAAGAAAAATCTATTGACAAAAAACACAGAACACCTCTCACTAGTTGAAAAAGATCCTCTCTGACTTAATTATTGGAGCTTGTGTGGCTTACACTGTACGGTATCCAGTTTTTCCTTCCTTTGCAGGTTACGTCTTTCCCCAAAAAAATACAAATTTACCGTCGTTGTCACGTAAAGGCCAGGTGAGTTTTATTGTCCAAAATCTGTCAATAACACATAACACATGTCAAAAGCTACCATTAAAAAACATGTAAGAAAACATCATCGCAAATTTTTGTTAAGCTCAGGATATCCATTCAAATTCAAAAGGGAATAATTTATTGTCTGATTATATTTTACGATGTAATAAACAAAGTACAAAGACAAACAGTTATGAATGTTGAAATAATATCTTCCTCAACATGTATGAACACATGGACAACTGTATGTTACGTTCCATTATTAAGATAAGTTTTAACGCCAAAAGCAAAAATTCTTATGGAACTTCATGATCAAAATTTATCTTCCACGACATATGAAAAATGTTGTTTATAAAAAAAAATTATCCTTTAATTAAGGTGCACTTTATTAAATACTTATTTTAATTCTCATCAATTTAACTTATATTATTCTTATGAAATATATTTATTTAAATTTGGTTTCTTTCTTCTTTTTTTTCTCTAGAATTCAATACCTTTGAAGGACACCAGAAAATTACTCATTTGTCAGGCAATTAAGGGCCTGTTTGGTACGCAATCTGAAAACAGAAATTTGAAAACAAGGGATTCAATGAAAACAGAGTTGTATTTCATGTTTTCGGATATGTGTTTAGTAGCAGATTTAGAAATTTGATTTCATTCTAAAATAATTGTTTTTAAACTGTACTTATAACATATTTATAGATCATGAAATTAGTTGTAGATGCAAAACTAATTATTATATTGAATATAAGTCATTATTAATTAATTTAGGAAATGATTTTGCAAATTTTATAGAATTATCTTTTTATAATATAATATTCTATAATTTATAATATATTATATTCTACATATTTTAATTTAACAAAAGTAAATTGAATTCATAACATGAAATATTGTATTTATTATTTTTATCTTTGTTTAATATAATTCTGCATTTTAAAATTTTAAATTCGAATCTGATACAATGAAAACATAAAAATGTTGTTTTGAATTTCTACTATTTGGATCCTGAATCCAAAACAGTTTTAAAACACATCTGCCAAACACATATTCATCAATTCAAAGAATCAAAACATAAAACAGGATCCGGATTGCATACCAAACAGGCCCTAAGTATCTTATTAGGTCACTTTTTTTTTTTTATCAATTTTACTCCACAACTTTTCTTTCAGTTGCATTATATATATATATATATATATATATATATATAATCATCCATTTGTTCTTTATTAATTTTCTCTCTTTTATTACTTTTTAATTTTATGTGAAATATTTACTATTTAGATTCAATTAAGAGTATATTATTTCAAATTTGAAATTTCACTATAATTTTTATGTTCCAAAGATTTTAAACTATGTTCAATACATTTTATATTAATTCTAAATTAACCTAAAATAATATATATAGTTGTAAATACTATCTTTTTTTAGTTTCAAATAGAAGAGGGAGATTTCATCATTTGAAATTAAAGGTTTTATGATAAAACTTGGTACACCTATCAAGTTAGGCATGTTTGGGAGTAATTTTGGAGTGACCAAAATCACTTTTGACATGTCTAAAATCACTTTCCTACTTAAAGTGTGATGTTTGGGAATATTAAGCAAGTGATTTTGGAAAAATCCAAAATCATTTGAAGTGATTCCCTTTCAATCACTTGGAGGTGATTCCCAAGTAATTTTTGTCAAATGATTATAATTTAAAATGACTATTATTCATTTTTGAAAATAGTATACTTTTAATGACGAGTAAAAACCGTAATCTTTTGTCAAAATTCATAAATTTCCATAAAAAAATGAATTTTTTGAAAACCAAAATCACTATTAAAAGTATAGAACCAAACATGAAAATGATTATATGAAAATCACTTTTAATAAATCAATTATAGACAAATCAATTACACTAAAATTAATATTTCTAAAATCATTCCCAAACATGCCATAGTTTAGAGATAAAAGTGATTTTTCCCACCTAAAATATCTATTGAAATAGTATCTTTCGTTACATTATTTCTCTAGTTGTCTTGTTACTCCATTTAAAATTATCGTGTTCTTCTTTTTTTATATATATTTTTAATTTTTTTAATTGTTACTTAATCTGAATGCACTACAAGAATTTTTATCAATTTACATAACATTTGAATGCATTCAAATCGAAAGTAGCATTTAAGTGTTGTATGCCCAAAGCGATTACATACCTGGCATTGAGATTTGTCGTTATTATTCCAGTATCTTTGATTTCTCCCTTCTTACTTTATCGATTGTTATTAGAGCGTACCGTAGCAGATGACAGATTTGCGTTAGATGAGGATTTCGACATACTCTGTGTTGTTAGATTCACGATTGTTGGTGTACCATCAGAATTCACCTGATTATTTTGAGCATTTCGATTTTCTTGAGTAAGAAGCAGAGAGTAGACTTACCCACTCAAGCATACTTCCCTTGCGGATTCACACTCCAGCATTTCAGACAGTAAGGAATTCGTCATCGATCCCAAAAGCCATGTTGTTATCAAACTATCCTGTCTTACCCACCGCTCATACGATAAGTTCAATCTTTGTTCCTGACGATTCATTTTCAGAGGTGAGAAATATCTCTGGTTCCTCGCAATCTTCCTTTATAAAATGCAGTAATCCATGCCCTCGTAAGGTAGTAATAACCTGCAATTTCCATAACAAAAAAAAAATATCCTCATCTAACTTCAGTATTATGCTTTTATTTCCTAGATTGTTGATCTTTGCTTTCTTGAATCTGATAGTTGAACTCTGAGATACTTCCTTCTGGCGACAAGAATTTCATATCTGACTTCTTTTTCCGGATCTTGATGGTTAGATCATTTAGGCTCTGATACCATGAAAGCTTTAAGAACAAAGAAGAGAAGGAAGAGAAAACCAAACTTTTAGAAGAAGACCTTGTTTTAGACTTTCATTAATTCTCCCGCACTTTACAATGCAACAGGAGTCTAGATATAGACTTGTCTTCAACGAATACAACTGTACATCAACAAACTAATTATCAATATATCCTTCTAACTTAACTCAACCTATTTACCTCTAAGTGATTTTTCTTAACAAACGAGTATCAATTTTAATCATAACTTTTAATTTCATCAATTTAAACTTCAAACTTAGCAAATTGTGTCAATTTTAACTCTAACCTTTCAATTTCATCAATATAAACTTCAAACTTGAATATTTTTACATCCTTGATTAAGTTTCCGTTTCAATATATATTAGAAAAGTTGCTCACACTCATATTCAAAACTACGTGTTGCTCCATGATACGTATTTCTTATTTTGTTCAAACAAATAAGGCAAAATCAAGTATAAGGCGGATGACATAGCGCGCTATTTTAGAGCAAATAAGGCAAAATCAAGTATAAGGCGGATGACATAGCGCGCTATTTTAGAGCAAAAGAGACTTTGCAGGAGTTTGAACACATGACCTTCTAGATCACCTTCTCTAATACCATTTTAAAACCCCAATCAAACTAAAAATTTAACTTGATAGTTTGAGGTAAATTTAATTCTAATATAAACAAGAAGAAGAAAAACTACAAATATGAAAATAAGAATTTAATTATATACATGTAAGTTCAAATAAGAATTCAGTTTGATATGTTGCATGTTGTCACCTGATTTAAGAACATTTTTTACCTAAGATTTTTATTAAAAAAATACAATATAGAAAGAAAAAGGGGTACAATCTACCATGGCGCTTAAAACAGTTGGAAGTACATGTACTATAAATTGTTTTGAAAAGAAAAAAATCACACGATAATATATAGAAAACAAGACTTCCTCTACTATATGTTCCATTTATATTGAACAAAAAATATATATGAGATGATGTACATATTCATTCAATTCATTATGTCAGGTCCCAAAAAAATAAATAAATAAATAAATTAGCTCACTCCCTACAAGAAAGACGACAATTCTTTACACATAATTAAAGGCGTGTTTGGTCAATTCACTGATTTAGATTAAAATTTTGAATTCTTTTACTCCACATATTGTTCGACTTAAAAAAAATTGAAGATGTGTTTGTAAATATCTATAACATTTTCAACAGCAGGAAAAAAAAACTTAAGATTATAAGTATTTTAATTTAATGTGTTTAATTACCACTCACTTTAATGGTCGATTTTACACTCTTAAGATGTACTTCCTATCAAGTATTTAGGCCCAAAAAAACTTGAAAAGTTATTTTTTTTTTCTGATGTTTTAAACTTTTTTTTTAAATACTTTTATGTTTTGCCATACAAAATACCTCTAAATATTGGAATAAGATTAAATTATGTCTTTAAATCTAAATACTTCATTTTAACCATTTCACCTTTGAAATGGTTAAAAAAAGACCCATTGGAGACTTTTTTTTTCCTTAAAATGATGAACCAAAGTTGATACGACGGTAGCTGAAATTGAAAGGCCCGTGTATGACATAGTTGACAACTCAAATTTAATTATATAAAAGATTGTTGATACTATCATTTAAACTTAAAAGATAATGTTTGAAATCCTTTACAACGTTATTTACATAACCTTTTTTTTTTTACATACTAGTTGTTACCTCAATTACTCGAATTGTTAAGAATGCTCACAATATCTCACATGGGCTAGAAAAGGAAAAGATTCATGGTATATAAGTAAAGACAATGATCTCCATTGTTATGAGACCTTTTGGTGGGAACCAAAAACAAAGCTACGAGGGTTTATGCCTAAAGTGGACAATATTATATCATTGTAGAGATTTGTCGGGGTTCGTTATCCTTATCAATTGGTATCCGAGCCATAGTCTAAAAACTTATATAGATGTGCGGTAGAGAAATCCAGTGTGATCTGTATTAGTGTTCTATTCTATCTCGTGTGTGTCTCGAGATGAAAAGCAAACTCTAAGTCAAGAGTGGACGGATTTGTTCGAGAGGAGGTACAAGTACTTTGTTTGAGAGGAAGATTGTGAAGAGTGCTCACAATGTTCCACATTCATACCATTTTGGAGATTTATCGGAGTTTGTTGTCCTTATCACGAATGACTTTCTTTACAACTGTTTCTATAAATGATATTATTTGTGCCTTTAAATTTTTACCCATTAATTTTCATTTATCATTTAACATAAAAACTCTCCCAAGTGATTTTTAAAAGTTCAAGGATTACCAAAACTTCTAAAATTCGAAAACATAGTTTAAACCTACCATGAAATTTAGGATATTCAGAGTGAAGCATCAAACATAGCCCAGAGACTAAAGAATCCTAGAAAGGTAACTGTGTAACGCAGAAAATACCTAAAAATATTAATAAAATAACAATCAATAATTAAACACTTTAATGAAAAAAAAGAATGACAATGTATGTTTAAAAAATTTAAAACGAAGCAAATCCACAGAAACAAAAAGAAAACAATAGAATGATGCCGCTGGTTTTATATCAGTCAGAGGGGCATGGCCTAAAATTCCATAGCTTTTGAATAAAACTCCCAAATAAAGGAAAATTATAAATGCTTAATTAAAACGTAACCAGAAGCAGACGAAACAGGCCCATCATAATAATAATAATAATAATAAAAATAAAATTACCTTTTTTTTACTTCAACAACCATAAAGGAGAGAGTAATTCAACTTTTGATGTTTCGTCCAAAATATATTCAGTTATTATCAAGTTGACTATTAAATTATAAATTTAGTCCCTATAGGCTTTTAAATTTGTGTTGATTAGGTCTATAAAATAAAAAGTGTCTAAAATATTTGTGAACTTTCAATTTTGTTTACGGTAGAATCATGAAATTTTGATTTTATGTCCAATAGATTTTTAACATATTTAAATGTTTTTAAATTAACTTATCTATTAAATATTAAATTATTTTTATCTAAACTTTCAATTTGATATCTAATAGATATATAAATCTTAAAAAATGTCAAATAAATCATACACCAATTCAATATACAATTAAAAAATCAGGGACCTATTACTTGCAAAATGAAAATTCTTTGTGTTTGGTTACTTTTTACCAATAAAAGAAATAGTTGTTTTATTTTTATTATTTTTTTGTCTCTAGAATTGGCTTAAGAGTTCAAATATATAAGAAAGATAAATCTATTGATAAAGAAAATCACAACCCAATTTAGTTTTTACCGATGGTGTTTGTTTTCTTATAAATTCTCTGCCTTAAATTTCATATTTCTTAATAAAAATATTTGAATTCTTAATCCGATTAAACAAAATTTTGAAAAATACGAGGGCATTTGATAAAATTATTTGATAACTATTTGATTTTTTATGTTCTAAAATTAAATTATAAATACTATTTCCACCCATAAATTTATTTATTTTGTTAACTAACTTTTAGTTATATTTTAAATATTAAGTGAAGTTTTGAAAATTAAAAAACACAATAATAAAAATAATTTTAAAATACTTATTTTTGTTTTTATAATTTACCTAAAAATTTAAATATTTTATTAGAAAAGATGAGACTCAACATTTAAAAATGATTAAAAAAACCGAACGTAGTTCATAACAATCAAATATTTTACCGACAGAAGTATTTTTTTAGTTTTTAAAAATTGATCTGATTTTTTAAAATATAGTTTTGAGAGTAAATAACAAAATAAAATACATGGTTAAAAATGTTATTTATAAGCTTAATTTACAAATAAAAAATTAAGGGTCTGTTTGGTAGGCAATCAAACTTGAAAACAAGAGATTCAATGAGAACATAGTTGTATTTCATGTTTTCAGATATGTATTTGGTAGCAGATTTAAAATTTTAATTACATTTTAAACAGTAGTTTAAAATGTGTTCTATAATATTTTTATAGATCATAAAATTAGTTATAATTACAAAACTAAATATTAAGTTGGATATAAGATATTATTAATTAATTTATAAACATGTTTTTTTAATATAAATTTTATATAATAATTATTTTATAATATAATATTTTATAATACTTAATATTATACCTATTTTAATTTAACAAAAGTAAATTAAGTTTATAAACCTGAAATACCATATTATTAAGATTTTATCTTTGTTTAATACAATTTTTTATTTTTAATTTTTCAAATTCAAAATCTAGATATAATTAAAACATAAAAATGTTGTTTTTAGAATTTCTACTATTTGGATCATAGAATCCAAAAACAGTTTTTGAAAATACGTCTGTCAAATACGTATTCACTGAATTCAGTAAATACAAAAATATATAACAAAATCTGAATTGCATACCAAATAGATCTTAAATAGTTATAAATTTCCATCCAAATAATTGTCGGGACGAAATTTGTAATTTATTTTAACCAAAGAAAAAAATAAAGGAAAATGAAAAATGTAAAAGGGAAAAAAAAGGTAAAGAGAAGGGGGTACGTGGCAGTTAATAAGCACTAGAAGTCAAATCGCTCGCTACGCTGATCGTCCTTTGTTTACTGCTCCATAGCTGTAGTGGGCCCCACCACTCACCACCATCCGTACCATCATCTTCTTCTTCTTCTTCCTTTTTTTTCCCCTCTCATTTTCCCATTCGCTTATTTATTTATTTTCCGCTGAGAATTTTCCCAGAAACCAAACAAACAAAATCCTCTCCATTTCTCTCTTTTATTTTTCCTTTCCTATTTTCTCCCTGAAGCGAAATGCTCTAACAAAATAACAATGGTCGGCTTAAGCGTGATTCTCGAATCCAACCAGGGAGATTTCTGTAAAAAATCCTCCCAAGTTATCAGTAAAGCCTCCGTCATGAACCTCACCATCAACTCTTCTTCTCGAAACAACAATTCCTTCCCCCAAACGCCGTCGTTTCGCCTCGATTTGTGCTATCTCTGCAAACAGAAACTCTTGCCTGGAAAGGACATCTATATGTACAAGTAACTCTCTCTCTCTCTCTCTCTCTCTCTCTCTCTATATATATATATATATATATTCTTTTTTATCTGATGAGTTTGATTTTGATTTTTAGAGGAGATAGGGGATTTTGCAGTGTGGAGTGCAGGTGCAGGCAGATTTTCATGGACGAAGAAGAGAGTATAATGAAAGAAAGTTGTTCGTCGAGTCATAAAACGGCGTCGTTTTCAAGTTCGGAATCTGGTTCTTCTTCTTCTTCATCATCTTCAATGGCGGCGTCTCGTAACCGTAAATCCACGAGAAATCGAAGAGGAGAGTTTGCGTATTGAGAGGGGAACAAGAAGAAAGAGAGGAATGAGGAGTGAAATTACGGGATTAGTCTCGTGTAATTTAGTAAATGACGTTTTTGTCCTTTAGACTGTTTTTTTTTTTGGGGGGGGAAATTTGTTTTGTTCCCTAGAAGCGAAGCCATTAATTAGTGCAAAAGAAAAGAAGGGCATGAATGAAATGAATGATGAGTGTATTGTGAAGTCTCCCGCATTTTGGCAACTTCCCTGTCTGACAGTTTTTGGCGTTTTCTTTGCCTCTTAGTAAAAGGACCGAACGGACCGGATGGGTAAGTTTTTTGGGGGGCTCACCCAAGGGCATTTTCGGAATTTCATATTTTTCTATCATCAAATAAAGAAAAAATAGATTTTTCGGTCTATATTTCATTTTCATTTATTCTTCTATCTCATTCTTAAAATGTTCGTTTAAAAAAAAAAAAAAAAAAAACTTGGTTCATTTTGGTCGTGTAGTTTTCAAATATTCATTTTGGTAGTAGTAATTTTTAAAAAAACAACCATTTCTATTTATTCATTTTCATTTTTATCATAATTTTAGTGACATTTTGTTACTAAATTTCTTGAAATGTAGTCGTTATGATGTATTATATAGTTTGTGTATGTGGAGTTTAAATTTTGCAAATAAGGATCATGATAGATATTTTGAAAATTCAATGATTAAAATGAATCAAAGTTGAAAGTGTAAGGATCAAAGTGTTACGCTCTTGAAAGTAGAGGAATCAAAATGAACCAAAGTCAAAAGTACATGGATTAAAGATATATATTTTTTTAAAATGTAGCTTTTAGTATGCCTTATATGGTTTTTATTGTGTATAAAATTGAAGTTTAAATTTTGTAAATAAGGACCAAAATAGATGTTTTGAAAGTACAATGACTAAAATGGATAAAAAGTTGAAAGTGCAAGACCAAAGTAAACCTTTTGAAAGTGGAGGAACCAAAATAAACCAAAATCAAAAGATGAAAATAGTATTTAGATTTTTTTATTTTTTTTATTTTTCTCTCTTTTATATTGATGGTGTTGAGAACTTTGAGAGTGAGATTGATAAATAGTTAAAATGGATTTAAATACATCAACGTGTTTTCATAAAATAATAACCCATTAATCGTTTGAATCTATAAAAAAATGCCATTTTTTGCAGTTAGAAATATTTTCCATCTAAATGGATGCATATAAGAAAGATACATTCTTTTAGGATGCTTGATTTATGGATTAATTATGTTGGAGTTTAACCCAAAGTTGGAAAGTATTAGTTTAGTTGCGAGTTGTCATGTAAGGAAATTGATTAAAAAGCTTGAATTTGCATGGTCTATATTTGATTTTGTAAGCATGTGATTTTTAAAAATAAGTGTTTAAGTTTTGTTTAAAATTTTGAAGTATATGAGAATAATTTGTAGCTTATGATGAATAAGTTTATATAATAATGTTAAGTTTACTTTTCCAATTTTTGACCATACGAGTCAATATATTCAAGAGAGTAAATTATTTGCTCAAATTCAAAATTTTTCTGCTTAATCTTATAATTAAAAACAAAAATGCAATACCACCTAATTTTTTAACGGTTGAATTAGTACTTATTCCAACTAGGATATGATGGAATGTATTTAACCCTCATTCATATCTGTTTTAAATTCAAATTTCATATTAAATATTAACTTTTTTACTATTGTATGGTGATGTATATAATGATTCAGTTCTATGTAAATATATTTCACAACAAGAGTTAGATACGTTACATGTTTTAAATATTCAAATTTAATAAATTATATTTTAATTTAATTTCCTTTAATTTGTAGATAAATAATTTTTTTGCCCTTGGAGATGAAGATTAGTTTGGGAAACGAGTGTAATAATTAACTTGAATAAAAGATGTTGATACTATATTATTTAGATTATTTTATTTCAAGAGTATATCTTTTGAATCTTAATCTTAATTTTATTATAAGAGATGAACACAAATTTTTAATCAATGTTTTCTTGTTCTATTTTTATTTTCCTTTTTTTTTCTTTTGGTTTTGGTTTTCCCATGGGCGCTGGAGAAGGGAATGTTCTAGATTGCGCACTGAAAGGAAAAGGAATAGTCACATATAGGGAAAGTTAGTACTTTGGGGAACAAAGGAAAATTTACAAGGTAAGAAAACTTGACCTCATGGGGCCTCGAGGACTGGTTAATTTTCTCAAGGCCCTTGGATTCTTATGTAATTTTGGCCTCATAGTCGAACTAAATTTTAACTTTGCAGACTTTAAAAAAAAGGGACTTCTTGATGTAAGAAAAATCTCAGTAATTTTATTTCTGATTCATCCCTCCTCAATTGTACAACCCACATTTATAAGCTAATTACAAGGAATGAATTAACCCAGGTCACAAATAAATAAATAATTATGATATGGGCTATAAATAAAAAAGAAACAAACTGATAGAATTTATCCAAATCTAGTAGCTTCTAGCCAAAGAATGATCATAACTCAAGTGGTATAAGGAATATCTTAAACGACCACAGGGTCTGTGATTCGAATCTCCCGACCGACCCCTATTGTACTGGAAAAAAAAATCTAGTAGCTCCTATTCTCAGTATGCCGTACTTTTTTCAACTAAAGAAAAAAGAAACAGGGAGGGAGAACAAAGCATAAAATAATCAGCCCATGTCACCAAAAAAAAAAAAAAATCAAAAAAATCAAAAATCAAAAATCAAAAATAAAAAATTGCAACTAAAACAAGATTTAAACAAAATTTGCAACTATCCGATGACTCTAATGATTCAAATTACTGTAGAAGTGGAATTAGAAAAGTGAAATGCAACATGTCTAAACTCCTAATAATATAGAACTGCTTTAAATGCAATATCATGAAGGAAAAAGAAAAGTACTTTTGAACACAATGATTTTGAACAACAGAATGCTACTGTTTGCCAAGGCAAACAAGCTGATTATGTCTACTTTAAAGGCTAAAGAGGCTTGACCAAAATCATTAGATAAGGTAAAAAAGAAGAGGTTGCAGAAGAGAAGACTGTCTTGTCCACAAGGATATCATCATTTGATTAAATCACGATGATCATAATCAGTTAAATAAGATTCATTAATCTGCATAATATACATATTTATCAACCTGATTTGAATAGTAAAACTGCTTTCTGATCCAAGTAGAAGTAAACAAAGTGGTTTGTCTCGTGTGTCACGTATGAACCTGCCGTGGAAACAACAGAAGTTTAACATCCAGGACCATGGACCTAATTTGATTACAATTTACAAGAAAACTCCAGTTTTAAACCCCTCAAATGATCGACTTGGGTCACATTATTCATTCTAATGGCCACAAATTATCATGGACTTTGCATTAAGTGTTAAAGTGTAATATAATTAAATTTACCATAACCATCAGCTTAAGTACTTGGGTTGAGTGGTGATTTAAAATTATTAATGTTAATGCTAAGAATATTTTTCTTGACAAAGATAACAAAAGGAACTATGATCGAAAAGGGATCTTCAATTTTGAACCCGTCAAATGACCCGCTTATGTCACGTCATTCAATTCAACGACCGTAGCTCATCATCTATATTTTTTGCATTGGCTTAATGTTAAGGATGTCTTTCTTCACAAAGATAAAGAAATTTATGTGGAGCAGCCTCGTGGTTTTGTTGCTAGAAAAGAGAATGGACTCTGTAAATGGACTAAATTGAAGAAGGCAGATTTGAGAGAAATAGGGATTCTGTATTTCTTCTATTGTATTTTCACAGTAGTATCGCCTTCTTTAACTAGAAGGGAAAGAATATGTTGGAGTGTAGATATAATTAAATTTACCATAACCTATCAACTTAAACTTTTGGGTTGATTTGTAATTTAACATAATATCAGAGCAAGAGGTCTTGTGTTAAAACTCCACTAATGTGAATTCCTCCCCAATTAAAATCAGGGTCTCTTCTACAAATTTTCAAGCCCACAACTGAGGGGAAGTGTTGGAGTGTAGATATAATTAAATTTGTCATAACCTAGCAGGTTAAGCTTTTGGGTTTAAAAAGAATAACACATTATAATTGGAAGTCTCTTGAATGTTTTAGAATCGCTTTTCTTTGGTGGGTAAAACGTCACCATTTGACATTTCTCCATTCTCCTCGACATGGACAAGTCTGTTGACTTCTCAAATCCTTCTATGGGTTAAATAAAATGTATGAGCAGGATTTGGAATATTTAGTTAGAAGTTCTGAAACTTGAAAGGTACTAACAGTAACAGTCTGAGATAGTATTAATCAACTAGTTATACATGTTGATAACATTCTCATTGACACTGACCACTCGGGAGGTTTCTAGAAATATGAAGAAATCCTCTCTTTTGTCTTGTTGAATGATTTGGGATGTCTAATCTGTCTCAGGGATCTGAATATGTTTTGGTTGGCAAGAACTGATTCAATTTGTAAGAATTTTTTGACCTTGACCAAATTATTAAAGTAGAAAGGGAAATAAATGTGCTGCACGAATTTGACTAAATTATGGAGGTCAGATTAGACTCTTTCTTACTCCGTGGGACAAGAAAAGAACCCTCTTCCATTAGTCTGCTTGACCTTCATTGATTAGGTTGCCAACTCAAAACCGAAAACGAAAACTTTGACAGACATTAATCCAACACACCATAAGAATCAGCTTAAGAGGTTCTTATGTTCAAGAGGGCGAGTTTCTAAGTTCTAGAAGAGCCAACAGTTTCAGTTTCCTTTTTGATAGCTTTTGGTCCACCTAGTTACAATTACAACTCAACTATAACAAGACAACCACTTTCATACACCAATAATGATCGCCTTTAGAGATAACAAATTAGTCCACGGTGAACTTGAGTCCAGATTTTGAGTTCAACAACATGCAACATGCAAAGTGAAGATTAGAACCTTTAAAGAATATATTTTAACCCATTGAACTATGCTCGAGTTGTCAATTCTGAGTCCAAATTTTATGAAAAACTAAGATAAGCCGATAGAATGAAAGGGATTGGGGAAAATTCAGAAGAAAAACTTTCATGGTCCCTGTAAAAGTTACTCTTTACAATTCTAAATCAGCTCAATTCAATGAAATCCTTGTAAGGACATCGTTTTTATCAAAGGCAGGTGACGAAATTGAATAACCACAATCTAGCAATAGCACCCCTTTTTCTACTCAACTAGTTTAACCAGATCAAGCATTTTTAATCAGCAATCTACAAGCTTAGATCTATTCCAATCAGATTTTAAAGCTTCGCCAGCAAACTTGAAACCAGAAGGCAGATTATCAAGAAGCAAAATCACAAACGTTTCAGTTGAAATTTTATAGAAAATAGAGAGATCGGTTACCAAAATTACGGCCAACAATGCAATGCCAGGTCGGTCCATGCCTCTTATCGAACTCTTTCTTAATATACTCCGCTACATCCTTCTCTACACTATGCTTTTCAAATGCCTGAATACCAGAATCCCGAATAAAACGAGGATCAAGAACAACAGTTAAAAAATAAAATTAGAAGTCGAAATTTAAAAAAAAAAAATAGCGATCAAGAAAAGAGAGCTAACCGCTATGGCGACATCAACAGCCTCCTTCTGCACATCACCAAACATATCGGCACTCTTAATGACAATTTTCTTGCCGGTAGTCGCCGCCGGCGGTTTCCGATCTTCCGATACAGATTTCACCATTAGATTCCCTTGAATGCTTCTCTTTGCATCGTTGCTCATTTTCCTGCTTCTTCACCGATCTCCGGCGCCGATTCGGTAGGTGGAGGCTCCGATGAAAGGAGCTTTTTCACAATCTCTGGAACTTTTTCTCTTCGAGAAATTTGGAATTACTTTATCCTTTGACTGGAAATTGTAAGCGAAGCTCGTGATTTCTCAGAATCTGAGAGGATAAAAGATTTAACTCTTTCTGGAATTTATTGCAGCTTTTGCAATCTGTCTCTAATGGAGCCGTCGGTGAAATTAGTTCTCTGGTACAGCTGGCAATACGCCGTCGTTTCGTCAAGAGTTATTTCAGCTGAAGAACCAGAAGTGTGCTCTACTTTACTGTCGTTACTGCCCTTTCTCACCACCTACCGTTCGTTTTGTCTCAAAAAAGAAAAGGAATCGGTAAAATAATAAATATGAAATTACAATTTTAGTTGGTAAACTTTAATAAGTCCCTCAAAAAGTTTTTGGCAAAATTTAATTTTTATTTTAAAATTGGACAAAGTTATATAAATTTGAAATTTGGTTCAGTTAGCAGTCTAGTCCATAAACTTTATATTTGTATTTATTTAGTCCCTAAACTTTTAAAAATGTCTAATAAATTTTAAATTTCTAATTTTGTATATTATAGGTTCCTGTCAATTCATAATTTTTAAAAATTAATTAATTTATTAAGTATAAATTTGAATTTTATTTCTAATGGAACTCTAATATTTTGATTTTGTGCCTATTGGACCTATGAATTTTTTAAACAAAAAAAAAAGTTTAAAGACTAACTTTGTAATTTGAAGTTGAATGACTAAGTAGATACAAATCTCAAATTTCAAAGTCTAAAATGTAATTTAACCTACTCATTTTTTTCAATAAACTTCAGTTTTCCTAAATTGTTTTTTTAAAAAAAAAGTGTTACACATTTTATTTTATATTCAATGTTTACTAATTTCCCTTTTTTTTAATTATTAATCTCCTTGTACTCCAAAGTTTCAATAAAACTCAATTTTGTACGAGATTAAGTTTGATTAATTGCCAAAATTCATAAATTTCAGTTAAAATCGAGCTCTAATATTTGTTATTTTTTCGTTGAAATCTAATCAAATTTGTAGTATACGTATGTTTTATAATTCGTTAAGCACATTTGATAATACTTCTTTTTTTAACGAACTTTTGAATGAGACTTATCACAAAGTTAAATTCGTACGACTTTTAAAAATTTAAAAGTTGAAATTAAAATATTAGTCTAAAATTGAGGTACAATTTGATGAAATTAAAAATTTAGGATCAAAAACTTATACAACTGGTAAGTTTATAAAATAATTTTTTGATTCTAAAAGTTTACAAGTTTAATTATT
Organism: Trichosanthes cucumerina; assembly: GCA_036507285.1. Lineage (NCBI taxonomy): Eukaryota > Viridiplantae > Streptophyta > Magnoliopsida > Cucurbitales > Cucurbitaceae > Trichosanthes > Trichosanthes cucumerina. The sequence goes on along the minus strand of CM071840.1, from coordinate 79,343,204 downwards.
TTGTAAACATCAAATTTGGTGTCTAATATGTTTCCAAAGTTTAAGAAGTATTTAATTGATCTAAATGTTTAAGTCCATCAGGTTACTAAAGTCGTTTATGCCCATTTGTTATTGGGTTTATGGTTTTTAAATCTTTTGTTTGTTTTCTTACATTTTTTTAGGGTATGTTCCATATTTCATAAGAAAAACATTCGAATTTTTGTCCACGTTTAAAAAACAAAAGCAGGTTTTTAAAAATTAAGGCCTCGTTTGATAACCATTTTGTTTTTTGTGTTTTTGTTTTTGAAATTTAAACCTAAAAATACTACTTCTACCAGTGAATTTATATGTGTTCTTATCTACTTTGTACCTATATTTTTTAAAAACCAAGCTAACTTTGGAAAACTAAAAAAAAAATAGTTTTCAAGAACTTGACTTTCTTTTTAGAATTTGGCTAAGAGTTCAAATATTTATTTAAGGGAGATGGTCTCTATTGTAGATAAATTATGTGAAAATAAGCTTAAATTTCAAAAACTAAAAACAAGAAACAAAATGGTTATCAAACGGGGGCCTTAGTTTTTAGTTTTTAAAAATGAAGTCTATAAAGGCTACTTCTATCAATGAGTTTCTATATTTTCTCATTTACTTTGTACCTATGTTTTCAAAAACCAAGTTAAGTTCTGGAAACTACAAAAAGTACTTTTTAAAATTTTGTTTTTGTTTTTTAAATTTGGCTATAAACTTAAATGTTATTTAAAAAAAAATGAAAATTATTGTAGAAAAGATGAAGAAAAACGGTAGAAAACAAACATAATTTTCAAAAACAAAAAACTTAAAACAAAATAGTTATCAAACGGGCCATAATTTTTTAAAATTTCAAAACTTAACTTCGATTTGAAAAACATTTGTACGGTAGATAACAAAACAAATAAAATTCATAGGCATAACTAGTATTTATAGTCTTGATTTTTAAAAAATTTTGCTAATTTTCTAACTAAACGATCATCATATCATTCCTAATTTTTCAAACACGTGTTTAATTGGCCATATTAATAATACAAATTTAAAATAAAAAAATTATTATATACAAAATTGGAAGGTCAATATTTTATTAAACATAAAATTTAATTTGTATAAATGTTGAATCGCATAGGATTATATTAGACACAATTTAAAATTTAGTTTTTAGATAAGATCAGTTATGGATTATGGATATTGGCAATTAAGTATTTTTTGTTATCCATATCCAAAATTCATGTTTCCGCATTTCAATAACAATCTCTTACGACGACCTTCAAAGAAAACAAAAAATCAATATCTTACTGCAGCCAATCAGAAGAAGACAGCACAGCGATTGATTATTATTTTTTTTTTCTTTCTTGAAAAGAATGATTTAATATCAACCGATTGCCGGTTATTGTCGAAATAATGATAATAATTGATGTTAATCAAAATAATAATAATAATTGATGACGTGGCTGATCTCTACATATCCACGCCGCTCGCTCTAAGCGAGCGTGGAAACACGTTCGTAGTTTTTAATTGTGGCATTTAACATAAATGACATACCATAAATATATATTTTAGAGTTAAATTACAAAGTTTAATTTTGCATCCAAATTTATAAATACAACCCTTGCATATGCACTTGAATATTTTGTTATCTATTTTTACTTATATTTTAAAAATTAAGTGAATCATATTTGATAATTATTTGATTTGTGTAGTTTTTGAAAATTGTGTTTATTTTATATCGTTTCTCTACAATTTTCTATGACTAGTTTTTATCTTTAATGAGAAAGCATTTTAATTCTTAACCAATCTTAAAAACAAAAAAAAAACAAAAATTTGAAAGCTATTTTTTAAGTTGAATTTTGAGATCGTAACAAATAGGTAACAAAATAAGAAAACTCGTATGTGGAAGTAGTATTTATAGATACAAAATTGAAATTCACAAATCTATGGAACATAGAATTGAAAGTTAGATCTTATTAGTGTTGAGTTTTTGGCAATATATTAGAAGTGAAATTGTGTTATGGACAACGACCCTCCACATATCTCTACATTGGTATGATATTGTCCACTTTGGGCATAAACCCTCATGACTTTGCCCGAGAATTTTACCGCACGGCTCAGGGGCATGGCTTTGATACCACTGTTAGGGACAATGACCCTCCACATAGGCATGATATTGTCCACTTTGGGCATAAACCCTCATGGCTTTGCTTTTGGTTTCACCAAAAATGCCACATACCAATGGAGATATTATCCCTCACTTATATACCCATGATCTTCCCCTTCTCTAGCCGATATGGGACTTTGGTCGCACTCCCAACAAATTGTCCCACATCTGAAAGGTGCAAGAAAGTGATGGGCTCCTGGCACTATATAAAAAGAGTCTATAGCTTTGGTTTCAAAACATCACAGTTAGAAACACTTTAAGCTTGGTGTGCTGACTCTGGTTAATTTCTCTCTTTATACTCTTTGGTCTAAGAGTAGGAAGAAAGGTGTGAGTGATATAAAGTTTTGGGAGAGTGTTTTTGTAATTGGGTCGGGAAGAGAATTCTATGTAATTGTAACAATTTTTCACATAGTGGAATTTCTTTCTGTTCGTAAAATCTTGTGTCTCTTATTTTGTTGTTTTCTTTTAATTACTCAGTTATCTGCTTATTCCTAGTAGTGAGAGGTTTTTTCCCAACAAATGGTATCAGAGCTTTAGGTTTGAAGTTTATTGAGTTTCTGAGTATGGTCTGTGGTTGCAGCAGTGTCTAAGCTTCCACATCAGAAAGGATGTCTTGAAACGGGTTAGAGCTGGTATTGTGAATAGTGTGAGTTGTTCACTGTTTGCAGATTCGCTAGGAGTGAAGTATATATGTCAAGTTTTATGAGTACAGTAAAGATTGGCGTGGAGAAATTTGATGAAAAGGATGAACTTTGGCTTGTGGCAAGTGCAAGTAAAAAATGTGTTGATACAATATGAGTTACACAAGGCTTTGAAGGGACGACCAAGTTGTGGTGTTCATGACAGGTTAAGCGGTGATGGTGATCCAACAGAGTCCAGCGGTGGTTCCAACAAAGGTTCTAAAAAGTCCAACGTGACAGTATGGAATTGAAAGAAAGGTTGCTGGGAATGCAGACGGTCTAGACACATGAAAAGAAATTGTACTAACAGAGCAAGTTCCTCAAAAGGCTCTGGGTCGGATGCTAACATGGTCTCTCTCGTCAGGGGAGATGGTGACATCTTCTGAAGAAAGACATAATTCATCCTTATGGTATGTCCGCTTTGCCATGATAGAAGATGTGATGTTAGCGGTTCCACAAGTTCGCACACGGGCATTGACTTGGCGGTTATGTAAGATGTGTGGTGGAAGTTATGTTGATGGCTGAAGAACTTCCAGGTGAGCCATAAATTTTCAGCTAGGTTTATCGGCATGTGACGAAAAAGAAAAGTCTTGGAGGAAGATGATATTTCAAGTGGTCTACTTTTATGGTGGAGTATGTTATAGTTCTCTGAGTTGAGGATTATGATTGTCGGTAAAGACAATGATCCAACAAGAGATGTAGGTTCTTCAAATATCTTGCCAAGGTGGAAATTGTTGGGGTTTTGGCAATATATTAGAAGTGAGTTTGTCCCACATCTGAAAGGTGCAAGAAAGTATTGGACTCCTGACACTATAAAAGTAGTCTATGGCTTTGGTTTCAAAACATCCCAGTTAGAAACACTTTAAGCTTGGTGTACTGACTCTGGTTAAATTCACTTTTTATATTCTCTGGTTTGAGAGTAGGAAGAAAGGTGTGAGTGGTATAAAGAGTAGGAAGAAAGGTGTGAGTGGTATAAAGAGTAGGAAGAAAGGTGTGAGTGGTATAAAGTTTTGGGATAGTGTTTTTTGTAATTGGGGTAGGGGAGATAATTCTATGTGATTGTAACAATTTTTCACATAGTGAAATTTCTTTTTATTCGTGGTTTTTTTTCTCCGGGTTTGTAGTTTTTTCCACTTAAATTCGTGTGTCTCTTATTTTGTTGTTTTCTTTTAATTTCTCAGTTATCTGCTCATTCCTAGTAGTGGGAGATTTTTTTTCCAACAATTAGGCACGAATATCAACTTTATATCTAATAGATCTATTTTTTAAAATTTTGAATATGCCACGAACCTATTTACTGTGTTTTCTCTCACCTAATTGTCTATTTATTGTCAACAATTGAATGAAAGGTGAGGGCAAAGAAATGTTGCATATGTGCGAGTAATTCAATTTTAAATAGTTAATTTTTTATAATTTATAAACTTATTAAACACAAAATAACATAAAATTAAAGGTAGAGACTTATATATTTTTGTTAAGCTTAAAAATCTTTTAGAGACAATCTTATAAGTTTACAAACTTGAATTTTAATTTAACGTATGTTTAATACAATTAAAATTGTACGTTTTATAAGAAACGTAATTAAAATTATTTTCAGTTCAAATATAAAATAAGGTCCATTTGGTCGTGATCAATTTTCATTTTCATATTTGTTCAATTAAAGAGTACAATAAAAAATATGAAAATATGTTTGCTATATTTATGTCAAAAAAACAAACGATTTTAAAAAACCACCACTAAAGTAACCCATGGTTAAAAACTATGAAAATAAGGGGCATAATTTTCAAAAAACAAGTTTCTGTTGTAAACCTTTTTTTTAATTGCACTAAACTTATTAAAATTTTAATCATAAAAACTTGTCATTTTTTAAAATGTTTTTTCCCTTACTAGAAATAATTTATTTATTTAATTTTTTTGTTGGGAGGTATTTAATTTGACTGTTTGTATTTTAAGAAATCAAGTTGTTTTTTTTTCTCTCTACTATCTTTATCTCTTGTTTGCATTGCACCATCATGTTTGTTTTTCTCTTTTAATGATTATTACTATAAAGTTCAATTGTAAAATGACGGTCATAAGTTCTAATAATTTTCCACGCTTGTCAGAAAAATAAGAGATTCATGATATATAAATGAAGACAAATATCTAATATTGGTATGAGACATTTTGAGAAACCAAAAGTAAAATCATGAAGTTATATACTCAAAATAGTCTATATAATATTAATGTCAAGAACTAAAAATTCAAGAAAATAAAAAGATGTTTTAATTGATGAGATATATTAATGTCACCGACAATTTAGGTTGCATTAAATTTAAGTCATTATGAAAGTAATATAACAGCATTAATTATTTATATATATTGTTTAGATTTAATATACAAATCGATAAAAAAAAAACAATTAGAACACATAATTTTAACTTAATTACTACTCTTCTAAAACTAAAAAGATTTTAACAACCGAACTACGAATTAACTAAAGTCTAAATATTAGAATTGCTATTTTAAAAGTTAAATATGTTAAGAATAACTCAAATAAAAGTAATTGCAATCTGAGTAGGTTTGAATAAAATATCTAATGCCATTGCCTGAGTATTGATTCGTTGGCTGTGTATGTGTTGAACTAAAAAAAAGAATATATATATATATATATATATATATATATATATATATATATATTTTGTTTGAGTACAATGAATAAATGAAAATGGTTGTACGAAAACCTACCTTTTTAATTTTTTTTTTATTATTAAGAGTTTTTTGTGATAAGTCAAACCTACATAATAGAATATTCCTCATGTGATAAAATATTTGGTATTTAATCAAAATTAACAGGACTCCAAATCAATGATATATATTCTTATTTTACGTTAAAATCACCTTTTGTTAGGACTAAAATTGAATATGGAAAAAGTGATTTATAAAATCATTTTCAAACGTGTATTGCAAATGTAAGAAGTTAACAAATATTTTTTTGTCTCTACTCTATTAATATTATTGTTTTGAATAAAAATTAATTTATATTATAAATTTTAGAAGTTGCATCAATAAAAATCATAAACTAATAATTATATCAATTTAAATCATGAACTTTTATAAGTGTATCATTTTAAAAGTTAAATTTTGTTTGAAAAATGTTAATTTACACTTATAATATATAAATTAAACACTTGAATTTTCATGGATCAATTTAGATTATTGGTTTCAAATAATTGACAATTTTTAAATGGAGTATTTAGATTTTTAAAAAAGTATGTATTCAAGATTTTGAAATTGAAGAATTTACGAGTTTAATCGAATTATAAGTTTGCATGTGTGCAAACTAACATTTTTTTAAATAAATTTGGATAGAAGATGTAAATTGATATATTTATAAAAGTTTAGATTTAAATGGATGGAATTATTAATTTACTGTTTTTGTTTTTATTTATAAATTCCGGTATAAATTGATTTTGTTATTATTAATTTCCTTTCTGTGAATTACCGTAACTCTTGGCGGGAGTGTGTGTCCACGCGCTGTGCGAACGCGCGTTGTTTATTTGAAGATTTTGGACGGGCCGATTGCATTTTGTTTCTAAGCATTTAATTTACATTTTACCATTTCGCAGTTGATAATCGAGTTTCCTTGGCGTGTTCATCACTGCTAACGCCGTTTTTCAGCATCGAAAAGCGAAGCGTCTCGAATTGTTCGTATTTTGTTGCAGAAAGAAGCTCCAATCTGAGTTTTGGGAGATTGTTTTGCTTTCTGCACTGAGAAATGGGCAGCAAAGCGGAGGGAAAAACTACTTTGGAGGTCGGAGCTGATGGAGTCGCTCTAATCACGATCATTAATCCTCCCGTCAACTCACTTTCTTTTGGTGGTATGATTTTGAGTTCTTTATATTTGCCTAATTTGGCGTGCGATTTTACTTGATTCATCTATTTTGATATTTGTTACGATGATTGTCTTCTTCTTCTTGTTTTTTCTTTTTGTGTTGAGACTTTGTTGATAGATTTCGTGGTTTTAACATTTTTAGATGAATCAATTAAGGAAACTATCGAATTTTCAGAATTGAATGAAGAGCTGCGTATATTATGATTATCTCCTAATTTCAATTTAAAACAGCTAAATTACCCGACCAATTGGCAATTGCTGATTCGACTTGCTTCACTGACTTCAACGTTTTGATATAATTATGGAGGCATGGAGCTGTAGGTTCTAGCATTGTACTTATCTGTGATATGGTTGGTTGTTCTAATTGGCTGGGGTTCCTGCTGTGTATGAAAAACAATTGGAGAGGATTTGGGACTAGTGGTAAATTGTAATTGATTGCATTCAATTGCGAAAAAGATGAAATATAGAGCACTGCATAGATTTCATCCGGTCATGACAATTTTTTATTTGGGGACTCACATTCCAATGGTTGGGAAATTCTATACTCTCGGGTGTTTTTCTTCGTAATAGAATTATTTAGGCCCCATTCGATAATCATTTGGTAATTTTGTTTCCCATAATTTCTCTATAATGATTTTCATTTCCTTACAATGGTTCCCATTTTTCTTAATAATACACTTGAATTCTTAGCTAAATTCTAAAAATAAAAACAAGTTTTTGGGAACTACATTTTTTTAGTTTTCAAAATTTGGCTTGATTTTTGAAAACACATCTAAAAAGTAGATAAGAATATGGAAAGCCATGGTAGAAGTAGTTTTACAGGCTTAATGTTCAAGAACCAAAAACAAAAAATCGAGTGGTTATCAAACAGGGCCTTGTCTATTCATTTGTACTAAGAGCATTGCTTCTCTTTCTTTGTCATGCACCTGTTTACGCACGAATATAGTATTGTTCAGCTTGAAACAGAGTTATGAACAGGCTTTGCGAAGAGAAGATGTGAAGGCAATTGTTATTACAGGTTAGCGTGAAATGATTTTCGTACACGAGTTATCAGAAATGTTAGAGATGTAAAAGCTAACACGGGAAATGATTTTCATAACTAACTTACAACTAATACTTAACATTTATGTCATTGGAGCAGGTGCCAAGGGAAAGTTCTCTGGTGGCTTTGATATAACAGCCTTCGGTGGAGTTCAAAGTGGAAAAGGTGGGTTTAGATTTCTCTGTGTCCCATTGCCTCATAATTTACTCTGAAAATTTTTGTTGACGTCTTTTAAATGGGTTTTCAGCAATGGAACCACGGCCTGGCTACATTTCCGTGGATGTGATCACTGACATTTTTGAAGGTATATTTCCACACAGTTGCTTTAATCTTTACTCTCATCCTCCGACTCTCTTGGAGAGCGAGTGAGAGAGATGGTTTTAGCTGAGTATTTAATTGTTAGCTATGTTTTTCAGCTGCTAGAAAGCCTGCCGTTGCTGCAATTGACGGACTTGCTTTGGGTGGAGGGTTAGAGGTTGCAATGGTATGTCTTGCTACTTCTCTTAGACTATTAAACCTCATAATGTTTTCATTTAAAAATCTCTTGTATAATTTTGGTTTTTTAGGCATGCCATGCACGAGTATCAACCAAAACTGCATTGTTAGGATTACCTGAACTTCAGCTTGGTATAATTCCTGGTTTTGGAGGTATATCTGTGCCACTGTTTCTTGGTTGTTGTTTTTATTTGTACTATTTGATTCTGTAAACCGTTGTCATGTACATTCTCCCACCTGAACTTCACTTGAAGTTGTGGGCAGTTGTGATTTTACCAGTCTGCCTCCTCGTACTTAACATCGAAAATGAAGGATTAACAAATGACAGTTTGAGTTATCTGCTGGATCCTGCACGGATTGAGTATTTAGAACTTGGGCTTTTAATGGGATAGCATATAATGTACTTCTTAACTTTTAGAGGATGAATACTAACAGGTGTAAAACTGTGGAAACGATACTTGTTATCATTGGTTCCTCCACGAAGTATATATATACACAGTAGAGACTAATAACAGAAAGTAAGTATTGACACGTGAGGTTAACAGTAACCACAAATAACTGAAAAAATAAACTATCTAAAAAACTCTAATAGATGCATATGCAATAGATCTTTTAGTAATAACCTAATATTTTCATTGGCTGAAAATAATTTGTCTATTTTATGATGAAAACAAGACGAGCCAACTACTTTGAAACCTCCTATGATTTTCTTTTTCCCTTTTAATCTCAAGCTTCTATATTGATCAGGAACACAGCGGCTTCCTCGTCTTGTTGGTCTTTCAAAGGCTTTAGAAATGATGCTGGTGAGATTGGTAGCTCATGCTTTGGATTTGTGATAGCCTGATAGGTTCCTGTAGAATATTTTCATTAGCCATACATATCTCTTGCTAATTCCTCTACCTGCCTCTCTCCACACGTCCATACTTGCTTTACTTAAACAGACATCCAAACCAGTCAAAGGAGAGGAGGCTTTTTCTCTGGGACTTGTGGATGCCATAGTCCCTTCTGAAGAGTTAATCAGCACTGCACGCCAGTTGGCTCTGGATATCTCAGAGCGGAGAAAACCATGGATTATCAGTCTTCACAGGACCGACAAGTTAGAGTCTTTTGGTGATGCTAGGGAAATATTTAAGTTTGCTCGGGCTCAGATACGGAAACAGGCTCCAAATCTCAAGCATCCACTGGTTTGCATTGATGTTGTTGAAACGGGTGTAGTCTCGGGTCCCCGTGCTGGACTTTGGAAGGTTTGTATATTTCTAATATAGTTATTTTCCCTTTCTTAAAAAAAAAAAGAAAAAAAACATAACCTTCCTGAGTTTCTGTTTGATGCTCATGGCAGGAGATTGAAGATTTTCAAGTACTTCTACAAGCTGATGCCAGTAAAAGCTTGATTAATATATTTTTTGCTCAGCGAGGAACAACAAAGGTTTGAGATGAAGATCTACTGAAAATAAATGATTGGTTAAAATCATCTTTACTTCAGGATTGATAAAAACACACCCCTTGTTTATACATTATGAGGTTAGTCATTCGTCTTGTTGATATTGCTTCCTTTTTAAAAAAATATAACAGGTACCTGGAATTACTGATCTTGGGTTAACGCCAAGACGAATTAAAAAAGTTGCTGTTGTTGGTGGGGGATTAATGGGATCTGGGATAGCTACAGCATTGATTCTTAGCAACTATCCTGTGATTCTTAAAGAAGTAAACGATAAATTTTTGAAGGCTGGTCTTGACAGAGTCAGAGGTAAGCCTGGAATTTACTACTAATTATTGCATTTTTTTAATATTCTTATTTGCTTCATTTATGACTTGCCATGCCAACATGTTAGCTAATCTACAAAGCCGACTCCGCAAGGGAAAGATGACTCCAGAAAAATTTGAAAGAGCTATTTTCCTACTCAAGGGTGTCGTTGACTACGAAAGTTTCAAAGATGTCGATATGGTGATTGAGGTAATTCACACGTCTTACTTCTACACGCATGAAAAGTAGCAGTCATTAATGCCAATTTGGTTGTGTTTGTAACAGGCTGTTATAGAAAACATCTCTCTGAAGCAGCAGATTTTTGTTGATCTAGAGAAATATTGTCCGCCACATTGCATACTTGCTACCAATACGTCCACAATAGATTTGGAGTTGATTGGAGAAAGAACAAAATCTCATGATAGAATTGTCGGAGCTCATTTTTTTAGGTTTGTAAATTCATATTTCTCCTCATTCCTGTATTGTCTTGGCTTAGTCACTTAGCCATTGAGTTTGTGCTTCTGATGCAGTCCAGCACATGTCATGCCACTATTGGAAGTTGTTCGCACTAAAAGGACAGCTCCACAAGTAATTGTTGATTTGGTAGATGTTGGAAAAAAGATAAAGAAAACGCCAGTTGTTGTTGGCAATTGCACTGGTTTTGCTGTCAATAGGATGTTTTTCCCATACACTCAAGCTGCATTGTTACTTGTTGAACATGGAGTAGATCCATATCAGATCGACAGGGCAGTTTCTCAGTTTGGAATGCCAATGGGCCCCTTCAGGTTTATACAGAAAAGATTTTTGTGGTTCAGCTCCATGCTTTTTCCTTTTCAACCTTCAACTTACTTCGGTTATTCCCCTTCAGATTGATTGATCTTGTTGGTTTTGGCGTGGCTATAGCAACTGGTGGTCAGTTTGTTCAGAATTTTCCTGATAGAACCTTCAAATCTATGATAATTCCTCTTATGCAAGAGGATAAGAGAGCAGGTAGAGTTTAACCCATTTAACTTGGACGCTTTCCATATTTGATCTTGCTGGCTAATTCTTCCTAAGCAAAACCTTTTGCATGACAATTGTCAGAGTTTTTTTCCCTTTCTAGCCTAAACGTCAATGATTACAGGTTTTACAGAATCATGATGTTGGGCATTTTATCCGCCCCCTGTAGGCATTGACATTTCTTTAAAGAATAACTCAGTCATTGTGTACATTCCAGGTGAAACAACCCAGAAAGGTTTCTATATCTACGATCAGAACCGCAAGGCTAAGCCAGATCCGGAGTTAAAGAAGTATACTGAAAAGGCTAGGAGCATATCTGGCATTTCTGTTGACCCTAAGGTCTCACTCTCTCTCAAAATTCACATGTTTCAATATTTCTGATGTGGTGTTCGTACCTTGAAATTGCATGAATTAAAGATTAAATACCAAAATTTCACCTGAAAACTGTTCACTTTACCATCAGTAAGATCTTTTTAATGATCTAATGTTGAACTCTTGCACATTATTTCTCTTGTGATTGATGTGGATACAGCTCACGAAGTTAACAGAAAAGGATATCATCGAAATGATATTCTTCCCTGTGGTGAATGAAGCGTGTCGTGTGCTCGCCGAAGGTATAGCAGTCAAAGCAGCAGACCTGGACATTGCTGGAGTAATGGGCATGGGTTTTCCACCTTACAGGTTGGTGAGAGTTCTATGAATTAAGTTTATTAGGTAGATTTCAATAAGTTATTTGCTCTACAAAGTTTTGTTCCTGTTGAACAGGGGAGGAGTGATGTTCTGGGCTGATTCTCTGGGGTCAAATTACATCTATTCAAGATTGGAGGAATGGTCAAAACTATATGGTGGATTCTTCAAGCCTTGTGCTTACTTGGCTGAAAGAGCTGCTCAGGGCGTAACGCTGGTGAGAAATCTAAACCAATACTCAACTCTATTTGACGAATCATTAAAGTGAAAATAATAAAAAGTTATGAAAATGAAAAAAAAAAAATGTTAAAGAAAAAAAATAAGTCAAAGGAAGTGTATAAATAGAGATTAGTAAGAGAAGTGGTTTCCATAGCTAGAGAGGGTGTAGAAAGAAAGCGGTTGGTGAGAAATTACATGTGGGGAGTAGTAATTGAGAGTGTGTAAAGAGAAACTAGTGGTAGAAAGTGGGTGGAATGAGAAGGTATCAAAAGAAAATTTGTTAAGAGAGCTTAGTGAGAAATTACATGTGGAGATTAGCGAGAGTGTGTAAAGAGAAACTAGTGATAGAAAGTGTGTGGAGAGTAGTCGGTGAGAGTGTGTAAAGAGAAACTAGTGATAGAAAGTGGATGCAATGAGAATGAGGAGGCTGTAAGAGAAAATGTGTAAGAGAGAGAGATCAGTGAAAAATTACATGTGGAAAGTAGCTAGTGAGAGTGTGTAAAGAGAAACTAGTGTTAGAAAGTGGGTGCAATGAGAAGGTAGTAAAATACAATGTGTTAGGAGAGAGGCTAGTGTAAAATGTACATAAAGAGAAGTTATTAAGTAGTCTTTTTTTTTTAAAAAAAAAATATAGTTATTGAGTAGGTTTTTTTTTTTTTTTGAAACTTAGTTATTGAGTAGTTAGGGAAAGAAAGTGCGTATCATGGAATCGGATCGCGAATGAGCATATAAGCCAAAAGCAATGATAAAACACCAATCAATTACTTCTTTAAGAAACACTTCAAAAGTACTTTTGACACTATGAAAAGTGTTTCTAGATTGTAGTCAACCATAAACATTTTTTTTACTATTTAAAAATGCTGTTATCATAATTAAAAACACTCTCAACCAAGCCCTTGCTTCTTTTTCCATATCTTACCAAACGAATATACCAAATATCAATTATTAGATGATCAATTGAACGGCTACTTGAACATGGAATTAACCACTCCTTTCGAATGAAAAGATCCTTAAATATATTATTAGATAAATAAAACCCTTTCTGTCCATGTGCATTAGCACATGTTACAAGACTTTATATTACCAAATGTTAATGCCAGTTCTCACTCGAAAATTTATGGTTAAAATATTATTTTGGTCTTTTTTTTTTTTTAAGAATGGAACTTGTTGTTCTGTTTTAGTCTGGTTGAGGATTCTATGTTGAAAAGATGAAGAAACCTCACTACATGAGTTACTCTCATTATCAACTGATTTTGAGATGGAACTCATGTTTTCTATTAAGTCTTTGTTCTTTCAAATGTTTAAATTTAGTTTTTATACTTTCAAGAAATCTAAAATTAGTCCTTACTATGTTTTTTTTTTTTAGAGAATAGCATGCTGCTTGTTTATAGTTAACGTTTTCGAAAACAAATTAGTCCTCTATCAGCCTTCTATAAAATTTTGAAAATAGATTCACATGGTGTCTTTTCTTGAATGATAATGATAATAGTCATTTTACTAATTTCGACGAAAATTAACTTCACAATAGCTAATATGAGTATAGTTTAGGAATAATTGACATTCACTCCTTCCCCTGAGGTCGGAGGTTCAAGTCCTCATACTAACACATTTGTTGCCTTAAAAAATTTAAGGGCAAAATGCAATTTTGGTCCCCCAGTTTTGGAGTTGATGTTTATTTGGTCTCTGAGGTTTCAAAAGATACATTTTAGTCCCTCAAGTTTGTAAAACCATTCTAAATGGTCCCTGACTTAACTTTAACCTAACAGAATGCTGACTAGACCGTTATCTAATGACGTGGATAGGATGACAAGTCTATATTTGGTTAGGTGGATGAAATGTCATTTGATTACTTGGAAAATTAATTAAAAAATCAATTAAAATGAAAAAATTTTGGGCATCATGCACTCATCACAACACACACATCATATCGGTATGGCTTGGTAGACGTTTATCGAAAACACGCCTTTGCTTAGTCATGTGTGTTAGTACACTAAACTACTCAACTCGACTCGATTTAGCATGGGGCTTGCCTATCATGGACAAGCACTCCGAGCCTATGTCAGAACATAGACACATCCCAGAAAATAAGAATGAAACACAAATATTTTGCTTATGAAACATGCATGTCAATAACCAATCAAACTACAAAACAACAGGGCTTCAGTGGTGAGGTATTAAACATGTAAACTTGAATAAGTGCGAAACAGTTCTCTTGGTCATTAGGAATTTCAACAGTTCTCGAGTCATTGTTACAGCAAGAAATAGAGGGTGCTTTTAGTTATTAATGGAAGGGGGAAGGAAAAGCCAAACAAACTTCTTCCAAATCTCGACCCCATTCGACCATGGCTTCGGCAGCACGAGCAAACATTTGATTAGAACGGCCTAGCTGCTCCCTTACCGCCTTTGCAATCTTGAGAAAACAGTCTTCAGTTGTCACTGCTGCTTCTGGTAACCTAAGAGTTTGAAATTAATGAATGTTAGGTTAAAGTTAAGTCAACAAAAAAATTCTCAAGAATCAAATGAGAAATTTTTAATTAATAATTTTTCAAGTAATCAAATGACATTTCATCCACCTCAATAAATATAGAGACTTGTCATCCTATCCACGTCATCAGATAACGGTCTAGTCAGTATTCTGTTAGGTTAAAGTTAAATCAGAGACTATTTAGAATGGTTTTACAAACCTGAGCGACTAAAATGTATCTTTTGAAACCTCAGGGGCCAAATAGACATCAACTCCAAACCTGAGGGATCAAAAATGCATTTTGCCCAAAATTTAAATTAATAATGAAACTAATTTAAGATATTTAGAAAGTTACTAAAATGAATTGAACTCCAAAGTATAGGGATTAAAATCTGTTGATATCTGATACCTTCTTAAATACTTCTTATTTTTTTGCAGAGTTCATCAACTGGTGTTGCAAAATCTCGATTGTAAGACGAAAATTTACTGAGCCTACAGTTGCAGTTCGTTTTTATAAAGCCGTAAAGAAGCCCAAAAATTATTGGCTGGCCTTTATATATTGTTTATGTGGGAAAATGGTAATTAAAGGGGTTAATTAGAATCACAAACAAGTTTAAATCAAACTTAGTACCAATAATAATCACTGAAAAAGAAAATTTTATATTCTTTATCTTTATCCTTTATTAGTGGAACTATCAAGTTGCTTCTACTTGCATTTCTTTGGATTCTTTTTGAAAGATCTTGGATTTGTCTTCATGTCATTGTGCACACGTCAGCACTGCTTCAAGCTTTTCTTTTTCTTTTTCTTTTTTTTTTTAATAATTTTCTTGTTTCCTTTTTAGGGGCAGAAAGTTGTGGATCTCTGTAATTTATAGACCTTTTGAATTTGAATTTCGAGGTTCTTTTTTAGGATGGTTTTGTTTTTAAAAATTATCCGTGTTTACCAAATATTTTGTTTGTTTTTGGCCCACTTTGATAAATAGTTTGTTTTTTGTTTTCTATTTTTGAAAACTAAGCTTATAGATATTAATTTTATTTGTGTTTTTGTGTTGTACCAACTCCTTTTTAAAAAGGTTTTGAAAATATAAACTAAATAAAGGTTTATAAAAAGTTTCTACTTTTAAGAAAAATAGTTATAAGGATTTATCAAAACTTACCTTAATAAAATTTTTGGTTTAACCATTTGATTTTTAAAAATTAAGTCAATAAATATTTTTCATCTATAGATTTACTTGTTTTATTATCTACTTTTTACTCATATTTTCAAAAACTAAGCCATGTTTTGAAGGGGGATGAAAATCATGGTAGAGAAATTAAGAGAAAACAAGTTTAATTTCAAAAACTAAAAATCGAAAACCAAATGATTATCAATCGGGGCCTTTATAATTCATTTCTAAAAATATCATAAAATTTCATACTAAACCCTACAACCTCTGACAATTAATTTTTTTCTCTCTTCTTCTTCTTCCTGGACTTTGAAATGGTCATTCTAAACATTTTATTAAAATATCATGTTAGTTCCTATACTTTGAGACTTGTTCTATTTATTCTAATACTTTTAGTTTTCCAACTTTAGTCTCGTACTTTCAATAAATCTTAAAATTAATCTTGTTAGATTATGTTAACCTTTTCAAATAAAAATTAGTTATATCATTATTTCCTCTATAGATTTTGGAAACATATTTACGTAATATCTTTTCTTAAACGAAAATGATTATTATTATTTTGCTAACTTAGTAAAAAAAAAAGTTAATTTTAAACTAAGAATGAAGATTAATTTTAATTTTAATTTTAAAACTTATTAAAAGTACCGAGACTAAATATAGACATTTGACAATATAAGGACTTAAAATAGAATCATAGTCAAAATGAAATAAATATAAAATATACTTTTGATTCTTGAGGTATGAGTTATATTTGGTTTCCGAAGTTTCAAAATGAATAATTTACTCTTAGTTTGGAAAATGTTCTAAATAGTCCAAAAATATCTTAGAGTCGTAAGAGCAAGTCAATTGCCATTTTGATTTCATCTTCTTCCTCAGCCGCTAGAAGTGTTGAAACTCCCATCGATTTTGTAAAGCTTACGCCCATGCGACTTTAATTCAATGGGTTCAAACACCACCATCCCTTTCAATGTACCGCCTTTGTAATAATTTGTTTTCACTCATTCAAATCAAACAAATAAACATTTCATCTCCTCGTTCAAATTCAAAAAAACACAATAGTTTGTTAGGGACAATGACCCTACACATATCTCTATATTTATATGATATTATCCACTTTGAGCATATGTTCTCATGGTTTTATTTTTTGTTTCACCTAAGATGACTCATACCAATAGAGATAATTGTCCTCACTTATATATAATGAATCTCTTCCTTCCCTAATCAATGTGGGACTTTGTTAGCACTCGTAACACTCTTCAAGATAGAGTTGAGAAAACTAAGGGTTGTTTGGTAAACAACCTGAAATCATAAATTTAAAAACAAGAGATTTAATGAAAACAAAGTTGTATTTCATGTTTTCAAATATGTGTTTGGTAGCAGATTTAGAAATTTGATTCCATTCTAAACAGGTGTTTAAAGTGTGTCCTATAACATGTTTATAGATCATGAAATTGGTTGTAGTTGCAAAACTAATTATTAGATTGAATATACTTCATTATTAATTAATTTATGAAATGATTTTGTAAATTATTATTTTATAATATAATATTATATAATTTATAATATATTATATTATACGTATTTTAATTTAACAAAAGTAAATTGAGTTCATAACATGAGATATTGTATTTATTAAGATGTTTATCTTTGTTTAATATAATTCTGCATTTTAAAATTTTAAATTCAGAATCTTGATACAATGAAAACATAAAAATGTTGTTTTCAGAATTTCTACTATTTGGATCCCAGAATCCGAAAACAGTTTTCGAAAGCACATTTGTCAAACACATATTTACTGAATTCAGTGAATCCGAAAACATAAAACAGAATCTGGATTGCATACCAAACATACCATAAGATATCAATCGTTAGTAGTATGTAGAAACTTGTTTAGAAATTTTCTTTTGCACGTTCATATGTTTACTTCAAGCACATAAATAACTCTTTATGTGTATAGGCACAAAAAAGATTTAAAAGGTTGATGGATGGTTGGAGGTAAGTTGATATGATTGTCCTCTTAATTGTCGATTTAGTTTCGGTCTCTTAAACAAGTCACCCAATCTTTCAATAGTTAATTATGTATACAAACTTTTTAGAACAACTTTCGCACTGTTCATATATTTCTTTAAAGCACCTAAAAAACTCTTAATTGCAAAGACATAAATAGATTTAAAAGATTGGTGGGGTTGAATACAAGTTAATGTGATTGCCCTCTTAATTATCTTAAGATTTGGCCCTTTAAAATTACAAGTCATCTCAATACGTACAACTCATAAGAACAATCACGAAAACAAAAAACAAATCATGAAAACAAAAAACAAATCAAAAATAATTTTTGTTTAAAAAAAAGAAAAGCTAAGATTCAGAGAGACAAAGGGAGTCACGAGAGCAACGAAATTCCATCTAGAGCTCTCTCGATTGGAATTAAAAAAAAAAAAAAAAGGAAAAACTCAAAATTGGTAAAAATCGAAAAATTACACGTGTGTGATGTTGATGACAGGAGTAATTATGCGTTGGGTATCTCACATTGAAAAGATGAAGAGCAACTTATAAGATATAAGGACTACTCCTCATGGTCAATTAGTTTTAAGATGAAAACTCATATAATCTAATATGGTTTCTAAGTAATTTTGGTCACATGTCTGAATAATTTTTGTTGTTTTCGTTTTTCATGAATTTTTTTTTAACAAAGTTAATTATGGGGCAAACTAGCCAAAATTCCAAAAACAAAAATACATTTTTAAAAACAAACAAGTTTTTGAAAACTACGACTTCATTTAATAATTATTTGTTTTTTGAAAATTAAGTTTCTTTTCTTTCAAACTCTCCACACCGACTTTCATTTTTCTTACAATAAACATTTGAATTCATAGTCAAATCCCAAAAAAAAAAAATTCAAAAACTATTTTTTTAAGTTTTTAAAACTTAGCTTAGTTTTTGAAAACATAGGTTAAAAAGTAGATAATAAAGGATGACAATTCATATGTAGTCATAGTATTTATAGATTCCATTTTCAAAAATCAAGAAGCAAAAACTAAGGCCCCATTTGATAACTACTTGATTTTTTGTTTTCGAAAATTAAGTCTATAAATATTATTTTCACATTTAGCTTTCCATGTTTACCCAGCTAAGTTTTGAAAACTAAAAAAAAATAGTTTTCAAAAAACTTGTTTTTGTATTTATAATTTAGCTAAGAATTCAAGTATTTTCTTAAGAAAAATGAAAATTATGCTAGAAAAAAGAAATTATTGTAGAGAAATAGTGAGAAAATAAGTACAAATTTTCAAAAATCAAAAATCAAACGGTTATCAAATCGGATCTATTCTTTTTAATTTTAAAAATTTTGCTTGGTTTTTTAAAACATAGGTAAAAAGTCACAACAAAATAAGAAAAGTTAATACCAAATAGTATTCATATGTTTAATTTTCAAAAATTAAATTAATACCAAATAGAGTTTAAATTCCAAAGTATTTATTTTGAAACTTACAAAATCAAATAGAAACACTTCAAACTTGAACAGCACAAAATCAAATAGAAACACACACTTCAAACTTGAAGAGCCAAAATATATTTTCATTGCTAAAATTAAAAATAAAAGAATAAAAAAAATCCACAGATAAGGCTGAACCAAGTCAGTTTGGATAACAAGGGCAACGTCACTATCGAATTAAATGATTCATAAAATATAAACTCGAAAATCAGTGAATCAATTCGATTATATCGAGAAAGATTTGATTCAAAAACTCAATTTCACTCTCGCATTTATAAATTATAATCAATATAAATTGAAAAAAAAATATATATGACAATGATATTCCACCACCATTGAATTATGGAGTTTTTTTTTTTTTTTTAATGTTTCACTAACTCAGTCATGTCTCAATCTTCAACTCCTCAGATTCTGCTTCTCTGATTGGTTTAATACCCTACCCCTCTTTCCCCGTTCTGACACTTCTCTTTTTCTCATTTTTCTTTCCAGTCCCTCCACTTTTTTTCTATTTCCATGCAACCCCTCCAATCCCCATAAATTTCCCTCTGCCCCCTCTGTGAGAGAACTTGCTACAGTCACAGCTAAGCTAAGAGCTATCCTATACTCTGTAAAAACCAGCTGTCTGTCCCTGTCTGTCACCCTCTCCTTTCCTCACAGTCATGGTGGAAGCTAAGAACTAGAGGAAGGTATATTAATTAGCCCCCCTCAACTTAAATTAAATGAAATTTAACAGACTATCAAAAAAAAAAAATTGAAATTTAACAAAAATTGTTTGTTTTTTTTTGGTTAAATAAGAAATTTGTTTGATAGGTCGGTAAAATTTTAAAAATATCTAAATCAGTTTTTTAATTTTTTTATTCTTAATCTAAATATTTCATTGACTTCGTTCATGTTTTTTTTTAATTCACTAAGCTATTGGACGAAAAAAAAATAGATATTTAATGTTTTACTAGTTAGAAAATTCAATTTTATATTTAATAAATTCATTGATTTTAAAACAAGAACATGCAAAAGATTTATTAGATACAAACCCTATCCTTTTAGAAGTTCAAAAACTAAGACAACTGTATTACTATTTGATTTTTTAAAAAATAAACTTATAAATACTTGTAGTAGTTATGAGTTTTCTTGTTATATTAAGGAAATTTTGAAAACTAAAAAAATAATTTTTAAAACTTATTTTTGTTGGTTAAATTTGACTAAGAGTTCAAATGTTTACTTAAAATCAGATGCAATTCAGGATAAAGAAATGATGAAAAAATAAACACAATTATAAACAAACCAAAAACACAAAATCAAAGGAAGTCTAAATTTTGTAAGTTATCTTAAGTTAAATTACAAATTTAGCTAGAGAAAGTTAAAATTTAGGCGATATAATTTTAAATAATAGATTTAGTATTATAGTTTGATAAAAAAAATTAGGAACTATTCATGATCAAACTATCAAGTCAAACTATAAGAATTATGGGGACTAAATTTGCCATATAACCTCTATGCTTATTTTCTTTGTTGGGGTTTGGCTTGAATCTTTGATGTGTCTACTCCTAATTGACTTCACAGTTAAAACTAGCTGTCTATTCCACTATCATGCACGTGCCAACATGTGATTATTTGAGAAATTTTAACCCCATTTTATTCTTAACTAAAAAAAATAAAACAGAAAACATTACATTCAGAATTGACAAATTACAAATTTAATATTACACAGACAAAGCAAATTCCATCTCTCAAAAGATTCATTCATATACTTCATTTCATATCATTCAATCCAAAATATCTCTCTCTTTATCTTTTTGGTCTGTACTGTGAGAAGGTAGGAATCCACTGTGCTTTAACGCACCTGGTTTTCGGTAAGCCCTCATGATTTCCCGTTGATCTTGAGCCACTCATCCAACTGCATTGGAGAAAGTGATTAATAATTCATGAAATTTCTAAACAGAATCAGAATCAGAACACATGGAAATTTACTGTTTAAAGTTTGTTATGATTCAACTGCTTATAGAAATGGAAATTTTGGCCGGAAAAATGGAAGTGTGATTTGATTGACTGTCAAACTGACCGGAAAAAGAGTAACGAAATACTGGTGGTGTTTTTTTTTTCTCTTTTCTTAGCTTCTGACGGCCAACAGTGAAGGAATCGCGTTCAAATCCGGCGTGGGATTGTTCTCTGAAGCTTGTCGGATTATCGACCGTTTTCGATCCTTTGAATTCGACGGCTTGAATGCTCTCATCGGACTTGCAAATGCCCATGTCCAGGTCCTGCTACGGCCACCGCTTATTAGCGGCCCCGCCGCTGCCGGAGTTGGTTTTCTGTTGAGCTCGTCGGCGGAAGATGAAACTAAGTACGATGACGAAGATGAAGAGGAGGAGGATGAAGTCATCATGAATCCGCTGAATAAACCGCCGCATTTTACTCTTTCTTTGATACAGTGGTGGTCGACGCCGGCGCTGTTGCGGTGGCCGGAGTTTGCACCGGCAGCAACCTTCGACGACTTGCTTTCTCTCTGAGACTCGACTCGCCGGAGAGTACAGTCGCCGAAACCAGTAGAGATTCTTTCAAAAAAGTCGCCGGAAAAGCTCCGGCTGCCGCAGCCGACGGATCTGGATCTCGAAACCTTCCGTTCAAACGATGTCGTGTGGCTGTTAGGGCTCTCGTCTTCCTCTAAGATGGTGCCGTTTGTTCCCAAATTACCACCGGTGCCGGTGCCCTTACTGTTATTACTCTCCATTTTCCTCGGCGCGTGAGATTTGGACGCCGACGGAGCGTGATAGTAGAGAAATGACCAAAAACCCCCTCGCTTCCTAGGGCTGAAATCGCCGCCGTCGTCGCCGTCGACCAGAAACTGCCCTCTCCTCGGCGCCGTCGTGGACTTACTCCTCTTAAAAACGACGTCGTTATTTCGATTATACTCAGCGCCAACCGTAACCACTTTCTTCTTCTTTCTAGCCAACAAAAAAGGGATTCGGGCCCGCCGCGTATCATGATAATGACAATCAACGCCATTAACATTGAAATTGACAGTTTTCGAAGCAGAGCCGCCGATCGAAATCGCACTCGACGATAACGACGACGGAGCACCACCTCCACCGGCACCACCACTTCCGGCATTAACATTACTCTCAGATCCAATCGAAGGAGAAGAAGGAGAAGAAGACGAACCGCGAATCGGAAGAGGAAGAGAAGACGAAACCAGCTTCCCGAGCTTCTCCTGAAGACAGAAGGCGCAGATTCCGCCGGGATTGGTTCGGTAAGGATGGTCGCTGCATTGCATTCCGTCGGACATGTCGTCGTCCAAGCCAACGCCAACCTTGCCGCCTCCGCCGCCGCCGGCAGGGAGTGGAGCTTTGATCGCGTCGATCTTCATCATAGTTATTGGAATAAAATCAGACGTAACGTCTCAAATGGGAAATTGCAGAGAGTGAGAGAGAGAAATGGAGGTTGAAGAAGAAGAAGACAAATGAAGAAGAAGAAAGGGAAGAGTAAAAGAATGGGGAAAAAAGAAATAGAGGGAAATGCATTGAAGTAAGGGAGAAATGTGGGGATGAGACTGCAAACGAATTGACGAGAGACTTCACAGTAGCACGTGGAATACTGACTCTTCTCAATGCCTCTTTTTTTTCCTCCTTTTTTTTTTTTCCTCTTTTCGATATGTGATAATAAATTATTAATGATAATATATATGTGTGTTTTTCTTCTTTTTTTTTTTTTTTTTTTGTCTTCTAAATCTCTAACTTTGAGGGTTGAGATATTAAATATATGGAAATTCATATATTTGGGTTAGATTAGAGGTATTAAAGGTAGAGAATAGAGATGTTCATTTTCTCTGTGGGTCGGGAAGAAATTTTCCGTTGGCTAAACGCAGACGGAGATGGGAATACATTCTCTGACCCCGCTCCCGCTCCCCGTCCCGATTAATTTATTTAACTTTAAATATATATATATTTTTATACATTTAATAAATCATAAGTCTAAATTTTATTAAATATAATTTTATTTTTTAAAAAAAATTGAAAAAAATGTCTTTTAACTAAAAATCCCTAAAGAATAATTAACCATTTAAATACAAATTTTCAAAAAAAAAAATTAGTTAATACAATTTTAAAAAATAAAAATATAAACGGATAATTTTTCCTCGCGGGGAACCTGATCCCCACAAATTCCCCGCGAGAATCTCCGCCCCGTTCCCTGCGAAATTAAATGGGGAATTTCGCGGGGAGGGGGAATGAAATAGGGGACGGGGACGGGGAGCCATTCCCCGACCCCGCCCCGTGGACATCTCTAATTAAATGATTGAAAAGATTACACAAATTACTCTTCAACCATGTAATTTGCTATAATCACAATGTTGAATTTTTAATTTCACCTGCCAATCTTTTAAACTTTATTATGGGTTGTAATCCCACTCTTTTAAATTGACACATCATTGTTCTATACTTTGTTTAGTTTTGCAATTAGCTATTTTTTTAAATAAAAAAAAAAAAGTCTAATAGCAACACTTGATAAATTATATAGGACTTTTTCTTATTATTATTGTTAATGTAATTAAAGATCATTGGATAATGTAGATGGGATGATTTACGTTTGCATAAAAAAATAAGTCCAATTTTTACCTTCGATACATTAAAAAAAAAAAGTCTCAAATGATATTTTAGTAACTATATATAGATCTATTTTTGTAGTTCAAAAACATTTTAGGGATGTGGTTTTAAGTATGTGAAGTTCATAAGTCATACTTCGTGCCAATTAAATTATATTTTTGTTGGCATAAAAGATTATTTTATAGACATATTTACCATACATTTAAAACATATCACGATAATGTGGTTTTTAGAAGAAAAAAAAATTATCAATGCTTTTGTTAATGAATAAGTTGGGTTGATTTTTATGTTATATTAAGAATATAATGATTTAATGATACTTTTTTGTTTTGGTCAACGTGAGCATAGTTAACTAATGAATCTCCACCCCCAACCCACATTATTGAAGAAAAAAAAAACTTTTATTGGTAAAATTTAGGGCCTGTTTGGTTAGCAATCCGAATTCTGTTTTATGTTTTCAGATTCACTGAATTCAGTGAATACGCGTTTAGTGACGTGTTTTAAAAATCGCTTTGATTTTGTGATCCAAATAGTAGAAATTCTGAAAACAACATTTTTATGTTTTCATTGTATCCAGATTCTGAATTTGAAATTTTAAAATGCAGAATTATATTAAACAAAGATAAATATCTTAGTAAATATAATATTTCATGTTTATAAACTTAATTTAATTTTGTTAAATTAAAATAGCTATAATATAATATATAATATATTATAAAATATAAAATATTATATTATATTATAAAATAATAATAATATAAAATTTATAAAAAAATAACATGTTCATAAATTAATTAATAATGTCTTATATTCAACCTAATATTTAGTTTTGGAATTACAACTAATTTTATGATATATAAATATATTATAGAACACACTTTAAACTTCTGTTTAAAATGGAATCAAATTTCTAAATCTGCTACCAAACACATATATGAAAACATGAAATACAACTCTGTTTTCATTGAATCCCTTGTTTTCAAATTTCTGTTTTTGGATTGTCAACCAAACAGGCCCTTAACAATCTTTTTAAAAATAAAATTACTTAATTGAGTTTTCTTTTGGGTACATTAATTGAGATAAAATTACACATATAGATTTAAGAATTGTCTACCGTAAGAGATTGTTTTAATGTAGTTTGGCCATAATTATAAATTTAAATAAACTTATTTTATATTTTTATTGTAATTATTTTAAGTATAGTATAAGAATATTGACATGAGTTGATGGACAAATTATTTAATGAGACCGCCACAATGTGGCTACCCTCATAATAACCGTTCGATATGGAACCAATAATTTATATGTCTCTCATATCCTTTGGTTATAAATTCGAGGTACTTCTCTCTCTCCATTCAACGGTGAAAAATTGTCGGTTACATTGTGACAGGCTCACCGAATAATTTCTCGAGTTGATGAGGGTTAGAGTAAGAATAGGACAGGACGAAGAGGTTGCTTTGACGTGGCCCAATACAGTAGATTTAACATTGGATCATGTAGCTTTAATTAGCTCAAAAACATCAAAGAAAAACAAATTTATATAATCCCTACATTTAAATTGATTTATAAGTTCTAACCCAATATTACAACTCATTTTTTATTACTATTTTTTTTTTTTGTGTTTAGTTTTTGAAAACAACGTTTTTTTTAGTACATCAATAATTGGGGTGGGAGAAATCGAACCTATGATCTCTTAGTTACGAGTCATACTTATCCTAGTTGAGTTATGCTCTTGTTAGCTTTGAAAACAAAGTTTACAAACATGCTTTCAATTATGAGTTTTTTTTGTTTGTTTTCTTTTTTAAATCTACATTTTACCTATGTTTTAAAATACAAATCAAGAGTTGAAAACTAACATTCAAATGTTGAGAATTCAGATGTGTACTTAAAAAAAGATGAAAATCGTCACAATCTCAAAAATTAAGAACCAAATGGTCGTCAAATGGTAGCCTACATTTTTTATCATTGAAGTTTGAAGTTAGTTTCAATTTGTTCCCTAAATTTTCAAACTTTACCTTTGTTTTTCTTGAGATTTTAAAAATATCAAGTCCATAAGGTTTGGATATGTCTCTTAACTGAAATATGGAATAACTTGATTTCTTTTCATTTATTTTTTAGCTCAACAATATTTGACTTATTGATTAATCGCACATGTCAATTACCGTTAAGTTATGAGATATATATTATTGACCAAAATTATAGATATTTGAATATTTTTACTAAACTAAAAAAAAAAAGAGAAAAAGTTTTCAAATAAACTAATAATCTAAAATTGAATTTAAAAAAATAAAATTAAAAAATCAAAGCAAATACTAAAAAAAATTAAATAAAAACAGGTTTCTGATTCTGACTTGGTCAAAGGCAAGTGTTTTATTTATCTTAAAGAAGAAGTCGTCTAAAGCCAAAATGGAGCTAATTAAAATATTTGCACATTTCTGCTACGTTTCCCCCAAAGCCCAGCATCCTATGGAGAATGCCAATTTTCCAATTCCCCTTTCATTTTTTATTCATACGTGTCCATTTTTAATTGCTTATCTTTTAGATCCAATTTATTACATTGGACCACTCTCTCCAAACTACTCCACGTGTCATCTGTTTTTGTTTTATATTTTTTTTATGTTAAACAAATAATTTTGTTTTTTGTTTTCTTTTTTACTTCGTGCCGTTGGCTTATATTAATAATATTCCTTTTATTTATTTATCTGTTTTTGTATAATGTCTCGATTTCATTTTACCATTTATTTTTTGATTAAATATTTTATCATTGGTGAGTTTTGTTATTGACAAGTTGCATTAGGCAACGTCTTATACTGTCATTTAGAGTATAATTGAGGGGAGGATATGCATTACTTTTATTGGTTGGTACAACAAATATGAGACGGGATTTCAACCTTCGATCTCGTAAAAAAAATACATGTAAATTTATCGATGAGTTGTGTTCGCGTTGATAATATTTATTTATGTTAAAAGCAAACTATTCACTAACCAAATAAGAAAAACTAACTTCAATAGTCACTTTATTCTTCCAACACCCTACCATAAAGAAGAAAAAAAAAACGCCAAAACCAACAATATTCGATATCATATGTTTTCCAAGCAAGATTAGGAGCTGCACGATTATTGTTTCGAGGGGAGAAAGAGGAAGAGATGCCTCCCAATGACGACATAAGTACTTGAATCTCGTCTATCACAATTTTAATCTCGGTGATATCAAGGACTTATTTGTTAAACCTCATTTGTATTATGTTAAATGATAATGCCTTGAGAAGACAATATCATGTGATTTGAAACACTGATAATTCTTTCAAGTATAGCATTTGCCTCTCTAGTTTTGATTTACTCATTTTTTTAAATATTGAGCGTAGATAGGAGACACGAGGGAGTCGCGCCCAACCTATCCCGCTACAGTTCCAAACATAATTTCAAAAAGCATTGGTGTTCAATTTCTAACCGTTTGCATAAGGGGGCATCCTATGGTATGACTCACTTTCATATTATTTATTTCATTCTATGAAATTAGAGATTTTTTTTTTTTTTTGTTGGCACAATGTCTAAAATTGTTGTGATTTTTGCTTGATTCAACATGAGGGTAGAGAATTCAACAACTCGTGGGGATGTATGTGCCAACTTAATTAGCCAATTATGATTGTAATTAAGGTCTGACAAAAATATTTGACACGCGCATCACTCAATTTATGAAGATATTGGTAGCCTCTTTTATTAGTGAAAGGAAAATTTCATTCCGCCACACATGACCTTTAACTATACTTCATCATACAGAGTGAATGTTCAAATATTTGTCTCACACTTGTCGTACTAAACATAAAAAAAAAAAAATTATCCCTCGCTTGAATGGTAATATTGGAAGAGAACATAAGTCGAGTTGATTTTAAAAGTTTGTAAATTCAAGTACGAGCTAGTGGATAAGACATCCGTCATTGTTCTCAAGTCATCCCAAACTATGAAAAAAAAGTTCAATAATTGAATATATTGAATATACAAATCAAATAAACACATCTTTTAAGAAAGTTATAGATTCAGTAAATACATTTGTTGCGAATACGAGCATAGATCAATGGATAATATACCAATTATCATTCTAAAGAAGTGAAGTTTGATATGATTCTACTAAATCAAGTTTACAAAATTACTAAATATATAAATTATACTAACTCGATTTACATAAAATGTATTTTAAACTACGAATTTAGTCCACATGATTTGATAAAACTCATCAATAGTCCACCTCCTATGAGAATTTAGTACATGGCAATTAGCTATCATGTCACGTACCAAATTTTTTACTTTCAAAACTATGAAAAAGCTGAATTATAATCTTATAAAATATAACAATTTTTGTAATTTAACCTAAAATTTAATGTATGAAACCCATCTCTCGAATCATAGATGTATGGAAAATCACTCTTTCAAACAAACTATATAAATTTAAGATTTTCAACTTTAAAACAATAAGAACTAAGCCAAAAAAAAATATCCTCTATATTTTTAGCAGTATAGTTGTGGCCCATGACACATAGGATGGGCAATTTAATTATAAAAATGGAAGGGAAAAAAAACCACTCCTTTTTCAAACATCACGCTTTCCCAATTAATACGAAGGAAGGAAGGAAAATAAATAATATAAAAAGTAATTATTATTTTTCCTGGGAAATTGATTCCCGGTATTCTAATTTCCACCGTTGGATCAACATCACATCGAGATTTTCGCTCAGTTTGTCTTTTAATTCGGCTGCGGAGCGTGGTGCCCCTCCACTCCACGGTTGGGTTGGACTTGGATTTACTATTTATTTATTTTAATCATTTCGTTTTTTTCCCAAGGTAAAATATACCTATCACCCCCTAATCTCGTAGGGAATTATTATTATGGTTGTTAATATTTTTTTATAATAAATTAAAGTATACATGTTAAATTTTGATAAATTAAAGGTGATGTCTCATTAAATTATTTTTTTATCACTCGAGAAAAATATGAATTTTGATTATCAACATATTAAATTTCACGTGTCAAATTACAAATAACATATGATAACATGCCCACGTTTGAAAGAAATTTATTTGTGATAATTGGAAGTCGGAAATTTGCTCTTCTATATTCGAGGTACCTATGTGCTACTCAAAGTTCGACTCAAGAGATATCAATTTTGTTTTATTTATTAAGCTTACATGAGAGTTCAAACTTGAGACCAAGAGACCCCACACCCTTACCAACAGAACCAACGTATTTGTTTAAAAATAATAATTTAACTGTGTCTCAACTTTTTGTTAACAAATTTTATTTTGTGTGTTCTTTTTTTCTGGTGAAAAAAATACTTACTTTTGAATTTAATATAGATAAAATAAAAAATTGTCAACCTTAGCACAACTCAATTGGTTGAGGCATATTGATGCAACGTACTTGAGACGAGACAAAATCCATGATTAGGGTAGGGAGATTCATCCCAAGATTTAGAGAAAACTCTTCAAGAACAAAAATTTTATTTTAAAATGATATTGAAAAGCCCCATTACAACCCTAACCATGGTTCTTTATAGCCTCACAAAACAATAACCAAACAACTAATTACATTTGTACATATTAATTAAGAATAGTCCATCTAACATTAACAACTAAACTAATATTGTCAAAGTGAGCATATTTCAACGGTAGTTAAATGTATCTTCAACTAAGAGGTCAAAGTTTTAAATCCTCATTTGTTGAATTAAGAAAAAAAACTAAACTTATTTACTAAATTAAGTTAATCATCACATATATTCTCCATCAAAATGTAGAGGTTCTAATCCCCCACTTCATATGTATTTTTTATATACGAGTTGTTTGGGGCGTTGAGTGGGTTATAACAGAGGTTTATAATAATCTGTGGGTTATTATGATATGTGTAATTAGATAATATTATTTAAAATTAAGAGTAGTATAGTATAGAGTTATAATAGTTTGTGTTTCGGTGCAGAGTATTCCACGGATAATAATTTTATGCCGTGGAACCGATAAAAAGAGAGTTGGATTTTATAATTTTAAAAGATTCTTAAAGAGAAATTATCTAAAATATTAGAAAAATTTTAGTATATTTAGCCAAGTAAATTTACAGAAACTGATGGGACGAGAATTGGCCCGTCAGGAATCTTAATAAGGCCCAAAGTTGAAGAGTAAGTTTATAAGCCGGCCCATTTTTAGTATATTTAGCCAAGTAAATTTACAGAAACTGATGGGGCGAGAATTGGCCCATCAGGAATATTAATCAGGCCCAAAGTTGAAGAGTAAGTTTATAAACCGGCCCATATACGGCGAGTATGGCCCAGGAAATGATGTAATGGGCTCAATTCTGAGCTCAATTATGCTTGAGACGAGTACTACCAGTATCCTTCACAGGCTTGGGTTCTGCGAACTCGCACCAGGTTAGGCGCCACTGATTCTCGCATCAGACATCTCCCGCTGCTTCAGCTCCGTCCTGGTGCTAATCGGAATCGGAGCTCTGTCGGAGAACCGACTGTTCTCTGGCTGGATACGGTGAAGAAGATGCCAGGCCCCGCCTTAGAGATGGAGCCAGTAGAACCACAGTCATTGAAGAAGCTTAGCTTCAAATCTCTCAAAAGAGCCCTAGACCTTTTCTCTCCGGTCCACGGCCATGTCGCTCCTCTCGATCCCGAGAGGTATGCTTACTTATGGTTTTAGTTCGTTTCTCAGCTTCGCAGTTTTTTAAGTTTACCGTAAAAGTTCATTGTGCGTGTCTTGTTTGTTGATTTTTGCTTTGTCAGTAGCTTATTTCTTCATTTAATTTCTGAATGCAGTAAAAGAATTCGCATCAGTCATAAGGTTAGTGAACTTCTTGCTCACAAGATTTTGAGCCATTGAATACGAACAGCGTTTGGAATACTCGGATGTTCTTTTAAGCTGCATTTTTTATACTTTGTTTATCCATTGATAGATAAGCGTTGAGTACGGAGGATTAAATAACACCAGCACTAAGCCTACTGGCCAGGCAAGTTCCGCTCCTGACAGCAGTCTTGGAACTCCAGCGCCTTCCAATGCCCTCGCTCTTCCTGGTATGCACAATCTGTTAAAATTTTCCTTTTAATCCTATATTTTATCATTGAATAGACTAGTTCATCTGTAATTCTATCTATCCTGAACTTCGATGGCCGGATTCCTTGATATGGGTTAGGTTTTCTCTGTAATAGGTTTGGCAGGAAATGGAATCCACATCACTTAAGCTATGATTCTGATATTTTAAACTCTAAGCCCAAAGGACCAATACACGCACACACGCACACTAAGATCCTAACTACCTGCGGAGGTGGCCTGATGGCCGCTTAGTTACTAACGGTTAAATCACCACTCAACTTAGCTAATGGATAATGTTAAATTTAATTATATCTAACACTTTAACAGTTTCCTCATTTATGAGTTCGAAAATTTTTAGAAAGCCCAACATGTGGAAATCAATATTAATTTAGAAGGAAATTACTTGAAGGGTTTCTGTAAATTTTTAGAAGGCCCAACATGTAGAAATCAATATTAATTGAGGAAATTACATTTCTGTTGAATCACCCCCACCCAACCCAAAAGCTTAAGCTGATCGATTATGGTAAATTTAATTATATCAACACTTTAACACTACAAATCAACTCTAACTAACTATCCTCAATTCTCTACTAAATCAAGAGATTAGATGATTGAAATTATAACTGGTGATCTTTTTTTTTTTTTTGGTATAAGAAACAATTTTATTGATAAATGAAATGGAGTGAACTCTGAGCACCCATAGGTGAATTACAAGAAAGAACGCCAATTTGAAAAAAAAAACGATAAACTATAAAGGCCACAAGATGGTAGAGATTTGCACCACAAATAAACAATAGAAAGAACATGGTCCATAAAACGTTCAAAAGTATAAGAAGCATCCCTAAATAGGCGACCATTTCTCTCCATCCAAAGATTCCGTAGAAAAACACGAACAAAGGCCAACCATAGAGTCCTCTTTGTTCCTTCAAAAGGATGGCCCACCAAGACAGAGGAAAGGAAATCGATGATATTTTTTGGTAGAGCCGTAGACCAACCAAAAGCATCCAAAAGACACCACCAAAACCTCTAAGCAAAAGAACAATGGACAAACAGATGACACGTTGTCTCTGAATCCAATCCACACATGATACACCAAGAAGGAGAAAGACTCATATAAGGCATTCGTCTTTGCAACATATCAGCAGTATTAATAGCTTCCAAGATAAGCTCCCAAAAGAAAATCTTTATCTTCTTGGGATACTGATCCTTCCAAATAATAGAGTAAAGATCACTTAATATCAAATTTCCAGAGCTCAACAAACAAGTAGTAAGAGACTTAACAGAAAAGCATCCAGAAGGCTCCAAAGGCCAAGTCCAGGAATCAACACCCTCTGATAGCCTAATATGAGAAAGCAATTGAGAAAGGCATGCCCAATCACTGGTTTCCAAATCTGTTAAGTTCCTGCGAAACTTTAGATCCCAAGAAGAATTTGTGAAATTCCACTAACCAGCCACCGAGGAATCAGGATGCATAGTAAGCCGAAAGAGACGTGGGAAAACAACATCAAGAGAGCCACAACTGAGCCAAGAGTCAGTTCAAAAAGCAGTAGCAGATCCATTTCCAATACGCCTAATAGATCGCGATTTAACCAGGTCCCGAACAGAACAAATATGTTTTCAAGGCGATTTATGAGAGGTATGCCTAATTGGTAAAGGCCAACCATCAGTTTGCATCTCCCCATAGTATTTAGCAACAACAAACTTTCGCCAAAGAGATTCTGGTTCTTGTGTGAACCGCCAAATCCATTTAGCCAATAGGGTTGAATTCCGATGGCCAAAATTGCCAATGCCAAGACCGCCCATTAGATTAGGAAGTTGTGTTGTTGCCCAATTAACATTATGAACTCCGCCATCAAACCTTGAACCTTCCCAAAAAAAATCACGAACAGTCTTATTCAAGACCTTAATAATCTTTGAAGGCAATTTAAATAAGGACATATAGTAGGTAGGCATACTGGACAAAGTGGCTTGAATCAAAGTATGTCTCCCCCCTTTTGAGATGAAAGCATATTTCCGCTATGAAGCTTCACAGCAAACGTTCAATTCATCAAGTTTGCCAAAAGGAAATAGTTTTTTAATTTCCTCCCAAAGGCAATCCAAGGTAAGTGCTTGGCCAAAATCCCTGCTTACAACCAAAAGTCGACAAGATCCACCCCATCTCAGAATCATCGACGTTAATTCCTAAAATCTCACTCTTTGCCAAATTAACTTTCAACCCAGAAGTTTGCTCAAAGATCTTAACCACTTGAAAAAGATGGTTCAATGCAATTCTATTGGAAGTAGAAAAGAGCAAGATGTCGTCCGCGAATTGTAAATGGTTTAAATAAAATGATGATGTACCCACAGGATGAGTTGATATATGACCCAAACTAGCGCTATGAGCCATTAGTCGACTTAAGCAATCAGAGACCAATATAAAAAGGAAAGGGGATAAAGGATCACCTTGTCAAATTCCACGAGTAGGAAAGATTTTCTCACGTGGTCGCCCATTGATAATAATAGAGTAATTAGCGCTAGAAAGACAACCTCGAATCCATTTCCTCCATAAGACCCCAAAGCCCTTTGCACATAAAACCGCATCTAAAATTGCCAATCCATCAGTATCAAAAGCTTTTTCTAAATCCAGCCACAACCACACCACACGAAGGCTACGAAGGCTCCAATCTTCAATCAATTCATTGGCCATTAATGAGGCATCGATGATCTCGCTTTGTGCTACAAAAAAGCAAGTTGATTTTCAAAGAATGATGGAAGCAAGAACCAACTTCAACCGATTAGATAGAACTCGTGCAACAATTTTATAAACACAAGAGATAAGGCTAATCGGTCGAAAATCATTTACCGAAACTCCGATGCAAGCTTTTTGGGGATTAAGCAAATATATGTCTCATTCATAGATGCGTTGATAATCCCAGAAGAGTAAAAATCATGAATCATGATGAGTAAATCGGTTTTGATGACATCCCAAAAAAACTTGAAAAATTCAGATGTAAAACCATCAGGACCTGGTGATTTACAAGAGCCCAAAAAAAAAAAACCGCTTGACGAACTTCCTCCTCTGTGAAGACACGTTCTAAACCAATGGCCTGATCTGTAGATATAGGACTCCAATCAATATTTGTTGGAAGGAAACGAAGGCTGGCATCTTTCTTGAACAAATTCGAATAAAAATCAATAAACTCGTGCTCAATATCATTTTCTGTTACGAGACTGACCCCATTCCTGGAAAGAACTTCAGTAATCGAATTCTTTCGTTTCCTTGCCGCCAAAATTCTATGGAAGAATTTAGTGTTCTCATCACCCTCCTTAAGCCATTTCAATTTGCACCTTTGCCTCCAATATAAATGATCTTGAGCTGTCAAAGTCTCAATATGTTCACGAAGAAAGCGGCGAGTCTCAACTTGTTCTGTTGTTAAAGGTGTACTATCCTCCAGATTATCCAAAACATTCAGTTGAGAAACAAGAGATTGTAAATGTGTCGACTCAAAACGATGAGACTTACTTCATTGCTTCAAAAAGATTTTAAGGCCTTTCAATTTCATCATTAAGCCGTGTCCTGCCCAACCAACCAAAGGATTCTGATTCCACCAATCAGATACATCATCACGAATCGATTTAATTTGCAACCACGAATTCTTAAAACGAAACGGACAAGGACCCCAATTAATATTACCAAAAGAAAGGGCAAGTGGATAATGATCTGAAGTAACTCTATCCAATCTTCTAAGAGAAGCCGAGCCAAATTTATTTGTACAACCATCAGTAATAAGAAACCTATCCAAAAGAGATAAGTATTGTGTAGGACCAAAACTCGACCAAGTGAAATTACCATTTTGCATAGGAACATCAAGCAAATTATAGTTGGAAATCCATTGATTGAACATGTTCATACTCCGACTAATAGAGGGATCGTGCGACTTCTCCCAAAGATCGACGAGTGACATTGAAGTCCCCCCCAATAATCCAACAATTGCCACCCAAACCCGCCAAATCATCTAATTCTCTCCAGTAGTCATCATAAAACCCGTTTCTAGAAGGACCATACACTGATGTAAGCCAAAAAGAAAACCCATCAGTAAAAAAAACATTAATAGAAAGAGTGTACGAACCCTATATCACTTCCTTAATCGAGAAGTCTGGCTCACTCCAAAGAATTAAGATTCTGCCCGCAGAATTAACAACATCAAGAGAAGTCCAGCCAATATGTGATGAACTCCAAATATTCTTTATCAGATGGTGACTTATAGAAGCTAACTTGGTCTCTTGCAAAAGAACAATCCCCGGGCTATGCTTTAAGATAGACTGCTTGATCAGTGATTGTTTTTTCCAAGAGCCAAGACCCCGAACATTCCGAGTCAAGAATTTCATCTAACAACAGAAGGTCCCTCCAATAATGCCAAAGTGGCAGATTTGTCATAATGGATGGTGGATTTTAAGTTCTGTAACTCCCTTTGTAATTTATTCCTTTTTCCATTTGTTGTATATACCTTTTTAGGCTTCATAGGTGAAGGGGGTAGCGGCGGGATTGGCATAATACATAAATCATGTTGGGTAAGGAATTGTGCAATGTCCCTTAATTCAAAAGGATAAGAGGCCGAAGGCTGGTGTGCACCTGGGGAAATCGGTTTAATGGGAGATGAGAATTGAGTCGGTTCCGTCCGTATAGTCTGTGGGTTAATGTCAATCGGTTGAGGATTAATATCTTCTGGAACAGGCGGTAAAAGATCTAAGGGGAGGGTAGTTTCAGGGGAGGGGTTATCACAAAAAATTGCCAAATCAAAAGGTGCCGCCTGAAATTCAGATAAATGGCTCGATTTGTATGAGTTTGGGCTAGACAAATAAGCTTCTGTATCTGATGCATTAAAGGGCACAAAAGAATTCATATTTGCGGCTGATCTTTCAAACAATTATCACTAATAATTTGGTTAAATGACTGAAATCATAACTGGTGATCTTCCAAACAATTATCAGTAGTAATTTGTTTATTGGGTTGGGTGGATCTCTCTGCAATGCAGGTCCGGATGATTCTAGAGATGCTAAGGCTGTGGCACAAAATGCTCTTGTTATTGGTCCAACCGTGCAACCAAGTGCACAGTAAGTTCGCTCTCTCACTTTCTTTCTCCACGTGGAATGGTGCATACTGAAGTAGAATATATATATAGTGAAAAATGAATTGACGTTCCTGTTCCTTCCATCTGCTGGGTTGGATTGTTGCTAATCTTTCTATTTTATCTTTTATTTTCAGAAATGATGGTGCTCTCCCGGGAAGAAGCTCAGCTATCATAACTGCATCTAGTTCATCTGAAAGGTTTTTAAAACCTATGTACATCTTTTTAATACCTGACATTTATGTTAGTGACGGAGGAATTACATGCAGTGGGCTCTTTGATGTATGAAATTTAACTATGGATAGCTGCTCTAGTTGGAGTTTTTAGTATTTTCTGCCTTCCTTTCCTATGTTTCAGTGGTTAGAGGCCTGTGGTTGACAGAATGTGTTCAATTTAGTCAAATTGGAGTGGGTTTTCACATACCTCACTGTTTGATGTTTAATCTGATACTGGCTTAGGGGACTTAGTTGTCGAGACATCCAGCATTTGCATGACACATAGAAAGTACTTCAATTTTTTATTCTATATTTCACATTCTTCTTCTTCTTCTTCTTCTTCTTCTTATTATTATTATTATTCAATATCTTGAATGACTGTTTGGCTTACCTAAATTCATCCCTCAAAATCCTGATGCATTCTCCCCAGTATTGGCTTTTAAGCCTGCACTTCTTTTTCACTCATTTTTACAGTTTTTGTGGGGTTTTCCTGATAGAGTTTGGCTTTTGATCATATAGGATGTCGACATCTGCAATTATGGAGAGAATTCCAAGCAAGTGGCCACGTCCAGTTTGGCATGCTCCATGGAGAAATTATAGGGTTAGTTTAATTTAGTGTAGTATATATTCTTTTTGTTCTTTGTTTTTAGAATTGTGGATATTGTCAATGTTTCAGCCTTTATTTGTACTTTCCTACCTAAGAAACTACAATGGAAAGAAGAGCCTTTCAAGTGTTAATAACATATAGAAGTCTTAATCTGGTCCCATTGAACTTGAATCTTGGCATCCAATATTCCATAATTTAACAGGTGAATATCATAATTTTAAGGATATTAAGCTTAAGCTTGCTTTTCTGGAGTCATGGTTGAAAGTAACATTGGGAGTGGAGTTAGCAAGTACACTATATTTTGAAAAACATTCATTAGATGGAAATAACAGATGAGTAACTGAACTTGCGACTACATATCAAAGTGTCAATTTCTATGCTTCTCTTTGTTGACTTCCTTATTGCTCATTTAACATGTCAAAGCTCCATGTCATATGAATTTTTAATGTATCTTTCTATCTGTTACTTCCTGCTCTTAAACCATCAACATTTATCTTTTGATGTATAGGTTATAAGTGGTCACTTAGGGTGGGTAAGGTCTGTTGCATTTGATCCCAGTAACACATGGTTTTGTACTGGTTCAGCAGATCGCACAATCAAGGTATTTATTTTTAAAATTATCTAATATTGCATGAATTCCATTTTGGTTTGTCACAGGGCCATTTATAGCTTCCATAGGTTTTGCCCTTTGATAACTGTCATTATCTTTGAATTTTCCTCATCAGATGAAAATCAAAGTATCATTTATTTGTGATAATTGTAGGTACGTGTTTCATCTTCCTAGAATAGTTTGACACAATAAACCCAAAGATTAGTTTATGTATGGTTGTGGAAAGAAATGTATGGACCAAGATTTTTGGGGAAAATGTTTTTGTAAATATCATATAGTATCAAGAATTAGTAGTGGAATTGTTTTCTGTCCATGTATTTATAGGAATCAAAGACCTTCCGTTGAAATCAAAGTATTAAAGAAGTGTTGATGAGATATCCAATTATCCACCCAAGCTAGAAGTAGAACCATGGAATACAAAAGGACTCACCTCTTGGTCAAAAGATACTAATATCTTGATAATTTATAATGTCTTACGCACCCTACGAAAGGCTTTTCAATTTACCTCTAACCACACCACTAGCAAAAACTTGTAGTAGAAAGGCTTTTCAATTCAACAATCTGCCTCTGCAATTTATCCATCAGAGGGCATCATGGAAATAAGTGATTGGGATCCTTATTATCC
Source organism: Trichosanthes cucumerina (assembly GCA_036507285.1). NCBI lineage: Eukaryota > Viridiplantae > Streptophyta > Magnoliopsida > Cucurbitales > Cucurbitaceae > Trichosanthes > Trichosanthes cucumerina. The sequence continues at coordinate 79,305,343 of CM071840.1, read as the reverse complement.
TTCTTACAAAGCCACCAAGCTGGGGAAAAAGCAAACTGAGGGATGTTGCTTAATCCTATTTCATGCTATATCTAATCTGCTTCTCCTTTGGCCTTTCAACCTCAGTCAAAATTTTCTTGGATATTCATGTTGCATTTGGACCTGAGGTCTTTTGGGCATGGTAGTACTTGAATTTTTAGGAAGAAATAACTTTATTAATTTTCTTATCTATATCTTGAATAAAAAACAAGGTCTTTTTATATAGAAGAAAGACATAATCCACAACTATCAATAATAAATATAAACACATAATACACAACTAATATTTCAAAACTATAAAGAAAATCCAACAGTATTGAAATCATTTTTAATGAAACTTCAGGCTACTAAGTGCTGTTGAATTGGTAGTTGGGCAATCTTGGATTCAGGGAACTTAAGGAGGTTTAAAGATTTTCTGTAGGTCAGAAAACCAAAGTAACTGAGGATAAATTTTACATAATTACTAGAAATATTGCTGCATTAACTGGAACTTGACATTGGAAGTTCAGTTATATTTTTTTCAATTTTGATCCATCAGATTTGGGATGTTGCTAGCGGAAAGTTAAAACTCACGTTGACAGGCCATATCGAGCAAATACGAGGTCAGTTTTCATTCATTTATATCTTGGTGTAATTAATTTTACCACGGCTTACTGCTTTTTTGGAGATATATCTAAAATGTGATTTTGTCACTAGGTCTTGCTGTCAGCAACAAGCATACCTACATGTTTTCAGCTGGTGATGACAAACAAGTTAAATGTTGGGATCTGGAACAGAATAAGGTTTAGATACTTTCTTTTCATTTATCTATAGGGAGTTCAATCTCTGATGTGAAATGGTGAAGAACAAAATTAATTTCTTTTCAGGTAATTCGATCTTACCATGGTCATCTGAGTGGTGTTTACTGTTTGGCCCTTCATCCAACAATCGATGTTTTGCTTACTGGAGGGCGTGATTCTGTCTGCCGGGTATCCAATTTTACCAGTTTTTTTTATCTATTATTTTGTGGCATTATTGAGGTGAGGTTCTTTTCTGGTGAGCATTACAAGACTTGGCATCTTTGTTCTAGGTATGGGACATTCGAAGCAAGATGCAAATTCATGCCCTCTCCGGGCATGATAACACAGTTTGCTCAGTTTTTACTCGGCCTACGGTATCCTTTTTCGCTTTTCTTTTTCCTTCAGATATTTTGATCCTATTAATTCCTTTTCAATAGACTTTTTACTCATGTAGTGTAGTACTGTAGTTCTTTTAGATGGATCATTTTTCTTTGTTTATGCATAACATTAGTGGCTCTTCTTCTCACTTGATGCCTCGCTTATTTCTACATGACCAGGCCCAGATATTCCATCTGTTATGGTTCTGGGATGATTACAACATTTTTTTAGTAGATAAGAAAAATGGTGCTGGAATTATTAGAACCGTGTTTCTTACTGTGTTTGCAGGATCCACAAGTTGTGACTGGCTCCCATGACACAACCATTAAGTTTTGGGACCTCAGATATGGTAATCTAATACATTTTATTACTATACCAATACCATTAAGTTTTTCCTTCATTTTCATACTTCATTACTGTGCTTGGCAGGAAAGACAATGACAACTCTGACATACCATAAAAAATCTGTTCGGGCAATGGCATTACATCCTAAAGAGTATGATATTGCAAACTAATAAAGCAACATTTTTCCGTATTCAACTTCCAATGTCACTGCTTTACATTTTTTTTTACTTTTTATCCCTTGCTTCCAGGCACAGTTTTGCATCTGCTTCAGCGGACAACATCAAGAAATTTAACCTCCCCAGGGGGGAGTTTGTGCATAATATGCTGTGAGTTCTATAGCAAGTTTGTGATGCATATAATTTGAACATATATTTGGAATTTTGTCTCGTTAATATATTGCTCATAATGTGCTGAATAACTCTGTTAATTCTAAAAACTAAGTCTATATGCGTGAATATATTAAAGGAAAACAAGAAAAAAAAACAACTTTTGGAAAACAGTTACCTAAATTTGTTCTCGCTGAACTTCTATTTTGAAAAGTAGAGCATCTTATCAAAAAAAGAAGAAAAACTATACCAAAAAAAAAAAAAAAAAGAAGAAGAAAAGAGCATGTTTGGTGAACTTTGACCACAGCTTTCACTTGGGTACTAGATGTTTGAGGATAACATATTCTATTGCTTCTAAGTTCTAGTTGTCTTAGATTTGTACGACACCCCATTTCCATTTCTAATCATGTAAGGACTCGGTTAATTTGACTGATTGCTTAAAAAAAATTGTGTGGAACCATTTAGTAGTTCTCAACTTTTGAGGTATGTGGGGCCGTGTTAAGTGATTTCAACCAATGGTAATAAGTGTGGAATTAAATTTTAAAAAAATGGGAGCAAAGGAAAAAAACCAAATTAAGTTATATATGATCTTCTTGTAAGGTTTTTTATTTGTCCATATCAAATAGTTGTTTATTAAACAAAGTTACTAGCTCTGCTACTATAGTATTGTTTAGGTCATCGTTAATTAGTCGTCATGCTAGAATTTGGAATATCTTCTGGAATTTTTGGGAGGTGTTGGTAATTACAGTGCCATTAAGATAATTTCAGGAACTGTCATCTTGTGCAATCTTTTTTATTTTTATATCTTTTTTTGCTCGACTTAAGAAGTCTTACTCCTTTTCCAACAAGTGATGGATCTATTTTCATGCATTACAAATGTATTAATTGCCTTATAAAAAAAATAGACATATATGTCCGTAGTGTACTGTGTAGTACAAACATTCATCAGATAATCAAAATGCATAATATCTCAATTCTCATGCCTCTATTTTGCTCAGATCTCAACAGAAGACTATAATCAATGCAATGGCCGTCAATGAGGAGGGTGTTATGGTGACTGGAGGTACAATTCTTTTTTCGTGACCGAATTTTGAAAGGAAATGTCGATGGATATAACTAAGTTCATCCTCTCTATTTATTGTTTTCCCCCAAAACAAATGAATATTTCCTTTTCAAATTTTCCGGGTTCCTTGGATCTATTCTTATTGATCCCGGACATGGCTGGAAATGGCTTTATTAAAGAATATAGAAAGGTTTAGACTTGTGAAGCTGCAATGAACAAAGTTTTTTTGATAGGGCCTTGTTAGTTAGAGCTAAATTATGAAGATAAAGCTACTAAAAGAAATTTAGAGCTTGTTATTTTCGTTCCTTTACATGATTAAGTCTACATTTTCTGATATTAAGACAACAATTTTTGTGCCATGAAGGTGACAATGGTAGTATGTGGTTCTGGGACTGGAAGAGTGGTCATAACTTTCAGCAATCGCAAACAATCGTGCAGCCTGGTATAAATATCTTCTTTTCCTTTCTTCCCCGATTCATTCGTTTTATCGAAAATTTTAAGTTGTCGAATCCTCTATTTCAGGCTCGCTGGATAGTGAAGCTGGTATCTATGCTCTCTCTTACGACATAACTGGTTCGAGGCTTGTTACTTGTGAAGCAGACAAGACCATTAAAATGTGGAAAGAGGATGAAAATGCTACCCCTGAAACTCATCCCCTCAACTTCAAGCCACCGAAAGATATCCGAAGATTCTAGACCTACGTTCCCGCCACGGTCAGTGATCTCTAATGCGATATTTCGGATCAATTTTCAAGATTTAGTATATGAGAATTTTGGCAGATTATGTTCAACTGCGGTGATGCTGATGCAAGACCTCAACATCTTGGATCTCCATGTTTTCTCCCAACTTAAGCTTATTGCTAGATACGTTTAATCTGTAAGTGGATTTCGATTCATATCGTTTTTCATGCTTGTAGTTGTAGCAACTAGTGTTGGGGTAACTCTGATTCGTGCTCTTTCGGGTTACTCGTATGCGTCGGGAGGTTATGTAGACTTAGAATTGTCAATCCCCTGTACTCGCTAAGCCTCCTGAATAGAAACAACCTCTTAGTTTTTCATATTTGTTTGTATATATAATCAATTACGTCAGATATGACTATGGAAATTAGGCCATTTTTCTAAAATTTGTGTAAGTGCATCGTTTCTATTTATTACCAGTTTGAAATTTTTTAGAGAATATTTTCTGATCGATCCTCAATATTTCTATGAATGATTGAAATAATAATCATCCTTGTTGATAGGCAAGTTCTTTTTCTCTACTAATATTTTTCCATTGATTGATTAAGGATTTTTCCCTGTTTTTACACGAGACAAATACTTATTGGTGGGACCTTGCCACTTTGTTGTTTATTTTTTACTTTATTACCCAACTTAGTTCGTCCAATTTTGCATTAATTTTGATTGAGTTGATTGAATGAATGTTTTGGAATACTCCAATTGTGTGTGAAAATGGGTGAAAACATTATTCGAATATATTTTTTTTCTTTTCAAATTTATTAATTTTTTTTCAGCTCCCTTAATGAACGAAACTGAGACAATAATGTTTACCCTCCAAAATCATGATAATGATCATCTTACCCCTCTTTCAGGGAGTATTTGATTCACTGGTTGGATTTGTATCGTGGGTCTGGAAAATTGAGCCTTCATTAGGTATGTAAATTTGTTTACCATATAAATTCAAATTTTTGCTAATTTTTATCTCTCAACTCTACAAACTCATAAGATAAGATAGATAGATAAATTGAAAGTTTAAATATTATTTTGGTCCTTGTGATTTTAGCTTTGGTTGATTTTGGTCTTCGTACTCCCAAAATGTCAAGTTGTTTCATTTAAATCTTTGCATTAACATAAGGTCTGTATTACTTTGTGTATTTTCAAAAAGAGGCCGTTTTGGTCTCCATGTGAAAATTTCTATAACAAAGTTTTTTTTCTACATTTTAAGATATTTATTGAATGTAGTGTTTAGTTAAATTGTAATTGAAAAAAAAAATGAGTGAAAAAGAAACAAAGGAACAAAGACGGTCTCTTGGTAAAAGTATATAGACCAAAATGCACATTTCAAAAGTATATGGATTAAATTGGACCAAAGCTAAAAGTGTAAGGATTAAAATGAATGTTTTAAAAGTAGATGAACTAAATTAGCTAAAAGTATAATGAATAAAATAATATTTAAACTTAAATTTAAAAATTAGAATTTTATTTTTTAACCCAATTCAATACATGTGCTCAACTTTATTATTATTATTTTTAAATTATATTTGTCCAAATCTAGAATTCTAAACCTTTGAACCCAAAAATTTGGTCGGTAGTAAATGGTTTAGGACTTGCAGCCATGATCAACCACGTTATGCCTTAATTTAGTCTTGCCCTTAAACTCATCAAGTTAGAATTTGAAGTCGCTGCTTTCATGTTCTTATACAATTGGCTCAAATCCCAACCAGCAGAACTGTGGGCCCTATTTGATTGATTAAAAAAAGATAAAGTACAAAAATCAATTTATACTCTAAAAGGTATGATTTGTATCCATTAAAATTATAAACTAATAATTATATCAATTTAAACTTAAATTTTCATAAACGTATCAAATTATCTCAATTAATTCATGTGTGTGGACTTATAATGGTATAAATCAATCAATTTAGATCCTTCATTTCAAATAGAGGGTCTAAGTTTTTTTAACAACTCTATCCAATGTGAGAATTGATACATGGACAATTTTTAAAATGGGGTCTAAATTGATTCATTTACGAAAATTCAGTAGTTTAATTGATACAATTATAAGTTTGCATATGTGTGAATTAATGTTTTTTAAATTAAATCTAACGGAGGGCATTAATTACTACACTCATAAAAGTTTATGGTTTAAATTGATACAATTATTAATTTAAAGTATTTTCCAACACGATTTAATTTTGTCTTTCTAATCTTTCTTTTTTATTGTCCATGTCCAAAAATGTCAAAGTCCCCAACCAACCGAATATGGACAAAAATTAAATCAATCATCTTATTCGTTTTTATATTCCAAGTATTCTTTCCTCGACACTTCTTTTTTTAGAGCAATTTGTGTTATTCCCAATAACTATTTTTTCTTATTATAGAATTTATTTCAATCTTATGCCTTTGCATGTGAAACTCATTTCACTATTTATAGAAGTTATTCTTCTTACAAACTCTTTTTTTTTTTCTTTGTACATATGAAAGGTCAACCAAGAAGTTAATTTTCACTATCTCAAAAAAAAATATATATATATTTTCACATTTCATCTAGAGTAGGGTGGGTATTGACTAGGGGAGGAGAATTTGTCCTTTTTGTTTTTTATTAGGCTCCATCTCATCATAGAATGATTAAGTGACACATGTATTAATATAATTTTAAAGATTAATAAAAAAAAATCATGTGTTCGCATAAAATCAAGTGAATAATAAATTTTAATAAAGGTCCAACTGGAATTATCGGGGGAAATATCCATATATATTGATTTAAAATGTGAGTTTTTTTAAAAAAAAAAAAAACCAGAATTTGAGAGAGTAATTAAAAAAAATAGAACATATATTAATACTGTTTTACAACTTGTCAAGAAAAAAAAAAGTTAAATGATAAGTTTAGTATCTACAACTTTTGAGTTTGTGTTCTCAAATTTTGAAAAGTATCCAATGTGTCCATAAATGGTTAATATTGTGTCTAATTAGTCTCTACAATGAGTCTCTAAGCTTTTCATTGCCTTAAGTCTTATAACTTTTAATTTTGTGTTTGATAGGTTTCTTATGTTTGAATTTTTTAAAAATTTAACACATTTTTTCTACTATTAAAATTGACAGATTTATTGAGTATAAAATTGAATGTTGTTTCTTAAAGAACTTGGAGCGTTCAATTTTGTATCTAATAAGTTAATAAACTTTAGAAACTGTCGAATAAGTTAGAACTACTAGATATAAAATTAAAAATTCAAAAACTCATTTTACATTAAATTGAAAGTTAAAAATCCTACTTGACATTTTTAATAGTTTAGAGACCTCAAAAACCTATTATACACATTTGAATGTTAAAAAATCTATCATCCACAAGTTTAAAAGTTTAAATACTTATTAATCATTTTTTTAAAAAAAAAAACATATTAAATACATTTAGATAGTCTAACGATTAAACATAAGTTAACTAGAAAATTACTAGTCAATATGATTAAATTAACATAAAATATGTATCATCGATTAAGGAGTGATGTTCGAATCTCAACCCCCATAATGAACTCAAAAAATAAAATAAAATAATTACTAATACTATACAAAATAAAAATACTAATAAAAAAGGAATACGAAGAAAATGTAAATAAGAAAAATTTACTTCAAATGCCCCTATGATCGTAACCTATCCAATTCTTTCCCTTTAAAATGGCATTATAAGGCGAAATTTCATGCATGAAAATCACCATCCTCTTCTTTCCTACACTAATGCTCCATTCTCTCTCTCTCTCTCTCTCTCTCTCTCTCTCTCTAAGTTCTCTTGAAACTTACAATCCCACACCATAACTTCTGTCTATATTCAAATCTCTGCAAATTTTCTCGGGAAAGTGAGATTGAAACTTTTTCAAAACATGAATTCTGAGCTGCTTCGAAGAAATCAATCGAATGCGACTCCGCTAACTCAAAATCCCGTGATCGAATCACCCAGGACTCCGGCGGCTTCTTCCGGCAAATCCAGGTATAATCCGATCCGATACATGCTTCGTGAGCAGCGTCTTCTCTTCGTTCTCGTCGGTATCACCATTGCAACTCTGTTCTTCAACGTCGTCCGTTTCGTTTTCCCGCCGGAGCTCCGTGATGATCATCGTCGCCATCAAGCGGCGTTGAATCCGTTTATTCAATTGGATTCGTCGATCCCGATGCGGAGAGTTCTCTTCGAAACTCGCCGTGAAGGCGCGCCAGGGCGGGTGAATTCGGCGGGGAGAGTTCCGCCGGGATTGAAGAAGAGGAACCTGAGGATCGTCGTTACCGGCGGCGCCGGATTCGTTGGGAGTCATCTTGTGGACCGTCTGATGGAGAGGGGAGATAGCGTGATCGTCGTTGATAATTTCTTCACTGGCCGGAAGGATAATCTGGTTCATCACTTTGGAAATCCGAGATTCGAACTGATCCGACACGACGTCGTTGAGCCGATTCTACTGGAAGTTGATCAGATCTATCACTTGGCTTGCCCTGCCTCTCCCGTTCATTACAAATTCAATCCCGTCAAGACAATCATATCCTTCATGTTCTTCTTCCTCCGATTATCTTTTTATTTAATTTCGTTGAATTTATTTTCAATTTTTCAAAACAAAAATTTCTTTCAAATCGTAGTATCTTAATCTTAGGCCTATAGAAATAGCGCAGAGCATGAATCTAACGAATCTGTCATCTTCAATTCTCGTTTATAATAGTTGCTTCAAAATTAAGCTGGAATTTCCTGTTCTCTTCGGAATTTCGATTGAGATTATCCATTCTTTTTGTTTATATATTTGGAAACGCTTTTTCTGATTACGAGATTTGGTTTCTTTAACCTTGATTGAGATCACAAGACCAATGTAGTGGGAACATTGAACATGCTAGGGCTTGCAAAGAGAGTCGGCGCTCGCTTCTTGCTCACCAGCACCAGCGAAGTCTACGGCGATCCGCTCCAACACCCGCAGGCTGAAACCTACTGGGGCAACGTCAACCCCATCGGTAACTCTCTGCCATGGCTGCCACTGCTCTGTTTTTCCTTTTCCTCCATTTCCGTTTCATTTACAGAGTCTGCTTCTTGCCGCCGATCGATCGGTCTTTTTCTCGCAGGTGTACGGAGCTGCTACGATGAAGGAAAGCGCACGGCGGAGACTCTGACAATGGATTACCACAGAGGCCTTGGGATTGAGGTCGCAAATTCATTTTTTCACTGAAACTTTTTTAGTCCAATTTCAGTTAGAAAATTGGAACTGGAATCTGCCATTTTTTGTTATAGGTGCGAATTGCTCGGATCTTCAACACTTATGGACCACGGATGTGCATCGATGACGGTAGAGTTGTGAGCAATTTTGTAGCACAGGTACGTTTTTTTTTTTGTTAATGTACTTGAACTTGATGGGCAGAAAAAGTTCATGGCAAGGATAAATTATTAGGCGAGGCTATCCAATGTGGCCCAATCTTTCACTGTTAGATAAAAAGAGCGAAATCCTTCGAATTTATATTTGGGTATGAAAATTATTGAATCTACAGCTAATGATGAAACACTATGACAGTCTGGCCTCATTAAATAATTTATCCATAGCACAGGGTTCCGATTGTGTATTCTGTTAGAAGGTTAACTTTTGATTCTAATGCAAAAACAACCATGTGCTTATAATCCCAAAGCCATAAAATTCTTCAAGCAGTTGTAAAGAACCAAACAAGAAGGGAGTTATTTAGGAGATGTAAGAACCAAATAAGAAGGGACCCATTTGATAATTAATTATTTTTTAAAAAAATTAAGCTTATAAATAATATTTTCACCTATAGGTTTGGGTTATCATATTTCTATCTTTTTTTTTCTTTTTTTTGTATATTTTAAGAAATCAAACCAAGTTGTGAAATTAAGGTCCTCTTTAATAATTATTTAATTTTTTATTTTTGATAATTGTACTTAAGAACATCATTTCTCCATGAGTTTCATCTGCTTAAGAAATATATAAATTTTTAGCCAAACTCCAAAAACAAAAATAAATTTTTGAAAACTATTTTTTTTAGTTTTCAAAGCTTCACCTAATTTTTAGAAACATATGTAAAAAGTAGATCAATAAAATTTATAGATGGAAATAGTATTAATTGAGTTGATTTTTAAAAATAAAAAATCAAATAATTATCAAATAGGCCTTAGTTTTTTGTTTTTTTAAATGAAGCTTATGAATATTAGTTCCATTAAGAGTTTCTTTGTTTCATTACCTACCTCCTACCGGTGCTTTCAAAATCAAAGTCAAGTTTGAAACCTAACAAAAAAAAAAAAAGTTTTTAAAAACAAGTTTTTGAAATTTGAACCAAATGTTTTTTTTGAAGTGAAGTGAAACATATGACAAATAAATTGTAAAAAAATAAGTATAATTTTTAAAATAAAAATTAAAAATAAAAAGATTGTGGACCTAAATAACTCAACAGACAAAATTGGAGTCAACTAAAAAAACGTACCACAGATCTAAGGACCTATTATCCGTTTATTAAAAATGGTAAAGTCAAAATGGGGAGAGAAGAGGCAACGAAAAACGCCATGAAGAAAGGACAGCTGGGGAAGATAATGTGGGGCTATGGATGTTAAAATATTTGTTTTTTTTTCTTTTATAATATAATCTCATTTTAATTCAAAGTGATTTTTCATAAGAAAAAAGTCTAGTGGTATCATTTTATAAATCGAAAAAATTAATCATACCTTTCAACATTGGCTTGGTCTATTTTGATTTCGATCATGATGGTGATATTTCAGTTTCTTGTTCTAATTTGTGTAACGTTGATTTTTCATTCAATCTTATAGGAGCCAATAAAGGCTATAAAATCAACTTATAATTAGTGATGACATTAACTTGTTCGTTAAAAAGTTACATATTAATTAATATATTGCCCACACGTCAGACCAAAATTAAAAATAAATAAATAATAAATTCTAATAAATTACCCTCTCAAAACCGTACAGGCATTGAGAAAGGAGCCGTTGACAGTTTATGGAGATGGCAAGCAGACCCGGAGTTTTCAATACGTTTCTGATCTGGTAATGCCTTTAATATATATTTAATTTTATTTCTTTCACATAAGCAGATAAGCTTAAGTTAGTCCCTCCATCTTTAAAGTAGGTGTAGGCGTCAATTTGGTGGTGTTTAAACTTTCAAAAAACAAAAAAAAATTAATTTGACTTATAAGGTGCTGAAAATTTTGAAAATTATTAAATTAATTAATCTATTAAATATAAATATAAATTTTATGTCTAATGAAACTTTAAAATTTCAATATTGTATTTAGTAGATCTAGAGTTTAAGGACTATATTTGTAATTTTAAAAGTTTAGGTCTCATTTGATAACCATTTAATTTTTTGTTATTGATTTTTTAAAATTGTGCTTGTTTTCACATTTTCTACAATAATTTATAAAGAAATATTTGAGTTGCCAAATTTCAAAAATAAAAATAAAATTTTAAAAACTACTTTTTTTTTTTTTTAGTTTTCAAGGCTTGATTTTTGAAAACATAAGTAAAAAGTAAATAAGAAAACATGAAAATCTATTGGTGGAAGTAGTATTTATAGGTTTAATTTTAAAAAACCATGAATAAAATTGACACATATTTCAAACTTGATTTCTATTATTAATGGAACTTTAAAGACTAAACTTATAATTATAAAAATTCACGAATTAAATAGAATCATCTAAAACTTGATGACTAAATCTGTATTTTAACCTATCACAAAATGACTTTTTCATCCAAATTTGTGGATGAAGTCAACAATATCATAAGTTGGAATTAGGATAATCCAGGGAAGAAATTTATTTTATACTTTTTAAAATTAATAATAAAGTTTTTTTTGGATCTGCTCAATAAACTGACAGGTGGAAGGTTTAATGAAACTAATGGAAGGTGAGCACGTGGGCCCTTTCAATCTCGGCAACCCCGGTGAATTCACTATGCTTGAACTTGCGCAGGTCAACTCTTTCCTCCCTATCAAACTTTCAAATTGTCGAACTTATGGGTACTAAATAAATCTTAATTTAGAGTTAGGACTTTTATATTTATTTTGTTTGGACTTTATGTTTTAAAATATTTAGTTTTGATCCTTTTTAGTCCTCGATATTGTGATGATACTATGTGAGGATTTGCTAAATGTACCCTACAAATTATATATATATATATATATATATAATTTGAAGACCAATATAGGCTATATGGGACTAAAATAGAATATGTAGGAAACTTTAAGCACTCGAATGAAATATAGATATTATATACTATTAAAGGTTTGTTTAAGAATTATTTTTTCTCCTTTGAGTTCAATAAAACGGATGGTAGATCTAAACTTATACTTAAGTAACTGATGTCTAGACTAATTGAACTATACTCATACTTGCGACTAATAAGATTAAAAGTTAGGTAGACTCAAAGTTACTTTTTTTCCTATGGTACGACTTATATTTTGTGTGATTAAAAAATTTGTAAGGATCCTCCTTTACGATATGTTGATATTTAGAAAAATAGATGTCATGGGGCAATACATAAAATACCTAGTCAATTTGAGAGGGCCGGTAAACTCTCCTTCGAGTCTTGAACACTCATACTAGACTGAATTGGACGAACACTAGCCACAATTATACTACTTCTTCCTTCCCAACATTCCCTCCACGTGCGATCTCAATGGCCCCTCCCTATAACTCATAGAATTTGCATATCTACTAAATTAATCCAATAGAAATATATCAATAATATACCGCATATCACTAGCATGTAGGCAAGAGATATGACAGAATTTGAACATTTGTCTGTTTGGTATGCCATCCGAATTTTGTTTTATGTTTTTAGATTCACTGAATTCAGTCAACATGTGTTTGGTAGTGTTTCCAAAAACTGTTTTCGGATTCTAGGATCCAAATAGTAGAAATTCTGAAAACAATATTTTTATGTTTTAATTGTATCCAAATTCTGAATTTAAAATTTTTAAATACAGAATTATATTAAACAAAAATAAAAATCTTAATAAATACAATATTTCATGTTTCGAAATTCAATTTATTTTTGTTAAATTGAAATATGCATAATATAATGTATTATAAATTACATAATATTATATTACAAAATGATAATTCTATAAAATTTATAAAATCATGTTCAAACATTAATTAATAATGACACATATTCAATTTAATTATTAGTTTTGCAATTACAACTAATTTCATGATCTATAAATATGTTATAAGGCACACTTTAAATAACTATTTAAAATGAAATCAAATTTCTGAATCTGCTACCAAACACATATCTGAAAACATGAAATACAACTCTGTTTTCATTGAATCCCTTGTTTTCAAATTTATGTTTTCATATTATTTACCAAACAGACCCTTAATTATCTAAATTTGAGCTGCCTCTAACCATTAAAGGATGTTATTAATATCTTAACACCTAACAATAACTCACTAGGACATAACTCTACAAATATCTAAAAATATTTATGTAAAATTGGTAATATATTTTTTGAAAATTTGACATATTATAATTATATATGTGCAGGTGGTGCAAGAAACCATAGATCCAAATGCAAGAATAGAGTTCAGGCCAAACACAGAAGACGATCCACACAAAAGAAAGCCTGACATTTCCAAAGCTAAGGACCTTCTTAGTTGGGAGCCCACTGTTTCCCTTCGCAAGGGCCTTCCCTTTATGGTTTCCGACTTCCGCCAGCGCATCTTCGGCGACCCCAAAGACGACGGCGCCGCCACCACCGCCGCCGCCCTCTCCACCACCTCCTCCGTCTAGTACTCTCTCTCTCTCTCTCTCTCTCTCTCTCTCTCTCTCTCTCTCTCTCTCTCTCTCTCTCTCTCTCTCTCTCTCTCTTAGAATAAGAGATCTCTCATTTACTTCTCCCCAAAGAATAACCCATTTGGCAGTTCCTAAAGGAAAAAGAAGAGGAATCCGATCCATCACCTCTTTCTTTTTCCTCTGCTAATCCACAATTTTTATTCTTTAGGGCTTTTAATTTACCTCTCTCCCTCTCCTTTTATGTATATCGTTTACTCTATTTATCAAATTTCTCTTTCTTTCCTTCCTTGTGTTTTTCTTTTATTTAAATTATAAGTTTGTTTGTTTCAAAAAAAATTATTCGATAAGATCGTCACAATGTAACTGCATGCAACTCTAATTTGGATGTAGATTTGTAGTTTTTCTCGTTATATTATGATAGTCTTATCGAATAATTTCTCATACGTTGAACTTTTATAGTGATGTTTTTTTTTAATGAATATTGATCTATAAAATTACTTTGATGTTTATCTCCTTGGTCGTGAAATTTTAAATGGTGTCTAATGAATTTTTAACTTTTAATTTTTTTAATAAATTATTAATTTATTGGATTTTTTTATTCAAATATTGTTATTGTCAGAGAAAAAAATAATAAAAAACGGCTTATTAGACACGTAATTAGAAGTTTAGTGGTATATTTATATTATTTGCTTTAGTTTATAGACTTATTGTATGCCATTTTGAAATTTTAATGTTAGACTTGTAATGGTTTTTGTTAGGTCGTGTGGAATTAAGTTTGTATTAAATGTAGAAATAAAGGAAATAAACTATTTTCCTTCTCCCCTATATATATAGAGTTTTACTGGAAAAATAAAAAATCTATATTTTTGTGCACGCAGAAGTAAAGGAAATAAATTAGAAAAAAAAAAAATTGGGTGCATCATGTATTGCACTCATCACAAGCAGCACAAAATAGATATATTATTGATCTAACTCACGTGTTCAAAATAAATATATCCAATATTTTACCTACATTTAGCATTCAAAGATAAATATCGAATTTGCTCTCAGTTTAAAATGAACAAAATAAAAAGAAATAGGTTGTTTGGGGCACAAGGTATAATAACCTGTGTTATTATAACCTGTAGAATATTATGTATTCTAAATACAGATTATTATATAACCCAAAAATATACTACTATGTATTTTAAATAATATTATATGATTTTACTTATTATAATAAACCACAAATTATTATAACTCATTCAGAACTCCAAACAACTTCAAAGATAGTGAGAGGAAGAGAACGAACCAAAAAGAGGGTGAGAGGAAGAGAAAGAGCCAACCGTTGAAAGAGAGCGAAGGGATTTGATTGAGTGCAGAGGGATATAGAGTTTTTATCTCATTATCTCTTTCAATTTTTTTTTTTTTTTTTGCCTATTTCTTCAAAATCCTATGTGGATTTGATTCTTGTTGATTTTTTCTTTCTCGTATGATTGTGATTGAGTATCTCACTAATGATATCCGAGTTCTAGGACACCTTTAGCCTCTTCGACAATGATGGCGATGGTCTTGTTTCTCAGCCTTGCCATCAATTACGTCAATAGCTGAAGTTGAGGTGCTAGCTGATGAAGACTAACAACAAAAGGAGGAAGAAAAGAGAGAAGAAAGAAGAAGAATCTGTACAAAAACTTCAACAGGAAGGATGTGAGAGGAAAAGAAAGATATAAAAAAATGTTGTTTTTACATTGAGTGCAAGAGTGTGAATTCAAGGGTTTTTGTATGGATTACCCGTTTTCCAACACTTTAATGGTTGATAAATTGTGTTATAAAATAACAAAATATGACAAACTGTAACATAACAATGCACGCAAAATTATCCAAGAGGGCTATGGGGTAACTTTGATTGTTCACGCTCAGATGCTGAAAAACACTATTGTTTCTAAATTTTTTTCTTTCTCGCACAAATTATTGGTAAAAAATATGAAGAAAACAAATGAGACAAAAACAAATTAAGTTAGAGAAATCTATAGCAACAAAGCTAGAAGGGAGCAAGAAGAGCTAGAGTAGTACAAGACAATAAAAAAAATTAAGTCAGATAATAGCTAGAGCGAAGCAAGAGCAAGAACTATAACTAAAACTACAAAGCAATTTTCTTGTTTATTTCATTTCTACAAAATTTCGATCACTCATTATTATCACAAGCAAGAGTGAGAATGAGAGAGCTAGAGTGAGAACTAGAGAGCTGAACAAGAGTACGATAATTCAGATGAGATGCACAATACGAAAAAATGGTCATATGTCATTAATTTCATAACACGTGTCAAACAAAATCAAAGCGAGTGAAAATGAGTTTTTTCGTGCAAATTTCATGTTAATTTGCTTCAAATGTTGATGCCAGCAGAAGATTAGATCGACAATGGGCTCACAAATTTGAGATATATGTGTAAATTTCTCTTGTTTGTTTTATATTTGAACTTATTGTCGCGGTTTAAAAAAACGTGTTAGACAAGAGAACGGATTATTATATGCCTAACAATTTGAGAATTTTTTTTCTAGTACTATCAGGGTATATGTTAAAGAACAGATATCTGATCAAATAAGATATTATAAAGGTTTAAAATGACTAATTTAGCAAATTTGATCATAATCCAACTGGTTAAAGTATTATAAGATATAGAATTGGATTCTGACTTTTGTTACTGGACTAACAAAATGTTGACATTAATTATTCAATTCTTCTGCATATCTAAATTTTATTTCTTTCTTTTCTTAATAAAACACATCTAAATTTTATAGATTTAATTATTAATTTAGTACTTATGATCTAAGTTGAATTTGAATTGAGCCATTATGATTTATTAAGGGTTTATTGCAGTCTCTCTAGATTATTTCGTGCATAATTCCCTTTTTGCCGGAACTAAACGAGAAAGATTAAGGGATGTATTTTGAATATTTGGAGTCTTTATGTAGAGTATGTTTTCCAAAAAAAAAAAGAAAAAGTATAGTAATGTCGCTTAGGAAAAAAAAAAAAAAACTTATTTTTGCAAATGCCCTTGTATAAGATGCACATGGAAAAGCCAAAATCTTATAATGACAAGGATGTATGGGAAATCTGATAATGACAAAATTTGAGAATAGTGGAGTGGATAAGGACAAATTATTTAATAAGATCGTCACAATGTGGCTGTCTCATCATAATCGTTTGTAGTACATTTAATAATTTTCATGTCCCATAATAACCGTCAGATATAAAGTCGGAATACTTATCTCTTTTCATCCAACGGTGAAAAACTGTCGACAACATTGTGGCGGCCTCACCAAATAATTTTTCGTGTATAAGGTATCTAACGCTATCTTAAATGGACGACAAAAAAGTTAATTTGGTTAAAGATAAACCATATACTAGAGTTGTTGTTTGTTTTTTTTTTTAATTAATAAAACCTACTCGATATTGAAGGTTGGAATGTGTTTTTACTATAGCACTCTAATGCAACATAAATGTGGCTACATTATAAAAAATAATTTTAAAAAGTACTGTTGGTTTTGCAAAACCTGGAATATTACCAATAATCTTTCATAAACGTTTCAAAATTATTCATGGAGCATAAATCTACTAGAATGTTGAACATGACAATAACTTGAAACGATAAATCCGAACACTGGTATAAATTAAGTGTAAAAGAACAATGTTGACTACGCCAAATATTTATGAAGATCAAATGAATAAGTATTTTTAACATTCAAACATATTTAATAGGAAAATTTTTTAGTATTAAAGCAGTAGTTTTTAATATCATTAAACCTCACATAATTTTCAAAATAATATTGATGTGACAAACATTACCAGAAATTCTCTCCACTAGAAATTTTCCCCATTTAACATCCTCGCAAAAGAAAATAAAAATCCAGAATACACGTGGCATCCGGTGAGAGGTTACTGCGAGAAAAGCCTTTAAGCGGGAAGTTAAAATTCAAAGATCTATACTGAAACGACGGCGCGCGTCCTCCGAGCTTCACAGCCATGGAGGAAGCCATTTCTCGAATTCTCACAGAGCTCGAAGAAGCTCGCAATCTCGACGGCTCTACAAATCTCCATTCCCGACCTCCGCCGCCGCTCTCCGATTCCGCTCTCTTCGACCTACAGAGCTTGTTAGACAACTCGGTCTGTACCGATGAACAAGAACCAATCGACCGCCTCTACGAGGACCTCTCGGCCAAATCTCTATCTCCGTCGTCTCTTGTCCGCGCCATCGCCGCCGCCATGGACGAGCCTTCCACTCGCGTTTCAATTTTGGCCTCTAGAGTCTATTTGTCCCTTCTTCTTGCCCCAAATGCACCGGTCTTCACGCTGTTCAATCCGATGGATTTCCTCTCGTTTCTCAGGTCTATGAGGCGATTCTTGAAGCAGCGACCACGGGGTTCACCGGATCAGGATGATTCAAATCAGGAGTCCAATGCTCCCAAACGGAAGAGGAAAGGCGGTGTTAAGGGTAAGGGTTCGAGGAATTGTGCCCAGAGGCAGAATTTGAATGGCGGATATGACGATGGTGAATTCGACGTGAGAGTCTTGTATCCTGTGCTCGAGAGGTTAGAGATTTTAATGAGTTTGATTCATTTGGATCGTTTTCCGGATAGTTTGAAATCTTTGGTTGAAACTGTAATTGACATTCCGGGCTTGGCACTTGAAGTGTGCACTAATTTATGTATCTACAGTAAGTTAACCAGTTTATGTTCGCGGATTTTGAGTGCGACGTTGCGTCCTGAGCATGGGGATCTGGCGAATACTGCCGCTGAGGTGATTAAGTCTCTGTCGCCGTTGATTCTTCTTCATAAAGATCAGACACGAGCATTTGCGTTAGGGTTTGTGACTATTCAAATAGCGAATATAGCAAAGGAATCAGATGGAGTTAATGGGGCTCTAGTGAATCTTCCAAGGTATTTGGTTCAGAAGGCGCCTGAGAAGTCCGAGCCTCGTGCTCTGGCTGTTGATTCAATAATGGAGGTTGTTAAAGTGATGGAATTCAAGGATCAAATTGGGTTTGTGGATTATGTAGTGAAGATGGCACGAGGAAAGTCTAATCTTAGGCTTTTAGCTGTTGATATTATCCCATTGCTTATAACGTCATTGAGTGATCTATTGGCCGTTGATTCAGAAAGCGAACTGAAGGATTCCTGGGGATTTGGGTGTTTGGTGGCATTGGTTCAACGTTGTTCAGATGCGGGTGCTGCAATTCGTGCTCGAGCACTATCCAACTTAGCTCACCTTGTGGTGTTCTTGTCTGAGAATGACAAGAATAAGGCCTTATTGAAGGAAGTGTTGGGATCTGATGACAGAAATTGCAAAACGAATGGTTGTGAAATTCATGCTCTTTTGCGAAAAAGGTGTGTGGATGAGAAGGCGGCAGTTAGGAAGGCTGCATTATTACTGGTTACCAAGTGTACTGCCCTTTTAGGTGGAGCAATGGATGGAGATATGCTGAAGACGGTAGGAATTGCTTGTTCAGACCCACTTGTTAGCATACGGAAAGCTGCAATGTCAGCTCTTTCTGAGGTAAGTTTCATTTTATGTAATCGAGGGGATATTTGACTTATGTTTTTAATAATCAAGAATGAGCTTTTGAAGTTTAAGTTTGTATATTTCATGTTCAGATGATATGTAAGAATAAAGTATAGAAAGGAAACTTTGCGTTTGTATAACCTATATTTTGTTTTTGGATATATGATTACTGATTAGTAAAAGTTAATAAGTACAAAAGATGAGTTCCATATGTTTCGATCTAATACAAAACAAATTTAATTAGGAAAACTAAGTTACTAGCGTATCTTCAGTTTGAAATAAGCAAACCTACCTATACTAAAGTTTATGTAATTTGTGAAACTAAAGTTCCTAGCATATCTTTAGTTTGAAATAAGCAAACCTACCTATTAATATAGATTTGAATTTTCATTCTTTTTAAGTTGCACAAACCTAAACTATGACTATAACATGCACCCTTAAAAATTTTCTTTAGCAGTCAAAAGTTTTTCTACTGGCTCCTTCCACATGCAAATTTAAATCAAGCTGTCGTCTTAAACAATGGCTAACAGCACTACGACACATGGCTTAAAAACGATCATTTTAGGGATAAGTTGGACTTTTCGTGATCATTAAGCATCCAAATGTTTGTTCTCTCATTTTATGCTTATAGTCACAATTTCATTTTTTCACTCGGTGTTTGTTCTCTCATTTTATGCTTATAGTGACAATTTCATTTTTCACTCATTCTTGGTCTTTGGTTGAATCTGTATCTCATTTTATGCTTATAGTCACAATTTCAATTTTTCATTCATTCTTGGTCTTTCGTTGAATTTGTGTTTACTTTTTAGGCCTTTCGAAGATTTCCAGATGAAAGTGTAACTGTCGAGTGGCTACATTCTATTCCACGTTTAATTGCTGATAATGAATCTAGTATTCAAGAAGAATGTGAAAACTTGTTTCAAGAACTAGTACTAGACCGGTTGTCTAGAGTTGGATCTTCAAGTTTACACTTTGATGGGTCAAAACCCCTCGATTCAAATAGGGAATTTGAGTTGTTATTTCCTGACAGAGTATTGGATCTTCTTAAAGAGATGAGTCATGCAGAGGTAATGCCTTGGGTGAAGAAAGTTTGTGCTAATTTGGGGAAAAAGAAACGCTTAAAGCGCACAGTTTCTGTTTCGCTTCAGACAATTATAAAGACATCTGAATCTTTATGGTTGAGCCAATCTTTGCCACCAGAGAAGTGGACAGCTCCCCCGGGTGCCTGGTTCCTGCTGTCGGAAGTATCGGCGTATCTTGTGAAAGCAGTTGACTGGGAGTTTCTTCATCATCACTGGAAACTCCTTGATGATCATGGTAGGACTGAGTTTCAGAGTCCAGTGGCTCAAGTAGGCTTATTCGGAGAAGAAAACAATCCAGAGTCAAATTCCGTCGCTTGGGCTCAAGATAGGGTTTTTCTCTTGCAAACCATCTCAAATGTTTCCCTTGAGTTGCCTCCAGAACCTGCAGCAGAATTGGCTCACGAATTGCTTAAAAGGGTCGAAGAATTCAGCATGCATTCAACCGAGGTAAGCATCAGAATGATTGTTTTCAGACTTACTTTTACACGTCATCATCGTTGGTTTATTTCTCTAGTTCTGTTTATATGATCAAGATTGAGATTCACCAATTCCATGGACAAAGATCTCATCCTCTAGACTCCTACTGGTGTATGAACACTGTTCATCATGGATACAGTTCTATACTACGTACTATCTCTCTTTACAGATCCATGCTATGATTCCGGGCAAATTACTAAATGTGCTCAACTAATATAATTGTATGCTCCTGTTTTACTAAGATGTCTTTAACGAGAGAATATTCTTGTTGAAATTAGTTAATAACTCTTCTGCGGTGAACATGAATTGACTGCCGATAAGTGTGGATAGTTGGCTATTCATGATTTACGTTCATCTTATCAGCCAATGCTTGTGAATGCACCTGCATGTCTTTTGGCTATTGGGATCTTGTTTACTCTGGATTTTGCTTATTCTTTTTCATTGTTTCAAAGATCCATACCTAAAGTTGGATAAAAGAGGTTGAGAGGTCTTGTGATTAGATTTGAGAGGTAGTGAAGTTTCATGCGTGTTTGTGGACTTTGATTACTAGACTATTTTGTGATTATGATCTTGATTTGATTTTGTTGGAAACTGTTATTTCTTGGACTACCTTTTTTGTTGGATTTTTTTTTTTGTATGCTCTTATTTTTCTTTTATTTTTCTCAATGAAGGCTCCAAGAATATTTAAAAAACTAATAAAATGTAGTGATAAAATAATAATGTAAATACAAGCCAACAGTGGGCTGGGTTTGAAGTTTTCTTACAATAATTTGCATATCAAGCACCAATTTTAAAAGATAATACTTTCCGGTCCGGTGTCTTTCTCTTGATATCTCTAACGCATTTGCAAATAATGTTAATCTTTTCATAGGTGAATGCTCATGTAAAAACACTTAAAACATTGTGCAAGCGGAAGGCTTCACAATCTGCCGAAGCGGATGCCCTCATCCTAAAGTGGGTAAACCAGCTGCTTTCCAAAGCCTCTCACATATTGGAGAAATTCATAGCTAAGCATGCAGAAGCAAACAAAGATGTGAACTTCGTAACACCACCTCCTAAAAGTGGTAGTAGAATGGGGAAGAAAGCAACTGCGAGGAGTAAGTCCTTGTCACGAGCAATCACTGCAGCTTACACCATTGGCTCTTTGATTCTCGTCTGTCCATCTGCTGACATGACTGCGATCATTCCACTGCTCCACACCATTATCACTTCTGGAAACCGTGATACCAAATCGAATAGACTACCAATACAAACGGTATCTCTAAAGGAAATTGCCCCGTCTTTATACGTTCAAGCGTGGTTGACAATGGGGAAAATTTGCCTTGCTGACGAGAAGCGTGCAAAGAGTTACATTCCTCTATTTGTACAGGTTAGGTCTTGATTCTTCAGCTTTATATCACTCATGATGATTTGAACGAATGTTGTTAAACAAGTAGAGTTCTTGCATTAGTCTGGTTTTAAAGGAATAATACAATAGTATGACATGAGTTCAATCATATAATCTTTTTAAGTAGACATCATCCATTGTAGAATGGAAGTGCTCCACCTACTGATAAAATCTGATGACTGCACCAATCTCTATGCATCTCCTCCATCTACACAATAAAAAATAATTAAAAAATAAAATAAAAAATATTTTACCACATGACAAATTGTGACAAATTGTGAATGGGCAAATGAGTGGGCTGCAAAAAAAAATGAGTGCAGTCTAAGACAGACCTAATTTTTTTTTCAAATTTGATTAATTTGTTTGTTTATTAAGTTATTTCTTGATTATTATTATACACATGCTTGATATCAAAGGTATGATTGTGCTTGAGTTTCTGAATTTTCCCTTGTTTTCGTCTACAGGATTTCATGTTATATTATTTATCAGCTCCTTTCTATAATCAAATTTCATTTTTGATACAATTCAAGTCGCCTAAAATTTTAAAGTGTCTTTTATGTTAGTTCAGGAGCTTGGAAATAGTGATTGTGCGGCTCTTCGCAACAACCTTATTATCACGATGGCAGATTTTTGTGTACGCTATACTGCTCTAGTTGATTGGTAAGACTTGATACACGATGTGAATGTTTGGAGATAAGCTAGGCGTATAAAATATTTGGCAATGTCCTTGATAGTGAAGTTTTTTAACGTCCTTCTAAAGATTATAGTCTTTTTTCTTTAATTTTCATCCTTTTTGTATCCATAATTTCATTCATGAATGAAATTCTCTGGTTTCTTTTTCAAAAAACTATCTAACTATTTCTGAATTGAGCAGCTACCTTACGAAGATCACAAAGTGCCTTCGCGACCCTTGTGAACTTGTCAGAAGACACACATTCATACTTCTATCGAGATTACTACAGGTAATTCTTCCTTTTCCAACGCCTGATTTTTTTTTTCTAAATTTTCGCTTTTCCTTGTAAATGAGTAACAATGTTGAGTAATACCATTTTAATTTTCAGAGAGACTACGTGAAATGGAGAGGGGTCTTGTTTCTTCGATTTCTCTTGTCACTTGTTGATGAATCCGAGAAGATTCGTCAACTAGCAGATTTCCTTTTTGGGAACATTTTAAAAGGTTACAAAAGTTTACGTTACTGGCCATTCTTGTGTTTAAATATATATATTGGTCACATCATTACTACATGCCAATGCAATTGAACGGTGATACTGAATTTGCAGTGAAGGCGCCGCTTTTGGCTTACAATAGTTTTGTAGAAGCAATTTATGTTCTGAATGACTGTCGTGCCCATTCTGGACATAATGATTCGAAGACTTCACGAGCTGAAAGCCGACTATTCTCCATTCGGTAGGAATGTTTGGACCCTGGGACTTATTATGGCCAAGTCCCCATTTGATAGTGATTTCATTTTTAGTTTTCTGTTTTCAAAATTGTGTGTTCCTCCCAATTTCTTTACTATTGGTTTTGATATCTCTTAAAACAAACATTTGAATTTTTAGCTAAATTTCAGAGAGATTTTTTAGTTTTCAAAACTTGGGTTGGATTTTGAAAATATTTTTAGAAAGTAGATAACACAACAAAGAAGCTCATAGGTGGATGGAACTAGTATTTATAAGCTCATTTTTAGAAATCAAATGGTTATCGAACAGAGCCTATATAATTACTTGAAATGGAAAATAATTATCTTTTGCCTAATACTTAATCTACTTTATCTTCTAAGAGGTAATGATGAAAGGTCGAGGTCCAAGAGAATGCACATTTATGTTTCTCTGTTAAAACAAATGGCTCCCGAACACCTTCTGGCTACCTTTGCAAAGCTATGTGCAGAGATTCTTGCTGCAGCATCAGATGGAATGCTCAATATAGATGATTCCACGGCTCGGTCTGTTTTACAGGTACAAATTTGAAAGCCTTCAATCATCTTTAGTTTGTATTTCGTATACTCTTCTAATTTTTTCTTTTTCCTAGTGTTCACAACTTAGAATCTTACTAGTTCCCCTTGACTGAGAGTACAGGATACGTTTGATATTCTTGCTTGTAAAGAGATTCGACTATCGGTAAATCGAGGATCGTCGTCAGAATCTGGTGATGCAGATGTGGAAGGAGGTGACAATGGAGGGGCATCTGCAGCTGCTGCTAGAGGAAAAGTCATTACTCATGCAGTGAGAAAGAGTCTCATCCAAAACACCATACCTATCTTCATTGAGTTAAAAAGGTTAATGGAAAGCAAAAATAGTCCCCTTATAGGTATGAAATCAACACTAAACTTCACTTAAAAAGCTATAATCTTTTATTACCAGAACTGACAAATGGTTAGTATTGAGAAAAGAAATGATGTCTCAAAATACTTGAGTCGAAATATTAGGATACGTTAACTTTTTTTTTTTTGTGTATTCATAATGATAGGTTCTTTGATGGAATGCCTTCGAGTTCTTCTCAAAGACTACAAGAACGAAATCGATGACATATTGGTAGCTGATAAGCAGCTTCAAAAAGAGCTCCTCTACGACATTCAAAAATACGAATCATCGAAAGCCAAGTCAGCAGCTGCCGAGGCAGTCAACGAGATGCAAAAGTCAACTGGCTATCTTTCTCCTGAGGCTCCTCCTCGTGTTCGAAGCTCCATTAACAAGCTAACTTCAAAACTTCAAAAAGACTCGAAAGTTGCTTCAGCCATTGCTGATGCAGCTGCTGCAGCCACAGCAAAGTCTGTGCTTAGGGAAGTGAACAGAGGGGCTTTGACACCGCCTCTCAGTTCTTTAAGTTTGCCAAAATTCAAGTCTCGTACTGGTGAAAACAATAACACAAATGCCTCACACTTGGATGTGATTGAATCTTTGAGAAAACGACAGTCTTTTGATTCTGATGAAGAAAACTAATGTACATAAGCTAACAAGTAATATAGTTGTAGTCTTTTTAAGCTAACAGGTAATATAGTTGTAGTTGTAGTCTTTTTTTTAGTTCAACAATTGTAAGGTGGGAATCAAACTGTCGGCATTTGAAATTGTAATTGATGCCTTTTCGACTTGGCTATGCTTAGGTTGGGTATATGTTGTAATCTTATTTTGTTTTGTTTATCTTCTTTGATGTGAAGTAGGGATCTATTTGAATGGTTAGGAGTATAGAGAAGTATGGACAGATGATGTTTGAGGTAGAAAATCTTTGATTTGATTGAGGACATGTTTGGGAGTGATTTTGAAATTATTAAAATCACTTAAAAACATGTTTTTAAAAAAAAAAAATTCAAATCAATTTTTATAGAATGAAAAATTGCATTTAATAGTATAAAATCAAACATTAAGTTGATTTAGAACAATTAATGGTATGCTTTGGAGTGATTTTGAATTCAAAATCACTTTCAAACATGCTAGGAGGCGGTTGAGATCTAAATTAAGAGTGAAACTTTAAATCTAGTTAGAGTTGAGATGAAGAGGAATGTGTTCTTTGTTTAGGATTAAATGAAGTATAAGTGGACAATTTTTCTATAAACACAAGACATTATATTTTAGTGCTTTTTAAGTATTTTTACTATTATTTTTAACTATTTAATCAAATATTATGAAAATTTTGAAAAACTACTCTTAATCAATTAAAAACACTTCTTATAATTTATCATTTCAAAAGTTATCCTAAATTCATCTAGTGGTGTGACTCATGTCATACGATAATTTACTTTACATGTGTTGGTAAATTTTCATTAAGCCTTTTTTTCTAATAAAATAATTAAAACTCATATTTATTTTTTGGATTTTTTTTGGTGGGGGGGGGGGGGGGGCGGGGCACCACGATTTATAGTAGTGGGTAATTTTTATAAAAAATCCAGAGAATATATGAATAATTTTAAATAATTAAATAAAACCCAATTAGTTAGCTAATCTCTCTTTTATTTCATTTTAAGACATGCTCCAACTGCTTTGATTTTGCTTCTATGATGTCAATTTTAGCATTTGATAAGATACTATTTTTTTTTTTTGAAAGAGAAGATAATAATTACTGATAAAGGTTTAAGACACTAATTACCAATAAAGATTAGATGATTCAATTTCTTACCTTATAATTATTGAATTAAAAAGAAATATATTCCAATGACTTTTTTTTAAAAAAAAATGTTTCCATTTCATCCCAATGGTTGCTTTTGTATAAATTTAAATTTAGTTTTAAACACTTACCATTCTAAAATATATGTTATGGAAACAATCGAAGAACAAGAATGAGAAGCAAGATATCTAATTTTGTTGTTTATACACAATTTTAAAAATGTTAAAAAAAAAAGAACAAAAAGATAATAAGAAATAGGAACCATCATTAAATGCTTTATTTTTCAAAAAATGAAACAATAAACAGAAAATAAGAAGAAAAACATTATTAAATGACCCTCAAATTTATAAACAACAAATAAGAAGAAAAAATGCCAACAAAAACATCTAAAACTTATGACCAAGAGGTCATGAGTTGAAATCCCCACACCCCTACTTGTCGCAGTACTAAAAAAAAAAGAAGAAAAACATTATTAAATGACCTTCAAATTTAAATTTAGATAATACTATATTAAAAATTAATTAGAAAATATTTTAATATTTGAAATTTGATAAATGTTTTTTAATATTTTAAATTCAAATTTATTTTCAGTCCAATTTTAAATTTTGAGATATTATTGCCTTTTATTTTATTTATTTATTTTAGTTCAACAATATATTATTCTAATTTTTTTTTTTACTATTTTTATAAAAAATATTAGTTAAAAATATATATCCGAAAATGACCTGTAGACGTCATCCAGGCATTTGATTAAATTTCTTACCTTATAATTATTGAATTAAAAAGAATTATGTTCTTATGACCCTTTTTTAAATATATATATATATATATATCTATTTCATTCTAAATGGTTGCTTTTGCATAAATTTAAATTTAGTTTTAAACACTTACCATGCCAAAATATATGTTATAGAAACCATCCAAAAACAAGAACAAGAAGCAAGATATCTAATTATGTTGTTTTCAAAATTTCTACACGATTTTAGAAATGTTTAAAAAAAGGAACTAGAAATAGGAACCATCATTTAATGCTTTATTTTTCAAAAAAATAAAAACAGTAAATATGTAGCAGAAACATTATTAAATGACTCTCAAATTTAAATCTAGATAATACTATATTAAAAATTAATTAGAAAATATTTTAATATTAAATTTGATAAATGTTTTCTAATATCAAATTTACTTTCAGTCCAATTTTAAATTTAGAGATATTATTGCTTTTTATTTTATTTATTTATTTTAGTTCAACAATATATTATTTTAACTTTGTTTTTGTTTTTACAATTTTTATAAAAGATTATTAGTTAAAAATCTATATCAGAAAATGACCTGTAGGCTGTAGTATCGTATTCAAGTTTTTTTCTAATTTTTTTTCTCGATGTTCTCTTTGAAAGTCACCGAGGCATTTGATTCTCTGAGAAATGAGCGACATTGCAGCAAACTAACTCCGAGCTCGGTATCCATGGCGCTCTTAGGAATTCAATCTCCATAGTGAGTCGGATCCTCGTCTTCTCCAATTTTGCAGCCGTCAATCTGCTTTTATCAGGCACAACTCTCATTCTTCCTCCTTTTCCATTTATCGTGTAGATGATGATGCTGTATACTCTAGCTTATCGTCACTTCTATGGTTTTTTTGATCCGTTTGCTTCCAGTACTTATTGCGAAGATTGATAGTGGAATTCTCTTTTTCTTTAATTTAGGTCTTGTCTGTTCCGAATTGTGTGATCAGTCTTGTTGAAATTGTATCTGAAATTGGGGTGAAGGAAATTCGGAGGCTTAGGTTGTTAAGCAAGATTGTGTCGGTGCGATTATGGATGGTAATAAGGACGAGGCTTTAAGATGTATTCGCATGGCGGAAGAAGCAATTGCATCGGGCAATAAAGAGCGAGCATTAAGATTTATTAAAATTGCTCGGCGCCTTAATCAGAGTTTGCAAGTTGATGAGCTTTTGACGGCTTGCGAGGAGATCGACTCAGGATTACCTTCATCTACTTATGATGAGAAACGCGCGGGAAAGGCAGAGAGTGTTTCTGGTTCGGTGAAACATGGTGATGGTTTGAATGGAGAACGTAATTACACTATAGAACACGTTCAATTGGTTAGGCAGATAAAAACGACCAAGGACTATTACAGAATTCTTGGTGTGGAGAAAACTAGTTCGGCTGAAGAGATTAAGAGGGCTTATAAGAAATTGTCCTTGAAAGTTCACCCTGATAAGAACAAGGCCCCTGGTTCAGATGAAGCGTTCAAGAAATTATCCAAGGCTTTCATGTGTTTGAGTGATGATAATTCGAGAAGGCAATATGACCACACGGCTCTGGTTGACCAATATGAGTACAATCAACAGCATAATGTAAGGCATAGGAGAAGGAGAACGGGTCATGATTTCTTTGAAGAAAATTTTGATTCTGATGAGATATTCAGGGCGTTCTTTGGCCAGGGAAATGTGTTTCAGACAAGTCGTGCTTATACTTATAGAACTGGAGGTGTGGGAAGCCAACAGAGGGCAGAATCTGATGGGGGAGGCCCCAACTTGTTGATTCTTCTTCTAATGTTACCATTCTTGTTCATTTTCCTGTTGGCTTATCTCCCCTTTCCAGAGCCAGACTACTCTTTACACAAAAATCTATCCTATACCATTCCTATGGCTACTGAGAAACATGGAGTGGAGTTTTATGTAAAAGAGTCAGATTTTGATGTAAAATATCCTCTTGGCAGCCCAGCTCGAGCTGAAATAGAGAATAGTGTGATGAGGGATTACAAAAATATGGTTTGGCGTTATTGTCATGTAGAACTACAACGACGCCAGTGGAACAAAAATCTCCCAACTCCTCACTGTGAGAAGCTGAATAATCTCGGGTTAGCATAAAGGTAAACAAGTGCTATCTCTTTTCTTAGAAAAGAGATCTTATCATCTTTCTGGAGATATTATCCTGTCTTGTTGCTTGGGACTTCAGTTGTTAACCTTGCTAGAATATAAAGACTGCAACACTAAGTTTGTTATTTTTCGAAGCTTTGCATCCCATTTTTATTGGGTCTCTCATGTCTTAGGTGGTTTAGACTCGGATTGTTTAATGAACCCTTTCCCTGTCTGATCCCTGATAAAGAAATTAATGTTACTAAAGAAGTCTATGTTGACTATAATTCCATGTGTGAAGTTACACATCCTTGCTTGTGTGGAAGGTAATCAAGCTTTTCCGGTGTAAGTATACTGATGGGAAACAAATCCTGTTTTAAATTAAAACAGGTCATATAGATGGATTTTGAAGTTTTGAGACCCCTTGCTTATATGCGGAACGCTTATGGTTGGAACACTAGGACTATGCCCCAACGATTTCTCAGGGTTGGAGCCAATCATGGGCACTATTCGCCATCATCGATGTTGGAATGGTACTACTATCTGTAATTTTTCTACATGACTTCCTCTTGAAATTAGTATGATCCATTCTCGAATAAAGTTGACATAATTGTACGAACTGAAAGAAGATATTGATTTGTCTATACATTTTTCACATATTGAAGTGAAAGCCTAAGTCTTTACTTGAATGTCCTTTTCATCAGCATTCCAAAATTTTATTTTTATATGCAGATTTTTACTCATTATTTGTTTTTATTTATTTGAATATGTAATACAGGATACGTGATATATGTGAAGATGATATTCAAATATTACTTGGATCATAGCAGATTATTTGGCATCATGTTTTAGTTTAATTCCCGAATAACTCTATAATACTTCCTGGATGATTAGTGATAGTTAAGCTCTAATAATATCCCAGATAACTCTATGTCTATACCCTACGTCCTTGTTTGTACCGTGTAGAACAATAACCAAAAATTAGATAGAATTTAAGGTATTGGGTTGCAACAGTGGGATTGATAGGAAGGAAACATTTTGAAGAAACTCTCGATGAATGTAATGAAAAACAAAAAAACAACTCAAAAGTTCCGTCAAAAGAGATAATGATAAGTGATAATTAATGCTACCACAAAATGAATTGAAAATTGCTCCAACTCAAATCCCTTAAAAATTAATGTCTTCCAGAGGTACAACCTCAACCTCAATACATTATTCATACAAGCCCAATCTCAGGCATCTTATCTAGATTTTCAGAAGAAACACGAAACAAACTTCCAGTTGAGTTGATTGATTTTACATTCGAGGTTTAGCATGACCAGCAGGAGCACTCTGCAATCAAACCATACAACATAAGCTCTACTGTGAGAAGCAATTATCATAGTAAATCTTAGACCACCAGAGATTGACATTGTATATTAACACGAATCAGAATACTTGCTCATTCATTGAATCGAGAAATCTGTGAATTGGGACGGGTAGTAGTTCGTTGTGGACACAGATGATGCCATGGTAAGGCAATTCAGGAATGTTTCATGTTTGATCAAGAACCACTTTCATTTCCAAGAACTCTATAGGTAATAGGTCCAAATATTAGGAGGGAAGAACTCAAAAAAATGCAGCATAATAAATATCAAGAACCATTTTAGTTTCTTGTCGATTGATTGGTTGGTAGGCTTAAATTTTATCAGAATTAACATTTGTGAAGTTCATTAGTCACTTAGAAGTTGGCAAGCAATCTTGCTTTCCACCCGATAATTGGATGCACCAAGGTTTTGCCTAGAAACTTATCCCATCACAACTTTTGTTTGCCAAGCCATTACCAGACTAAATCTGTTTCTTAGCTTTCTGTTCTGACTAGAGTTCAACTTTTGATTATGTGGAAGATGCATATAAGAGTCCCGGATTGTTCTAATAACAAGTGCATGAAAAATGAGCTCTGTAAAATGAGGCTGAAGATTTCTCACCAGAGTTGCACCATGAGCAGCTCTTTCAGCCAAGTATTCACAAGGCTTGAAGAATCCACCATACTGTTTTGACCATTCCTCCAACCTCGAATAGATGTATTTCGATCCAAGAGAATCAGCCCAGAACATAAGTCCTCCCCTGCTCAAGAAGAACATAAAATTTTATACTCTAGTTTTTGGAACTAAAAAGAGATACCAAAATAAGATCAAACTAACAAACCTGTGAGATGGGAAACCCATTCCCATTACACCAGCAATGTCCAGGTCTGGTGCTTTGACTGCTATGCCTTCA
Source organism: Trichosanthes cucumerina (assembly GCA_036507285.1). NCBI lineage: Eukaryota > Viridiplantae > Streptophyta > Magnoliopsida > Cucurbitales > Cucurbitaceae > Trichosanthes > Trichosanthes cucumerina. Next base: position 79,274,244 of record CM071840.1, on the reverse strand, counting down.
GCTAGGACACGACATGCTTCATTCACCACAGGGAAGAATATCATCTCCACAATGTCCTTTTCTGATAACTTCATCAGCTACATTCACCGAAATCTTTTAGTTGTACCACAACAATTATCAATTGCCCTAAGTTACTTCATTTCAAAAGTGTATATTTTCAGGGTTTTAACATTGGATGAACTCTTGTGATCATAAACAAACAAGTTTTATGATATGATTCCAGTATTTCAATCTCCTTCCTATGCTAAGGTCACAAAAGAAATGCTAAATCAAGAAAAGTAAGCAAATATATGTTTGTGAGGAGAAAGGGGGGAGAGAGACCTTAGGGTCAACTGAAACACCGGAACTGCTTCTAGCCTTCTCAACATATTTCTTTAGCTCAGGATTTGGCCCAGCTTTGCGGTTCTTGTCATAGACATAGAAACCTTTACGAGTGGATTCACCTGAGATGTGTAATATACACAAATGATTCTCATAAGAAATTGTCTCGAAATATTAGTGGAGCAAAACACATGAACATCACATGTTTGTGAAGACCATCTAAAATTGCAGAATAAAGGTAGCAACATATTCAATAACAAACCATGACAAAGCTACCTGCATTCTTATCCTCTTGCATTAGAGGAATTAGCATAGATTTATAAGTTCTTTCTGGAAAAACTTGAACAAACTGACTGGCAGTTGCTACTGCCACACCAAAACCAACAAGGTCACACAACCTGAAAGAGAAATACAAGAGTAGGAAAAAAAAACTTAGTGTGATTTAAGAACAGTGCAGTTGACTAGCAAACTTTATTGACTTTATAAACCTGAAGGGTCCCATTGGCATTCCAAACTTGGAAATTGCCCTGTCGATTTGATAGGGATCTACTCCACGTTCTGCAAGTAAAATTGCAGCCTGAGAGTAGGGAAAAAACATTCTGTTGACAGCAAAACCTGTGCAATTCCCTACAACTACTGGTGTTTTCTTTATATTCTTCCCAACATCTAGCAGATCAACAATCACTTGTGCAGCCGTATGTTTGGTACGAACGATTTCCAGTAGCGGCATGACATGGGCGGGACTGCATCAGAAGCAAAGACTCAATGCTAAGCCAAAAAGATCGAGTGGGGTGGGAGGAGTGGGAGTGGATGTGTGGATATACCTAAAAAAATGAGCTCCAATAATTCTGTCATGAGACCTTGTTCTTTCTCCAATCAACTCCAAATCTATTGTGGAAGTATTAGTAGCAAGCATGCAATGTGGAGGACAATATTTCTCAAGATCAATAAAGATCTGTTGCTTTAAAGAAACATTCTCAATAACAGCCTGTTTCAAGAACACCAAAATCAACATCAACTATTGCCCTTGACCCGGGGGAGAAGAAGAAAACCTTGACAAAACAAGAAAACAGAAAACAGAAAAACAGAACAAAGTACCTCTATCACCATATCCACATCTTTGAAACTTTCATAGTCAAGAACTCCCTTTAGTAAAGAAAGAGTTGTTTCAAATTTCTCTTTAGTCATATTCCCTTTTTTGACTCGGCTTTGTAGGTTTGCTGTAGGAGAATACAACAAGTTATGAGAGTTCATTAAATCTGCAAATTGAAATGTGAAGTACAAAGGCATATGTCAAAATCATTAGTTTCCAAGCCTACCTCTGACTCTATCAATACCAGCCTGCAAAAACTTATCATTCACTTCTTTAAGTATCACAGGATAGTTGCTAAGGATCAATGCTGTAGCTATTCCAGATCCCATTAGTCCTCCTCCCACAATTGCAACTTTCTTGATTCGTCTTGGTACCAAACCAAGATCAGTAACTCCGGGTACCTGTCAATCATGAAGAGAGAATAAATGTTGATGTGAACGGGGCTTGTGATTATCCTCTTTAACTATTTAGCAAGAACTACTAGTTTTTTCATTATTCCAGACTCTTGGATAGTATTATGGTTCAAATATCTTGGCTATTTCAATATAATAAATAAATTTAAAAAAAATATGATAAAGGAGTTTGAACCCAAACTATAGAAAAGGACTCCAATTCAATAGAAGCTTGACCTAGATGTGAAAGTGCCAAATTTCTTAACCCTTGGTCTTAAGTGAATGATGTTCCAATATTCCAGACTCTAGGGATTGTGAAAAATGTCCCCTCCCCCCCTAGTGTTTTAAAAAGCCCATTCGGGCGTGCGCCTAGGCTCAAGGCCCACCTTTAGCGCCTCGCCTCTTATCGCGCGCGCCTTCCATGAAGCCCAAGAGGCGCACCAGGCGCGCGCCTCTGGGGCTTCTTCAATTTATTATTATTTTTTTTCAGTTTTAAAAGTAAAACTTACCGTTTTACTTAGGGGTGTACATAAGCCGGGTTAGGTTGGGTTGAGGGAGATTTTTGGACCAACCCGAAAATTCAGGTTGATCATTCCTTCAACCCAACCAACCCTATTCATGAGAGTAACTTGTTTAAACCCAACCCAACCCAATATTTTCAAGTTGGGTTGGGTTAAATCATAATTTTTTTATTTTTTTATAATTTTATAAATTATTTAAAATATTTTTTTCTTGAATTAATAACTAAAATCACATAAAATTCAAATACCAAACTTCAAAATCATAAGTATATATTTAATTAAAATAAAATTAAAAAATATAAACTTTGGGTTGGGTTGGGTCAACCCGAGCCTAAAAGGCCCAACCCGAGAACCGACTCGAACTTTTCGGTTCTCCAAACTTCTAACCCAACCCAAACCGAAAAAAAATATAACCCTACCCAACCCTTACGGTTTGGGTTGGGTAGTCCGGGTTGGTTGGGTTACCGGGTTACTTGTACACCCCTCTTTTACTTATTTTAAATATATTTAGTTAAGAAGAGATTGATATTTAAGGCTTTTGATCTTGTATTGTTTATTAGTGTTGTATTGTTTCATGTTTTTTAATGGAGTATTGACTCTATGTTCAAAAACTAATACTTTAACCTTATTTCTTTTACCTATTTTTCTTGGTTAAAACTTAATTTCTTTCCATGAAGGGTTTTTTCTTATTGTGTATGTATACATATATATTTTATATTTTTTATATATAGTGCACCTTAGAAAAAAAAGCCCGCGCCTTTTGGTGCGCTTTGCGCCTAGGCTCCAGAGGGCTATTGCGCCTTAGTGCGCCTTGAGCCTTTTAAAACACTCCCCCCCCCCAAAAAAAAGGATCCTGCTAAGATCAAGCTCATCATCATTACAAGAAGTCCTGGTGACCGGCCTCACGAGGAGGCATTAAATCTAACTACCTCCCACATGTCCTCGCACGATCTCAAAAGATTCTATTGTTCCTCTCTAGGCAGATACCTCACAAATCTAGTATCAATCTTTGTTGATATTGTTACTATGGGAATGTTCGTACTCATTAAAGTGCAACCACTTCTATAAATCCAATAGAACCTTCATGTCTCAGTCCTTTATTTTCTAACCTTTGTTGTTGAACGCTGGGCAAAGAAGATATTAATTAAGCCTTTACAAGCATCAGAATGCAGTAATCCCTGAAATTCCTCAGCCTCCTGCAATAACCAGAACAAGATAGATATAGAGGTGAAGTGACTCCGATTTAAAGGTCGAAAAAACTGAAGTGGAGGAAAACAAAATCATCAAGAAGATAAGAAACCTTCCAAAGTCCAGCACGGGGCCCCGAGACGACGCCCGTTTCAATGACATCAATGCAGGCAAATGGGTGCTTAAGATTTGGGGACTGTTTCTTTGCCTGAGCTCTAGCAAACTTAAATATTTCCCTAGCCTCAGCCAGGGGCGCTAACTTGTCGGTCCTGTGGAGACTGCGAACCCATGGTCGTCTCCGCTCTAGGATTTCGAGAGTCCATCTACGAGCAGTGTCAATCAACTCTTCAGGAGGGACAATTGCATCCACAAGCCCCAGAGAATGAGCTTCTTGTCCTTTAATTGGCTTTGATGTCTGTTTACATATGTATAACATACAACAAGAATCAGAGAAATGAATATATGTATTATGCCCTCAATGCATACATTAGACAACATGTGAAAAAACTTAAATCCATCTAGCTTACCAACATCATTTCTAGAGCCTTTGAGAGACCAACAAGACGTGGAAGCCGTTGCGTTCCTGAGTAGTTTAGAATCTTGAGATCAAGATGGACAAAATAAAACACCCCAACCATTCCAAGAATTTGTATATCTTATTGTGTTCATGTTTTACGTACGTGCGTGTGTGTATATATATGTGTTAAGAAACCGTGCTTTTATGGAGAGAAATGAAAGAATATATATGGACATTAAAAAAAAACTCCAAAAAAAGGGTCCGAACCTAACTACAAAAAAGGACTCTCATCCAAAAGAACAAGATCAAACTTGTAATTACAAAAAGGCCCAGCCACTGACATCCAGAAGGAGGCTTCAAATCTAGCCACCTCCCAAACTTCCTCACTCGATCTCTTGATCTGTCTAAAATTTCTATTGTTCTTCTCCATCTAAATACCCCCACAGAATTGCAAAGAAACCAATTGCCCTTCTTCCTAAAGGGAGGATTCAAAAGCACCTCCTCCTATCGAGCCCTGTCTTCTCTATTTCAAGCCCAACAAACACCGAACGATCTCATCCAACAACTCTAAGGGTATTTATGTACCCATATTTGTACACATGAATTAACACATTCACTCGAATTAAAACGATCATTTGTTTATTCTCATAAGACAACCAGCTAACAGGATGTGTGATATTTTAAATCTTAAGTACCAATCGACATGGAAAACTAAAAGCATACCTCCAAAACCAGGAATTATTCCAAGCTGAAGTTCGGGCAGCCCTAATTGAGCGGTAGGAGTCGATATTCGAGCATGACAAGCCTGAGAATAAAGGCAAAGAAGAGATTGCAACAGGATTCATACCGATAAAAACCAGTCTGTATGAAATAGTTAGACACATACCATTGCAACCTCTAACCCTCCGCCCAAAGCAAGTCCATCTATCGCTGCAACTGCAGGTTTTCGAGCAGCTGATAGATGATATTAAGGAATTAACAGCCAGTAGGCCAACACAGAATCAAACCTCTAACAAGTAATATAACACTAACTCATTACCTTCAAAAATATCAGTGATAATTTCAATTGATATGTTGCTAACATTCGGTTGCTCCCCTGAGACACATTTTCCAAGAGGTCAATAATGCACTAACTACTAATATAAGCAAAAATTCTTCCTTTATCGATAGAGATTAAATTGTTATAAATTTTAAAGTACAAGAACTAAATTACTAGTTGTTACATGCTATGTTGTTCTATATGATGTATTGGGAATGGATGCTCCACAGTTTTCTGGAAGGATCATTGGCTTAGTTGTGGACCTATTGCCCATGCTTTTCCACGGCTTTTTAGATTGGCTTTGAACTCTGATCTGACTGTAGCTAATATGTGGAATTTGACAGAGTTGTCTTGGGACCTGCATCTTCGGTGTAATTTAACAGATTAAGAAATTGATGAATGGGCATCTCTATCTCATTTATTATCTACTGTTCGTTTGTTGAATAGAGTGGATTCTTGGGCATGGTTATTAGAGCCTTCTGGTTTTTTCTCTGTGAGATCTCTCACTGCTGATTTGTTGGATTGTGATAATCTGGGGCGAAAGGATACTTACTCAGTCCTTTGGAAAGATTCTTACCCCAAAAAGATTAAAATCTTTATCTGGGAGCTTGGTTTAGGAGTTGTTAATACTGTTGATCGCCTTAAAAAACGAATGCCTTACATGAACTTATCCCCCTCTTGGTGTCTTATGTGCAAATTGAACTCGGAACATGCGGGTCATCTTTTTGTGCATTGCCCTTTTTCTTTAAATTTTTGGTGGAAGATTTTGAATGCTTTTGGTTGGTCATTGTCGCTTCCGATTAATATCTTTGACTTCCTATCCTCCGTTTTGGTGGGACATCTTTTCAAGGGCATCAGGAAAATCATTTGGTTGGCTCTTGTTCGAGTCTTTCTTTGGAACCTATGGATTGAGAGGAATGGCCGACTTTTCAAGGATGTTTCTTCTACTTTTGATCGCTTTATGGATAATATTCTTCTAAATGTTTTTCTTTGGTATAAGGATGTTTATCTCATTAACTTGTTCAACTCTTCTTTTTTCATTTATAATTGACAGTCTTTCTTGTGATGCACCTTTTGGTATTTAGAGTTTCCTCCATTTCATTTATCAATGAAATTGTTTCTTATATCTAAAAAAAAATACATGCTATGTTTGTCGACTAAATTGTTACAAATTTGAAAGTACAATAAACCAAAGTTCAAGGACTAAATTGGCAGTTTAGTGGGGAAAAAGAAAAAAAAAGATTCATTTTCTTAGAGATTATATCTTCTAAAATCCTTCTATAGATATAATGAGCAGTTATGAGATGATTTTTTTTACATAAAATCAGGCCTACCCTTTCCTCCTTGAAGCCCACCAAATGCAGCTATATCAAAACCACCAGAAAACTTCCCTTTGGCACCTACATCCAAATAACATAAAATAAATCAGTTTTTTTCCCCAATCTTTATCCTCTCTAAAACCTTGACAGAACTCACAAATTCAAAAACAAAATTCACTTCACAGATCACTAACCTGTAACAACAATTGCCCTCACATCTTCTCTTCTCAAAGCTTCTTCATAACTATCTCTTAAGCTGAATAACACTGTATTTGTGTATAAATATGCAGAACAAAGACAAAATTAGATGAAGAAATAAGAATTTCAGCTCCTATCAGTCTCCATAGTCAAAATTCGGAAGCAAACACTAGAATTTAAGATATGTTTGAGAATGATTTTGGAACTTTGTCGTGTCTATTACTCTTTTTTTTTGTTTTTTTTCTTCTTTTGTCTGTTTTTTGAAAAGATCAAACAAGAGCATCGAAAAAACAATCCTATGAACGGAATCCATTTACAGCAAAATATTTCAATTAAGTAAAATAAGATGTAAAGAGTAAATATAAAAAGACTTCATCACTTATATTTAAAGAGAAACATAGATATTAAAGAGTGACATGCTAGATCCCTCCAAAAACTCTCTAAACATTCTATTATTCCTCTTCCTCCTACCCTAACCACTGTTTACCACAAAAACTCTGCATCCTTACAACAAGGCAAGTGAGGAAGAACTTCTTGATTTCCAAATCATTTTCGATTGAATAAAATTACTTGTAAAAGTACCAACTTTAAGGCAATTACATGAAAAACACTTTTAACAACCCTCTTATAAACAAATCATTTTCGCTGAAATCACTCCCGAACATGCCCATAACCTCAACAAAAATAGAAAATCCACATATCATTTTCGTTGAAATCACTCCCGAACATGTCCATAGCCTCAACAAAAATAGAGAATTCATAGAAGTTCAGTAGAAAAAACTGTACCATCGAAAGACAGGGAGTTAACTGGAGGGTTGATGATGGTGATTATAGCAACTCCATCAGCTCCCACCTCCATCGCTGTTCTTCCTTTTACATTGCTTCCCATTTTGCCTCTTTTCTTTCAGTTCCTTTTCTTTCCCTTGAGATGAAACAGTGGAACGAGAACGTTTTGTAAGAGAAAATTAGGAGAAATGGAGGAAGAACTTCATGGACGTGTCTATTTCAATTGTGAAAGAGTGATTTTGGCACGGTTTCCCATAAGGGATAAAATATGATTCAAGGTTGTCGTTTTGTGTCACCTCCATAGGAACAGATCCCTCCACGTCTAAAAGGTTAAAGGTTTAAATCTTTCGAAAAAATTTGAGCATAGTAGAGGTTAAAATGATTGTATGAAGAAAAAATTTGTCCAAGTTGACGTTTATAAAAATGAGTTTGGGAGAATTTTCACGTTAAATTACAAATTTGATCTTGAGAAAGTTAAATTTAGGCCCTATAGTTTGATAATATTTTTATAAACCGTCTTTATAGTAGAACTGTTTATGAAGGTTTTATCAAACTATATGAATGAAATTTTAATTTTTAAGTCATGGGACTAAATTCTAACTTTCTCCAAATCATAGAGATCAAATTTATAATTTAACTTTTATAGGATAGAAAGTATTGTTGGTAAAAAAATACTACTCAAATTTAGCGATTTGAAAATTCTAGAACTATGAAAATAAAAGAAAGGAGCTAGTAGGAATTAAGAGAAATACTTAATTGTGCTTTTGTTAAAAGTGTTCGAAATGTTCCTTCCACATTTAGAATTAGTTCTCTAGGAGGGGGCATAATTTCAAAAGTGTTTATAAAATAAGCGCTTTCACTAACCGGTACGCTTTCAAACTCACTCCAAGGGGAGATTTAGGATTGGGAGTTTTTTTTTTTTTTTTTTTTTTTGGGGTCTAAATTAATGTATTGGTTAAAGAAATAAATGGAAAATCAACGTTGAAACTGATTTGCTTTAATAGTGAAATTAACACCAATTGAAGTTGGTACGATCTCAATGAACAACATTTTAGTCTTATATTCTGAAAAATTATACCAGCCGATAATGATAATAACAAAAATAACAACAACAATGATTCAAATAAATTATGATTAATTACGTTTTTTTTTTTTTTTTTTGGTATCAGGAACGTTGAGTCTAGTTCGGTGGCAACTTTTCAGACAACCGTCCAAAGCTGTTATAAAAATAAATCCTCGAAGTTATAAATGGATAGAGTTGTACTTCTTCTAGAATCTAAAATATATATATATAATTTATATATATATTATAAAATATGATTGTCTTTGTACTTCATCTCATTGGTCACCGTATGCGGCAAAGGGTTGTCCGAATATGCCCAAATGTTATGGGTCAACGTGGCCCCGACACAATTGAAAATTTGACGGTGGATGATGGTTATCCTAAGATATTGTGGATCAGCTATTTAGGTACCTAATCTACCGTCACACAGACTTTTAGGGGTTGTTTGGGACGCAAGTTCGGAATCAGAATCCTGTGAATCAGAAGTCTGGAGGGTTTATCCTGAGGAGTTCTGAAGTCTGGGAATCAGAAAACTGTGTTTGGAGTGCAGTGTTCTAAAGCTCGGAAATCGTAAATCACATTTGGGGTGCAGTGTTACAGCTCTTTCAGGTATCATAGAGCTGTGTCTTGGGTGCAGTTTTCTGAACTCTAGGTTTTGTAAAGTTTTGTTTCACCTTTTTTCTTTTAGCTATTTTACTTTTTTCAAATTTTTGTAATTGATCTTATGTGAATTGTAGAAGTTAATGTCTAACATGGATCAATTTTTTAAGTAACTTTTTCATGAAACTTTCAATTTAGGTAGTTTTTGAACACCCCTACCACGAGTTTACACATACAAATACATCGTCCAAAAAGTGTTGTAATTAACACTTAAACAAAAGAACATAAAGCGCTTTTGTGCGAAAGAAAAAATTATTTCATTTTTTCTAACTTTTAAAAAGAAATTACAAAATTGAGTCATTTGAGTGTACATTAAAAAAAAATACCAAGTTGTTTTTTTTTTTTTTTTATAAATAAAAATTTCACAAAATTCAAACGTGTTGAAAATAGCATAAAAAAATGTTTATTAGCCATTTTTTAGTTTTATTTTAACCTTTTAAAAATTGACTAGATTGTCGGATTGTTGGATTGGTCAAATTGATGAGGTGGTGGGATTGTCGAGGTGGTCGTTGGATTTTTGGTTGTTGGTGGTCATCGGTCGTCGGAGTTGTTGTTGAAAAGGTCGTTGAGGCAACCATCGCGTGGTGGCTAGTCACGAGTTGTTGAAGAGGAAATGGAAAATCAAGTGTTTTTCTGGAGGCGCTCATGATCAACGCTAGTCGTGGTGTGGTCGCCGCATGCATTGTCTTTGTCGATGGTGTCGGGTGGTCGCGGAGTTGTCGTCGGAGTTGTTGCCAAAGTGGTCGCTTCGGTATGGTCGTCGGGTTGTCGCTGTCGGTGGTTGTTGAGTGGTCGCGAGTTATCACCGAGTTGTTGCCAAAGTGGTCGCTTTGTGGTGGTCGCCGGAGTTTTTGTCGGAGTTGTCGTTGTCGGTGGTCGCCGAGTTTTTATCGGAGTTGTCGCTATCGATGGTCGTCGGTGGTCGCCGGAGTTTTTATCGGAGTTGTCGAAATAGTCGACAAATGGTTGAGAAAAACATGGAACAAATTTCATGAGATTACACTATTGTAACCCATGGGGTTGTATTGTTGTAACCCATGGGAATGAGTTTCAAAACCAAGGATTTGGAACACCTTGCTCCAAACATGGGTTTGGATTTGGATGTCAAACTCATCCAAATCCAAACCCATGGGCCAAACACACCCTTAGATTGTTTGGAATGTTAAGTGAATTATAATAATATAAAATTATAATAATGGGTGAATTATTATAATCAGTAAAATTATATAATATCATTTAAAATATAGAGTAGTATAATTTAGAGTCATAATAATTTAGATTTATGGTGTAGAGTACTTCACAAATTATAATAATACATATTATTACAACATGTGTCACAAACCTGTACTAAATGTTTGAAAATTATTTTAATAGAAAATCGTATTTTAGTGCAATTGACATTAGGGAATTTGAACTACAGATCTCGTTAACACATTTATCATGTTTGACATATACTCTCTTTGACTAATAGGTTTTCTATTCTAAATATAGATTTGAAACATTTATGAAAATAGAAAAGTAATATTGTAACGTTTAAAATAATAAGGATATTTTTAAAATAAATTGTCAAGTTCAATGCTTATATATAATTTAGCCTATATTTTATTATAACACAATTTATTATAATTCACTCAACACCCCGAATAAAAATATGCTAAATTATAAAAATCTAATACACTAAGTTTAATTATTAATTACCATTTAATTTGTAGAGTGATTTGTTTTATTATCTTTTAATTGCTTACTTGTTCGGTAAAAATCAATTTATTTACCAACTATTTAACATGAATTATATTTTGTATTTTATGAGTAGTTTTTTAATTTAATTTTTGGAGAAAATTATTCTAATCACTCGGTCAAGTTTTTGGAGTGAATTTTAAAGACTACTTTTTCTTTTTGAAAATTAGCTTGAATATTAAATATGGTTTAGGGGTCTAAAGGAAAATATTTAAAAATTAAAATACAAATTTGTAAATAATATTTATTCTAAGTGGCAAATTATTAAGTTTTATGCAAGTTTTGATACTATTAAGAGAGAGGGGAAAAATGACTACCATTTCTTAAAACGATGACTAAATTCAATGATATTTTTAGATTACATCTTACTTCCATGGATCTACCTGTCTCATTTGAGTCCCTGATTCATGTTTGATATCTCATTTGAGTCTCTTAATTTTTCGTTCGCCATATTTGTGTTGTTGTTTTCATTTGTCATCATTGGTCTATTGCATCGTTAATTCCACGATATGTTTGAACAACCAAGTTGTTTTTTCTTATATTGATTCTTGCACTAAAATGATGTTAGTATATAATATATATACACTTCATTTATTAATAGTTGAAATCTCAATCTTTATTGCTTTGTTTTAATAATGATAAAATTTGTAAAAAAAAAGAAAAAATTGTAACCGTCCCCATTTATTCAATTTTTGGAAACTTAGAAAGTTCTTTTGTTAAGCCATGATTAATGAACCTACAAAACCCTTCAAATTGTATCTGATTAAACCCAATGTTAAACTCGCAATTAATTAGTGGTTACACATAAGTTGAATTTTCGTCATGCTAAAATTAAATAATTAATAAAATACTAATTTTTATGGATTTCATTGAACTTTAGAATCCTTCGGATGCCTTAAATTTTAAAGGTAAAGAATTACATTATAATGAATAATTAGAAATTCAATTTTTATGAAAATGGAATAAAATATTTCAGATTAATTTATTAGGTTTATCAAAATATTTTAATTGAATATTTGATTTAATTCTTTTTTTTAGAACAATAAGGAGTTAGAGAGATTCGAACCACATATCTCGTTAATATATCGAGAGAGCATATTAATATATCGAGAGAACTATGCTCTGTTTCACTTGATTTGATTTGATTTAAACTCAAATCGATTTGAATCTATATTTTGTCCATGAATTGATTTCCCACATTTTTTTTCTTTTTTCATTTTAATCAAATCACAATCTCTCATAAAGTGTAATATTTCTCTATTTGAAATACCAAAAAAATTCATTCAAATTATTAGATAAAATTATAATTCCAACACTAGTCTATATAAAGAAAATTGATGAAAACTTCTACCGTGAAGTTATTGGCATATGGCATGGGTAGTTTTTTGAACAAGCTTTGGGCCGATTTTGGGCCAGCTCAATCCTCGAACAATTGGACTTTTGTTTGGGCCGCCTTTCCTCTTCAGCCCATGATCATTCATTACATGGGCTCCGCCCACATTGGTCTAATCAAAATCTCGTTTATTCCCTTCATGTAATCATTTTAAGTGAAAATACTATTTTACTTTTTAATAAAACTTAAAATTAGGTCCTTTTATAAATAAAATAAACTAATAAAAGGGATAAGTTTTAAGTTTTATTAAAAATACAAACACTAAAATTAGACCTTTCGAAGTAAGGAACTAAAATGGAACAAAATAAAAAAATACATGCACCAAAATAATATTTTAATCCATTTTTTTATTTTTCTTCCCAAACATCCCATTTCAAAACTTGACTATAAATGTGAATGCCTATAATTTAAATAACATAACTAAACCTTTAAATTCTGATTTTCTCTAATAATCAAAATTTGCGATGTCACCGTCGTGAAAAAATAATACAACCTATCAATCAACGAATGGAGAAAGACTCGGCTCCCAAAGACTTTAAAAAAAATAGATAAATCAAATTTTTGCAATATAAAAATGATATATAATTTTTTTTTTCTTTTAATTATCTTTTTAAATGGATCCCCCCCCTCGCATGCTTTAAGGTAAAGCAATGGTATTGTTTTAAAAAGAAGTGCATTTGAAGCTATGATTGCTGGAGGGGTTAGTAAATATCAGAAAGAAAAAGGGCTTTTTTCGTTGGCCCCACTTTGAGATCCACCAGCCTCATTCTTTCTCCCATGTGGCCCCCACGTGACTTAAACAACTAACTTCTTTGCCCTAAAAACTTTGTTCAAAATATTATTGCAAATTTGATTTCTAAATTTTACAAGTTTAATTTTAAATATTATTCTTCTTAGTTTTGATTTATGTAGTCTTAAAAGTTTTGATTTAGTTCATATAGTTTGAATTTAGTTTCAACTTAATTTCAGTCTCTATAATTTTTAAAGTTTCAATTTAGTTCATATAGTTTGGGTTCAGTTTCAACTCAATTTCAATCCCCTTACTTTTAAAAGTTCAATTTAGTTCATTTAGTTTGAGTTTAGTTTCAACTCAATTTTAGTCGCTTTAATTTTAAAATTTTCAATTTAGTTATTTACTGTTTAGACTTTAACTTCAATTTAATATCTATAACCTTAAAAGTTTGAATTTAGTTGATGTAATTTGAATTTAGTTTCAATTTGGTTTATATGATTTGATTGAACTTCACCAATTATTCTAAATTGTGTTTCACCCATTTGAAACACATATTTATTTTTATTTCATTTGTTTACTTGGTCTTCAAACCGTAATATAGTCACTAACTTTTAATATATATATATATATGTAATCCATTCGAGACATTAATCATTTGATGTCCATGCCAAATCGTTTCTATATGGCATGCCACAACCCGACCCTATATTGCAACGTCTGACCTATGAAGACTCATGTCGTATCTTGCAACTCACACCATGATGGGGTGGTTCACTTAGGCAATGAGGTTCAATTGTGGTAGAAAACCAACATCATGACTCCCCTAAGGTATAATACATTTTTTGTCTGACATCAATGCATGTCAAATTAACGAAGAGTCATATGCAATTATTTAAGTTGTGCTTAAAAGATATTTAACCATTCATGAAATGTATCTACTTTCTTTTATTATATCATTTTAGTTTTTATATTTTGAGTTTCATTCTATTTTAGTCCGGGTATATTCAACGAATCTTAAATCTAGTCTCTACTATTAATTTAAATTAAATTTTGTTCGAAATTAGTTAAATAATAATTATTATTTTCAAATAATAAAATATAAATGTGAACCTATTTTTAAAATTTATATAAAAAAAGCCTAATATAAATATATTTTTTTTAAAGAAAAGGTAACAAGAAACTAATAGTAAGAGATTAATTTTAAAATTTATTGAAAATACAACTACTAAATTTAAACATTTTAAAAATACAAACTACCATAACTAAAATCAAATGAAATTTAAGGTATGAGAACAAAAAATGATATTTTAATTGAAAAAAAAAATGCAGCTAAATAAAATTGATTCTTCGCTGTGGAACCCCTCAAAGTCTCGAAGTCCAGGTAAGCAGATAGGAGCGTAAGCGTATCTGAGATTTGAATTTATAAATATAAATATTAAATATGTATGAGTTTACCAATAAAAGCTTTTATTATTATTTTATTTTAATTTCATATTGCTTTGGAGTATTGGTGCCCATCATATCCATTGAAAATTTCTTTCCAGTTTTGCCCCTACGCAATGCCAATATTACGTTTCGACCATTTCAAATGCCACAGGTGAAACGACGTTTGAATTTCGAACCAACTTGTTGTTTGTCTTTATTGTGGTAGAAAATATATAATACATTAATATCATTTATTATTTCTAATCTTTTTCCATTTAGTTTTATTCTCAATGTTCGGTCTATTTCCAATTTGGTCTGGTTTCAAAATTCAAATATTCTAAAAAAATCATAGCTTGAATTAGACAAACAAAATAGAGGATAACAATTCTATAACGCTAGCATGGTATAAGATATGTTCATGGTTGAGGATCTCACATTAAAAATATGGAGAAAAATCTCACAATTTATAAAATATATGAGTTACTTCTCTCATTGCCAGATACAGATGTAGCTAATAAGTCCCCCTCAAATTTTGTACTATAAGACAAACAAGTTTTATGACTTAGTGACCAGTATGTGTTAAGTCTCCTTTCAAGTTTCAGGTCTAAACCCTCTAATATGGTATGAAAACTCATTAAGTCCAAACGGGCATTAAATCCAAAAAAATTAAAATGGGATCCGATCAAGAATGATAAACTCACAAAAGCACCATCTTGATGGAGTTTTGAATACATGATTTCAAAGATTGGTGTATAATATTTTAGCTAATCGAGTTGCATTAAATAGTTATTCTTTTATAATCGTTTCATTTTAAAAAAAAAAACATTGCTAAATGACACAGGTCATCAACTTCAGTATAACTCAAGTGGTTATTTTTGACCAATAATGTTCAAGTCATTACCTTGTCGAACTTAAAAATAAATAAAAAAACAAACAAACAAACCTTGACATAGAACTTTTTTTTCTCTAGTTTGACAAATAGAGAGGTTAAGTTTTGAACCAATGACCCTTATACCAAATTTAATAATGATTTAATGATTTGAGGTGTGTTTAAGTTAACCCCTAACACAAGTCAATTGGTGAAACACATAATTGGTTTCTTAAAATAATGACATTTTGTTATTCTAAACTCAATTGAACTAGTTAACGATAAATTATTCGAAAAATCAAGTTCAACATGACTAACAATTCTATACATTTAGAAATCAAAAAAATAAACTAAAAATTATTGTTTCACCATTTAATCATGGGCATCACAATGTGACAACGTACAACTGCATTGAATAATTTTCTTTATCTAAGATATTATTATTATTTAAATGATGAAAGTTTAAATTTTGCCTAATATTTTACTCTCTCTCTCTATATATATATTTATTTATTTATTGTAAATGTCATACATGTGCAGAAAATACCTTAAAAAAGGGACAAGAGTTGAATGAAATTGCAGATGAGGTAGAGTTGTGTGAGTGTTGTATTGTATTGCCACAAAAACTGTCATAAATGCGTGCGTGTCCATGCATTACATTGGGCCCTCTCTCAGTCCAAAACAAAGCCCATTTCCCAATCAACTGTTGCAAATCACGTGGGTCACGTGCATTTTTATTTTTACCGCTTAAATTACAAATTTAATTCTGATAGAGTTATAAGAAAGTTATAATTCCACCCCTATAGTTTTATAAATTAAAATTTTGTCAATGTAGCTTATAAAATCTATAAATAGTATAGTTTTTCTTAGACTAGCTTTATTATTTAAAACCACTAAGACTATAATCTAATTTTCTCAAAATCGTAGGAATTAAATTTATAATTTAACTTGAAAAATTCATATCTACCAATTTACTTTAATCATGTACTCAAGAAAAAACACTTTAATCAAACATTTTAACCTAAAACTTTTAACTTGTTGATTGAATCTAAATTGTAATAGCTAGTTAAATTAATATCTTATTAAAATATAAATAAAAAGTTTCTCACAAACTAATTAGTCATATTGAATTCAACTAAATAAATTATTCAAAATCAAATTACTGTACCTGAATCTCCAGAAAGTTAAGTAGGGACAAAAAAAAAAAAACATAGCTAAAAAGTCTCAACGCAAAGAATGAACCAGTACCTACAAAAATATATAGCCGCAAAATTAGCATAGCCAATAACAAGTATTCAGTTTAGTTTCACCCCTTTTTCAATTCGTTTTTTACTAGGTTAAGGGAGCTTTAAGGTTAAATTTTGAAAGAAAAATATTTAACAAAATTGCATCACGCAATTTGTTTGACTTTGAAAATAGTTTTATTTTATTTTTTTAAAGTTGAACCAGGTAGGGAAAGGAAATTAGATCTACTAACTTTTAGGTCTAATGTCTTTACCAATTGATCTATGTTTAGATTGATTATTTAGATGATAATTGAACCAACAAAATGTATTTATAATTTATTGAATATATATATATATATATATATATATATATATATATATATATATATTGTACACATAACATTATAAAATATACTCGTGAACCTTCTCATCTAGTTTAAAAAAGTACCCATGTTATTTTAAAACTTGTAATATTACCATTGACGTTTCATAAACATTTCAAAAGTATATTTAGAGTAGAAATTCATAAAATGTTGGATGAAAAATCGATGTGGTGAAACACAATTATTTCAAACTTAATTTAAGTGTCTCATTCATCGCCATGCCATTTCATATCAATACAAAATTGACTTTTTATTCAACATTTTAACCGATTTCTACTGATTCAATAGTGATTTTGAAATGTTTATGAAAGAACATTGATAATATTATAACTTTGAGAAGAATATGAATATTTTTTAAACAAAAGATAACATTTCATAAGTATATATATACGAACAAAAGATAACATTTCATAAGTATATATATATACGAACAAAAGATAACATTTCATAAGTATATATATACGAGTCTGTATATATATTATCCACTTCGAAGGAAACAAAATTATAAAATATACTCTGAACTTTCACTACTACAAATTTTAGTATAGACTATACTTTAGTTTAAATATAAAACGATGTTTTTTTAAAAAATCATGGTCTAATAATGTAGACCTTGAGCTACGTGGTGTAAAATGTATACACCCATTTAGAAACTACATTTAATAAAAATCGTGGTTTAAGAATACACTATAGATTACATGTGTTTAAAAACTGTGGTGTAAATGTTATCTTTACACTATGGTCAATAAAAACCATGGTCCATAGAAATGCTATAGACTACATGTATATAAAACCATGGTCAAAATATATAATTTACACTATGGTCAATAAAAACCATGGTCTAAAAACATACTATAGACTACATGTGTTTTAAAATCGTGGTGTAAATATTATCTTTACACTATTGTCAATAAAACCATAGTCCAAATGAATGTTATAGACTACATTTATATAAAACCATAGTCAAAATATTGAATTGACACCATGATCAATGAAACCAATGGTCTAAAAGTATGTTATAGACTACATGTGTTTAAAAATCGTGGTGTAAATATTATCTTTACACTATGGTCAATAAAAACCATGATCCATAGGAATGCTATAGACTGCATGTATATAAAACTATGGTCTAAAAGCATGCTATAGACTATATGTTTTAAAAACCGTAGTGTAAATATTATCTTTACACTATGGTCAATAAAAACCATAGTCCAAAAAAATGTTATAGACTACATTTATATAAAACCATGGTATAAATATTGAATTGACACAATGATCAATAAAACTCATAGTCTAAAAGCATACTATAGACTACATGTTTTTAAACTCGTAGTGTACATATTATTTTTACACTATAGTCAATAAAACTCATCATCGTCATGTCATTTCAAGTCAATGCCACACCAACTCTTTGTTCGACATTTTAACGGATTTTTATATATTCATTGGTAATTTTGAAATGTTATGGAATGTAAAAAATAATATTACAATTTTTAAAAGAATATCAACGATAAGTATGTATATATATATTATCCACTAAAAAAAAAGGAAGGAAACAAAGACAACAATAAAACAAGAGGAAAAGAAGAAGACGAGAGACACTTCATTCAAATTAATTGTGGCATTTGTCAACCATAGGTATTACGTGCCCTAAAGACAAGGGCATTTCCGTCAGCCGACAAATTTCAAACTTCTGCCGGGGTCCGCCCGGGCAGCCCGTTCCCTCCTCCGCCGTCCCGTTCCTTCGTTGACGACAATCAGACGCGTTGAAATTAGTGAATATTCCAAGGGGCATTTCCGTCATTTAACATAAAACTTAAAATAGCGGTTTAATCCATTTGAATATAATCAGCCAATTACAATGACATTTTTCGCCTTTTTCACCAATTTTTAATTTTCTTAATATTATAACGAAAGGCGTACTCTGTGGCGTTGGAGTGTTTACAATTTTCGCCAACTCATTTCATCACGAAGATAAAAAAAGAAGAAGAAGAAGAAGAAGAAGAAGAAGAAAAGGTTCGGCGAATTTGTATAATTTCCCCTCTTTCTTCTCTCGATGTGATTAGGGTTTTGTATCATTTGTTCGATTCAGATCTGATCTCTGATTCCGATCTTTAGATTCTTCGTTCTACAGATCTCGGACCTTCAAAACCTATTCATTTCTTGGTCAAATTTGGTACGTTTTAATGTTGGAAATGACCTGGAATTCTTGATAAACTTTTTTCTTTTGATTTTTTCTGAGAAACTTTATTGTTGAGTTGAATCTGGTGATGTTATTGCAGATTCTGAGGATTTGAATTTCGTTTTCGAGTAATTCCTTTCATGTCCTCCTTCGAATCCAACTTTTCTCCTCACTGTGAGTATTTTGTTTTTTTGTTTATCGTCACTTATTTTCTGTTTGGTTAAACTTGGGGGATCGGATGATTGTTTTCATCTGGAATGTTGATGTTGTTGTGGATTTTTGCTTGCTTTGCGTACTTGATTGAATTAGTTATTGTATTTTTTTGGATGAAGCGGTGTTAAACAGATCTTGAAAATTGGCTCCGCAAAGACGTTCGCAGCGCCACATGGGCGGCCAGATGCAGCAGAGCAATGCTGCGGCGGCGACTGCCTTTTACGACCACGCCGGCGGTGGGACCCTGCATAATGCAGGCCCCACTAACGACGCTGGTGATGCGGTCATGGCTCGGTGGCTCCAGTCCGCTGGCTTGCAGCATCTGGCCTCTCCCTTGGCTGATCAGCGCTCCCTTCTCATGCAGGTACGACGATTAATATTTCCGAGGGTTTCCATATGTTTTGAGATACTGCAAAGAACTTGTTGCAAGAGTAACGAATCAGCCTCGAGTATTTACTTTAGGAGGTCGTTTCTTTCTTCTTTCTTTTTCCGGCACATGCAATCTTCTAGTTTTTGGGATCAAATATGGAATTATTAATTGATAATTTTTTTTTGAGAAGGTTATTAATTGATAAATGGCTCTATTTAATTTGATTACCATTAATTTTTACTGAAAGGAAGCTCGGTTTGATTTGGGGGATAGTTCGTTTGCATTTTTCGTTTTCTTTTCTTTTGTTGTTCAGTTGATGTTACACCATAGCAATTGAATTTCCTACATTCCTCCCATTGGCTTAGAGTTATGGAGCGCAATCTGCCGAAGAGAAACAGAGGCTTTTAAAACTGATGAGAAACCTGAATTTTGGTGGGGAGTCTGGATCTGAACCGCATACACCTACTGCCCAAGCTTCAGGATTACTTGGTGCAATGGATGGCTATTATTCTCCAGAATTTAGAGGAGATTTTGGTGCTGGACTTTTGGATCTCCACGCTATGGATGATACCGAGCTTTTGTCTGAGGTATGCTGATTAATTAGGGTTTTTTTCTTTTCATGGATGAGAGATTTTTACTTAAGTATGATATATGTGAAAGTAGTAGAGGCTGATCTTAGGTGGTTTCATATTAACCATTGGGACACAATAATTTTGCGAGCTGGCTGATATTTTGGGAGCATTTCTGTTGAGAACCGTGGGCTATTGACATGATTTCATTATTATTTATTTTCTTTCTGCTTTTTCTATTGGCATAGAAGTGAAGCTTAGAGCTTACATGTAACGAGCGTTTTTTTTTTTTTTTTTTTTTTGGGGTGGGGTGGGGTGTCTAGGGAGATTAAAAAAAGATGCTTCTATACCAACTAAAGAACTGCTCATCTTTCTTTTCGTTCGAAGAATCACATTCTAATTATGTTTTTAAGCATTATGTTATCTGTTGAAATCTTATCCACTGGTCTATTACTCAATTGCATGATAAGTCACATAGTTATTCTTTTTTTATAAGTTCTCTCTCTCTCTCTCTCTCTCTCTCTTAAATTTTAAATTTATAATTTTTGGATTTCCTTTTCTTAATGGATTTTTTTTTCTCACCAGCACGTTATCTCAGAACCATTTGAGCCTTCACC
Source organism: Trichosanthes cucumerina (assembly GCA_036507285.1). NCBI lineage: Eukaryota > Viridiplantae > Streptophyta > Magnoliopsida > Cucurbitales > Cucurbitaceae > Trichosanthes > Trichosanthes cucumerina. Next base: position 79,253,431 of record CM071840.1, on the reverse strand, counting down.
ATTCATTCCTAGTGGTAATAGAGCATTTGACGATGAATTTAATGTAGCTAGCAGCAGGCAGCAAAGAAGCCAAGCTGATGAAGATGCCCTGGCCACATTACCTGTGATTGAAAGAGAGAATGTTGCCAGAGAAAATAACGTGGCTAAAATCAAAGTTGTGGTAAGCTTCTTATAGTGAAATCAGAATACTATTTGTAGAATACTAACTAGAAATCCTTTCCATTTGGATGTTATCATTATTCTAATTTTTCCAGAGATTAAACAATAGTGGAGTCATGGAGGTTTGATTACAGCCCTTTTAATTGTTTATTGAAAGATCTTCATTTTCTTTCCGCTCATCTGGGTGGCATTTACTAAAGTCAACACATATAGTGTGTGCATGCCTTCTCAGAACAACAACTCATATCTAAATTTGTCACATTCCACACTTTTCGTTTTCTTTTCTATTTTGTTTAAAATTAAAAAAGAAAACTCTTGGAATCATTTTTTCTTTCCCTAGTAATTTTCTCCTTTTTTTTTAGTTTATGGGATCATCTAATTGAGCATATTTACGGATTAAAGGCCTTCGAGGCTGTTTGAGGTTCAAATTTTTTTGGTGTCAAGTCTTACGCTTCTGGATCATAAGAACACACTAGGGCTTGGAGTCTTCACACCTCATGTAATGCTTTCAAGGATATATTAATTTTCATTGCCAGTCATGTGTTTGCCACCTTCTCTATGCCCTTAATTTTTCTTTTGAAAAATAGACATACTAATGTTGGGTCCTTAATTTACCCTTGCTTCTTCAATTAGGGTTGGAATTCAAGTATCCACTAGCATATATTTTCTCATATATTGTTCTATTTTTCTTAATACATGTAGTGTATCGTGTCTTAGGTACGGAAGAGACCATTAAACAAGAAGGAGCTTGCTCGTAAGGAGGATGATATTGTATCAGTATGCGACAATGCCTCTTTGACCGTCCACGAACCAAAACTAAAGGTCCCTTTACGTTTATTACTCTACCTTGATGTATGATATTAGCTTAATTGTTTGATGTGGCAGTTGTTTGACTTGGTCATAATTTCTTTTCTCCCTACTTTACATTGAGATAGGTGGACTTGACTGCATACGTGGAGAAGCACGAATTCTGCTTTGATGCAGTTCTTGATGAGTATGTTACCAATGATGAGGTAACCATTATATTTTCCTTTGTCCAGTGTAGTTTAGAAAACATCTTGGGTCGTTAAATGGTTTTGTAGAATCTGGTTTGAACTGACGTCCATTCTTTTTGAAATAGGTTTATAGGGTTACCGTGCAACCGATTATTCCCATCATTTTTGAACGGACAAAGGCTACATGTTTTGCTTATGGTCAGACAGGTATGCATTAAATCTGGCCAATCTTGCTCACCTGTTTTCATGAATGCATACCAATTGAAATTTAGTTCTCACATTATTATTTCTGGCATACTTTCATTTTGTTATCATTATTTTTTTTTGTAAGAAACAATTTTATTGATGTATGAAATTTACAAAGGGATAGGATATCCATGGAAATTACAAAAGGCACTCCCAGTTAGAAACTAAGGAGGTATATATGAAGCAAAAAGATTTGGAGATTTACACCAAGAAATAGCATAATAAATAACGATAGCTATATGAAACATTGTCATTTTACCTATTACTAATGATATTGTATCAACTCTTATTTTCTTCCTTATAATATCCCTTTAGTATCATGAAGTTTGACTAAAAAGCTTTTTGTATTTGAATAGGTAGTGGCAAGACGTTTACAATGCAACCATTACCTCTTAGAGCTGCTGAAGACCTCGTTAGATTGTTACATCAGCCAGTTTATCGCAATCAAAAATTCAAATTGTGGCTTAGCTTTTTTGAAATATATGGTGGAAAATTGTTTGATCTACTAAGTGACAGGAAGTAAGTTTGAATTTTTATCCTCTCTTATTTTTTTCCTGAATTGTTCTCGAGGAAAGAAGAGATGTTTTCTATTGGCGCATGGACAGGAAATGTCATTCTTGCATACAGAAAGTAAGGTTGCGTGTGATGTGAAATCAACTTTTGACCATAATTTAGTTGGACATATAATGCTTGTCTGAATTGATACATTTACCGAACCAAAATAAAGAAAATGAAAATACAGACACAAGAGCATTGAAAGTAATAAAGTACATGGATGAGAATTGTATTTAGCGTTTTTAGTTTTTGGTCAGTTTTTTTATTTAGCATTTTTAGTTTTTGGTCAGTTTTTTTTCTCCCTTCTTGGAAATAGGATATTACGACATGTGTTTTTCCCCCTTTCTCGAGTCCAGTCCTTAATTGTATATTTCATCCATTTCTTATTTTTCATGCATACATATTCTCAAGATGACTTTATTTTTCTGTAATAGGAAGCTTTGTATGAGAGAAGATGGGCGGCAGCAGGTTTGTATTGTTGGACTTCAAGAATTTGAAGTGTCTGATGTACAAATTGTCAAAGAATATATTGAGAAGGGAAATGCAGCTAGGAGTACAGGTTCCACTGGTGCCAATGAGGAGTCTTCAAGGTCACATGCTATATTGCAACTCGCTGTTAAGAAACATCCTGAAGTAAAGGAATCGAGAAGGAACAATGACGGAAATGAGTTAAAAAGTGGGAAACTTGTTGGGAAAATCTCCTTTATTGATTTGGCTGGTAGTGAAAGAGGTGCTGATACAACTGATAATGACCGTCAGACAAGGTATGCCAGCTTTTTTAGATCTTTGGTCTTTTGTTTCTTGTTAAGGTTCTTTATTCACAGGCTCACAGCTGTAAAAGATGTCACCAATCAATGAGTTTGCCATCACTGTGCTTGATAATATTGTATACCATCTTAGTTAATTATTTTAGGTTTTAATGCATTCACTAAGAATTTTATTTGGTAGCTAGCTGGTATCCGGGTATGGAGTATTTTTGTTTTGTAGAAGATATAACTACTTTGAGCCTTCTCAGTCCAAAATGCCGTTGATATAATTTTTCAGACGATCTCTGCTCTGATATTTTTATATATTACATAATTCCCTTCATCAAAAATCATAATGCTGTAATCTGTCCATTTTGTTTTGCTGGAACCTTTGCAGGATTGAGGGAGCAGAAATCAACAAAAGTCTTTTGGCATTGAAGGAATGCATTCGTGCCTTGGACAATGATCAGATTCACATACCCTTCCGTGGAAGCAAACTCACAGAAGTGCTCCGTGACTCCTTTGTTGGCAACTCGAGAACTGTGATGATATCATGCATTTCTCCAAATGCTGGTTCATGTGAACATACTCTCAACACTTTGAGATATGCTGACCGGTATGCCTTTTGACATCCTAGGCTTTACGTGATCCATAGATTTAGTATATATTCAACTTTTAAATTACTATTGAATAACATCAGGGTCAAAAGTTTGTCCAAAAGTGGAAATACAAAAAAAGATCAGGCTGTAAGTTCCAGTCAACCAATAACTAGAGATGTTTCTTCAGCCCCATCTATTCCAATTCCCACTGAATCAGAAGATGTTAATATGCTGCGCCAAGAGGTGAAATTGGGGGAATTGGGTAGAAGGGTTGTAGATAAAGAGAGTCTATCCTCTTCCAACTTTGACATGCCAACTACGGCTTTGCCATCAAGCAATACCTTTCATGCACGAGATGAAAGAAGTGCAGGCGTAACTGTAACTTCTGCATCACTCGACAAGGAGCCACTTGAAATGAGGAGCACTCATAGTGATCCAACCGGTCGAAAGATTCCCATGTATTCCCACAACTTAAATGATACTGAGGAGAAGGTGCAAAAGGTATCGCCACCTCGAAGGAAATCATCCCGAGATGAAAAACCAGAAAAGTTGGGGACTTGGCTGAAGAAAGATAGCAGCATGCCTGATCTCTCTACCGCAAGCTCCAAGCAGTATGGTCCAGGAATTTCTAACGCAAATGATGCTGGATCCAGAAAGTCTGAACCCCAACCGGAGGCAACTTCTGATGGCAATATTAATGCAATACTTGAGGTTAGCAGCTACCTTTATCATCTAATTTTATTTTATTTTATTTATTTATTTATTTTCCCGCTTATGCATCCATTCAGTTAACCAGGAAAATAGCTTGTTTTTTTACCATATGAAAGATAATTACTTCTTATTTCCAAAAGAAAAACAGCTTAATCGCACTACTTCTCCCACACCAGTTCAGTGATTTTTTGACATGTCATCAACTCTGTTGCAGGAAGAAGAGGCGTTAATTGCTGCTCATCGAAAAGAAATTGAGGACACCATGGAGATAGTGCGTGAAGTAAGTCAAAAGTTTCAATCTTTTAAGAGCATTTTGGTTGATAGACTTCTCCATAACCTTCTAATTCTATTCCCTAGAAATAGCCAAAAGCCTTCACCATCTAAATAACTCTCTAAACTTTTAATTGTGCCTAATAGGTATCTGAAAATTCTCGAACTCATTAGGTCATGTGTAACGGATGGTGTGTTGTTGGATGTCAGGAAATGAAACTGTTGGCCGAGGTGGATCAACCAGGCAGCCATATTGAAAACTACGTGACTCAGTTGAGTTTCGTGCTGTCTCGAAAGGCGGCTGGTTTGGTGAGTCTTCAAGCACGCCTTGCAAGGTTCCAACATAGACTTAAAGAACAAGAAATACTGAGCCGAAAAAGAGTACCGCGTTAAGGGTGAGAGTTTGTTTTCCTGTCTCTCCAACTCTGCTGTATCCTGCTTTCTTCTTTCATATTATATAATCATTAATCATTGATTTTGTACATTTCTTCTTGAGCTTGAAAAAGAGATTGGAATTGAATTTGCTTGCTTGCTCTGTGATCTGCTCTGCTCTGTTCTCTTGGCCTTTCACGTTTATACCCAAGCATCTTCTAACAACCTTAACGTGAGGAGAGGTAGTGGTGGTACATAATATATGTTGTTATTATGTATAACTGTAAAATGATATGAATGATGAAGAAATACCATTGTTTTTCGTTGTTTAGTATCGCGCCCTAGTTTAGTTTGGCGGGTCATGACCATTCCCCGTTCAAGGACGCGCCCAATTCAAATTTTACTGATAAAAAAACAGGGGAAAGGATTGTTTGTTCGTTATGACATGTAAGACCTGTATTTGAATTGAACTCTCTTTAAGGTACTGCTTGATACCCATTTCATTTTATATTTCTTGTTTTTAGGTTTTATATATATTTTTAAAACATGGTTATTTTATTTCTTTTGGGTTTTAGAGAGAATGTAGAGTGATAGTGTGAGTTTAGGTAAGAAAAAAAGGTTTTGACCAACTTTTTCAAAAATAAATTCGAACGACTATATTTTGAAAAATGTAAATACAAAACAGAAAATAATGCTTCTGGAAGTTGGAACATCTTTAATAACACTCTCCTTTTGGACATATTTCTTCAAATCCAGAATTATCTTTTTGTTTCAAAAAATGCCCGTCACTCGACTTAAGACCTGTTAAAATTTTAATTTGGCAACATTTAATTCTACATCCTTTGAGTCAATGAACAGTTCAATTTCTTGCTTTAAAAAATTATATCCTTCTAAACCGTTTTTTATCTCAAAGTTTGATAAAAAAAAAAATTCTTTGAACGCATCAAAAGTCTTTCCCAACTCCCTAGAAAAAAAAAAATTAATTACAACCTTCTATTAGGTGTTTAGTCAAAGACCTGGAGGAGCCTGAACTTTGAATGATCAAGCTCAGATAATGAACTTGTAATGTGCGTAAAAAGTCTCCTTGGACCTTGCATTTTATTTTTCATATTGGAGTAAATAAATCTTCAAAAAAAAAAAAAAAAGTCTTAGTCTTGCGACCAAGCATTGAGAAAAAAGATTGGCCAGCTTTAGCATCAAACTCAATACAAGAAAAATAAATAAATAATTCAATACAGAATTTGACATCAATCACTAAACCATTTAAAATATACCGGCGATGGATGTTGTATTTATACAGATGGCTTTTCTTCACAGTTACCAAATAAATGCTTCAGCAGATTTAGGAAGCTCTTTCCCGTATTATTTGTTCTTCTCAACTCAACCACCTAATCTACAGTAATCTTACTCAAAACCAAACCAAAACGTACAATTTAGAGCCCAGCCTCTCGAGTGCAAAAGAATATCAACACGTAGAAATCTTCGAGCAATTGTGGGTACGGTTGAGCAGCCTCTCGGATGGCTTTTATGTATGTGATCAGTTAGCTCTCAATTTCAAAATTTCCTTGGCTGTTCTAAGTCGGAAATAAGGCATGTGTTCCTACAAGAAAAAGTATAATCATAAAAATCAAGTTTATTTGTTCATATAAGTCAAATGAGGTAATCCACACACACATTCAAAGCCACTCTGTTTTCTAATTGAAACTTTCAAGAATATTTACCTGCTTGAAACAGAGATTCAAACCTCTGCTATAAAAATCAGCATACTTTATCATAAACATGCCACAATCAAACCTGTTTCAATTAAAAGGAAAAAAAAATGCAAAATATGGGTAAGCAAAGCACATTTTCTTGCTCAGGAAGGTCTTCGACGAATTCTTGCACTTTTTCAATTACTTGAGTATCAAGTGTATCTCAAGAACTGTTCTTCAGAATAAAATTAATAATAGACGAGAAAGAAATATAATTTCAAAAGGTGTTAGTATAACAAACCCATTTTCTTGCTCAGGAAGGTCTTCGACGAATTCTTGCACCCAAGAACTTGCATCAATATCTTTTCCACTCTTGTCCTTCACCTCATCAACAAAATATCTCGCCTGGGTACATAGGATCAAAATTATTACAGGACTCCCATACGACAAATTCAATCAAAGAGAACCACCCAAACCAACACCATCTCAAAAGAATAAAATAAATGGAAATCCCTTCTTTTTTTAATAATAATAATAATAGTGAATCTCTGACTCAGCTAGTTCATAAGTTAATATCTCAAACCTCCTATGATGTTCAAATATCAGCCAACTTTTATAATGATCGACCAATAACAGAATTTGATCCAATGCTAGGGCAATCAGAAGGGAAGATCAAATTCTCTCATGTAAATGGGATTAAAAAAGATACACACTAGAACTTAAATCGTGTTAAAAGCTTCTTTCAGTCTAGGCATAAGATGCAAGGTAAGTGTTAGCCCAAGTAAAATGAGGTGCACAACTTTTATAAAAACAATTATTAATCAGTAGAAAGTGATACCCAAAAATAAGCTTTCTTGAGGAAAATGAGGCACAAGAGTGAGAGAACATATTAAAGAGAGAGATTAGAGAGAGGGTAACTAAGGTAGAGGTAAAGAAGTTAAAAGGTGAGATTTTGGAAAAACATAAACCTTATCTAAGTTTTGAAAGCATTTTTCAAAATTTAGAAACTGAAAACTACTTAGATTATCGAACACCCTTACTTTTCAAAAATAAAAAACCAAAAACTTAGGTTCCGTTTGATAATCATTTGGTTTTTTAAAATTATGCTTGTTTTTCACAAAAACAAAAACAAGTTTTTGAAAACTATTTTTTTTAGTTTTCAAAACTTAGATTGGTTTTTAAAACATAGGTACAAAGTAGATAAAACATAGAAACTCATTGGTAGAAGAAGTATTTTTAAGCTTAATTTTCAAAAACAAAAAACCAAATGGTTATCAAACGGCGCCTTAAAATCTGAAAATCTGAAAATGAAATAGTTTTAACCAGCATCCACTTACTACCAAAACTAAAATCCCATGGCTTCGAAAACATTCAAATCCCATGGAAATTAAAAATTACGACCAAACTATGAAATAGGAATAGCTGTCTGTCTTCTTTTATCCACAAAAAAAAGGATAAAAAAAAGATTAGGAATGAAGAACCATACTAAACACTTTGGTCAGATCTTTTCTCTCCTCAAATCCAGAAATCAAGTATGTCTGAATTCACTGCCAGGGAAAAGTGAATCAATATGATCTTTGTTCAATGACCACTATCAAAACGGATTCCAAATTTTTTTCCAAGGAGACTATTGTACAACCTACAGAACTAGCAAGGTCGTTACTGGCCATTCCAATTAAACTGATATGAATTGCAAAGGACTTCAAATTATTGGTTTTTTTTTTTTTTTATTATTATTATTATTATTTTTGAAATCATTTTATTGTTTCTCAATTTAATTCTTTTTAAGGCATATTAAGTAGGAGTATTTTTTTTCTCCCCCTACTATGATCAATGAGGTGACATCTAGGTTTAGTTGGAAGGCTATCTAAAGCCTTACAATAAGTCGTATAATTGTGCTGAATTAAATTTTAGCCTTGGAGCTTTTTCTTTCAAATTTAGCCAAGACATTCTGAAACCTTTTGCAATTCATGTCATGAGTTGAATGCCATAACATTCAAATAGGATTGAGTATCCTATCTTGAGGAGCTGCCGACTCTTCGGGGAAGAAACTTGTTTTTTGTCTCAAGAGCTGAGACCTTAAAGGCAATCCATGTCTAACCTAAACCTTAGGGTAGAGATCAAATCGACTGGGCAGTTTTAATGTTTGAGAGCTAAGAGTTCACACGCCCAAAGAGTTCCTAATTCTAAGTCACTAGGGTTTTCATGTCATAAATCCCGAGCACAGGAGTAATCCATATACAAGTATGCCCTAGATGTGTACTGCCATAAAACTACAAGCGCAGAAAGTCCAGAAACCATACAAATGAAGCAATGAATTGCAAAGAGAAAATACAAAGCATACCAATGTTTTTAAAACGCGAGAATCCATTCCCTTGAGAGAATCAAGATACTGAAACTTCTTCTCTTTCTTGTTGATTACTGCTAGGCACCAGTGTATTTCTCTATGGATGGGGACAAATATCTAAACAAGTAATTAAATTGGGTTAGTGACAAACGAATTAAATTGGGTTGACAAACGAACTAATATCATACCGTTGATGGTCATCAATTAGATGAATTAGAATTTTGAGGGGGAAGAATCTTACTTTATCACAATCAACGAGTTCATATTTCAACTTCCTTTGGCTGGTCCATCTTCTAACAGATTTGTAATCATAGCCATCCCTTCCATTTATCAACTGTTAGCAACATGAGAAAGAAAAAAACCAAGCTAAAGTCAAATAAATCATCACTAGTGAAACTGAAACATGTAAACGTCTTATTTGTTTTTACTGAGAATCCACACTTTCATTAAGAACAGAAAAGAAATATTTTTAACATGTAAAAACAGAGATGTCTTTGGGAGAAATATAAGAAGGATGTTAACACTAGCGAGTGATGGAGGTATCAATTACCATTTATTGCATCCATGGAAATCATTTGAGCATAAAAGAGGACTTGTTTCCATAACTAAGAAGCACGGACACGGACACGCAGGACAAGACACTTACATCAATTTCGGAAAAACTAAGGCATGGACACGTTGGGGATACATTTTTTTATATAGTATTTTAAGATAAATCAAATTTAACCTAAATATACTCCACCAAAAAGCATAAAATGTCAAGTTAATAAAGTTTAACTTACTCTAATTTTTAACTTATAGGAAGTTATTAAAACGAAAAAAAAAACATAAATTTAAATGATGAACAATAGGCAGCGAAACGAACTGACGACTGGCGGTAAGTGTTTGACAATGTTACTTGTTAGGGTTTTCAGATTTCACGATTATCTATCCTTTTTGTTTTTAATTTTTTTTTTAATTTAAATGATTTGAACCTTCATTGTTTCAAAATTTTCCTCAGTCGTGTTCCATCGTGTCCGAAATTTAAAAAATAAAAAAAGGACACATAAAAGAGCATGTTGGACATGAGTCCAAAGCATGTTTGAACGTATGTTACGTATCTATGTCCAACACACGTTTGACACAGACACTCAACCTTAAAATGGAGTGTCCATGCTTCATAGTTCTATATAATTCACTCAAAAGAAGTTTCAGGCCTGAACTGACCGACAAGGGTATACAAGCAGTAAAGCCAGATGTAGGCCACAGGGGCAAGTTAAACAGCTCAATTTCCTATCATTAAGTATGATATAATTCAGAAATGTACTTAATTCAAACCTCGTCATCTCAAGGTAAATTAACACACAAATCCAATTGGTAGGTGGTAATTGGTATGACAAAGATTATTAATCGGTGAATAAATGACAACTAAAAAAAATTAAAGTGGAAAACGGAGTAAAGCTAACCAACCTTTTTATAGAAAAATGTGTTAAAGAAATGACATTTCAAGTACTTTTCTGGCTCCCTTCTTTCCCTTTCTTTCAGCAACTCAAGATACAAGTTAATCACCTACAAACGATAAATACAACAGTTAGGAAGATCAGTTTCATAAACAGAAAATTTCAGTTAAGATTATAAACAATCAGATACTATTTCTTTCAATCTTCAAAATGGTACAAATAATACCTCGTCGTTTAACCAGGCACCTGGTCTCAGACACTGCAGAACTTGGCCAGTAATCTCAATATTTGAATTCTCATGAGCGACCAAAACCTTCCTCCTGAATAAACAAACAAAAGCAATATCAAGCAAAGAACAAAATGCAGTTCATGAAAGATTAAAAGTACATCTTCCCATACCGATTAGTAGAGAATGCACGTTCCACCTCGGCCTCCTCTTCCTTAGTAAGAGGAAGAAAAAGTTCCTGCGGAATCTCCTGGAAACAATGAATACATTTTCGTTAGCATAAAAATGGTGAAATTGCATTTCTCCAGAACAAGAGCTTGAAAAAAAAAAAAAGCCCTTTTGTTTGTTTTCTCTTTTTGAATCTTGTGCTTCTTCTTTTAGTTTTCAAAACTTGGTTTGGATTTTAAAAACAATTTTAAAAAGTAGATAAAATAGAGAACCTAACAAAGATACTCAAAGGTGAAAAAAAAGGTGAAAATAGTGTTACAAGCTTCATTTTTAGAGACCAAGAACCATAACCCAAGGGCCCGTTTCACAACGTTTTTGGTTTTTGAAAATTAAGCCTATAAATCCTAGTTTCGCTTCCTTGTTTTGTTATGTTTTTAAAAAAAACCAATCATGTTTTGAAAAAAGTTTTCAAAAACTTTTTTGTTTTTGAAAATTTGGCTAAAAATTCAAATGTTTTCTTAACAAATATGAAACCCATGGAAGAGAAATGATTAGAAATCAACCGCAATTTTCAAAATCCAAAAACTAAATGGTCAATGATTAGAAATCAACCGCAATTTTCAAAATCCAAAAACTAAATGGTCAATGATTAGAAATCAACAGCAATTTTCAAAATCCAAAAACTAAATGGTTATCAAATGATTATCAATCGAGACCTACATTAATCAATCTCTAGAGAGATGACAAACACTAAGAGAAAGGAAACATACATCAACGGGCTTCTTCTTTGGAATTTGAGATTGAAGAATCGACCTACGCTTCTCATTCAACTCGATTTCGAAATCCAAGCTTTTCAATCTCGACGTCCGTTTTTCCACACTCTGGAGCAACTTCTTGTAAGCAGAAACACTGGACAAATCCCGATCCAGTGACAAAGCACCAAGCATTTTCTCAGCGTTCTCAACCTTTGAATCGTCATTCGTCAAATCTACAACTACCGAAGACGACGACGGCTGATGAACATCAACCTCGTGGCGCCTCTGGTCAAAAGACATTGACTTCCCTTCTGGCTTATCATCTTCAATTACCTCAACTTCATCCTCCTCCTTCGAATCTCCAGAAGCACCTCTTTCGGTTTGCGTGTCTGAATCCAATTCAATGACATCCTTTGGGAAGGACCGCAATGCACCGAATGCATTACTCTTCGCAATCTGGTAATTGTATGACAGAATATTCCCCACCTCGTCCTGCTCCGACGACTCGCCATTTTTGGAATGCCAAAACCTAAAGAAGCTCTTCGAGAGCCCAAATTTGGGCACTCTGCAAGGGCCATGGACTTCTCGACGCAATTGCGGAGTTTCTTCAGGATACCGGGAGAGCCTAGCCACTGTAGAGTTCGACGAAACAACAGGCCGATCCGAAGTCATAGTAGAAAACTTAGGTTTCTTCGAGACGTGAAAATCCGGTGATTTCAAAGATGAATACGAACGATTGATGCTCAAACACTCGTCGTCGCGCTTACGGTTGCTGGTTCGGGCGCCCATTAGTAGACACATAGGCTGAAACGAAACGCCTACGACATCGCATCTCATCAAACGAAAACCATTTCAAATAGAATTCAGAAAACTAGGGTTTTTGCGCGAAGCCGGCAAAACCCTAAACGTCGAGATTATCGGAAACGAACTGAAGCGATTCTGTGACGCCAAAATGAAGTTGAAACATCGAAACCTTCGCAAAGATTTGAGGAAAACAAGAACTGAGAAATCGAAACCAGCAGAGAGGAGAGTGAAGTCGGAATTCAAATGTGAAGGGGAAAGTAAAAGGAAATTGAAAGAAAAAGTTGGGAATCAAGGAAGATGATTAACAGAAATCCGAATCTGAAATTCGCAGGAACGGAATTTGGAATTGGATTAGGAGAAGAAGAGAGTGATGTTTGGAACTGTAAAACTGAGAATCGAAATCGAAGGAAAATCTTAGGATGATGATATTGGGGGTTGTGTTTATTTTTGTGTTTTCGTTGTTCTGTGTTTCTAAGAAAGCTTCACGCCGCCACCTCGGCTCTCGCTTACGCCAAGTGTCCCTTTGAATTTAAAGCGGGGTTTTTTCTTCCAATTTTGACAAACTAAATTTTCAAATTTGTCCTTTCCCATAAATATTTTTCCCAACTACCCTCTTTTTTTGTCACTTTTTTTTTTTTGTAAGAATTAACATACTATATATATAGGCTATATTATGGGAAAAAAATCTCCTAAATTATGTCCTTTATTTTAAAAATTACTAATATCTACAGCTGCATAACTCATTGACTTATGACCAAAATATAATAGGTTTAAAATCAAGTGGAATTTACCATGAGCCCAGGGGCTCGAGCTCCCCTCAAATTTTGTACTTTTAATAATATGTATAGAAAAAGTTAGATCAAATAATAAAAAAAAAATCTGGCATAGTGGTAAATATGTTATTGTTTGTTATTTTTTAAAACAGAAAAAATCACCTAAAAAATTATTAAGCCATTTCATATTGGGTTGCAACTATCATGAACACACACAAACTCGACACTCTTGAAAGTAGGACTCACACAAAAGAAAATGAACTCTTGTGTTTCTTTCACATTTGGTACTGATACCAACGACGATGAGTATGGTGATGTTATTGAAGGCAACAATGACCATGGTGATTTTGTTGACTTCGATGGTGAGTGATTTTAGCTCGACTAAAATGCAGAGATAACAGGAAAAATGATGGTGAACATAGTGACACCCATGAACACAATAAACTGGTCATAGTCGATCTTGTTAATCTCCTTAATACTCTAATGGAATGATTAAAGTAACAATGATGATGGAGAGCAAGAAAACAAAGAATCTAACGAGGTAGATGGAGGACAAATGAAGCTCGAAACGAACGAGAAATTAAAAAAATCAATATTGGCGCTCGATTCAAGAATAAAAGTACTCTATTGAGAATAATTTGGTGTAGATAAGTTTTAACCAATGGTGCAAATCGATATAATGATTCAAGATTGAGGTTTAAATAATGAAATCAAAAGCTCATGGTTAAAATTGATACAATTTCCCATGATACAATCTCTCAACTTCGAGGTTTAAATCGATGAAATTTAAAATTCATAGTTAAAATTGATACAACCTGCAGAGTTCAGAGGTCAAAAATGTTTTTTTCCTTGATTTTAAAAACTGTTTAATAGATTCTTAAACTTTTAAATTTTGTGTATTGACACATTCAAAAATTTAAGTAACAAATCTATTGGATATAAAGTTTAATTTTATGCCTAATAGAACTTTAATTTCAATTTTGTATTTGGTAGGTTTGTAAATTTAGGGGAAAAAAGTTTAATAGGTCCTAAAATTGAAAACTTAAAAACTTATTAAATACAAAAAATTTAAAGTTTAAAGATATATACAATACTTCCTAATGTTCAAGGATCGTATAAATTCAAAACTAAAAGTTCAGGACTAGACGTATAACTAAATATATGTGTGTGTTTAAATTCAAAAATATATAGGAGTCGAATTTCAGACTTTCGACATTATAATAATATTATATTTATAAATAGAAAGAGTGTAGCATGAGTAAGAAAATTCAAACTTCTAACTCTGTCAATGATTAATTTAGAGAGGAATATTTCTTAAGTGCTCATTACCACCACAATTATATCTCGATCATTTCAAAACATTAAGGAAAATATTATAAAAAAAACATTAGTCACTAAAAGAAAATATTTCAAACATGTCAAATATTTCTCTGTTATTTTTTTATATTTTCACTAAAATAAAATATTTTTTCATCATTACATTTAAAGATTTGTTTGAGGCGTTGGGTGAGTTATAAAAACATTAATTATTATAGTCTATAGAATTATATAATATGTGTTTAGATGCAACATTATTTAGACTATGTTATTATAACAGTATGTATTTAAAGTGGAGGATATTTCATCTATTATAAGACATGTTATTATAACATGCATCTCAAATAAGCGTTAAGAGTATGAACATTTTTAATAAGTCTTGAACTTGATAAACTAATTTCAATAATCAATACTAAAAAAAAACTTTCATTGAGATTTTTATTCCCTCAAAGATTCGTGGTTAAGTTTATGGCTAGTTCTCATGTCTCAAGTTTTTATTATTATATTTGTTCATTTTTACATTTTGGTGCGATTGATTTTTTTATGCTATTGTTGTACTTGAAATAGGAATTGAAAACTTGTTTGGACAACCGTGTTTATGAAAAAAAAAAAAACTTTATTATTTCTTTAAAAAATACCATATTATTTCGAAAGTTGCAATCTTGGACTTTTCATATAAGTTTCAAAACTACAATTGAAATAGAAAAAATAGTTAAAATGTTGAATGAAAAATCGATGTGTCTTAACATCGTTCTTTCAAACTTAATTATGACATGCGTCTTAATTCCAAGTCATCAATACATCAATTTTTCATCCAACATTTTAATAGATTTCTATTCAAAAGTAGTTATTTATGAAAGGTAAAAGATAATATTACAATTTTTAAAGAATATGAATAATGTTTAATCAAAAGACAAAATTCAAAGATATTTTTATGATTTAACGTGAAAAATAAAAACGAGAATGAAAAGAAACTCACTAATATTAATTAGAAAACTACAAAATCTACAACTAAACCAAGAAAGGTTTTTTTAAAAAAAAAAAATAAATAACTAAAGCAATAAAGGAGGAAAAGAGGTGAGTTCTATACTAACGAGAGAATGAAAAATGATGGTCAAATACGTCAATCATCATTTCCCCCTTTTCGACGACGCCGTTTAGCTACGTATATTAGGTTGAATCGGTCTTAAAAGGTTGCACATTTTTATCTCAAAATTTTGAATAAGAAGGAATTAACCACCTTCCATTCTTCAGCATTTTTTCATAGTCTCTCCTCTCCATCCAACCAAGATTTCAAGGAGAGAAAAAAAAAAATATATAGTTGGGATAAAGTTAAAAAAATTTAATCCCTATAATTAAAAAATCTAGAATCCTGTTCTTATGGTTTAGTAAAAGATTATAAATACTCCATATGGTTTAATAAGAAATAAAATCCTTATAAATAATCCATGCGGTAAGAATTATTTTTAAGGGTTGTTTGGAAGGTAGGTTATAATAGTCTGGATTATAATCCGTGAAATATTGAATATTCTACATCCTAAACACAAATTACATAATTCCATAAATTATTATAACACACTCAACGTCCCAAACAACCTTTAAGGTCTTATCAAATCACATGAAATAATTCTAACATTTAAACCATAGAGACTAAATTCTAACTTTCTCAAAATTATAGAGACAGAAATGGTAATTTAACCCAAAAAAATGCAAAATGTTAAAACATTATAGAGTTTTGGGTGGAACTGAAACACAATTATAGGGTAAATTTGACTCAATCCACTTAATTAAATTAAATAATTTCCAAGATTAGCAGCTGGCTTACGAATTTCCTCTTGGTTCAGACTCATCATGAAATCCAGGGGAAATGTTTGTTCCATCTGTAACAAAGACTTCATCTCCAGTTGCAAAATTTCACCATCTTTGGCTTGATGGCTGCATTTGGGACGAACCGAGCGCGATATTCAAAACGTTACTCCATGTTATCAGCTTCCTATCTCGGATGTAGGGAAACGACATTCTCATTTTGCTCGACCAAAGCACGCAAAGCCATCTCGACATCGGCAAACGGTTGACCAGCATAGAGCTGCAGTTTACCCTTCTTCACAACGATAATTTTACTTGTATGTGAGTTTACAACCTTCTCAAGTTCCTAGAAAAGCACCACACAAAAGTGTTAGTGTCTTTTTCTTTTTTTGGGTTATCTTCTTCCTGCTATTATACCTCAAAGTTTTGCTATATCGATGCACGGCTCGCGACAGAGAAACAGAACTACAAGCTCTACCTAATAATCTGTGACTTCATCTTTCTAATATTTGCTTTCTCAATATATTAATTGCATAACGTGAATCGACGTACGTGTAAACCAGAATGAAAAAGAAACTAGATATCTTCATATTGAAGTTTAGACTTTTTACTTTTGTTGGCAGAGGAACAACGTCGGCTGTGAAATTGCCAAGCTCTTCGAAAAAGGATTCCAGTAGATAGCAGAAGTTATTTGCATCAACATGGTCTTCGAAAGCAACTGTGAATGTAGATTCCACAACATCCTGTGTATTGGAAGGAATCTTTAAGGTGAAAAGTCCTTCTAGTTCTTCTTCGTCGGAACCTCGACGCATAAAAATAACCTGTGATGACATTTTGATGTTAAAAAGAAAAGAGATTATAGAGTGCTTCAAGCTTCAAACTAAGAAAACAATCATTGAAATATGGATATCTGCAAAAACAAAAACAAAAAAAACTTCGAACTCATCAATCTTCAAACATATATGATCATTTCCACTGTTTTTGAAGTATTTAATGTACTCAGATGAACATAACTGAATGGTTAGCCTTCCTTCTTTTCAAACTCATCAATCTTTGCCATAACGAAACTTCGTATCTTGATATACAAACCAAGCAAAAAGAGCTAACGAGAGATGCATACGACTTCCAAGACCATGTTTCACCTTTTTTTACCTTAAAACTTTCTCTGCCTTCCCCTCTGAATCATAACATTTTTGTTGTATTTGATTGTTATTTAGTTACTGAAAGAATGAACGTTAAGTTGGACTTGAAGTTGACAGAGAGAAATGAGAAATATGTATAAATAACCTACAACTTTTACATGGATTTACAAATAGTTATCACAGACAAATACAAAAGTAAGGAAGAGTCTCTAAACTCTAGAGATCTTTTTTCGACTCCGCCTAAACCCGTGATATGTGGCACTATAACTGCATCTGTGTCTACTAGTTAATTTACCAAGGCCTGAAAATCCCCAAACCTTGGAGCCCTTCAACTAAATTCATCTGTAGATTGGAACAAGCTGAAGGGATAGCAATTCTATAAGGTTGGATTGGATAGAAACTAAGTCTCATTTGAAAATCATTTGGTTTTTGGTTTTTAGTTTTCGAAAATTAAGCTTATAAACACTCTTTCCACCTCTTAGTTTCTTTGTTTTACTATCTACTTTTTACAAATGTTTTCAAAACCGAAACCAAGTTTAGAAAACAAAAAAGTAGTTTTAAAAAACTTGATTCTATTTTTGAAATTTGGTTAAGAATTCAATTTTTTTCCTCAAGAAAGATGAAAACTATACAATTTTCAAAAACCAAATGGTTATCAAACGGGAACTAAATAATTAACTTGAAATATTTTTTATGCTAATTGTGCCACCAGTCAGTTTTAAGCTCATATACAATCCGAACTAATAACTATAATATTAACTAACCAACTCATCCTTTCATGTTATCTTGATATAAGAAACCAATCCAAACATCCATTTGTCACATTTGTAGCATCTTCATAAATTCAAATCATGCCATCAAGAAGAAAATTGAAGTTCATTTTTTTTACTTACTAGAACATAAGGAAGATTCAACCACCATAAATCAGCCTCCTTGTTTGATTGTTTGCCTCTACTGTCACGAGCCAAAGATTTCTTTCCAACAGAACTGTCATTTGAACTCACAGAAAGAGACATTTTAACCCCTATATCTTCTGAATTCTGTGAATTCAACATCTCAACCGAAGAAGTCTCTTGAATCACACCTAAAAACTTAAGAAACAAACCATAATCATTTGAGGTTGAGAAGAGGAATCTATCGCGACAAATTGTCAACAAACAAACAACAAGCATTAAACAAAACGAATATCAGGTAATTTAGAGACAATGCCATTACTTGGTTTATTCTTCGAACTTGAACCCTTAATTCCAAGATCAAAATTCTTTCTACCATTATTTTGTTGCATCGCCGATTCATTGCTTGCTGAATTTGTGCCATCATCTTTGAACATCTCTGAAACACTTTCCTCGATTTCCTTATCTACCTGCTTATCCGTATCTTTCACTCCCATATTATCACCAACAAAATTTGCATCTTCCACTGTTGTGACCTTGCCATTTGAGCCACTCTTTTTCCCATTAAATACAAAACCTTGAAATCCCTTAGGCTTCCTCATTCTATCACTAGAAGGGTTTCTGTATTTCAACTTTTTCTTAAATATCAGACTTCTATTCTTCTCATCACCTTTCAAATCATTCCTTTCAACCACCCCATCTTCAACATTTTCAGACTTGAGCAAATAATTGACCGGCGTTTCCGGTCTCCTTTCTTTGGTGGAATTTAGCCTCTTCTGTAACTTAACAAGTCGAGCATCAACCTCTTTCTCAATACCAATCCTAGCCCCAGAAATTACATTTCTACCCTCCATGTCGTCCTCCCCAAAATCATTAGAGATTTTACTTTTCTCCTCTTTCCTTGCTTCTCTAGCCATCAACCTAATCTCTTCAATTTTTTCCCTCATTTTCGATTCCTCCAAGTAAACCAACTTGTTCGTTCTCGACCCGAAATTTCCAAGCACAATTCTCTCATTTCCATTCAACAACACTTCTCTTTCGCTTTTGCTTCTAACACTCAAACCTTCATCAGAATTCTTATCTTCCTTAATCGAATTACCATATTCTAAAACCCACACAGTACAAATTGTCTGAAATGCAAAAACAGCAAGCAAGTAAACGCCAAACCTGACAAAACTTCGCCAAGAAAATTTGGCAACATCAAAATTAAGCAACGAGGCAGTGCTCGAGCCCTCAGAGAGTCGAGATTCACTGTCTGCGGTTGAAGAAGAAGGGCAACATTCCGCCGGAGATGGAACCTCGGTCTCAACTCCGGCAGGTTCTGAGATTTCCGGTGATACGATTGGAATTGTAGAGTCGCTTTGAGGAGGAACGGGAGAGACAGTGAATGGAGGAGGTTTAGTTAGGGTTTTGAGGATTTTGATGCGCAAGTGATTTTTTCTTCTTGTGAGCTTCGAAGGAGATGAAATGGAAATGGAAGATGAAACTGGAAGCAGTGGCTTAGCTCTGCAAATGGTGAATTGATTGCAAGGAATGGAGAAAGAGACGACGGAGCCGTACGTACCCGCCATAACCAGCGGGGAAGGAAGCTTGTGAAATGAGGTTTGAATTTCTGGTAAATAATGGCGCAAGGGCTGCTTGTTTCCTCGTTTTGAACATGATGGGCCCAGGCCCATTCCAAAATTTTGAAGTATCGAATTCAGAAAGTGGCCCATGCCCAACCTTAAAATACTAGAAAATATAGTCCATAATTTAGGGCAAAATATTTTTTTTGATCTCTAAGTTTAAGTTTGGGTTTAGTGTCTACTTAGTCCCTACGGTTAAAAGTGACATTTTAGTCTCATAGATTTAAAAAGTGATTTTAAATGATCCTCGGACCAACTGTTAATTAACTTTATCAAATACTGAATGAGTAAAATCAAGGCCAGTCTTATGCTGATGTTTTTTATTTCTCTTCTTAATTAGATTAGACTAAATATGTATTTAGTGAACAAATTGGTTAAGGCTAAGAGTATAGTTTCATATGCAAATGAATAAGCAAACTAACACTAGTCCATGAACTTGTAGCTGTGCAAGAAATAAAGTTGACTCAAATTTGGTTTTAAAAATATTGACAATAGTAAATCTAACAATATATATTAAAGTTTTTTTTTTAAAAAAAAAAAGAGTAATAAACATTTAGAGCTTAATTAAAAAACATAAAATACATATTTATTAATTAAAATCAATTTTACGAAATTTGTCATAAATTTTAAAATATGTTCATCAACATCAATATCTTTGTAAAATTAAGCCCTCCATTGTAAATATTTAGAATGAATGTCAACAGTGCGTGGCAAACTTAATAGAAATAAAGAAGAAAAATAAATAAATATAATGGGTAGGCTAAATTATACAAAATATCATATACAATGTACTAAAAAATATTCATATTTTTTCAAAAGTTATAATAACAGGTTACAAAAAACATTTTTAAAAAACCTCTTGAAGAAAAATTTTGTTAGAGGTTTGACAGAAGAATGATATAGCCATTAATCGATAGATTACGTGTATTCACACAACATACATGAAAATGATATCGTTTTTTAAGCTTTATTTAAAAGGCTAGGAGAGAAGTAGGACAAGCAAGGAAGAAGAAGATGAAGTAGTAAAAACGAAGAATTCCATCTAAGTTTCTCCGATAATAATACCTATAAATCCTTACTCAAAAGCTCAGTGAAAAACAAAGTTTCAACTTTCAAACTTGTCTCAAATCTCTTCTAATGGAGTTCCTAAAATTTTCAACCAAAACCTCATTGGCCTCGAATCCGATTTCTTCTCGACATGTTTTGATTTTTGTTTATTTAATCTCCAGCTAAAATTCCAGCCCTAGAAATATGCATGTCAGAAAATAAAAAACTACCCAGTTACTTTGAATAGAACCAAAGAGAAGAAAGAGAGAGAGTGTCTTCCTTTGTTATGATATTTCTTTTATTCACACTATATTTAAATATTAGTTTTATTCACACTATATTTAAACATTAATTTTATTCACACTATTTTTGAATATTAGTAGACTCTACATTTTTTTTTTTGTGAATCCCACATATTTTTCAAAAGATACTCACGATATGTTTTCATATTAGTAAACCCTAAATAATTTTAAAAAAAAATTGAAAAGTTTTTTTAAGGATATTTTTTAACATTTTGAAAATATGAAGGACTTGTTTGAGTCACAAGTTATAATAATTTATGAATTATTATGCACCTCAAACACAGATTATTAAAACCCCAAACTAAACAACTTTGCATTTCAAATAATATTAAATAATTTCACAAACTATAATAACCCACATACTATTATAACTCACTCAACACTGAAAGATATTATTGCACTAATAGAGGTACTTTGAACAAAATAGTATAAGAGGATTTTTGTATAATTTAGTCAAATATATATTACGAGTCCTATTTCCCTCAACTCAACCAAGCTATCAAATTGCAAATTGAGTCACATTTTTGTTTTTCAGAAAATCAACCTAAACTTCCCTGAAACAGGATTCTAGTCAAAGATTGCTAGAAAAAAAAAATTCCAAACATATTACAAATGGGGGCAACAACCATTAGGGCTCAACATTGAGAAGCCTCCAAATAAATATTGCAAAAGAAGGAAAATTTTGCAGCAAACAAGATATGATTATTGTTTAACGTATTGAATCATAATTAAATTGTACAGAATAATCTCACTGTGGAAGCATAATGGTAGCCACACTGCCTGTGGGAGGTTAGAGGTGAACAAGGAGGACTTCTACCGAGTTCTCTTCACCAATGTGCAATGCGAAGGCAAACTAATGTCACAACATCGACCACGAGGGTAAGAGCTGCAGAAGATGGCCCGAACGCTTAAATGTTATCCATCAATGAATTGAGCGGAGCCCCCGAGTTAGGTGATGCATGTAGCATCAGATCAGCGTCTTCTAAATCCTGGGGTTGAATCGGTATGTCCTGTTTGAAATGAAAACAGAGTTCATTTTGAGCAACAAAGAAATTGTTCATGCCCAGAAAACTTCAGAATGCAAACGTAGACCTAGATTTGTGGGACGAGAAAAAAATGGAGCTATCACAAAATAGAGATAAAAGATTACGGTGAGGTGGGCTTGTTTGGAAGGCAATCTGAAAACAGAATTTTGAAAACAAGAGATTCAATGAAAACATATCTGTATTTCATATTTTCAAATATGTGTTTGATAATATATTCAAAAATTGAATTCCAATTTAAGTAATGGTTGAAAATGTGTCCTATAATATATTTATAAACTATGGAACTAGTTGTAATTGTAAAACTAAACATTAGGTTGAATATAAACCATTATTAATAATAAACATGTTTTTTTGTTATAAAATTTTCTATGATGATTATTTTACAATATCATATACTTTATGGTAATATACTATATTATACATATTTTAATTTAACAAAAATAAATTGAGTTTATAACCTAAAATATTATACTTAATGAAGTTTTGATCTTTTTTAATATAATTCTACATTTTAAATTCTCAAATTCAAAATTTGGATACACTAAAAATATAAAAATAATGTTTTCAGAATTTCCACAATTTGGATCCTAGAATCTAAAAACAGTTTTTGTAAAAAAAAAAATTGCATATTCACAGAACTCGATGAATTTGAAAACATAAAACACAATCCATATTGCCTACCAAACATACCCAAGAATCGAAATGAGTTTTGCTTACACTTCGTAGGAAAATCTCATTCGGTCAGAATAAACGATTTCGATGGGTCAAAAACTCGTTTTAAACACCACAGGAATTGTGTGATTCTCATCATTTACTCATATCATCGGTTGGTTCAGATCTTGAAGTAAATGCAAACATATTTGAAGTTTTTGATAGTTCTCAAGTAAAAAAAAATCAATTAATCAGGGCAGAAAAAAGGAACTTCTTTTCAAACATGAATAGCAGAAAGCAGACAATTTCAGAAATTACAAAACCAGTAAAAACCTGGAAAGATCAACATGACAAAGTCGAGAAGATAGCGTAAAAAACGTGTAATTAAATACCTGAGGCGGAATTAGCTGATGTTGTTGCTGATCTTGGCCCACAGGGTAGGCTTGTGGTTGGGACATTCTATAGTAGGGCTCTTTCAAGTCAAGTTTGCACGAGGACGACTGAAGTATTCCTCCTTGCTCGGCACCAGGGCCCCACATTTTGGCTATATAGCAATCTTAGTCAGCAAGCTCAAAAGACAAAGGAACTGAAAATACGAAAAAGAAGAAGAAATCAACCTGATAGAGTCAAATAAATTGTGTAACTCTGTGCACTGTGAGCTTCCATGTGAAGTCGGCCCGTAATTTCCTGTCCCGCCATGACATATAGCGGTTGGGAAAGGACACACCGTAATTGGTACCAATGGGTTGTCGGTGCACCCGGGGCGGTGGTAAGCCACCTCTGCACGGTGCTGTAGATGAAGGTGATTCATAAGCAGCCAAGGAAGTAGAAGGAAATTTATAGCATTCAAACTTCTAATAGAGCAGCTGAAAATTTAACTCAAAACCAATATTTTACCTGCCATTAAATAATACATCAAACCAGCAAGCCAATCCATGCACTCTGGCACCCACAGTAGCTATGAATTTCAGAGGAATATCAATGTCATATAGTTCCTCTTCCTGAAATTGAGAGTGATTCTTCAGTCAGACTTCATTTCAAGGCATATAGTTTAAGAGTGGGGAGCGGGCAGAAAGAAGAAAATCAAGGTAAATCCACAGCAGTTCTGTTTTTAAGATTGATAAAATAAAAAAAATACAGTTAATAAGGTTCGGATCATTTTGTTGGCTTCAGTAGTTCATTTCAATTGAGGTCTGTTTTGGTTATTTTCATCGGTTCCAATTTTCAAAAAATTGGTTTCCATGCAAGTTTTAAATTTCCCTTAAACCAATATGCTACATCGGTATCAGTTTCGGCCAAAAGCTGATCAACTCATACCCCTTGCTTAAATTGTAATACATGAAAGGAGAAGTTACCTTCCCAGAAAAAAAAACGATATCTTAATACATAAAAAGATCCAAAAAGAAAATTATAAGTAAACTGAAGGCCGTAAATACCAGAGATGTTTGCATCAACAAGAGGAAAAAAAAATACAAGTTCTCGTTCAAGAGGGTAATACTACCTTAATATTTGTGAAGTCCAAAACATGAGACATTGAAGGGGCCACCAATAACCTTGGATCAAAAGCATCCACCACCGGCTGTATGAAATATAAAACAGAATATTATGAATACACAGTTTAAATAACAGAAACAGAAAATGAGATGCAGCTTCAAATTCCAACTACATATATTGTTGTATATCATGGCAAACAAATCCTTGTTCATCATTCTGAAATCCTTGAGTAGCAAACCAGATCCAGATTCGATTTCTAGATTTATCGAAAACTTTCAATCTAAATTACAAATGTTCCACAATTTCATTTTCAGATAAATGGAAGTTATGCACACCTGAGAAAAATAGCCTTGAAATGCCGACCCGTGCAAGGCTGTCAAATCAACGCCATAATAATTTTGTTGCTGCCAAAAGAGAGCCTACAACAGAACAATATAGTAAGTTTGCTTTTTTTCCAGTATTATTTTGGACGAAAAATACAGTTGGAGAGACAAAAAGGATGTGCTTTAGTTATCATGATTAGTTTGCACAGAATTGTTCGATAAATCATCTGCTTCTTCATTCACAACACATTGTGTGGCTTATAAAGCCAAAACATATGAAAGCTATAGATAATGAATGTTTACTTTCTGCCAATTTCATTCACAACGGTTTCTTCAGAAGTGTACTTGGGACAAGACAGCGACTAAAAATATGCTTCTGATAATGCATTGGAACTTAATCAATTGTTTATTAAAAATGTCCTCGAAATGAAGGTGGGTAGCATGACATGACACATTTTGCTTGATCGATATGATTAAGGGAAGAGACAACTCAATATTAAATAGTAATGACAGATGATAAATTTTGACTTCTTACATTATTCTTTAAACTCTTCACATCAAACTTCATAAACATTCATGATTCAATGCATTAGATTAGATATCAATGTGACCTTTCTTACTTCTTAAAAAATGCGTCTCTTTTTAAATAAGCTAGAAATAAAATAGTGTAATACTTCCTCTCATTTTTCTAGACGAAGATAGAACCAGGACATTTTTTGAAAAAGGTGAAGAATTAGAGAGCAATGTTGAATTGAAACTTTTAGAATTTTAAGGACCAAAGTGAAAACAAATTACACTTCGGAGGCATAAAGTGTAACTTAGCCTTGAGAAAATTCATTAAAAGTCTTACCTTGTTAGCTATTTCAACAAATAGATATTCATCACTGAAAGGTGCCATGTGAATCCTACATGGAGAACAACTCATAAGAACCCAAAATAATATTTATAAATGATTCACAAGCACTTTATAATTAAAGAAATCAAGCACACGAAGATGGATTTAAATAAACCATGATAATAAAATGAACTACAATTGGAAATTGTCAAGTATTAGTATCAAAACGCCATATACAAAGTCAAAACCGTCTTTTTCTTACATGAATATTGAAGATGAGTATAAATTTGAGATAATATCTTTATCCCAAACACAACAGACAAGAAAGGGGCCTGACACAAAATTTTCCGCTATCAATTTACCTTCCTATTGTTGGGAACATCTTTCCATTTTGGTGCAAAAAACGATCCCTGGCGATCACATAAGATTCCAGCATTCTTTCGTTGACCAATAGGGTGCCTAACAGCAAAGAAGAAAATGAGGAAAGGGGCTGAAGTGAAATTATTTTTTAGATTAAAGAGGGAACCAGAAAATCATTAACTTCCAAAAATTTTCATTTGGGTGTTATACCTTTTAAATATTTAGTTATAGCTCATCCAGGGGTGTTTACATATAAATTTGTGTAAATAGCTAAAAGTTTTAGGATCATCCAAAATTGTACAATCTTCCAGGACAATCTGAAAATATATTACAAATTGACAATGGCTCTCACCCATTGGCTCTGAGATTAAAATGTCTGCTTTCTCGGGCAATTCGGCTTCCTCAACTTTGCCTTTAATTACCTGAGTTCCAATTTACAGTGCATGACTAGACACATAAATAGTGACAGATAATGATACTTCCAAGGAGTTAAAGTAATATGATTTAAAAAAAAAAAAACTCACAGTGATCCGTTGACTCAAGGCAGGGTTTCCTGCAATTAATACACGAGCATACTCGGCCATTTCAGATGCTTCCACAGCATAAACATGCTTTGCACCGGCCTGTAAATGCATAAGATCTCGAACTCAATAACAGAACTGTCGAATGAAGTGAATACATACAATAGTAAAAATTTTAAAAATTAACATAAATACAACATTAACTGTAGCCAAGAGTACCTGAGCAGCAAATAATGACAAAATACCACTACCAGCACCAACATCAACAACTACACGACCCATGAAGTCGGCACGGTTTTCCATCACAGCTGCATAATATGTTCCTGAAACAGTACAAAACAGCCTAAGTTAACACATTATGTAACTCAGTTAAGATATTGAAACATTACCGGATGACCAGGTAACACATCCGCCAGTGTTTTAGCTATCCATACAAACATAATAAAATCGCTGAATTGAAAATTTCAGAAAGTGATCCATAAAACAAAATAGCAAGTTAAAGAAACGGCTAGATTATATAACCTGTCCTCACATAATCCTGCAACATATTTTGTTGATGTAGAAGTTGTCCATAATAGTGGAAGTACATCTTTGCAGATGATGATTCGATTTTATCATCAAACTTGCTTTTTAAGGAGGAAATTGTGCCATTGGGTAAACGGGTACCTGGTAGTAGAAAAAGGTTAACTTCAGTAAAGCATTCTGAATGAAAACGTCAACAAATTTTTATATCAAGAGTTGCAACTTTCAAGGTAAACTTAAGATTCCTACCTTGGACAATATCGTCCTTCTTCCTCTTATCAAAAGCAGAATGAAACGCACTGCTCTCTTCCTCGTTTCTAAATTGAATGGTAACTCCTCTGGAATGTGTTTTCTGTTATAAAAGTGAAACTATTCAATGACACAGGCAATGACCAGCACTGCATTCATCAGCAAGTTAAATTGTACAGAAACTCAATCACCATTGCAATGTACAAATTTGTGATGGAAGCAACACAAAATATGGCAAAATTGATCAAAACGGTGCCAGAAAATTGCTTTTTTTTAAACTGAAGATCATGCAAACATTCAGTCACAGCCTTGCAGGTATAATTTGAACATTATTAGCATAAGTCTATCATTCTTACCTCTTCATTAGCATCGCCTTTGGATATGCAAACTGACTGAACGGGGCCTAACCGAAATATCTGAATACACCAAAAACATATCAATTAATCATATTATATTCTCCAAATTGGCCGCTCACTGTTAGGTCGCCACTAAACTGGAAAACTTACGCTAACAAGCTCTAGTATACTAAATTATATATTTATATAAACTCTTAACACTCCCCTCCATGAGATAGAATGTTAATTTAATTCCTGAAACCCAACACGTAAACAATTGATCAATTGGGAAAATATGACGGTGAAAGAGTTCAACTAACTACCCTGTGCTTCGGTATCATGGTAAATCATCAATGAACTTAAAATCTAGATGCTTAGGCTATGGTATATATAATTTTTTTGCAGTCCATGTACATAAGAACGGAAAATGTACGTTGTTAATCTCCCCTACGAAGCAAAACAAGAGTTCTTACTATGCCACTCACTATTTCTAGTCAATAAATAATGCAAAACCGATAAATAGACGAAAGAAAACAAAAAAGAAGTTTTCTTTTATCTCTCTTCCTCGTTTGTTCTAAACTCTCCCACACACAAAACAACAATCACAAAAAATCAAACTCATCACAAACAAAAGAGAACCTGCGAAGTCCGAAGATCGAAAGCAAGGTCATGGGAATCGGCCTCCCGCCGGAACCGAAGCTCCGCCGCGCCGGAATCTCCGCCGAACCGAGCAACCACCGGCGCCGACGAAGAGGACGAGGAGGAAGACGAAGAAGCAAGCTCAGAAATCGAAACCAGAGTGAACTCATGAGGCTTGTGCTTTTGCCCTAAAGAGCCCTCCATTAACGCAAAACCTGAAGCCGAAACTTTATCTTCACTCCAAAAAATGAAAATACAGAGTCGAAGTTTCAGTAGTGGAAGGCGTTCGAATGAGAATTAGGGTTTCTGAGAGGGAAACAAAAAAGGTTTTAGGAAATTCTGCAGAAGCAGCCGCCCGGCAGAGAGAAAGAGAAAGAGAACTGAGTGGCATTAAACTTTAACGCCAGTTTTTATACTGTGACTTTCTTTTTCTTTTAAAAAAAATGGAGATTATTGAGACGGTCTTATTTATTTTGACAAAAGCAAAAAAAGAAAATTGACGAGAATTTTGAAAAGAAAAAAATAAATAAGGTTCGAGGGAACATCCCTTTTGAGAGGGCGATCACGTGCTGCCTCGCGTGCTTCTGGGTTTTGTTTCGGTGTGTGACGCTGAGACGGATGGTTTGGGTTGTAACTTTTAAGCCGTTAATATTTTAGGGCTGGAAGTGACGTGTCGCTTAAAGAGAGAATCCGGTGCTTTTGATGGGACCCATCCACCGGTGGTGGATTATTTGGAAAGGAAATTCCTTTGGTTTTTTTCCTTTTTTTTTTTCTTCTTCATATTAAAAGTGTCAATTTGTTCCATAACCACAGGGACTTCACCTTGATGCCCAATTCCGGATAAATGATTGAAGGAACTATGAAGATACCAAAATGTTGCTACTTTTTATTTTATTTTTCCTTTTCGTTTTTTTAGTTTATCTTTCGTCCATCTAACAGTATAAAACTATGATATGTAACGATCATTTTCAATAATATCTTTCTAATTTAGCCTAGGATGAAGATAGAATATTTCTCATTTTAAATTTGAGATGATAACATAAATCATGTCTCTAATCCTCATTTAAATTTGTGTGTAGTTGTGAAAAATCTATGGGTTGTTTGAAATGTTGGGTTGGTTATAATAGTTGTGTAGAATTTAAGTTAAATAGTCTACATTTTGGGTGTAAATTTGTTGTCTGGATTTAGAAAATTTGTGTTTGAGATGTAGAATTGTTTAACCTTAAGTTTATGTGTTTACACCGACTATTCTTTTATTGTTCTACTTTTTTATTGTATTATACGAGTAGAGCTATATTAAATGTCAAATTTTTATATAGAGTTATATTAAATATCAAATTTGTACATCTTTAAACCATAAAGATCTGTCCCACTAATTCTAAATTGTTAGATTTTAAGTTGTACTATTCTCAGTACATTTGACCATTTTTTGAATGAACCGTGGGCAACTCGATTTTAATTTCATGGCTACACAAAAAAATATATATACATACTATATATCAAGTTGATAATTGCCAACAATAGACCATGACAACGATAGCATCAAAAATGTTAGAATAATTATAGTGTTTTAAAAAAATAAAAGGTTAAATTACAAGTTCAGTCTCTTAACTTTAAGGTTTATGTCTATTTGGTTTATGACTTTAAAAAAAATCAAATAGGTCCCTGAACTTTTAATTTTGTATATATTTGGTCCCTGGACTTCAAAATGTGTCTAATAAGTCCTTACATTTTCAAGTGTCGAATAGGTCCTTTAATTTTCAATTTTGTGTCTAATAAGTCATTGACCTAGTTGACGTTTTTTTAAAATTCATGAACTTACTAGACACAAAATTGAAAGTTTAATCTTCTATTAGACAAAAAAAATCAAATTTATATCTAATCAATCAGTTAATTTTAAAAAATTGTGAACATGTTAGGGACGTATTAGATACAAAATTAAAAGTTCAATAACTAATTAGACATTTTTAAAGTTTAGGGACTTATTAGATACAAAATTGAAAGTTCAGTGACCTATTTGACGCTTTTTAAATTTATGGACCAAATAGACACAAACCTCAAAGTTTATGGACTAAACTTGTAATTTTAACAAAAAAAAATTAATGTGCTATACTCCAAATTCTCGCGTGATTATTTTAAATGGACGACATAAATTTTGAGATTGATTACAAATTAACAAACCTATATAAATTAAACTTGAAACAATAAACAAATGTCTATAAATTAAAATGTAAAGAAAAAATGCCAAATTTAAATTTGCATATGTCCTCACATTAATCAAGTCAAATTCAATAATAATAAAAAAGAGCATAATTCAATTAGTATGAATGTGTTAACCACCGCCACCAGGTTTGTGATTGGAGCTAAAAAAAGTCAAAATGGGTATTAGGAAAATTGTAAGTAATGATTAAAAAAAATTAACCGTAAATAGAAAATAACTAAAAACTTTCAATATTCGAATTTATAGCTACCACATTTTCAAGAGATGCGAGTGAAAATTTTTCCTATCAATACCCTTGATATGCATGTATATTATTTGCCAATGTAATCTACTGAAATTGGTTAAAAACTAAAACAAATCTATCATTAAAAAAAAATTGCATCTACCCTCATGTAATTCATGTATAAAAAATATATAGTTTATATTCATTTTTAAATATCAAATGTATCTATTCCATTTTAAATACCAATTTCTAAACATCTTATTGGTTCATATTTCATAATTCAAATTCGAACTTTCAAATTTTTTTTGCCACCTAATTAAATTGTTTTTATTGAAAAATGGCTAATACTAGAGATGTCCATGGAGCAAGCCCGAGGAAAGGCTTTCATGTCCCCGTCCCCACCTCTGCCCCCATTTCATTTATCATCCCTGCAAAATTTATCATCTAATTTTATATAGAACGGGGAGGGAATTCATGGGGATCGGATTCACCGCGAGAAATAATTAATCGTTTATCATTTTTATTTTTATAAAGTTTATTAAATATTTTTAAAATTTTTTCATTAAAATGGTTAATTCTTCCTTATAAATTTCTAATTAATCAAAATTTAGAAATTCTTATAATTTCTAATTAATCAAAATTTATAAATTCCTAGATGGGGACAGGGACGAGGACGAACAATGTATTCCTTATCCTCGTCCTCGTTTAGCCAACAGAGAAAGATTAGTCCTTGTTCCTGCATAAACATGGGGATAATGGGCATTCCTAACAATTACCTCAGACTCACAATCGAAGAGCCTTTTTAATAGTAAGATAAATTAATGTAAAAAACAGTTGTTGGGTCGATTTAAACAGTGTAATGTGTAGGCATAAGTATGATACGAAAGTAAGATTCCAAACACATACAACAACAAACAATTATTATGCCAAAAGTATGGCACGATTGTTAACATAGTATATAGTATTATATACACATGTAAACTAACTATCAAGCCAATAACAATATATCTCATATGCATGTAATTAAATAAATAAAATCACTCCATACTTATGTGTATATAATGATACGTACATGAAAAAACTATGGCAGTCTACAATATTACATACTAGTAACATACGTGTGTCTTGCATACATGTGTACAAAAGATGATATGTGCAATAAATAAGACATAAGCATATAGACAATAATTATACCTCAAATACACATAATCACTTTATCAATCATCTATAACTCTATGTATATAAGAGTATATACATGCAATTAATATATGTATATAAAAGTATATACATGCAATTAATAAGGTAACTTGCACTAGTAGAAAAAAGGGTTTTGATGACGGGCGCGCGCCCGTCATCTATGCGAGTGTCATTGTATGTTACAATGACGGACTACTTTTAATGACGGACATTGTCCGTCATAAAAAACCGTCTGTCATTGTTACAAAGACAGGCGATTTTTTATGACGGGCAATGTCCGTCATTAAAAGTGTAGCTCGTCATTAAAAGTGGGTTGGAACCCAGTTTTTAATGACGGGTATTGCCCGTTATAAAAAGAGATTTTTAATGACGGACATATATTTTTAATGACGGCCATTGCCCGTCATTAAAACTCAGTCACTTTTAATGACGGGCATTACGCGTCATTTATATTTGGAATTTTTTTTAAAAAAAAAACTCATTGTCCGTCATTATTTTAGTTCATAATTTTTTATTATGACAGGCAATGCCCGTCATCGTTTTTAGCATAATTTAATAAAAAAAATGTTAATAGCCCGATGGCTAACCAACAATATTTAATAACTAATTACCTGAAATATTGCATTTTTAGACTTTGCATTCACACATTTCAAGCATGGACAACAAATGACATCTGACCTATTTGAATGTCGTATACCATTTTGGATAAAAGTCTCAACTCCTAAACGATATTCTGATGACATCCTATTCTTTGACATCCACGATTTATCCATAACTATAAATCTGGTGTCTTGAAAGTTCAATCTACAAGAAGAATAATAGTTACTTAGACTTATGTACTTACTATGTCCTTAGGAAGTCGCCGAAGAAAAAATAAAACTATCAAGGAGTTCACTACTTACTCAATTTCATGATGTTGATTCAAAAGCCAACATCATGATATTTTGGACTAATATCATTTCCTCTCATCCACAAACTCACTACTAATATTAAGAAAATTAAACATATGATTCTAACCAAACATGCTAAACAAAAGTTCTTTATTAAACATTCTAACCAAACATGCTAAACAAAAGTTTTCAACCTCTTCTCCATATTAGAATTAAACAAAACATAAAAAATTCTCAACTCCTCCCCTTACATCATAATTCAAGTTTTCAACCCTTTTTTCCAACACATAAACCAACCCATCATAGGATACACAAAAAATATTTAGATCTACATAAAAAAAAAATTAACACGGAGAAAATCAATCATTAAATTCTTAAAAAAAAATTAAATTTAGATCTACACAAAATTAAAATTTTCATTAGTCAATTTAGATCTACACAAAAAAAAAAAAAACTCATTAGCATAAACTCCTAAAAAAAATTAAATTTAGATCTACACAAAAAAAAATCATTAGTCAATTTAGATCTACACATAAACCAACACATGAACATAAACTCCTAAAAAAAATAAATTTTTCTTAGTCAAATCTAAAAAAAAAACTCAGATCCACAACAAAAAATCAATATAAAAATAATAAAAAAAATAAAAAGTAGAAACTAACGGCCCTAGATCTGGCCGGCGAACGAAGCTCGGTGAGCGCTCGGTGGTAGATTTGGCCGGCGACCGGCAGTGGCAAACGGCGGAAGAAGAGCCGGCAACGACGAACGGGAGATCGGCGACAGAAAATGAAGGGAGCTGCTGTGAGAATGAGAGAGAAATGAGATGGGAGAGTCGAAAATGGTAAAGTGGACAGAGAGAGAAAATGAGCTGGGGTCTTTTTTAAAAGGACCTATGATGACGGGCAATGTCCGTCATTAAAATTAACTTACTATGACGGGCAATGCCTGTCATTATATGTCCGACCAAAAATTTCCAACGCGTCTTTCCTCTGTCCGTCATTGTTTTTCACCCCCTGATTTTCTTGTCCGTCATTATATCCCTGTTTTCTTCTAGTGTTGGGAGATGAGGTGTGATACATGGAGTTGTATAAGGACCCGATCTCTTTAAAAAAAACAATTCATAAGGGATTGTTTGGGACATTGAGTATGTTATAATAAAAAAGGGTTATAATAATTTATGAGTTATTATAATTTTTGAAATCATATAATATTATTTAAAATGCAGAGTAATATAGTATGAGGTTATAATAGTCTGTGTTTGGGATGCAGAGTATTACATAGATTATAATAACATAGGTTATTATAACTCGTACCAAACAAACCCTAAATATTTAGAATTGAGTTTTAGAATCCAAAATTTTCATTTGAAAATGTGGAACGTGGATTTTTCAATGCTCAACAAAATTCCTAAAATATTGGAGAATAGCTAATGATTTAAGTACATATCATTTCTTTTTAAATTTGTAGTTAAACGAAAAACACGACTCTATCTTCAAGCCCCGGTTTTTAGAATTCAAAAACTCGTCCAAAGCTTCCACTGATATAAATACAAAAGAACAAACGTGGTTAAATAAGTTTGAAAGTTTAAACAGCGTGGGGTTAGGTTGAAGACAATGAGGTTTTAAAATAGACATTTTTCTGGTTGCTCATTGGATCATATGCCCATGGGCCACTAATTGAATAAGTCTAAAAATTCACTAAGAGATTGTGGGGCATGAGTTATAATAACATGTGGAGTACTGTGTTGAGTTTTATATCCTAAAAGTCGTGGTTTGTAAGTTGAATGTATATTATATTTTGCAATAAATTTGTTATTAAAGTTCATTCAGTAAAATTGTTATTGAATAAAGTGAATTGTGTTTATTTAACCCGAATCCAATAGATTGAGAACCCTTGACTATAAGATGTATATTTGAACTTTATGTATGACATAGAAATTGATCAAGTTCGGATATTAGTCAAAATGGTCTATAGTATAAGGATAGGACAAGGTACCTTATCTTGCAGATACTATAGACGTGATTCACTCTGTATAGTACAAACGATGTGATCCGAAATCGTTCATGTGGAGACATGCGGGTGGGGGCATCCTATGCAATGAGTTTGCATAAGACCAAACCGTGAAATAGTCACTTAGACTTTATAACCCTGTTTACTGTCATGACTGACTATTTCATATGATGACCTAGGTAACTCGATCTTAATCCTGAGCACGCTATGAACTCCTGCTTATTTGGGATTATCCTCTGATTTGTATGGGTGAGAGTGACATGAGATCGATGACTCAATAAGCCTACCATTTTGGGGGATAAGACTGGGTAGAGCGCTGAGAACATAGTTATGCGATATGGAATTCACTCCTACCCATTTTAGGGGTTCTTAAATGTTGACTCCATGTCTTGAACAATAGACCCACCCTCTCATTCCCTTGGGAGAGATTTAGTTTGATGGTTGGACCACAAACCAATTGTTCATTCATTAGAGGATCGGTGGAACTCAAGAAACAATAAGTAATTACAGGGGTAAAACGATTTATTTGACCTAACTGTAATTATGAATAACCTGTGAAGGATCGACTTACTGATAATGGTTATATCAAGTGGACAAAAATCTACAGTGAAGAGAGTGTAGCCACTTGGCTTCGGTGGTTAACGAATGTTAATTAACTAGGCTAAAGAGTTTGGTTGGTTAATCTCGAATTGTTGGAGCTCATGATCTGTAGGTCCATTAGGTCCTACTTACTAGATCGGACTAAGCCTTGTAACAATTTGAGAGAAAAGAATTTTAATTGTTCAAATTTAGTTTTGGGAGTAGGTGCTAATTCTAATTTATGAGGATTATTTATACCTAAACTTAGTTATTTTTGTCTATTTTACTGCAAATATTCATGACAAGACAAGCTAAAAATATCATATATGAATAAAATTGTTCAAGCTTGCAAAAAATAGTTAAAAACAAGAAATTATTGAAAAATTGTGAAAAATAAGTTAACTTGGTGTGTTTTTGTGAAGGAAAAGAAGATAGAAAAAAAATTCAAGAAAATTGCAAACCACATTTTTACCTGCAAAATGTCCAAACCAGATCAACAGAATGCGAGCTAAATTGCGGGTTGTATTGTGAGAATCTGCAAAAAAGGAAGGTAGCGAGAATCACGCGATTTGTATCATTTTTGGAAGCATTGACAGACCATATTCGCGATTGATTGATCGCCCACCCTTTATGGGAATACATATAAGGAAACCCTAAATTGGAGACACCTATAAGTACACAAGAAACCCTAACGACAATGGGGGCAATCGAAAAAGGAGGCTACTAGCTCGATTCTTCTCGATTTTCATTCTACTTTTCTTTCGTTACTGTATTCATCAAAACAATTTTTTTTCCTTATTTATTAGTTTATAACGAGTCCTTGGTTGATCTCTCATTACAAAAGTATTTGAGGTAAAGACTTTTAATTTCTTTTGGGATTTTGGAGTCGATCAACGAAAGAATTCCCTAGATTTCTTTTGTTCTTCACGTGTTGCAAATTTTAGTAAGTCCTGTAATAGAGTTTAATTCATTCCATACCGATCTATGTTTCATTTAAGTTCTATATTGAATAAAAAGTAAGAGTTGATGCCTTCATTTATCTTCCAAATTTCAATTATTTCTTTATTATTTCTCCCATTGTCGTGTTTTACCTTTTATTGAAATATGACTTTTACATTTCCAACAAGCAAAATAATATTTTCACTGCAAGAAAATAGGTCTTTCCCGACGCGGTATTACGTCGGGATATTATACAACTCGCGTCGGCATAGGCTTTGCAGACGCCACCGGCCGCGTCACCAATAACATTGGCATATTCGCGTCGGCCAAGGCGTTGCCAACGCATAATTATACGCACGTCGACATAGGAATTCTATGTCGACGCGTAATTATCCGCGTCGGCAGTGCCAGATTTGTGTACTGTTTGCCGACGCATGAATAGGCGCGTCGGGAAAGACCACCTATGCCGACGCCGACTTTCACCGCGTCGGCATAGGTTCATTACATAGTCTATGTCGATGCTTAACATCTGGCGTCGGCATAGTTTTTTTTTTGTTTTTTTTTTTTTGCCTTTACTTTCTCAAATGTACAAGACTAATTTCAACCTTATTGAACGGAAATAAAATAAAATAGAATCTAAACAATATTTTGAAACATAATATGCATTAAATAAAAAAGCGAAACTTTAATCCTTACAATGTATCTGTCATAGTTGAAATAATATTAAAGTATCATAATTCGAAATTAGAGATAGATAATAAAATTACATAAACTAAACAAAAAAGGCACTCGTAGATCCATTTTCAAATTTCGCCTGCGTAATATAACAAGTTCTCGGAGTACCTAAAAATAAAAGAAATTATTATTAATACTTTAGTTACAATAGTTCATAAACAACAACATATATATTAGTGAATTATGAAGTTCAATATGTCATTAATGGAATATTTGGTATTAAAATAAACTAAAAAAAAATGTTCATTGCACCCAACAATGCTCGAAATTTCGGCAGCATAACGACATAACTAGGAAAAAAACCAAAAATTTATATAACCTGAATAAGAGAATACACTTCTTAAATTCATAAAAGAATGTCCAACCTCCTCCATACTTAAATTACAAACAGGTTGGACTTCATATCCACAAAGTTACCAGAACAAATCCACGTACACAGCAATTTTTTTTAAAAAAAAACTAAGGTCACAGTCACAACTACAACGTGAGAAAGAAATTTGTACCTATGTTCATGGTGCTCCTCGTGACTCCATCATCTTCTTAATCATTTCTTGCATTTATGCTCGATGTTGCTTCATCCTTTCTTCAACCCTGACCAATTTTTCATTTGCTTCTACCAGTTGCGCCTTTAACTCGTCAACTATCGGTTGATCTCCTACTTAATTTAGCAGGCTTCGGACCCCAACCAAGGCCTTTAATGTGGCCTGGTCGTGTCCCTAACACTGACTCATATATTTCTACTTTCGAACGTGGTTCGACCTCTTCTTGACTAGAGGATTCTTGCAACTGAATCATTTTATCCTACAATTATAATTGAATTAAGTATATAAGTGATTGCCAAATGCTTCAATCGATAAATACAAATAACCTTTAACGAAAACAAACTTACATGTGCATCATCCGCAGTCGGATTGACCCACTTTCCATGTCTTGAATGTGTCAGCTGGAATAGGTCAACAAGTCCTATATCTCGACCTTCTTTCTCTTTCTATAACTAGTCAAAATGAAATATATTAAAAAAGATAACGTAAATAACATGAAAAAACGAGAGTTTAGGTTATTCAACATACCGCAGCTTGTTGCACAGCGATGAAAGTCTTCGACCCACATGTGTGTTTGAACGTTAGCGCCACCCGACTCTTTTGACTACTTTTTGATTTTTCCTAATGAAATAAATGATTAGTAAATAACAGTAGGCAATATAAAATAATACTATTGTGAACACATACATACCTGAAATTCAGTGTCCTCGAACCTAGTGCATAAAGCATGTCAGTCTTCAATGGCATTTTTCAACCGCTTAGGTGAATTAGCACGTGCCTCCTCAAGAGTGTCAAACGTCTTGTAGTGTCTGTGTAACTCAGAGCTATACTTCTTGAATGTCGTTCGCATTTGTCGTTCGATAAATTTAACGACTTATGGTTTGGAGAAATCAAAAGCGAAACGATTTTCGAAAAAAAAAAAGACAATTATTACAATGTCTATTTTATCATCATAATACTCACAACAAACAAAAATCTCAACTTACCAACAAAGTTGCTTTACTCATTTTTATTACATTTCTTGGTACGTCCTCGATCGTTGCGCAACGAACAAGAAAAGAGTCTCTCACCGTCGAACCAATAGCCAAGCTCAACGTCATAGCATGTGGTCCGACCAACTTCTTAAACTCTGGATTGATCTCTATTTGAATCCGTCCATATGCATTAACATATCGATCAAGCTCAAGTTTACGCATATACCCATGTCGATTTCTATTTGTAGAAGGGACATCTGAAGTACAAATGTAATTGAATTAATATATATAAAAAATAATATTAAATAGTGGAACAAATAGAATTATAAACCTGAAGTGTCGCCCGTGGATGATCTTCCACCAACCGGGTCGCTATCGAAGAATTCATCATCAGTATCATTCATCTGCTATGCAGGAGTACTCATTGTCTATCTACAAACACAAAAGTGACGAAGCTAAAAAAGTGAAGTAGGCCACCCTAAAAAGAAATGAGGACAAATTTTTAAATCTATATGCACACTTTGAACATAAACCATGGCTTTGCTTTTGATTCCCAAAAGATCGCTTATCATAATGAAGATAATTGTTTTCACTTATAGAAGTCTATATTGTTTATTTTCAAGACATCACTCTTCTTGTTTAGCCTCTTCCATCTATACTCCTAGAACTATCTCCAAAATTCAAAATCCTAATTATAGAATAAAATTCCACCTCAATTTGTAACCGAAACTACATAATAAAACAAGAAGAGTGTTAATCTTATTAATGACCATGTTTTTTGCAACATACTTTTAGCCTAAGTTAGGGAACCTCGAAAATTTTAGCAGCATAACAACGTAACTTGGACGTTCCCAAAATTTTTCCTTACACTTGATAAGCAATAAAACACACTTCTATAACCAGATTTCACATGACGTCTCCCAAACTAAATTGAAACTTTTTACTTTCTCCCCTAGTAATCAAAATTTTAATGGTGGTACATATAAGAAGATCACAACGATATCCAACAAGTATTGTTTTTTCCAATGTTGTCAAATTGCCATATTAAATCTATTGGCTTCTACCATGTTCTAATCAAAAGACAAAACACAATGGAACTTTTAAAAGCTTCAAACTTTCAAATCAACATTAACATAGTTTAAACAAATCAACAAAGTTGTAAGTTGTCTAATTAACCTATTATTGTAGTAGTTAAACTATACTATATTTATGAGAAATTAAATTGAATATCTGAAATCATTTAATCTAACTTCAATTGGAATACTAATGTTGAATAGGAAACAATTAACATTTTCATCTTAAAATATCACAAAATATAATTATACAACAAATAATCAAAATAATAAATATAATTTATTCCAAAAATATTAAAAATATTAAAAAAAACTTACAGGTGGTTTCACGGCGACGATCGACTGAAATCGGACGGAGCGAGGCGAGGGTGAACCAGATGATGACAAGGCCAAGGAAGAAGGGAAGAAGAGAAAAAGAGTCACCGGGGATTCCAGCGGAAATTCCAGTCGCCAGACGAAGGGAAGGAGAGACGAGGAAGAAGGGAAGAAGAGAAGGAAGGCGGCAGCGACGGCAACAACAATAGTTCATGCGACGACGACAGTAGTTTAGGCGGCGACGAGGGTTGAGGCACGTCGATGATCGGCTGAAAGATGAAGCGGCGAAGGTTTGAGAAAAAGAAGATGAAGGGAAGAAGAAGAAACCCGAAGAAACGAGGGTTTCAACGTTTTAAAATGAGTCTTTCCCGACGTCGCTTTTAAGCGTGTCGGGATAAACCACCTTTGCCGACGCGTCCTGTACGCGCGTCGGCATAGGTTAATTTGAAATGGGTCTTTCCCGACGTCACTTATACGCGCGTCAGCATAGTACATTCCAAATGAGGCAGTCTCGACGCACCTTAAAACGTCGTCAACATAGTTTGTCGTTGCCGACGCGCCATTGAGCAGGCATTGGGAGAAGTCTCGACTTCAAGGTTTCCCGACACCGTTATGATGTCGTCGGGAGAAGCTATCTATGCCGACGCCGTTTTATGCGTCGGGTAGATCGGCATCGACAAAACTTACTTTTCGAGTAGTGTTGTCTTCATTTTAACCATGAGTTAAATCCTCTCTAGGGGCTATCAAGTTGTAAATGCCCTAAAAGAGAGATGTCAAGCTTAAATTAGCAAAGTAGTTATGTCGACAACCAACTCTAAGTTTGTATTTTATTGAACGACAATATTTGGGCAACCCTAGCATATCACTAGGACTTGTCCATCAAGCTCAACTTGATACTTAAAGGGTTAAGGGACAATGGATCTCATAAAAACAATGAAGGAAATGACTTAGAAATAAGATCTAAAACTTTGACCCTAGACATAGGGCGAGACTCCGAAATCAAGAGGGTTGTGCGTGAAACCATCTAAGTTCAATTAGCCACAAACATGTAGGTTTAATTGCTTAGTTTCCTAAAGGTTTTGGGAGCAAAATCAAATAGGAATCGAACCCGGTTTACTTAGATTTAGAATTGTTGGCACAATTGCTACTGTGTTTTCAGTAACATTTTCTCTGAAGGGGCAAAAACAACTTGAGCTCTCTTATTTTATCTCATTGTTTTTCTTCAAATATTAGTAGCACTCATTTATTACCCAAAACACACTTTTATAACCCTTGTTACCATCCTTGCATCTTCATAGAAAAATTTGTTTTCTCGAAGTGACTTTGTGAAACCTGTTCCCTGTGGGTACGATACTCTAGAGTACTCCAGGTTATTACTTCGATCACGTGCATTTGCGTGTTGCATAACGATCAGTAAGCGCTAAGTATATGTGATATACTTAACGTTTCATAACTTAATTGTGAATTAAAAAAATGATAAAAAAAGGATATGGGCATATTTAAATCTGATTTAAATAAGAGTCCAGTTTAAAACATGAATAAAGATTCATGTTCGAACAATCGATTTGAGAAATCAGGATTTGTCCAATTATTTAATTCAATATTTGATATTAAATTAAATAATTTTTTAAAAGTAATTAATTAAATTAATAAATTGATTTAAATTTAAAATTAATTTATATTAATTGCGAATTAAAATTAAAAAGAAATTCAAATTCATTTTGAATATCAATTTAGACCAAGTTCATGTTTAAATGACTAACTTACTCTGATTTCAAAATTCACCAAAATTGGATACCTATTTGGTGATCAACCCATCTCCTTTTGTTTTGTATTCTTCACCTAGCTTAAAGAACTTGGATTGACAATTAATTGTAGAAGAAACCCAAGAATTAAAGAGACTTTTGCTGAAAATTCTCAACTATCGGTTTTGAGACATTTGTTCTCTCTCTCAAAATTCTCTCAACGGAGTATATCTCTTCCAAGACTTGAGGATAGTTGGGAAGACACTAGAGGTGGTACACAAAGTGTTCGTGTTGCAAATTATTCATCGGATTGAGAGAATTTGATCAACAAATGCGAGTTTTCGAATTCTTTTGTTTTTTCCAGACTTACACTACAAGAAAAGAATGTTTTCCCGACGACAGTAATCCCGACGCTTCAAATATCGTCGGGATATGTAGGCAACCCCCGACCAATTAATCATTCGTCGGTAATAACGAACTAATCCCACCATTTTTAAATGGTGAAGCAATAATAATATTGGAAAGACCGACCATTTTTGACGTGGTCGGCAATAAGTAATGGAAAGGCCGACCATTTTTGGAAATGGTCGGCAATATGTAATGGAAAGGCCGACCATTTGGCAATGGTCGGCAAAAAGTATTGGAAAGGCCGACCATATAGAACTGGTCGGCAATATGTATGTCGAAACGCCACCATTTTGGAAATGGTCGGCAATAAGAGTTGGGAAGGCCACCATTTTGGAAATAGTCGGCAATAAGGATTTGAAAGGCCGACCATTTTGACCATGGTCGGCAATGGCTTTATTAAAATCACGTTAATAAGCATTTGAAACACCGACTATTTTCAAAATGGTCGACAATAATTATTGGAAAGGCTAACCATGTGTGAAATAGTCGGTAATAACCATTGGAAAGGCCACCATTTTAGAAATGGTCGGCCTTTCCATGATTATCACCGACCATTACCAAAAATGGTCGGCATTTCCAATGGTTATCACGACCATTACCAAAAATGGTCGGCATTTCCAATGGTTATTGCCGACCATTTCCAAAATGGTCGGCAATGGCTTAATAAAAAAATCGAACGACCCTCTTCTTCTTCACCTTTTCATTTGCCCTACCCTTCGAAGACCGCCCGCCGAAGAGAATCTGAAATCGCCGACCGCCCGCCGTCCGCTTCGCGCGACGCTGTCGTGCCGCCG
The DNA here is from genome assembly GCA_036507285.1 of Trichosanthes cucumerina. Taxonomy (NCBI): domain Eukaryota; kingdom Viridiplantae; phylum Streptophyta; class Magnoliopsida; order Cucurbitales; family Cucurbitaceae; genus Trichosanthes; species Trichosanthes cucumerina. The sequence continues at coordinate 79,210,823 of CM071840.1, read as the reverse complement.
CCGCCCATCGACGCATCGGCGAGAGGGAACCGGAGAAGCCTCGCTCAACCGCCCGCCCGACGCCTGTCGCTGCCGCCCGCCTGATCTGCCGCTCTATTTGGATTTTCGTGCTTCGCCGCTCGCTCGCTTCCGTTCGCCGCTCGCTCCGCCCTCGCTTCGCCTCCCGCTTGCTCCGCCGCCGAATGTTTCTACTGGTAATTCAGCTTTTGTATTTCAAAATCTTCAGTTTTGAGTTTTGAGTCTTCGAGTCTCTTTTCTGGAAAATGAAATTTGGAATTGAAATTTGGAATTGATATTCCAATTTTGAACCGAACTGAATTCTCCAAAGTTATACTGAATATTGACATTTCTTCTATCATAAACACGGACGCTTTCAATCATGTTTTTGTTATAACAAGAAGGAAGACTTTTCATTTCTATTGCCCAAAAGATACAAACTCCACAAGGGAGAGAAAAAACAAAAAACATAACAGCAAACTACAAAAAGGGTAAAGAAAATCATAACAGATTATAACCTACAAAGATTGAAATTTGGAATTGATATAAATGCACTTCAATTTAGAGAAACAACCTAAAGTGAAAATCCAGCAAACGCCTTTGACAAGGAACACCGAGAACTAGAAGAAGTCTAAAAGACGAGCCTATTCAAATCTGTCCATTCAAGGATTCTGAAAAAACCTTTAATTTTGTTTAAAGTAAAGCCTTCACTGCAGTATTCCAAAGAAACCTAGCCTTGGGATTAAAAGATTAAAAAATGTTGGGCCAAATAAAATCTGAGAAATGTTGCTTCTGAATGAGTTGGAGAAATGAAAACATCTTGAACCAACAAAGCCTTGCATAGGAGCAATTTAAAGAAAACATGGTTGAGAGTATCTTCATCCTTAAAACAGACAGCACAAATCGAAGGAAATAAACAGCAGTTTATCATGGTGCAGTTTATCAATTTTGTGTTATCGTTTAAGTTCTAACTTGTGTAGGTCTTTGGTCTATAGTTTGAAACTATTTTCGAACACTTTTTCAACACACATTTACGTCTATTCCGATACATTCAAGGTACTAAAGTTCTATTCAACACAATACTCTTTAAACTCTTTTAAACTCATGAAAAGTACACTAGCTAAGTTCCTAACCATGAGAATTTTTCGTTTATAGTTTCGAAGAAACTCGAACTCGTTCGATCAACTTTGCACAAAAGAATCAAGTTTCTATTGGTGAGTGTAAGTGAAAAAGAGTTAGTGTATACCTTTTCACAAACTTTTGAATGCCTTAGATATGTCTTTTAACACTTGAAAGCTCTCTATTTCTGGATTGGTTTAGGATTGACTTAAGATATCTTGTAAGTAGTTTATACTAGGTGAGTTTGTTTGATTGTATGCAACATGCTATATGCTTTCTTACTTGTTTGGTGTATATTTTACATTTGGTTCTTATTATAAATGTGACGAGTATGCTTAAACATGGACTTGTGAAAGTTATGTAGCATACTAGCTTATTAAACTTAATGCATATGAATGAGTATGTTTTATTTGGGTTGCAATAACTAAAACATGGTTGCAATATCAAACCGCCAACGATTATAGACTTATTTGATGGTTGGTTTCTACTTGCAACAAGTTGTTATGTTTTCCTGCTATTTGTGACTCTGGTGGAGCCCAACCTAGTGATTTCTTGTAGTTTGGAGGAGGTTGGGCGTAGTCGGACTATTTTGAAGTGTTTGCAGGCTTATTTGAAGTTAAGAAAAATTTTGGATTTCTTCGAGTAATGTCGTTATGCTGCCGAAATTTTGGCGCAGAGGGTGTTGTCTAAAATCCATAACAACAATTTAGAACCTGAGAAACTTGAACGTTTTACCTCTCATACATTATTGAATTCTAAAAAGATAAAAAAAAAATAAAATGATAGTTTAAAATATTGTTTTAGTATCAAGATGTATATCAATTACCAAAATGTTAGAGTTCAAATCCTAACTATCATGTGTTGTTGAATTGAATAAAAATCACCATATTAATATTTAGTTTTTTTGTCTAAATTATACAGAAATATTACAGAAAAATACGCAGTGGACTTCAAAAAGTATAATAATTTAGGGTAGAGATGAATAAAAATTGGATTAAACTTAGAGACAAAGTTGTCAACCGAGTATAAAGAAGGAGTAACTCAATTTCTAGAAGGCAAAGTTTCATGTTAATGACTCAGAAAAAACAAGATGCCCATGTAGAAATTGCATGAATGCGATGTGGCAATCTTTAGATGGAGTTGAGCGACATCTATTCATGAATGGAATATCTCCTCTTATCGTGGATTGGGTATATCATGGAGAAGTTGTCAACCTCCAATGTTTGAGCGTATAATGGTTGAGTCGAGACACGATTCTAGATCAAATACTATAGACGCGAGAAATTTCGATGAAGAAAATAAGATGTTTAATCTTTTAAATGATCTTCAAGTCCCAATTGGCGAAGCGGATGTGGATGAAGGAAACAATATTGAAAATGAGGTTCCCTTAATGCCCATGACACGGATACTCCAACCTTATTTGAGGATTTAATGAGTGAAGCATGCAATCAATTATACCCTGGTTGTACACGATTTTCATCATTGAACTTTTTGGTGAGATTAATGCATATTAAGGTTCTTAACAATTGGAGTAACAAATCGTTTGATATGTTATTACAATTGTTAAAAGAAGCATTCCCAAGTGCATGTATACCTAGTTCATTCTATGAAGCGAAGAGGAAGTTGCGTGACTTAGGGCTAGGCTATGAGATAATTCATGTATGCAAGTATGATTGCATACTGTATTGGAAAGAATTTGTTGATTGCCAACAGTGCCCAACATGTGGAGAGTCCCGATACAGATTGAACGATGGAAAAGGAAAAAAAATTCCACATAAAATTGTACGTCACTTTCCTTTGATACCAAGATTGAAACGATTGTTTTCATCCAAACATTTTGCTTCTGAAATGAGGTGGCATAAGGATAAACGTGTCGTGGAAGATGGTGTATTACGACATCCAGCTGATGGTGAAGGGTGGAAGCACTTTGATCGTGAATATCCTCAGTTTTCTAGGGAAGCAAGAAATGTTCGATTGGGGTTAGCTTCAGATGGATTTAATCCATTCGGGAATATGAGTACTTCATATAGTATGTGGTCGGTGGTGTTAGTTCCTTATAATTTGCCACCTTGGAAATGCATGAAAGAAACCAACTTCTTTATGTCTTTACTTATTCCTGGACCGAAGTCTCCTGGAAAAGAAATTGATGTTTACTTACAACCATTGATTGAAGAGTTGAAAGAGTTATGGAATAATGGAGTGCGCACTTATGACTCAGCTAGTGGCGAGTATTTTCAACTACACGCAAGTTTGTTATGGACCATTAATGATTTTCCTGCATACGACGACTTATCCGGCTGGAGTACGAAAGGTTACCAAGCATGCCCCATCCAGTAAAGATGATACGTCATCTTTTAGGATTAGAGGCAAAATTTCTTATATGGGTCATCGACGTTATCTTCCAGCGAGTCACAGTTGGCGCAGAAGTAAGCAATTTGACGGGAAGTCAGAACTTAGACCTCCCCCTATTGTAGTGGATGGAGATGAGATTTTACAAGAAATTAACATGCTCAATTTTTCCGTGTTCAGTAAACATCCAACAAAGAAGGACAAAAAAAGGAAACAAACAGATCTTAATTGGAAGAAAAAGAGTATTTTCTTCGAACTACCTTATTGGTCAAAACTTTTGCTAAGACATAAATTGGATGTAATGCACATTGAAAAAAACATATGTGATAACTTGGTTGGCACATTGTTAAATATTGAAGGAAAAAACAAGGACACGACGAAGGCACGATTGGATCTAGAGGACCTTAATATACGGAAAGAACTACATTTGCAAAAGGTAGGCAACAGGGTCGTAAAGCCACATGCTGCATACACATTAACTACTAAGGAAAGGATTGAATTCTGTTAAATTTTTGAAATCGGTGAAATTTCCGATGGATTTGTGTCGAACATATCAAGATGTGTAAGTGTAAATGATGGAAAACTATGGGGATTGAAAACTCATGACTCTCACATTCTCTTTACAACGACTTCTCCCTATCAGGGTTCGGGTATTTACCTAAGGATGTGTGCACTACTATTGTTGAGTTATGCACATTCTTTCGTGATTTATGTGCGAAAACGATACGTATTAGTGATTTGGATCGGTTACAATCAGATATTGTGGTGGTTCTTTGTAAGTTGGAAAAAATATTTCCGCCAGCATTTTTCGATGTAATGGTGCATCTTGCAGTTCACTTGCCATATGAAACCCGAGTTGTAGGCCCTGTTAGCTACAGTTGGATGTACCCTATTGAGCGAAGCTTACGAACATTGAAACAATACGTGCGAAACAAAGCGCGTCCAGAAGGTTCAATAGCAGAAGCATTTGTAATGAACGAATCAATTAATTTTTGTTCATTGTATCTAAGTGGAATTGAAACGAGATTCAATAGAGAGGAGCGAAATGATGACCAACTTCCATTGAACGAGATCTGGGGTGAGTTTGAAGTATTTAAACAAAGTGCAAGACCATTGGGAGTTGCAACATCAAGAACCTTATCACCGAGGAGAAACAGATATAGCACATTGGTATATTTTGAACAATTGTGATGAAATAAAGTCATATCGTATGTACGTCTTGAATACCACCTATGTGTTAATCCCAGTTTGTATATACAAATGAGCTAAATTTGATGTGTTTATTTTATTTTTTTATTATCAATAGACAACATTTGCAATTAATACGTCCTGAAGCTCAAACTGCCAACGATTTATATAAAAGACACCAACTCCAATTTCCTACGTGGTTCAAATCTCATGTAAGTTTCATGTTATATAAGAGTTCATAAATTTAATTTCAATCATGATTAATATTTATAAGCGTATATAAATGAATTGATGAGTTCTCTCTACTACGTGAGAATGGAAATATGTCCGATGATTTATACTCAATGGCGGTTGGTCCTAGTTCTCAAGTGCGATCTTATAGTGGATGCATTGTTAATAGAATGTGTTTTCACACAATAGTGCGGGATAATCGTCGGGCTACACAAAATAGTGGAGTTTTAGTATTGGGAGAAAGTGAGAGTCAGAGCGATGAAGCGAATTTCTACGGTGTATTGACGGAGGTGTTGGACTTAGAGTATGTGAAGAGAAAACGTGTTATGATTTTTAAATGTAAATGGTTTGACACCAACAGTAAAAAGAAAAGATCACATTTCGATTTAGGGTTGAGATCAATAAACACATCACACTATTGGTATGTTGATGACCCTTTTATCCTTGCTACGCAAGCACAACAAGTATTTTACATTGACGATCCAAAATATGGTAATAAGCGGGAAGGTGGTGCAAGTGAGTACGAATAAGCGATTGTGGGACATACCGAGATCGAAGATATTGCAAATGATCAACTTCATTTGACGCACCGTTGAAGGTGAAATAAGAGTTGATGAATTAGTTGAGGATATTGCTTTGTGTAGAGTCGATGTTGATCCCACCATTGTGGAAGGAAACCGTAGAGAGATATTATCAAATCATGATAGTGATGATGATTTCATAAGCGACAAAGATGAGGACGTCGAACCTCCTCCCGAGATTAATTCTAGCCCGATGAGAGTTCGACTCGGACTCGGATCATGATAGTGATTAATACTATAAGTAATTATATGTTTAGTTCACTACTTCTCAAAACTTTTTTTTTTTTTTTTTTTTCATCATTATTGGATTATTTCATATCACTTATATGTTTGATGTGTGCTAGGAAAAATGGTGCGCTCTGCAGAGTTAGAAGATGAGGCGCAAAACCTTTTTGAAAATTACGCCCCAAAGACTAGCGCTAACCCTACCGCCACGATGAGTGTCTTCTCACGCGAGACTTCAGAGTTAGTTTAGTTATACACTTTCGTTAATAATTTTACATTTACTTATTGGTTCACTGATTTGTGTTTCAGATAGTTCTGCCCGTAGAGTGAGAGGATTCTCAAGGAACAAAGAGCTTGATAGATATGTCAGCATCCATGGGAGAATTCCAATAGAAATAATCGATGAAATGGAGAAGCTTTGTTTGTGATTTTGCCACAAGATTCAAAGAACGCAATTGGTACGATAGTTCGAGAATCGCTTCCAATGACGCATAACGGTGGAAAGATGTGCCTACAGAACTAAAGGATCATGTGAAAAACAAACTCTTGGTAAGCTTATCATTTAGTTCTTTTTGTGATCTATCATGTCAGAGTTGATCTAAAGTTAATATCTTGGTCTTTCTCTTTTTTTTTTTCAGAACCATTTCGAGCTAGATTTATCTCGACCGGTCGTTCATAGGTTTATTGATCATGAGATACAGAGTACGTTCAAGGAGTTTAGGGGAGACTTGTCTAGGCACTATGAAATACGCCTCCTTGAAGCAAGACGTACAACACCACATAAACGTGTGACCGACATTGCTGATTGGCATTTCCTATGTGACAGATGGGAGTCTCCTGAATGTAAGGTACGTTATTTACATTTCTTAACAAATATGTCAGCTCGAACGTATAATACTGGTTCATTTTACTGAAAATCTATTTTGTTAGAAAACTATGGAGACAAACAAAAAGAACCGCATGAGAAGTTCGCGCTGGAACCATTGCACTGGGTCTAAGTCCTTCATGCACGTGTTGCAAAAAAAAGCATATGAGTTAGACAAATGTTTCACTCATTACTTCTTGTTTACCATCATTAGAAATAACTTAGTATTTTTGGGATTTACGAAAATCAAAAGGTGTTGACGTAGGACCCATTGAGTTATTCAAACAAACCGTATAAAGAAGGCAAAGGGTGGGTGAATCCAAAGAATTGGTAATGCTCATGTAAGTTTCCTACTTTTAGGGTTACATTATAAACTTGTATCTTGAATAATACCTATTTTAATTTGGTCCACGAGAGTCAAATGATAGAGTTGCGGGAGAAATCCACTCAAGAAGGGGTCGTACCACTTTCATGGAGAGTGCGATTGTCCAAACAAATCCTTAGTAGTGGATCCAAATCAAGTGAAAGGCATGGGTTGGGGTCAAGGTTGAAACGACAAAAGAACTCATCATCTACCAAGAGACCGAACGAGAACACGATTTGGGCCTAGAATTGGCTAAATTACGAGATGAGAATGCACATCAAAAGCGGAGTTGGTCGAGGCGAAGGAAGAGTTAAATCGTGCCAAGGATGAAATCACGAGTCACGAGCGAAACTAGATGAAGTTGAAACCCGACATACAAATGAGTTGGCCAACCTTCGATCAATGCTTACACAACTACTAAACTCACAGGGAGGACCGTCGACATAGGTAATATTCGTACTACTACATGTTGTCGATGACTATCCTGCAGTAAAGATAGTCATCGAGTTGTTTTGTTTTCATGTTGTCTGCAGTGACTCTGTTGGAGCCCGACCTAGTGATTTGTTTGTAGTTCGGAGGAGGTCAAGCGTAGTTGATTTACTTTGAAGTGTTTATATGCTTATTTAGTATTTAGTTTTGCAAGGTTATGTTTGTTTAGATTAGGAGTCTTGTTATGTTAGTTTAGTTTATGTTACTTTTAAAGAGTTATGTTTGTTTAGTATTTTGTGATGTTATGTTCGGTTGGTACGTTTTCACACAATGTTTTGGAATGTTAGTTTAGTTTAGGTTAGAATCTTTAGATGGAGATGTTTGTTATGTTCGTTCCCACCGTATATTTGCTTTAGAGTGTTATTTCATTTTCAAACTAATATGCTTTCGTTCTTTCTCTCTATATTACAAGTACTCTTTGTTTTTTATTTCTTTGAACTACACTAGAATAATATAACTTCGGTAGCTTTTTATGTGGGGGTGTAAAACTAGGGTTATCTTTTGTCATTTGGTGAAGCAGGAGCTTTTGTTTTCGCACAAGAATGGATGATCACATGGTTTATTAGTTTATTAGTTTTCAAATGTTATGTCAGTTCAGTTTAGGATTTGCTCTCTTAGTTTAGAATGTTTACTAAATCTATTCGTATAATGTGATTTATATTAACAAATTTTAAGATGTGTCTTATCTAAGTTCTAAGGAATTCTATTGTGTTCTCTCACTTTGAGATGTTAGTTTAGTTTAGGAAATATTAGGTTAGTTTAGTTTAAGGGTCGTCTTGTTATGTTAGTTTAGTTTAGTTTGGAATTACTTTTGAAATGTTATGATTGTTTAGTTTAGGAGTCTTGTTATGTTAGTTTAGTTTAGTTTGGAGTTACTTTTAAAAAGTTATGTTTGTTTAGTATTTTTGTTATGTTATGTTCTAGTTGGTACGTTTGAAAATGTTATGTATTAGGTTAGTTTAGTTTAGTTTAGAACTTTTGAGATATTATGTTTGTTTACAACTTTTGAAATGTTATGTTTGTTTAGTAGGGTTGAAAATGTAATGTTAGGTTAGTTTAGTACATTTGACATGTTATTTTAGTTTAGGTTAGAACTCTTGAGATATTATGTTTGTTTTACTTGAACTGAAAATGTCATGTTCTGTTAGTTTAAATGCGTTTGAAATGTTAGTTTAGGACTTTTGAAATGTTATGTTTGTTTACTAGTTTTGAAATGTTACGTTTGTTTACTAGTATTGAAATGTTATGTTTGTTTACTAGTATTGAAATGTTATGTTTGTTTACTAGTTTTCGTTGTTATATGTTTATATAGTTTTGATCTTAGGTTCATGTTTTTTACATATAGGTGGATCGACTCGACATTTCTGAAACCTACACGAAGATCGCCATAAAGATAACGTGTAATTACCTTGAGTTTAATTTATAAAATTTTGTTTGTAGATTGGGTTATTTGGTCAAAACTATACTTTTATTTTGTATGAACAAAGTGTAATGAACTTTAATTTAATGCAAGTAAAATTTTTATTCAATTTGTGTATAATATTTCATGTACATCAAGTTTGAAATTATAGTGAAAATCCAAATAAATAACCTATTTGAATAGGTAAAATATCAAAATATCAAATAAAAGCCATAGGCAATTCCAATATATGCCGACCAAAATTAAATATTGGTCGGCATTTCCAAGCAATACCGACCAAAACTAAGTTGGTCGGCAATACTTAGATATGCCGACCGTTTTTATAATTTGGTCGGCATTGCTTTTCTAGGCCAACCAAAAAAGGTTGGTCGCCCTTTGTAAGAACTGCCGACCAAATGGAAATGTGGTCGGCATTATAACGAACGACCGACCAAAAACGTTTGGTCGCCCTTTGGCAGAACTGTCGACCGAATCATATGTCGTCGGCATTGTAACGCACTGCCGACCAAAACAATTTGGTCGGCCTTTCGAAGAACTGCCGACCATAAACAGATTTGGTCGGGAGAAGGTTTCCCGACGATGATAAGCCGACCATTTTCCCGACGAGCTTTTAACCGTCGGAAATGCCTTTGCCGACTATACTTTGGGGATTTCCCGACCATTTCTGGAGTCGGAAAATCTCAAAATTCTTGTAGTGTTAGGCATGTTTTTGTATGGTAAAATTGATCAAATTATAGTGCTTAAGATCCAAAATTGCTTCCGCTTTCTTGATACGTACTTTTTCACTCAACACCCAATGTAACGCCCCAGGCCCAGGATCTCCTGCGACCTGGCTGCGTCACTATATCATCCATGACTACTTGTAAGAGTGAAGACACTATCCCCACAAACCAACACGGGGTCCTTTCAGCATGCTTTGTCCTCACTCACATGCTCCCTAGGAAAATTTCTAGGAGGTCACCCAACATAGAATTGCTCCAAGCCAAGCACGCTTAACTGTGGAGTTCCTATGATTGAGCCACCGAAAAGGAAGGTGCACTTTGTTGGTATAGGTAGTAGCTATCAATTCTTTTTAAGCCTTTCTCGACTATACTTTCATATCCTCATGGTCACTCGCATGTACCCCTTTTCCTCGGGCACCATGCTTCCATATCCTCAGGATCCCTCTCATTCAGATATGAACTCGGTTCATTCATGTACCCCTCTTCTTCGGGCGTCACACCCAAAATAAATACAGACTATTCTAACTCATATACTAATTATAATAAATGAAAATTAAATATTTTGACCCCTAAAATTAGTCAATCTTTGCCATAAATTGACTTTGATCAAAGTTGCAACATCTGCCTTAAACTTCATAAAATATTGCAATTTTAATCTTGTAATAAACTTTTTTTTTTTTTGAAGAATTGATAAGAAAAACAAAAATATTTATAAGTTTAATTGATTATAAAATATAGAGTCAAAACAAAATCGATGGAACTTCATATAAATACAATACTAAATATTAATTTTGGTTGAAGTTTTATCCTTTTTCTTGATTAAAATAACTATAAAAACCGATATGCATAATAACATAAAGTTTTAAAAGTTAATGTATATAATGTAAACAAAATAACTATAGTACTCTTGTAAATACTAGATATTTTTTACATGGTCATCAATCTTCAACACGTAAAAGTTCAGCTCGGGAAAGTTCAAATAACATAATAAGTTATCAAATTTATAGTTGAATTTAACAAAATTAAATATTTAAAGTTATTTGTTTTGACGTACTCAATCAATAATGTATGTAAAAATGGGAGTGTATATATATACACACAAAAGTAAATGTAAATAGATGAGATAATACACTCTTTTTGTTTTTAGGAAAAGATGATCCACTCATTTAAGAGTGCAGAGACATAAATTTAGGCTGATAACAAAATTGATGTTGAGATTACATATTAAATTTGTGACCCATTACAAATGATCCTAGGTCTCCAAATTAAATAAAAAATAAAAAAATTGGCAAATCAAATCACATTAATTACTGTCACGAAGTCATCTAGTGCCTCTTCCAAAAAAAAAAGGCCATCTAGTAACACAAGCTAATCAAATAAATTTGTATTGTGTGATAAGTTGAAAACCAAATAATCCCAAATCCACTAAAATGATGTTGGTCCAAAGCCAACGAAGCCTAAATTCAGTATAAGCTCACGAAATACTTTACAATTAGTAGTCATAACATCTCATTTTTTTTTTCATATGAAATAGTCATAGTTTAGATGACATTTTTAGAAGTTTGAAGATTCTCTTAAACCTGATTATAGAAACTTTTTTTAGTAGAATTGGAATCTGAGATATTCGAACCACAAACATCGTGGACAATAACACGTTTATCATGTTTGTTGAGTTATGCTCTATTTGGCGACTCGGTGGAAACTTCTTTAAGACAAAGATTTCAAATACCAACATTTTATTGACCAAATCACACACACTTTTAACGTGTTTATAAACTATAATGAATAAAAAACTTCATAATAAAAACCGATACTTCACTTTTATGGAAAGTTGTATAGTATAAACTATGTGAGAACTTAGAAGACACGTTTAGTCTAAAATTTCATGAAAGTGATAATTTAGTCTATACACTTTAGCTTGTAACAATGTAGTGTGTGGACTATCGAATTTGCAACAATTTAGTCGTATACTTTAATTTGTAACAATTGAGTCTACAAGGTTTCAAATTTGTAACATTTTAGTCTTTAAACTTTATCATGTAACAATTTAATTCTTATGCTTTAAAATTACCATTTAAAGGTTGTATGGGCGTGAGTTATGATAGTTTGTGTAGTACCCCACATACATTATAACTCATATTAAGTAATTTTGCATTCTAAATACACTATATAACCCTACATACTATTATAACTCACTCAACATCCAAAATAACTTTTTAATATCCACATTGAAAAATCTCATAAAAAACAAGTTTCTTTTAGTATACATCAAAATATTAAGTGTTGGTTTTTATTATGTGGCTCATATTTTGTAGTTTTACCAACACGTTTGGTCATCAATCATTTATTAATCTTCATAGGTAATAAATCTTATTATTTTTTAAAATGAAAATTTTCTTGAAAATAGACCAAATCGTTGTAAATTTAAAAATACATAAACTAAATTGGTAAATACTAAAATATAGAGATTGAATTGTTACCAACCGATGTTCAAGGATTAGATTATTACTTTCATAAAAGTTTATGAACCAAAATTGACTTATAACCTATAAACTAAACCATTATAAATTTTATTGGTAAAAAAATTACAAATGGTAGATTAAAAGTACTATTATTACTATTGAGTTTAAATCCTATGTTCGTCCATGATGTTCCAACTTTGTTCTATTTTGGTGTTTAAACAACACAGGTTTGAGTCTTCAAGCTTTCCAAAATTATCCATTTTAATCCATGTAGTCAATGGTCTGTTAACAAGTTAATAGACTTTGTGACGTGGAATCTAGTTGGAAATAAATAAATACCCACATTGTTGATGTGTTGCTAAATAAGAAGTTAGAGACTAACATATGATTTAAAAATAATATTAGTATTTTAGTTCAAAAGTATTAAATTCTTACCTATGAAACTTTTTATGTTATATTATCATTATTTTTTAATTCAGTCCCTGAGTGGTGATTAATATCTTATCCATGGATGATTAAAAAAAAAAATCTCGGTCATTGAGTTTGACTCGAATTCACTTTAAAACTAACGTTTTATTTGATAACTATTTGGTGTTTGAAAATTAAATCTATAAATATTATTTTTACCTAACGATTTACTTGTTTTGTTGTCTATTTTTTTAATCTAAATTTTCAAACATTAAATTAGGTTTTGAAAAAAAGTTTCCAATAACTTATTTTTATTTTTAAAATTTGACTAAGAATTCAAATGATCTTAATGGGACGGAAATCAAATTGGGAGAAAATAAGCTTAATTAAAAAAATAATAATAAAACACAAAAATAAAAAACGAAGACCAAATATCAATCTGATGCGACCGCCCTTAACTATGCTTGGAATGACTTTTGGAATGTTGATGTGAGACCAAAAATCAAAATTATATGTCGGAAGATTCTTAATAATATTATTCCCACTGCTTTTAATCTTGCTAAAAAGGTGTGTTGCTTGATGATACTTGCTCTTTTTGCAAGAAACACACGGAGACTACTACCCATCTGTTATGGGAGTGTAAGATTGCTAAGCGAGTTTGGAACTTTTTTCCTTCCTTCTTATGCGTATGCTTTTCCATCTGGTAGGAACTTATGGGACCCATGGGACTACTCGACTTGCTCCAAAGCTAAGAAAATCCAAGTGGATCGCCATATTATTCTTTTGGTGCTGTGGAGCCTGTGAAGTCAAAGGAACCAAATTTGTGAATGTGGAGCCTTGATGATATTGTCCTCAAAGTTGATTAAGTCCTTCGCATACACCAAAGAGTCTCTGAAGCTGCTACCCTTTCGTTGGGCCCCCTTACCCAATTAAGATCCTAACAACCTCCGAAGGAGAATGTTTGGAAACTTAACACATATGTCGCTTGGTCTTGCAAATTAAATTGTGTTGGTCTAGGGTGGATTGTTCGGGATGCTGTAGGAAATTCGATCTTGGGGGGTTGCAAATTCCTCTCCTCTAGATGGCCCTTTAAACTACTTGAAGCGCTTGCTATTCTGGAAGGCCTGCAAGAAATCCTAGCTTGGAAAAGGAGTCAACTCCCGTCTTTGATCGTTGAAAACGACTCGTTGGAAGTCATATCTCTTTTGAATGGAGTCACTACTGACCTTTTTTAAATTTCTTTTGTTATTGACGATATCCTTTCGCTTGTTAAGGAGTTTGGGTCCATCATTTTTTGTAAAGTTCTTAGAGAGGAGAACAAACCAGCTCACGCTCTTGCAGCTTTGGCATCCTCTTTGGGAGACTCTCAGGTCTGGAATGAGGGATTTCTAGAGGATATTATCCCTCTCATTCTTGAGATGAGTGTGGTTGTTTGATTCGTCTTTTCTTTATGTACTGCTTTGCTTAAAAAAAAAACAAAAAACAAAAAACGAAGACCCTATTTGATATCATTTGATTTTGGGTTTTTGAAAATTAGGCTTGTTTTTTTAATTTTTTTCATAATCTTCTTCACAATGATTTCAATATTCAATATTTATTGAGGAACCATTTGAGTTTCTAGCTAATTATTTTTTAAAAAAAAAAAGATATTTGAAAATCATTTATTTTTAGTTTTATCAACTTATTTTAGTTTTTGGCGATATAGACACCAAGTAGATAATAAAACATATAAATTATAGGTAAAAATAGTGTTTTTAGACTTAATTTTTTGAAAGTAGTAATATAAAACTAAATATTTATTAAACATAGTCTAAATAGTGATAAAACCAGACCTAAATTATTATGAATTCAAAAGTCATAAGTGTTTTTTTACCAGTTAATAAATATACCTGTAATTTATAAAATAATAATAATAATAATAATAAATTATTAGAAATTGAATCGGCGATAAGCGGAGAGTTTGAACTAAGTAGGCGTCAACGAAACGACAATCATTGATGCGTGGCGGAATATGGTGATGGAGTTTTCGATGAAAGCGAAACAAACGAAACGACATATCGGCTCCCAATTTGGTGGGCCCCAGCCGCTGTAATTTTCCAGCAACGTTCATATTTGTCAGTGACCAATAGCAAAGCATGCACTGGACGCCACTTCGTCAATCAACCTGTAGAAATGTTTGACTATCTTATCCTCTAATATTACGCCACGTGGCATTTCCCTCCCTTCAGTTGCCTTTTTGGTTCCAAGCAAGCCACAGCCACTAAGGTAAATATTATACCAATTAATCATTATTCCTCATCGACTCGAGTATACCTATGACTATGTAAATATGAAGTCAAAAGTCTTAATTTTATTCTGAAGAAGAATAGCTCATGAGTATTTAGTTGAATAAGTTGAAAGTTCAAATCTTAACGTACTTATAACGCGATGCTAACATTTAAAGGAAAAAAAAAAGAGAAAATTATTTTATTTAAATGGTAAAAAAAACTCTATTTCATAGCACGCTATTACTGAAATGAAGTGATGATTTGAATATTCAACATGTAATATAAGTTATCGATGTCATAATCAATAGATTTATATTTGGATGGAAACAAATGTCGCGCCAACCTTGATTAAAAGCAAGTATCTCAATTCAAATTCTTAATTCCACATGGTTGAAATACTTAATTTGTTGTTGTTCTCTTTTTTTTTTTATAGTGATATCTGTTTCTCATAAAGTAGGGGTGATTTTGCATTATTTTTAATTTTATCTGTGAATTAACTTTTTTTTTATTATACTATGGTAAAATAGACCAAGAAGAACATAGTTCAACTCTCCCACTTCGAAATGTTGTTGAATTTAAAATACTCTTTGTAGGATGAGGATCAAATCATTACTGTTTAGACGATAATTAATATCAATCTATTTAGTCATATTTAGATTGATAAAAAAAAGGGTTAACTAATAGCATACGTTTCAAGCGTTCGATAAAAATGGTGGTAATTCATTTTTTAAAATCATGTTATTATTTATAAAAATAAAATGGGCATTTAGGATCTATTTAGGGCACATGTAATAATAAGTTGTTTAATACTATGTACCCCAAACACATATTATTATAACCTCATACTATACTACTATGCATTTTAAGTAATACTAGACGATTACATATACTATAATAACCAACATACTATTATACCCCATGTCATCATAATTCACTAAACGCCCAAAACAACCCGTTAACATTAAATTGAATTGAACCCAAATAGAAAAAAAAACATTTGAAATACTTTGCACCAAAAACAGACTATTATAATTTCATACTAAACAACTATATATGCATTTTAAACAACATTATATAATTATATATATTATAATAACTCAATCAATGTTATTACAACTGAACCAGTATTCCAAACAACTCTTTGTGTGGGTTATTTAGGGCATTGAGTGAGTTATAATAATATTAGTTATAATAGTCTATAGGATTATATAATATTATTTAAAATACAGAGTTACTTAGTATGAAGTCATAATAATATATTATGGGTACATAATAGGTTAAATTAAAAGTTTAGTCCATGAATAAACTTTCATGTTTATGTCTATTTGAACCTGAACTTTTAAAAGTATCAAATAGGTTTATGAACTTTTAATTTTGTATCTAATAAGTCCATGAACCTTGAAAATGTCTAATAAGTCATTCAACTTTTAATTTTGTATCTAATAAGTCCCTGACATATTCAAACTTTTTGAAAATCAATTGATCTATTAGATATAAAATTGAATCTTATGTCTAATAGGACTCTAAACTTTCAATTTTGTGTGTAGTAAGTTCATGAATTTTCAAATATGACAATTAAATCAATGACTTATTAGACATAAATTTACAAATTCAAGGACCTATTGAATACATAATTGAAAGTTTAAGGACTTATTAGACCCACTTCAAAGTTTATGGACTAAATAGACACAATTCTAAAAGTTCAGAGACTAAATTTATAACTTAACCTACCTAATACTTTCGGATTATAACTCACGTCCTAAACTGTGTTTTTTTTTTTTTTTTTTAAAGGGTAAATTTGAAACAGTCCCTTCATATCAAATTGAATTGAACCCAAATAAAATTGACTCCACTTTATCTAATACCGATGCATAAAAGTGGAAATGTAACGGCACGCAATAATTTAAAAGGGTAAATTTAAATTTAAAATTTAAAATTTAGGTTAGTGGGCCCAGAAGGTGGTGGTCCAACATACCTTCGAGAAAGGAGGGCTTCACGGATGCTAAAATGACACGGAGATATATAAGGCGCTTAATAACCGTCCAACAAAAAAGCTAAGATCCCAGTCGATTTCATTGGGCCTTGAGTGACCGCCATGTGACGCTAACTCATTAGCTTTGATTTTGTTGCCATCTTCCTTCATCATTCTTAGTTGGAGTTTTCGTCATCTCTAATCTAACATTCACATGTTTATAGGATATTTGAAGCACCGTGTTCGATTTAGATGGTTTTAGAATCTAAATACAAAAATATTATTCGATTATTCTCAAAATTTAATGGAGTTTAAAACATAACCAACACAGCACTCCAAACACGTTAATTCTTAAGCCTCGAAACAATGTTTTATGACGATTTCGAAAGTTTCAAACTCTTCTAAACAAACTTCCCAAAATGCTAAAGATTCTGATTGCTCTATATGCTCCTTAGATTTTAGCTCACATTCATTGTATAAACAAGATAATGAATGACTTTTTTTTTTAAACGTGAAAATTTTCTTTTTACCGATTCCATAAGTTTTTTAGTACATGATGTAGGCGTATTAGGATTTAAACATTCGACTTTAAGAGAAAAAATAAATGTGAATTATTGTTAATATTTGATAGCTAGAAGTGAGGTACAAGGTGAAAAAATTGCAACTTTTTTTACTCTATCCTTTTTAGTTGTCAAAAGGTGTATACAGTGATACCTATTATGTGTTGATTTTATTAGATTAAACAAACTAATCACTTTATTTATTTATGAAAATAAAACCAACTTCTTACATGAAAAGTATTGGTTGAATATACGCATTTTTTTAGCAAAATAAGAAGTTAGAGAAATTCAAACCACAACTTATTGGTCGTTAACACATTGATTATTTCGATTCAACCATGTTTACTTTGGTAGTTGAATGTATAATATTTTTATTTTTTAATCGACTCATCTTTTTGTAGATCGAATAGGTATTTCATTTTTTCCATCATAGACTCTATGTTGATTGGTGAGATTTTTTTTTTTAGTAAAATAGGAGTTTTGGAGATTGGAGCCACAAACTTCATCATCTTTAACGTCAATTTCAAATAGTTATGGCCTCTTTGGCTTATTGATATGCATTTGTTTTTTCCTTAATTGTTTTTACAAATTAAATTTATTACCCAATAATTTATTTATCTTTTTCATTTGTATAATGAAAATTCATACATTTTAGTCAGATTAATAAATTTTAAAAGTAGATTACAAAAAAACTTATACATTCTTTCTTGATAGTTTTGTTAGAATTTGGAAAATTTTGAGTGAGGAAGATGGTGGAGGAATATATCTTTTTTAAAAAATATATAAAACTAAAATAAATTATTATTATTTTTGGGAAGTTAGAACATTCTATCAAGATTAAGAATAAGAGGTAATAACAATAACAATAATATTAAAAAAACAAAATTATGCATCTATTCGGATAGCCAAACGTGACAGCCAAACATTCAACCAAGTAAAATAGATAAATAAACGAATAGAAAAAATAATATAAATGAATAAATGATCGTGAACAAATATAAAGAACTCAAATAATGCCCCTACAAATTCAGCAAGATCCACAAGAAATTTACACAAATGCTGTGTTCCTTCCTACCACTGTATTGCAAATTGCAAACAAGAACAGATGTTTCTGGAAAAAACCAGAATCAGCCATGGAAAAAAAAATTAAAGAGAAGAACAAAAAAATTCATATAGACGACTCAGAGAAACAGATGTAAATTACATTTTCAATCATCGGTATGGATCTTATTACTCAAATCGACATGTATATTCAGTATAAACACACGAAGAACTAACCGATAGAATACGACGACGAATCTAAATCGAAAAAAAGAATCAAGTGAGAATTTAACTCCGGCAGCGAGTAATGGCGCTGCAACCACGTCTGTAAGGATTCGCCTGAGCGCCAGGCCGGCAGTTGTAGTACGAAGCACCGCGGCGAGAGCAAGGAACGTTGTTTCTTCTCAGAGCGCCATAGCTGATGTAGCGAGTAGTCGCTAGGATTCGGCGATTGATCTCAGAGTCCATCTCGAACTCCATTCCGAAGGCGGCATCGTCATCGTCTCCGGCGAGGAAACACTCGGCGATGGAGCCTCGGCACTCGGATTTGGTCGGAACGAAGAGGAGCTTGTGGTCCCCGGAGAAATTGACGGCCATCGCCGATGAGAGCAGAAAATGAGCGGCGAGAATGGCGAAGGCTGCGAGGAGAGAAGAAACGCGTGAGATTCCCATTTTGGAGGTTCAGTTGGTTTCGAGAGGAACGAAGATGGGAGTGGTCCGTGAATATAAAGTGAAGGATTGTAGAGAAATGCCACTGGGTTTTCTGTTAATTACCAGATTGCCACTTGACTTTCACGCGCTTGGATTAAAGCGTTTTTTTTTTTTTTTGAATGTGAGGAAATTTATTGGCGCGCACTATTAATAAGACTTTTTTACCTTATTTTGCCCTTTTAATTTGTTGCCGGCCACACCTGAAAATCAAATAAATAAACAGAAGGCGATAAAAATAAATAAATAAATGGTGTCAAGAAAAGAAAAAAAACTAGAAGGGAAAAAAATCATATTTTTTACCCGTTAAATTAAGTCGAGTCCATTTTTAGTCTAAACTTTAAATTTTCATCCAATTACATCTCAAATTTAGATAGATGTTGCAATTTTATTCTTATATTTTAAAAAATGTTTCAATTCAAACCCTATAATAAATTTTCATTTGAAATATCATTAAACAAATATTATCGTACAAGTTTTATAGATTGTAAAACATATATATGGTACGAAATACATGAGATTTCATAAAAATTGATATTATAACTTTTTTTTTTGTTGAAATTTGTGAATTATTACAATATTATTTAAGAGTTAACATGTGCATTCATCAAGCTTAATTTGTGCAAGATCTAACAAACAAAAGCTTGATTTATACCAAGTATTTAGTATTATTATTATTAAAATTTAGTGAGTTTATAGAAGTTTGTACATTAAAATTAGTGAAAATTGAGTGGAGCATAATTGCAATATTTGCATGAGGTCAATTTTATTGAAATTGAAATTTCACAATAAAAGTGGTTGGAAATGTTAGTATAATTAAATTTATCATAATTTGTTAGCTTAAACTTTTGAATTGATTGATAATTTAACATGTTATTAGGGAATGAAATTTTGTGTTTGAACCATGTAAAGTCATTTTCTCTCCTAATTAATTAAATTTATCATAACTCATTAGCTTAAATAAAATCATTTTTTATTATAAATAAAATGACGAAAAACAATGGTTTTTTTTTTTTCTTGACAAACTGTACTCAAATGTAGAAATTTAGTATGTATTTTAGAAATTGTCCCTTTTTTTTAAAATATAGCATAAATTTTAGTCTTTTTTAATGTGTTTTAACTCACATTTAGGCATTTGAATTATGTATTTCTGTAAAATTATAATATTTTAAATGTATTTAAAAATACACATATATTTGGTGCTATTTGCATAGTACTTTTACCTATGGTATTCGCCGTTTATGTACATACTATAGAATAATTTTAAAGTATTATTAGACTCCACAATATTTATAGACAACACCTATGTGATTGACAATGAATCAAGTAATATTCATACTGTTGCATTATTAAAAAAATTTATAAGTTTGTCCTCTTTATCAACTCATTATTTTTTTTTATTATTAGTTAACATTAGTAAGCTATTTTTACAGGGTTGCCATTATTAATTAAGAGAAAAATAATTTTGATACGTCTCTACATTATCGGAAAAATAAAAATCTATAATTTCGTGGACAGCTAATTGATTGGGGAAAATTTTAAATTCTGTTATCTATATTGTTTATGTTTATTATAAATTTGACCAAAAGAAAAGTTGACATTGCACGTCGAGGAACTCAACCTTTTTTAAAACTCTGTATTTATATTTATAACATTGTGCCATTTATTTCCCTTTTTTTAAAATATAAGTCGTATCCAACTAGTTAATTTGTTAACTACAAAAAAAAAAAAAAATAGTTCATTTGTTGGTTTAATTTCGTCTAAGTGGTATATGTTTAACTTACTTATATAATAGAAAATATTAAAATTTAATTTATCACCTATTAGTAATCTATTTACCATTTTTTTACCGAATATCTATGAAGTTCGTGCCTGCTTATCCCGGCTACAATAACTATCGAACAACGATCCATCTGAAGAATGGCGCTTGAGAGTGCTTCTTGCTCGAATTCTCAAGCTAGGGCCCGTCCGATGCGGTATTACACCAACTACCACTTCAGGTTCCGGGTCTGCAACCCTCTTGCTTCAGCTTCCCCGCTTATTATTGCTACCACCTCAACTGCTTTCGACCTGCTTACTTAGGAAGGGTTGTCGCTCAACGGATAAAAGTGACTCGAGAGATAACATGTTGATCTTCTCCAAGAGCTCACATCGATGAGAAGGTTTGACACCTCGATGAACTGTATAAAAGCAGGGGCGGATCTATGAATAGGAGACATTGTGTGAGTATCTACAGGACCAAAATTATCAATAGGCTCTCCAAGCATAATGCTCGCTTCAGTAGGATAAAACAACACCACCCAACAGCTATTCCATCCCCGTTGTCCATGGAACCTACGAAAATCTTGGTCTGGAAGTTATGCATGAACGTAATGCTCACTTCCCTCTAGACCTAGCTGTTGTTTCGAATTAAAGGCATATATACGACTAATTTTAAATAGTTAAAATCTCATATATGTTTAAAATGATTTAAAACATGTTTTTAAATAAATGTTATTTTTATATCGTAGAAAAATAATTTTTAAATAATTAAATCATATTTTAAAGTAATATTTAATAAGACAAAAGTAGTTTTAATATTTTAAAAAACATCATAGTAGAACTAGAAAAGATATATAGAGATATTCCCATTCCATCTTTAAATAAATAAAATAAGTCATTTGGCCAAATCTTTCAACCAGCCAAGCTTGGAGTTTGGTGTACATTCGAAGACAGAACGAGGTTGGTGAGGATGTAGGCTCAACGATTTCATTCTCTCTCTATATACAAAAATAAAAAATAAATAAAACAAAAAAAGAAGATAGAAATAATTATTGACCCTAATTTTATTGGAGTAATAATTGATAGTTCATAGACTTTAGTATGTGAGATTTGGTAAATTTTTCATTAAAAAAAAAGTGTGGATTTTTTTGTTCTTTTAATTTTTGAGTGCAGTTTTTTTTAGTTCAACCACATTTGAGAATCGAGGATTCAAACCTACGACATAATATAGGTCATAAGCTCATGATTTAAGGTAGATGAGTTATGCCATTATTACTCATTATAGCATATAAACATATATGATCTTTAAAAACTTTAGTCCTTACTATGTAAGATATATTACAACGATAATTCTTAACAATATTTTACATGGTAAGGACCATATTTTTATTAATGTTAAATTACAAAGACAAAATATTTCATATACAGTACAATAACTAAGCCTCGTTTGATATTTATTTAGTTTTTGATTTTTGAAAATTAAGCCTAGAAATACTACTCTCACCTAAAGATCTACTTGTGTTAATCTCTACATTTTACCTATGTTTTAAAAACCAAGCTATATTTTGAAAACTAAAAAAAGTAGTATTCAAAAATTTGTTTTTATTTTTAAAATTTATCTAAAAATTCAAACGCTTACTCAAGGGAGATAAAAATCATTGAGGGGGAATTGAGATAAAATAACCTTAATTTTCAAAAGACAAAAACTAAAAATTAAATGGTTATCATACGGGGTCTAAATTGTCACATTGTCACAATTTTGAAGGTACTAAAACCAGAGCACACCTAGTAAATGTTAAAACATAAAGCAAAAAAAATATAGATCACAAAAGGAAAAATGACACACATTTTACACGATTCACTAACGTGTTAGCTGTATCTACGAGATGCAAATAAAGGAAGAGAGAATTTCATCACCTTGAGGAGAAATTGACTACAAAATACAAACATATTTTTAGATAAGAATTTTAAGGATTTATACGTGGCACCTTGACACATGTCTTAAATCTTAATAGAGAATACTCCTAACAATAGATTCAAGACATTTTTACATTAAAGTGCCTGGGCTAAATCATTTTATGGGACAACAATGTATTATAAAAAAATAAATTAATGATTTTTACATGAGGTTTAAGTGTCTGAAAATTTAAATTTAAATAAAATGCATAAAAACAATAAATTTCAAAATTTAGAAGTTGAGATATAGTTGTAAAAATCAACCATTAATAAAATATGATTTAGCATTGAATTTCAATTATTCAAAAAAAAAAAAAAGCATTGCATTTCAAATTAAAGGAAAAAAAAGGTGAGCAAAGAATTATAAATTATAATGATGGCATAAAAAAATTTCCCAAAAAGAAATTGAAAATCATGATCTGTATGGATGGTAATGCCAGTTAAGAGGACAGCAAATCATGATAGGGAGAGGTAATCAGGTGCAAGTGGGTCCAGATTTCTTTTTGGGAACCCATGGACACGTGTTGAAATCCAAGTGGCTTCCCTTTTTTACGTGATTTTGGATTTTTGTAATATTTAGCGAAAAAATCGTGAAAAGGAAAGGTCAAGAACTGCATGTTGTGAAACGTGAAGTAAACGCGTGTGGTAAATTGGTAATTTAGTAAGACTTGTGGTGTCAAATGCAAAGGTCAGCCAAACGTGTGGTAATTAATGAGGCATTGCATTCCCACCCGTGTGTACAGCAATTACATACGTGTGCATCTGTACTGTGCTGTGTGTGTATAATATATATATTGGAAAACAAATCAACAAATTAATAATGGTAGGCATTAAAAAAAATTGTATTTTATCGCCTAAAGGATTTGAATTCTCAATTGTTGATTTTATTTTTTTAAATACTAATATTAACAATAGTGGTGCTAATTGAAATTATAAATTTTAATAACTAAATTAATTTATACGTAAAAATTACATTTAAGAATTGTTAATACATATTCTTTAGGCTTATATGAGATTTATTTAAATGAAGAGATTAAAGATAATTGCTAAAATCAAATGGAGGATAGTGATTCGTTTTACTTTATTTTTCTCTATCGATTTATGAAGAATTACTTTATTTTTGTTTTTTTTTTTGCCATTTGAGTGTAATTTTTGGAGAATGACAATTATTGGAGTGATTTTATCTCTTGATTTTGAATGGAACAAGTAGATAAATAGTTATGAATTACTAATAGATAGTATAAATTGGTTCACTTGTGAGGAAGTTGGTGATTTAAATGATGCAAGGGCTAGTTTGATGTTCTAATTGATATGTCCTCTAAAATTTAGAGATAATAAATTGATTTATTTTTCATATATTTGTTTATTTATTGGAAAAGTATCAATTTAAACCTCAAACTTGACATGAGTATCAATTTTGACACATAATTTTTAATTTCATCATATTGTAACTTAAACTTGTATAAGCATTGCACGAAGTTTCATTTGAAAAATCGCCAAAGGCTAATCTTGCATTTATACATACAAAATGAATGAAACTTCAAAAAACGTTGAGGCTAAAATTTTGATAATCATTTGATTTTTGAAATCATATTTGTTTTTTCTAAACTTTTTTAATCATTAATTTCATATTTGTTAGGGAAGTATTTGAGTTATTTGTTAAATTAAAAAAACAAACACACGAGTTTTTAATAATTTTTTTTCCAGTTTTTTAAACATTAATTTAATCTTTAAATCACCAACAAGTGCATAGCTCAACTGATATCAAGTAAGATTTATGACCAAGAGGTCATAAGTTCGAATCCCCACCCCTAAATATTGATGTACTAACAAACAAAAAAAACAAACTTTAAATCGAAACGTTTCAACTTTATTTAAGATAAAACAATTATATAATTGATGGCTCTTTTGTTATATTATATTACCTACTTATAAAATAAAAAATAACAATAATAGAGAAAAATGATGCAATAAAATATATATGCAAATGAAAACGAAATAACAAAAATGTTAATACTTGGATGTCAAAATCTTAAAAACTCATAGATCAAGGGAGCATCTTAATGAGATAATCTATAACTTAAATCGATTGAAGTCCTGAATCGCATCTAAATAAAATGGTCACTTAAAGGCGTAAATGGTAATTATATTTTATGTATTTTTTACCTTTTTAGATTGTTTTTAACATATGACACTCCAAACGTGTTAGTGTGAGCATATATTTAAATTTTATAGGTCAGAGATGAATATTGTGTAAGTGGATTTTATTTCACTTTATCATTTATTGAACAATGATAAGTATATGTTAATGGAAAATAGCAAAACTAAAGCATGGTGTTGTTTAAAGTATAAGGACTAAATTAAATATTATGCAAATTTAAAGACAAAATATTATTTTGAAATTTTGGAGCCAAAAAGTAACTGAATATTCATATGTCAACGAGAGATTTTAGACAAAATAATAATAATAACAACATTAGTAATAAAAAAAATGTGAGAATGGGGTTGTGTTACAATGAACAACAATGAGATAATATCTGCTAACGTGGACATGACTAAACAAATATAAATCATGCACTTTCAATCTAGTAGTTAGAGGTTCGAATTCTCCACTATACGTGTTGTTCAATTCAACGACGATGACGATAACGGTATTTGGAAGAGCCATTCTCATACCATATTTGTGACGCCCGAGGAAGGGGTACATGAATGAACCGAGTCCACATATAAATGAGAGGGATCCTGAGGATATGAAAGTATGGTGCCCGAGAAAGAGGGGTACATGTCTCTCCTAGTAAGATGTGCTTCGGGGACGAACCAAAGCGGAAGCTGGTGGGCATGTGACGTCCGAGGAAGAGGGGTACATGAATGAACCGAGTCCACATCTGAATGAGAGAGATCTTGAGGATATGAAAGTATGGTGCCCGAGGAAGAGGGGTACATGCGATTGACCATGAGGATATGAAAGTATAGTTGAGAAAAACTTAAAAGAATTGATAACTACTACCTATACCAACAAGGTGCACCTTGCTTTTTGGTGGCTCAATCATAGAAACTCCACAGTTAAGCGTACTTGACTTGGAACAATTCTATGTTGGGTGACCTCTTAGGAATTTTCCTAGGAAGCATGTGAGTGAGGACAAAACATGCTGAAAGGACCCCGTGTTGGTTTGTGGGGATAATGTTTTCACTCTTACAAGCAGTCATGGATGATATGGTGACGTTGCCAGGTCGTAGGGGATCCTGGACTTGGGACGTTACAATATTTGGATATCCATCCCCATCGTAAGTAGGGTAAATTTATTTTTTATTTTTTATTTTGTATAACTCATCCATGTGAGGTGAACTATTAAATTAAAAAAGATAAAACAAGAGGAAAAAGAAACGTGGTGGTTTCTATAAATTGACGTTCATAACACACATATAATACCTTAATTAGCTACGCTAAAGTCGATGGATAGTTTTTTTTTTTTTTTTAAAGCATTAGAAAATGCAATCTCAATTAAGGATTTAGTAGGGAATGTGTGTGTGTTTCACGCATTGCTAAATGTATGTAATAATGATATTTGTCCATCTATATGATATATTGATGAGCCCTGCTAGCATGAAAAGCCAATTTCATAAGTAGACGTGTCACAACTTTGTGTCGTGTGTAGGAAACATCGAACGAATTGTAATTTAATAGTTTTATTTTATATTATGTTGAGGATTCCGTCAATGAGATCCTTTATCACCTTTCCATTTTCTCATTTTGTTAGAAGGGTTTCAAATATTTCAATGGATGGGACATATGGGAGATATTAAGGGAATCACCATCAAATAGACATTATCCATCTCTAGGGCACATATTTTTGCTAATGACAACTTAATTTCCTTCCAAGCTTCCAAGCATACATGAGAGAATGTGGGTTATTAACTTCTCCATCAATAGATCACGAAGTTGCATTAGATCAATCCATTAACTTCTTCAAGACTCGTTTTATGATATATAATAAAATGGTAGATTTTGTCCACTTATTAATTGAAGAAATTATTTAGTTTGGTATTTAGGTAGACTCCTTGATCTTCCATCCAAACTTCAAAAAACAAAGAACAATCTTTAAAAACATTTAAGACAAATTTTGCATCACTGTCCAGAGATGGCGATCTCTCCTATTTCTTGGAGGAAAAGATACTCTCATTAAATTTTCCAAGCAATTCCTACATATATTATGAGTTATTTTGAACTTCATCTTGACATATGTCGGGATCTACAAAAAACGTCCGCTCAATATTGGTAGGGCTCAAATGGAGAAGGAACAAGAAAGAAAGGTTCATTGGGAGGGATCGTCCGTGCTTTTAAAAAAACATAATGAAGTGAAGTTTGGATTTACGAGAATTTTAATTCTTCAACTAAACTTTATTAACTATGTAATGTTGGAGAATAAAAAACAATCATACAACTAACCATCTAAAAAATCGCAACGAGGTGTTTGGATCATTGTTTCAGAATCAGAATGTTTGGAATTAAAACCACGAATAATTTATTTTGGGATTTGAAACCTTGAAATAAAAAAATAATATTTAGTGTGTAATGTTTCAAACCCAATAAATTTTGAATGGTCATCCAAATAATATCTTAGCTATTCTAAACTCTTTCCAACAAATATTTTCACAATTGTGATTTTTTAAAAGCTAAAAGAAAGCCTACTTTCCGTTGATATCCCCTTATGGGCCCTTCACAGCCCAACTAAAGAACGTAGAAACTCACAGTATTGGGCCGCATAAACCGGCCCATAAATTGTTTATATATAATGGGGCTAGGGTCTTGCGCGCAATCCTTTCTGATTCTCCTCCTTCGAACTTCCCCTCTCTTAGCAGTTGGCCGACTGGTATGACTCATCTTGCCGTTTATCTCTCTTGAATCTATTTTTCATAGTTTTGTTCGCAGTTTTCTGATGGAAAGTTTCAGAAAATTATAAACTAGTAGTTTCTCTACTACCTACTGGTCGAGAAATCGATCTATTGTTTTCATATCAAATTGAAACGAAGACTTGTAAATCGCCTACTGAACATGCGATTTATTCTAGCGTTTGTTCATTCATACGATGGATTAGAAATCGTTTTTTCTCTGTCCTAATACGTTGTTTCAGTAGGTCTCAGATCCATTTGCAGCTCGCCTGATCGGCGATCAAACAAGGTCTCAAATCATAATTTTATTCCTATTGTTTCTATTTCGAAATTTTGAATATATTCTCTTCGATGTTGGTTATATATAGTTTTGTTTTACTATTTCTATTTTTTGTAGCATAGAATCTGTTTATTAGTGATGATAGATCTGTAATTTTTGTGTGTTGTGAATAGAGAAGAATGGCGCTAGGTGGAGGAGGTCCCCAAAGAGGAAGTGCGGCAGCGACTGCGAGCATGCGCAGGAGAAGGACGACAAGTTCGGGCACATCTGGAGGGGCAGCTGGAACGATGCTGCAATTTTACACGGATGATGCTCCTGGCCTCAAGATATCCCCCAACGTTGTTCTCGTCATGAGCATTGGTTTCATTGCGTTTGTTGCCATTCTTCATGTTATGGGTAAGCTCTACTTCGTGCGTTAAGAGAAGCCTCTGCCCATAGTTTAGTTTTGATCTGAATTCTCCTCTCTCATTACAGTAAAAAAAAAAAAAAAGCCAATTTAAATACTTTTTGCCTTTTAGAATGAAAGAGTTCGTTCGATTCTGGTTTAAATCAGTTTCTTGCTATTATCAACTGCTTGTGATTTATGTACTTATATAGCAAATATGTTGTAGCTTTTACTTAAAAGCAAGTTTGCAACATGACTTCCAGAAACGCACTTTGAGCGTGTTTGGAGCACCGTTTGGGAATCCAGTTTTTTTTTTTTCTTTTTTTTTAAGGGTTTGAAACCTCGAGAATTAGAATAGAGTAACGGGGTGCGAAGATAGACTCAAGTTAAGAGTATGCATGTGATAATTCAGGTTGATTCTAATGAATTTGAAAAATAATTGAAAAGCCACTAATCTTTTTTTAGCATTCAAAAGAAGTAATTGATTGAGCAGATTATCCTTAGGTTCGGTTTCGAAAAGAATTAGCAAACTCTTTTAACATGAGTTTGTATTTCAAACCTATTAGATTTTGAACATAGTGACCCTAACGCAACACGGTGTTCCAAACGCTCCTTTTGTTGCTAATGTTAATTCTATCATATTAGATTTATTGGAGATGTGAGAGTATATCTAGGGTGGTTTGCTTTTGAATTGAAGCAGGTACCATGTTTAGCTTTGGTTATTCTTTTCAAAGCAAATAGTTTTTCTTTGCAAGATTATCATTAAGCCAATTTGTTGAATAATTATTCTCTTAAAAGCAAATACGTCTATTTAATTCAGGTTAAAGATCAGTTTGATTCCTCCTCTCGGGGGCTTCTCTAAATTAAACCCCTCTAATAAATCTTAAAATAATTTATTTTATTTACCCTTCGTAATTTATCAGGGCAAGATAAACTCAAATTAAATCTATTATAATTCAACAAATGAAAAACATTTTAATTGATACACTTATTAGTTTATTAGTTTAGATTTTTAAGTGATAAGTTTACCATTATACATGGACTTTTATCCCTTTTTTTTTTCTATCACTTTGATAACACATGAGAGTGGAAATTTGAACATATGACTTTTTGGCAAGGAATCGGATATAGTGCTATGTAGTGCATTAATCTGTTAGCTATGCTCTACCTAGATCATAATCTTTTTTACTTCAAATTGTATATATATATATATATTAAATAATAAGGCCAAAGGGATTTCGTTCCCTTCAACATAGGCCCGTGATCTATTCAAATTAGATAGATTTTGTTTTTTAGGAATGGAGAGTCCAACGCGAACATTGGTATGACATATTTTCAATATTTACTATAATTTAGTCCTTGAAGTTAGAAAATAAAAAAATTTCAATAGTCCCTAAACATAAATTATGCAGTTATTTTTTAATCTTGATGGTAATATTAATGGAATTTTTGCATAATATTTTTTTCGATATAATTTAAATATGGGTTAATGGAATAAGATGATTTAATAGTTAGAGAAAATTGCATGAGAGACTCATTTTCACGGTGTTTTCGTACGAATAACCCATTTTTCTATGCATTAATGGCATGTGACCTGACATTTCAAAATAATGAAATATGACTCATTCTGACGCGGCAATGCGCGCAAAATTACTCATAAGGGTAATATGAAGCAATCTTTCTTGTTCACGCTCTCGTAAACGGAAAGATTCTTTTTCACGTGCATTGATGTGATTTGACCTATGTTTTGAAATTAATGACATATAACCCTTTTGAACTGTGCATTTCGTCCAAATTACCGTAAGAACTCTGAGTCTAGCTTTCCCGCTCAAGTCTCGCTCTCGCTCGTGATAGTAATAAAGTTGTCAAAACTATAGAGAATAGTGTTTGAGGTGTATTGGTGTATGAAAATAGTGTTTGGGGTGCACTGTTAAAGTCATGAGACTTGTTTATAATGCACACAACGACCCAATCAACATTTTATATTGGGGCACCTAGAAATGTCTAAACTAGTTTGAAATTGTAAAAATGTCTAAATTAATATTTTCATACGTGATGTGAAAATGTTTTGGACAAAAATACCCCTGATGCAACTATTTAAAGGGGTTGTCTAAAAAATTGTTAGAGAATAAGAGGCTAACAAATTGGAGTGAAACAATGGTGAAATTTTTATTAAATTTTTGTAGATAAGTAAAAGCAAAAAAATATATTGTAATGATTATGTTTGAAAAAAGTACGAAGAAAGAACACAAACAGATTAATTAACACAATTAGGCATATATCAAGTAACAAAAAACAGAAACAATAGCTCTAACAATGTGTATATAAACTTATATACATACATGAAATGAGATAATGAAAATTCAGGCGGATTCAAAAAGATTAAAAAAATGATTAAAAGGGCCTATGAAACCCCCATTAAGTATACCATCAAATCCAAAGCAATATGGCACGACTTCCACCGAAAACCTGCAATTAAGATTTAAAAAATTATTAAGGGTATATTTGACCTCATCCATTATCACCTGCCCCTGATACCCCATCCGTTCGCATTCCTTATCGCTCCAAAAAATTCAAGTGTCTAGAGGAACCAAAGTCCTACCCCCAAACGTCTAAATCGAACATTCAAACTCCTTGTCCATACCCTTTATGCTCGCATAGTGGTTCGAAGTCCTACCCCTCAAGCGTCCCGAGGGATCGAATAACCCAAGGTATGCATGGTCGGGTTAGTTGTGATTTTTTTTCTTTTCGAAACTGCATCCTGTTCCTTTAATCTTCAATCGATTTTAGTTTAAAATGGGGGGATCTTCATTTTGGAGCTTAAGTAGGTAGTGAAATGTGGAGGAAGTTGTTTTCTAGAAAAAAATATGTTGTAATCCTGTGTTTTAGGGATTATGTTATCCCTAATTCCCTCCTTATTGATCGCATATATACCCCTTTAATTTTAGGATCGTTCATCTTACAAAAAGTTTAATCTGATTGATAGAGTTCTGAAAGGGTGGAAATAGAACCAATTACAACGGGCATAACCTTGTAGCTCTTGTAGCCATTCTATCCATCCCATACACCATCAAACAATATGGTGATGTTGTGGGAATCCATTGACAAACAAACAATAATGTGTGAAAAATGCAGATAATCGACCAACAATCGAAGATGATTAAATTATGTACAATCACCCCCAATAACTCGACCAACGTTCAATTCCTTAAACTGAGGAATCAGAATAACAACCAACGCTCAATAGAAGGAACGCTCAATAGAAGGGACTGTCGGTTCAATTAGGTTTAGGGCAGATTTGGGTTGAACGGTAAATATAATTATATGTTAAGGGCAAAGTGGAGATTTAATTTCCAGCCAACTCCTTCCATAAGAGTAGGTACACATCATTTAAATATAAAACATTTTTAGACATTTTTCAGTAAACATTATTTAATTTTGACACTAGTCACAATTTCCCTTTTATATTTGAATTTCAAAACCAACCAAACTCCTAAACGTTTCCGGTGATATCCCCTTATGGGCCCTTCACAGCCCAACTAAAGAACGTAGTAACTCACAGTATTGGGCCGCATAAACCGGCCCATAAATCGTTCATATATAAAGCGGCTAGGGTTTTGCGCGCATTCTACCCTAATTCTCGTCCATCGTACTTCCCCTCTCTCAGCAGTTGGCCGACTGGTATTTTCTCTCATCTTTCCGTTCATCTCTCTTCAATCTATTTTTCTCAGTTCCTGTTCGTTGTTTTATCATGCTTCTAGTTTCTGAAACTCAGTAAGTAGTAGTTTCTCTACTATCTACTGGTCGAGAAATCGATCTATTCTGTTCATATACAATTGAAACGACGACTTGTAAATCCTATGCTGAATGTGCTTCGATTCATATAAGCGTTTGTTCATTCATATAATGGATTAGAAATCGTTTTTTTATGTCTTGATCCAATGTTTCTTAACTGAAGCAGGTTTATCTATAGATCGAAGTAAGTCGCCGAAGCTAAAATGCAGAACGAAGAGGGAAAGATCACCGAGCTTTACATTCCTAGGAAGTGGTAATTACTTAATCTGAATTCTTACGTTATAAATTATATTTTACTGTTTGCATTTTGGTTTCTAACATTTTCAGAAATTCGTTGTTGTATCTAATTTCAGCTCTGCCACAAATAGACTGATTACGTCCAAGGACCATGCCTCGGTTCAGATTAACATCGGTCATTTGGATGAGAATGGCATCTACACTGGCCAATTCTCCACTTTCGCTCTCTGCGGTTTCATCCGTGCTCAGGTTCGATTTCATAATTAATTTCTGTTCATGTTTTATCGTTTGTCTATTATATTAAAATTCGCTGCGGTTTTCTGTTTACTATTTTTTTAATTGCGAGTTATCGCCCTTTAGTATGATAATTTTGGTTATTTAGTTGCTGCTTCACTGACACGAGAGCTATTTCTTATTTGAACTGTTTTCTGTATGGTCATAATCATCATTTATCTACCGTCTGAAATGCTGTTAATCGGTGTTGGTTAGATTGAATCTTCTCCATTTTCATGGATTAATTGAGAACCTTTAGACAACACATCTTGTTTCTGGTTATCTTTTATAGTTTTTTTTTTTTGAATTTGGCCCTACGATTCCTTTATATTATGCTAACTATTCATTTACATTGTTTTTGAATAATTTGTGGCTGCTTCATTGACATAAGAGCTTTTTCTTGTTTGAATTGAATTTCTGTCTGTATTTGTTTATTTTGATGCATGTACCTTCGTGAAATGTTGTGAATGATTTCATGGAGTCTTCTTCCCTCATTGGATTTTAAGAATTTTTCAGACGTTAACATCTTTTACTTCTTTCATTTTTTTTATCATATTTACATTATTGGGAAGTTTTTGCGATTATCTTAGATATCTAGGTAGCTGTATTTATCTATGTTCTCTAGCGGACACAAATTGGCACCACATTTTTTGAGTCTTACCAAAATACGTTTATAGAAAACTGATTTGATTTTTTGGAAATATCTTTAACACTATTTTTTTGCGCCAAGGTTTAGGCTAAAATATTTTTTGAGTTTCTAATTATTGGATATTTTTGTTGATCACATCATAATGTATACTAGTAGGTGTATTATTAGTTTTCTATTTTTGAAAGTTAAACTTTTTTGCTACTTTTTCATTGTGTTTTTGAAATCATAGTTTAGGGCATTTTGGACGTGCTTTGAACATCTGATAAGCACATTAAACACCTGTTGGAAATTTGCGAACATGTTTTGAACAATTGTTAGAAACCTTAACTAAGATGTTTACTCTGAATTGTTATTTTATTCTTCGAGTGTAAGCATATTATGGGCATAAAAAGAAATGGAATAAGATGTTTTAAAAAAATAAATCAAAATGGAATACGAATGTTAAACATTATTTATTACCAGTACCATTGACTCAAATTTTTAATACGATATGAAATCATTTAAAAGAAAACGTTAGGTTGGATTTTGAAAACATTACAAGCATTTCTATATTTAGAAGTAGGCAAACTAGTTTCTTCAATATTCTGAAGTTCTCTGTTTCCCCACAAAAAAAAGCTAGTTTCTAGAATTTTTCGTAGTGTTGTATATTTTTTTTACTTTTATGTTGTCTTTCATATAAAAATGCATAAAAATATTTTTGTTTAAATAGTGATTAACAATCAGAATAAAGATGTGTAAAAGATAGTGTTTTGCTATGAAGTGGTATATATTATACTGCCCTCTTCTAAAGCATGACGCCCATGTATTCATCCATGCTTATTTGTCTCTAATGGTTCTGCCCTTTGTATTTGAATGTCTATGTTGGATTTCACTTTTGGATGCTCGTTGGCTCTTGGATGGGTGTTTTTTTTATAAATATTTCTCAGGTTCCCTGTGATAACCTTTTGGTTTTTGGAAATTAGGTTTGATAAATATTTGAGGTTCCCTGTGATACTTTTTATATGTGTTTTCGATAACAAAGTCAAGTTTTGAAAACTAAAAAAAAAGTAGTTTCCAAAAACTTGTTTTTGTTTTTTGAATTTAGCTAAGAATACTAGTCTTTTCTCAAGAAAGATGGGAACCATTACATGTGAGATGAAAACCATGGTAGATAAATAGTGAGAAAACATGTACCATTTTCAAAAACCAAAAATAAAAAACGTAGTGTTATCAAACGGAGCCTAGTACTCAAAACTGCGCTTGGTTTTTGAAAACATACTTCAAAAGTAGATAAGAAAACATAGAGATTCATAGGAGGAGTAGAATTTATAGGCCTAATTTTCAAAAATCAAATGTGTATCAAATTGCAAATATTTACAGTTTTGCTTTATTTGATTTCGATATTTAGAACCGGTAATCAAGTTTTTTAAGTGACATAGCCTTGTTGTTTCTTTCACTTGAGTTCTATTGAGTTAGTGGGGAAAGTACTCTATATTTTATTCCCGCACGAAAATTTTTAAAAACATTAAAATAAAAAAAATCCAATTCAAAACTTGACCAACGACCTCTTATCTCCTTCTCCAATTAACACGTGTTTAATTATGTAGATATTTTTTCATTAAATAAATCAACATAAGATTTATCTATTTTAAGCATTTTCTTAATAATTTTTTAAAGAACTAATTTCAAGTCTTTCATGCAAATTTAATAGATTCAAAGTCTGTTATTGAAATCTAGTATTTCTTTTTGTGAAGAAGCAACAAACTACTCTTTGATAAACGAAATGGAAATTAAATTTAAATTGAAATACATTTGTTTGTTT
Source organism: Trichosanthes cucumerina (assembly GCA_036507285.1). Classification (NCBI taxonomy): domain Eukaryota; kingdom Viridiplantae; phylum Streptophyta; class Magnoliopsida; order Cucurbitales; family Cucurbitaceae; genus Trichosanthes; species Trichosanthes cucumerina. The sequence goes on along the minus strand of CM071840.1, from coordinate 79,175,828 downwards.
CATGTTAAGATTATTTATGGGTATAGATTTTACGATTTATTAAGATAATTAAAGTCTTTGTCGGTTATAATTGACAGGGAGATGCGGACAGTGCTTTGGACAGGTTGTGGCAGAAGAAGAAAGTAGAAGTTCGTCAACAGTAGAAAATGCAACATTTTCTTCTACTTGCAGATTTATTTCTATTTAAGATGTTAGTTATATTGCAAATTATGAATGTTTAGAGCCTGCCTTTGTTAACCTTTTGATGAACGCTTCTAAAAAATTGTAGTGTTTGTTCGAATCTTCCTTCAGTGAAGTTGGGTTTTGATAATTTATTAGTGTATTAACGTTTGACCTTTTCGTCAAATCATTTTAGCTTATCTATTTTAAATGAATGTTTTACCTTTGAATGAGTGGTTAGTTTAGGGAATACAGCATAGGATGTCTTTCTTCGTTCGACTTCTGATTATTTTATAAACTGATAACTTGATTCGTGCTATTTTATAATATTTTTTGTTTTTTTATTTAGGTGGTTGAATAATTATTTCGACTTCACTTAAATTAAGCTTAAAAATACTATTACAGATGCTCTTCTATGTTTTTTTATCATCTACTTTGTATCTATTTTTAAAAAAAATGATTTTTAAAAATTTATTTTTATTTTTGAAATTTAACTAGAAATTTAAATGGTATTTCAAGATGGTGAAAAATTTTGTGTAATTTTAAAAATTTGAAAATAAAAAGTTAAATAATTATCAAATAAAATTTAATTTTTGAAAATAATTATTTTTCTCTTTCTTGGATCAAATGTTTTTTTTTGAAAATGTAAGCAAATGAATTTTTTTTAAAGAAAACATTTTTTGTTTCCGTTTAGAAAGTTTTGTTTCCTAATAATAGAAACCATATTAAATATGCATGTTTATTTTTCTACAATAACACATATTGTTGGAGGTAGAGATTAATCTGATATAGTGGACAAATGTATAATTAGGCTAAGAAAAATAAAACATGTGGTCAGCCATAAATTAAATTTAATGTTTAAAGTATATTGACTTTGAAACCATTAAAGAAACTTACATCTGACTTAATCGCATCCTAATGATTTTAAAATATCAAAATTAATTTACAAATAGAGAAGTAATTCATATATTTTATAAATTGAATCCTCCACATGTTTCTTAAGATGATACCTATTTGAGTTTACCATTTTTTAATAGGATCTCAATTTCAATTTTTGGACCAAATATCCGTTTAGACTTAATGAATTCTAATACCAAAGAATACATGAGGGTTCCCTCAAAATTAATTGATAATACGAGGTGGTCTATGTATCTTATAAATTATAAAACCACCATACATTTTCCCCCTCAATACTAATACTTCAATTCCATTTCTAAAACTTAAGAATCAGTCCTTGTTAATTTGACACAATGTTCTGTGATTAACAGGCTCATGCCCATTACAGCTTTGGACCTCCAAGTCAAGAGAGTGTGAAATGAGAAAAGAGAGAGGGAGGGTGATTGAAGTGAGGGAGAGAGAAAGTAGAGAGCAAATATGGAATGTGGCCAACAAATGGAATAAATTGAACCCAATTATAACATTATGATAGTTTGTTGGTCCAATTTTGAAATTTTAGAGTTGCAAATTGCAATTGTTATAAACATCCTACTTTTAAGGGTAGTTTTTGCAATTTGTAAAAAAAAAAAAAAAAAAAGTTCCTTTTTTAGATGTAGGCTTAGTTTAGAAGAGACAAAAAGGGTCGAGATCCAATTTTGGAAATTGATCCAAGGAAGGTACCGACACAGTGACACTGATAGATTCTGTTTTCTTGCTGCTACTTTATTTAATAAATCAGGTTCTTCATAATCAACATTTACCAGGCCGTAAAACGGAAATTGGGGTTTGGTAGAAAAACTGTTTTTGAAAGTAGGTAAGAATAATCATATTCAAAGATATTCTCAAATATATTTTCACAAGCTACCCATAATCAGTGAAGCTCATTTTTAATTCGGTAAGAATTTAGGTTAAATTAAACTTTAGACCTGAACTTCAAATTTGAATAATTTTAAAAGCGATCAATAAATATTTAAAAGTATTTAATAATTTTTTGAACTTTAAAATTTGTGTTTAATAGGTTATCATCATATTCAATATTTTAAAAATCCAAATCTATTGTACATAAAATCAAAAGTTTAATACCACATTAGAAACAAAATTCTATTTTACCTCTAATAGTTTCGTTAATTTTTAAAAATATTGAATATGTTGACAGACCTATTTGACATTTTTTAAAGATACAAAACTTATTAAGCACAAAATTAAAAGTTCAAAGGTTTTTTTTAAGAACATGCAAGGTCAAAGAATTGATCCTCTAACCTCAAGATCAACGGTACAAATTTAATGTAAAGTTAAGGCTAAACTATATTCATTTTAACAAAGTTTTGAGACATTAAACACAAATATGAATTTCAAAGACTAAATTTGTACTCCAAACAATAATCTAAAATTCGAAGCACTGTAGAAATACATGACTTCAAAAATAAAATGTAACAACACTTTGTGAGATTTCAACCTAAAGTAAGTCGGTATGCCAAATCCAAACACGTATGCAAAATTTCAAGATATGAAAAATAAAAGCGTACCGTTACTAGCTTACTAAATTATGATGGTGAACCAATCAACTACGTGAACAAAAAACATGCTTAAAATATGAAACAGTGGTAAATTAAATTATTAAACATATTTAAAAAAATGAAAAACAGAGGCTTAAGGTTTGGTTTTTAATTTTCTATTTTTGAAAAATGTGTTGTTTCCATATTGTTTCTTTAAAGAAAGATTACAATTCTTAATCTAAGTTTTTTTTTTTTTTATTTTTTTTTTCTTTTAATTTGGATTTCGAAAATATATTAAAAAAAAGTAAGTAATAAAATAAATGAATGGATGAGTAAATATAAGTTCCTATCGTAACCTCTTGGAGTTCATCTGCGGTCTCCTAGGGTATGCATCAAAGCCCTTCTCAGACACTCTAAGACCCACCAACACTAATAAAAATTTGGGTTGTTGATTTCGATGAAAAAAAAGACCCATTATGAATAGAAATCCACCTACACTCATGTTTTTATACTAAGATGGACATTATTAGATTATATGAGGTTCCATCTCAAAACCAATTGATGTGGGATCCTCAAAATGCCCCTTCAAGATGGTGCCCATTTGGATTCACCATTCTTAGATCAGATCCAATTTCAATTTTTAGACCGAATACTCGTTTGGGTTTAATGGGCTCTGATACCATATTAGATTATATGAGATTTCATCTCAAAACCAATTGACGATAAGAAAAGTAGCCCATATATCATATATATTGTGATGTTTCTCTATTTTTTCAATGTGGGATCCTCAACAGACGTTACCCAAAAAAATTACAAAAAATCAGACTTATTTAAAAACAATTTTATGCAACTCAACCCACTTCATTCATCCAAACGTCCAATTTTTAAAAGTAAAATATAAAAAACAATAAACAAATGATTATAAAGGAGGCCTGAATTATAGAGAAAGCAAGATAAAGGTGTAAACACGGAAAAGTAAACGACAAAAAGATACTGAGGCTCGAATGGCACGCAAAATAAGGAACCATAAATCATAATATGCTTTTTTTTCGGAAAAGATTATAATATGCTTTTTTTCCAAAAAAAAAAAATCATAAATTCATAATATGCTTTTTTGTCAAAGAAAAAGAGGAAACAAGATGAAAATAGTGAGAGTTTGTCCAATCCATAAGTTTAGATTACAAATTTCAAATCTGCATAAAATTATGGACGTTGAAGATTAAAGAATATATATTTTTACTTTAATTCATTTTACTTTCTACTACACTTTTTGGAGGACTAAAGATTATTTCAAATTCATGAATAGTTTGCATCAATTCCGTTTCCTTTCTCAAGTAAATAAGAAACTTGAAAATTAACATACTCATTTTGATATTCTTTCTTCAATTCTGCTTTCGATTACTATTTTCTTTTAATTAATCAATAAACTATTTCACAGAAAAGAAAAAAGATTGTACATAACAAAGAAACTCAAAAGTAAAAAACTATATTAGTACCAAAAAGTAAATGAGTATAGATCCACAGTAGCTTTTATAAAATATTGGGAAAGGAAACAAATAGTATAGTATTTCCAAGAAATAATTTTGCAAAATTTTAAATATATTTAAAGACTAATACTTCTAAATTAGCTTTTCGTTATAATGCAACAAAAATATGTAAATTAAATTCAAGGAATCAATTGAGTATCACGTGCACATGCATAAAATAATTAAGAAATAGAATTCAAATTTGATTATGATAACAAAACTAACGTACCTGAAACGAACCAAGTGATCGAGAACTCCTGTTTGGCAATCGTGAATACGTGATAGTTCCTTAAAATCATTAAAAGAAAAAAAAAAAAAAAAGGTCAGATATCGAGCTTCGGTAGATGGACGAGGAATCAATATAAAAATTGTTAATGAAGCATCTAATTCTAAACTTGCTCCTTTCTTCATTTGTTTATTGAAGTTTTCTGAGCAGAACGACATTCAATCCAAAATTAAACAGTATAATAAGCAGCCAGGCAAATAGATGGACTAGGAATCAATATACAACTATAATAAAAACCAATGGAATGCCAGAGCATTTCAAGCCAATTGCAGCCTTGATCTCTTTTGTAAAAGAGAAGCATATCATTGTGATATCGATTTCATCAATACGAAAATAATTTATACATGATATTTATTGATTTCTCATCATGTTGCAATGCAACAAAGTTTCGATATGTTTAATTTGGAATCGAGATTAATCAATAAAGTGACAATAAGCTATTCATTATACTAACACGTATCCTCAACACGCAAGTTCGAAACACAAGTCAATAAAATACGATAAACAAGAAGAAAGCAACAGGCCAGAGAGGTGGTTGAGAAAACAAAATTCAACAGTAGACGGAGACGAATTTGAGTTTTTAACCAACTAATTCAACCTAATTCGCAACTCTACTTCCTCTGATTCAATTTAATTCGTTAGATCATTGTGAATTGCCACATGTTTGAACGATCGACTATTTCTGGAACTAGTGTTTGGCATCCGAGAAAATTTCATTCATAATTGAAAACACGAGAGCTTATCTCGAGCTTCAGTAGCTTCATATTCACAAACATGTCTAAAAAGTAAATTCAAGTCGGTTAAGAATCAACTCACTCGAATCTCCGATGAATTGTCCTCTGTTTTCTTGTGTCTTTTAAATTGCACAAGAACATCGATGAACGGAGAACTCACGGAAACTTCCGAGTAGAACACCGCGATTTCAAGCCAATCGGAATCTAGATCAACTAAAAAAGACCTAACAACATCGATGGAAACAGATGAGATCAAAATACAAACGTAGTGCAGATTTTAGAACATGAATTTACAAATCAAATTACAGAAGATAAGAGAGAGATCAGAAACCTGAAATCCTGAATGAGGGGTAAGATAACAAGGAATCGAGAGCGCCTAAGCCATTTGAGATCATATCCGTTCAAAATGCAAAAAAATTCTAAGCGACTAAGCTTCCGACGTTATTTATAGTGAAGGATGACGGGCTTTGGTGGAGAATTGAAGCGGGAAATTGGATTTCAAGTGACGTGCATTTTGGCGGGCTGTTGAAGAATTGCAGTCGGATAAAATAAATGGAGGCAAATCTCAGCTTTCACAATTATTTCTAATTATTTATTTGAACGAAAAACTATTTGGAGAGTAATAAATATATATGGGTGCAAATGTGCCAACAACATAGCTCAATTGGCTGACTCATGACCAGGAGGTCATAAATTCAAATCTCCCCCTTCTATTTGTTGATATATTAAAAAAAAAAATTGGTTGGTGTGGTTTAGACTAGTTTCTATTTGGCGCGGAACCATGATCTTGGTCGATTTTGGTCATTGATTAAGTCGGTTTTATATAATCATTATTTAATTATTACTTAATATATTTATGACATATAATATCAACAACTTTATGACTTTTTTTTTTTAATTATTACTTAATATATTTATTAAAACATGTAATAATTTTGGTCATTGGTCTCGTCGGTCTATATATATTATTATTTTTTTTTAAAAAAAAAATCAGTTGGTCTTGTTAAGAGCAAAATTGACCCCGATAGAAAAGACACAAAAAGCGACCGACCTGTTGGGAGTGCGACCAAAGTCCCACATTAGCTAGAGAAGGGGAAGATCATGAATATATAAGTGAATGATAGTATCTCCATTGGTATGAAGTCTTTTGGGTGAAAACAAAAGCAAAGTCATGAAGGCTTATGCCCAAAGTAGACAATATCATACCAATGTGGAGATATGTGGAGGGTCGTTGTCCCTAACAAGTGGTATCAGAACTTTAGGTTTGTAGTTTCTCGAGTTTATGAGTATGCTCTGTGGTTTGCAGATTCATTAGGAGTGAAACAAATATGTCAAGCTTTATGGGTACAGTAAAGATTGATGTGGAGAAATTCAAAGATGTGCTGATACAGTCTGGGTTACACAAGGATTTGAAGGGAAGACCGAGCTATGAGCCCAGTGGTGGTTCCAGAAAAGGTTCTAAGAAGTCCGACGTAACAATATGGAATTGGAAGAAGAAGAAGACTTCGTGCAAAAGAAAGGTTGCTAGGAATGCGGACAGTGTGGACACATGAAAAGGAATTGTCCTAATAGAGCAACTTCGTCAAAAGGCTCTAGGTCGGATGCTAACGTGGTCTCTCTCGTCAGGGGAGATTGTGACTTTTTTTGAAGAAAGACAAAATTCATCCTTGTGGTATGCCTGCTTTTTGTCATGATAGAGGATGTGATGTTAGCGGTTCCACAAGTTTGCACACGGACATTGACTTGGCGGTTATGCAAGGTGTGTGGTGGAAGTTATGTCGATGGCTGAAGAACTTCCGGGTGAGCCAAGTAGGTGGAAGTTGCACCATAAATTTCAGCATGGTTTATCAACATGTGACGAAAAATAAAAGTCTTTGGAGGTGACATTCCAAGTGGTCTACTTTTATGGTGGAGTAAGTTATAGTTCTCTGTGTAAAGTCATGAGGGCTTATACCCAAAGTGGACAATATCATAGTGGAGATATGTAGAAGGTCGTTGTCCCTAACACGACCGACCTTGGTTCGATTGGTCGAGTCGATTTTTGATCTTTTTTTGTTCACTCTAGTGATAGCCTCATTGAATAATTTGTTATGAAATAACTCACCTATTTTTTATTTTTCGATAAATCTTAACACAGTTGGCCAAATTGAAAATATTGTTTTTAATGCATAAATCTTAACACAGTTTTCTTTAATGAATTTTTCATGTTTGACCATGATTTGCCCTAATATCAAATTAGTTGCGTCACTTGCCTAACCCACAGGAACTCTATTAAAATAGAGCCGAAAACTTTAAACCCACACAAACTAATTTAACATTGTGCCTAAACTATGAAGGGTAAATTAAAACTTAAAAGTTATCTTTTAATTTTTTGAAAAATCATACTCTCTCTTTTTATTTCTCTCTCCTATTTTATTTGGGGCTTTATTGAATAATTTATATTTTGTGGAGGTAAGTAACATCATTATAAAATCAAGATGACTAAATTGAAAATTTGAAATTATGTTGGACACTAAATTTGCAATTTAATCCCAAATATATCTTAATGCCAAACTTATTGTTTTTTTTTCTCTCTCAGAATTCTCTAATGTAAAATTTAATGTTGTAAAATGTTTGATATTCGGGCTAAAATTTTATAATGTATTGTTATATGTAAAAAAAAAAGTTAGAAACTAGGTCATTTCTTATTTCACCCGTCGACGTCAATATTATAATTGAGAATTTTCAATTTCCTAGAAAGTATTTGTCATTCCATTTTTTTTTTAACTGAAACTGGAGTGTGTACAGCATTTCTTACCTAATAAAAACAAAGTCATAAAAATAATGTACTATCATACAGTTCAAAGACAGCCAAAAATATGAAAAATAAAGTAAAGTTCGTCAGACAAATCAAAAACAATTCTTTGCTTGTTTTGCTCAATCGTATACGGACAACTTCTTTAGTACCCATCCAGAAAATTTATAGTATTATAGTAGTCATATTTCCTTTATTCATATTATATTTTAACGTTAGTCCATCTGATTCCACATTATTTTTAGTAAATCTAACATAACTTATAAGAAAAATAATGATGTGGCAATCGGAATAGTATGAAAAAATTTCCATGGGAGAGTATTAACATTTTTCTGTAACCGATTTTTTTTTTTTAAAAATTAAATAAAAATTATTTTAAATGATAAAAATTCAATAAGAATATGTTTGGGTGATTTTTTTAAAAGCTGTTTTAGTTTACTTTTTCAAATGGAATATTTCTATATATAATCTATTTTGTCTTCAATCTTCGTAAGCCATGTCATTATTATTCTTAAGAACACTGTGTTTTTCCTTGATTTTTTCTAATTATTTTTTAAACTTCCTTAAAATATATAAAAAAAAACATATCTGTTCTTATTTGTTGGCAGTGAAATAATGTCTATATGATTTTACCATCGCGTGGTGAAAGTTGATAGTGAAATCAAGGCATAGTTTTACGACCATAAGTTGAATGAATTATTTGATGAGAGTGTTACAACGTGAGTGTCAATTTTGCATTATTTGATGTGTGAAGGAGAAATACTAAATGTGCTTTGCTTTTGTATTCAACAATTATTAGATAGCAGAGATATTTTGACATATACCAACGATTATTAAGAGACTGCTACATTCTAGTAGCTTCATTAAATAAGTTGTTCACAAATGTGCATATGCTAAAATCGTGTATTGAAAACACTATTTCACTACATTGTAGAATCATGTTTTATGAATTCACCCTCCTGTGTTTTTTTTTGTTTATTATCATTTTATTTTACTTATAAATTTGAGTATTAAAATTTTGGTACATTCAAATAATTAAATAAACTTTTCCTTTTCAACTTGGTCAATCCACTTCACTCTTCGCTCTTAAAGTGAGTTTGCTTCCAACCCTAGTAGCTGAGTAGTTAGTAGTAAGCTTTAAAAGTCATGGCAGTAGTTATTAATCGTTGAGTTTAGGCTGTTAGTACTATAAAACTCATGTGCAGTTCAGAGCTTCCTAAAAGTTGTTTCGTTCAGGTTTTTAGAAACAAAGTTGCTAATTCAATAACTTAAAGTCGTCGTACAATCTAAAAGTCAAACAAACCCTAATGAGATAGACATCAAATTCAAATGATGAATTAAAAGTGTAATTTATCCTAAAATCAATATTATTTTAAAAATAAGTTAAAAAACACTATTATAAAATATTCTTTTAAATTCCCAATAGACTATAGTATACACAAAACACAAATATTCCGTATGTAGAGCCAATTTATTTATTTATTTTTTAATACCACACCATTACGTAAACTTAGGACCAAATCTTTGATAATTTGACCCTTCCCCTAAATCTCTGCACTAATCACAATAATCAAAGTGAGATAAATAAATAAGAATTTCGCTTTCTTCATAAAAAAAGGAAAGCCAAAAAAAAAAAAAAAAAAGGAACAAAACCAAACACACCCTTTTTATTTATTAAGCAAAAGCAAGTTCAGTTCAGTTCCTCAGCGGCGATCTCTCTGTTTCCTTTCTCTTCGTTCGAGTTGACTCACTCGCTCACTCGCCTCGAAGAAGATGAGTCAAGACTCGTTCATTTACAGTTTCGTGGCTCGAGGAACCATGATCTTGGCCGAGTTCACTGAGTTCACTGGAAATTTTCCGGCGATTGCGAATCAGTGCCTTCAGAAACTTCCTTCTGCCAACAATAAGTTCACTTACAATTGCGACCACCATACCTTTAATTTCCTCGTCGAAGATGGTTATGGTAAGAACGCTTTGAATTTCCTCTTGGTTTTGATTTTTGTTTTCTTTTCGATTTTGGTGTTTTTGTGCTAGTTTTTGGGGAAGGAACTGAATGAGGAGTTGAATTTCAGCTGGAATTTGTAGGATCTAGTCTGATTACTGTTGGGTTTCTTTTATTTTTCCATTTTTTGCAGTTAATTTCTTGTTAATTTGCTCGAATTCGATCGGAATGAAGGGATCTGGAAGTGTATTTTTGTGTTGGTTTTGATTGATTTTCGTTTTTTTAGCTTAGGTAAAGGTTGTTTGAACTTTGAAGTGAGTCTCTTATCAATTTTTGTTCATCGTCTGAGCAGAAATTTCATTTTGGTTCTTCAACATTTGGCAAGAATTGAAAAATGTTTATGAAATACATTACATTACCAAACAAGATAAGGAAAAATGTTGGTGAATAAAGCATACTAAAACAAAAATGTAATCAAACGGCTCTGAGCTAGCTAATTACAGCTTCTCAATGTGGAAATGTATGTAAAATGTCATAATTGCTATTGTAATTTTGATGTTTGTTAAGAATAGCTTTAAATATGGCATCAAAATGTGAAGTTTCTGAGTTCAAATTTGTGGAATATTTGTTTCTTCATTCTTTTCCATAAGCGTTTTGAATTAATCTATTTGATAGCTTAAACTTTGTGTGTAAGAATTTCTGTTAAATGAATTTAAGTTCAAGGAACTCTCTCTTGTTTTAATACCATATACATGGTGCCTTCATGGAGTTTTGCAGCTTATTGTGTTGTGGCAAAAGAATCTCTCAGTAAGCAGATATCGATAGCCTTTTTGGAACGGATGAAAGCCGATTTTAAGAAAAGATATGGGGGCGGTAAAGCCGATACTGCTGCTGCAAAAAGTCTCAATAAGGATTTCGGGTAAGTTCAGACACAAAAGGCTTTATCTCGAATATGTATTCGTATATCTGCCTAAGCAGTATGAAGGGGCATACTTTCATGGATTTTTTGCAGGCCAGTTATGAAAGAACACATGAAGTATATCATCGAACATGCGGAAGAGATTGAAAAGTTGATAAAAGTGAAGGCGCAAGTATCGGAAGTTAAGAGTATAATGTTGGAGAATCTCGACAAGGTAAACAACATATATCAACATGGATCTGAAGTGTCTTAGATTTGTCACGACGGTTATAATTTTCATCTTTTATTTTTTTTTAAAAAAACTCTGGTTTGAAGATAATCACCCCGAGTTGGCATAGTAGAAAGAGAGTCGTAAAGTCAAGTTCTTCAAGATGCATATTTGTGGCAAGCCTTAAATCATTAGCAAAACTTGCTAATAAGTAGCTAATGTGTATGTGAAACTGAATATGCTTCTTGGAGATTCTTCTTGTGGTGGATGATTTATGAATCAAACATGATCTTAAGAGTATCGTTTTGTGGTGTAAGTTATTGAATCAAACAAAACCGACCGGTTTGACCGGTTTTGCTTGTTGAAGTTGGTTTCTAACAACATGAAAACAAAAAACTACTTCAGTTAGCTTCGGTCTGGATGGTTTTGATGGATTTAGTTGGGTAGTTAGTTCACATTTCACGTTAGTTCCTTTTTGCTTAGACCCCGTTTGATAAATAATTAGTTTTTAGTTTTTAGTTTTTAGTTTTTAGTTTTTGAAATTTAAGCTTAAAAATACTACTTATACTAATGAGTTTATATGTTTTCTTATCTACTTTGTATCTATATTTTCAAAAACCAAGCTAACTTTAGGAAACTAAAAAAAGTAGCTTTAAAAAACTTGATTTTGTTTTTAGAATTTGGCTAAGAATTCAAATGCTTCCTTAGGGGGTGATCTCTATTGTAGATAAGTTAGGTGAAAATAAGCTTAAAGTTCAAAAACCAAAAACTAAAAACAAAATGGTTATCAAACGGGGCCTTAGTTTTTCAATTCTTGCAATCTGAAAGTCAGTTCAATGTCGACTTATGCTAAAACCCGATGCTGAACTAACCATTTACACTTGGTTCATCGTCCTTTCCATGATGTTGAGATTCTCACTTCTCTCCCTCTCAACGCATCATTATGAGATCTTTCCATATCCTTCAGGCTTTTGAGAGAGGGGACAACATCAATTCTCTTGCTGACAAAACAGAAAGTCTTCGAGATCAGGTAAGTCGACCGAACCCTGCTATTCTAAAGCCAGATAATCTATCAGATTACGAACAACTCGAGAATGATCAAAATTTTCTCGATATTGACAGGCCCAGACTTACAGAGGACAAGGAACCAAACTGAGAAGGAAGATGTGGTATCAGAACATGAAGATAAAGCTAGTTGTTCTTGGAATCTTGTTAGCTCTTGTGCTCATAATTTGGGTTTCCATTTGCCATGGATTCAATTGCACCAATTAGTTTGTACTGTAGACACAGAAGGGCTGAAGTGAAAGGGAAAGTTTTAGCCTTTAGGCTTGTGTTTTCTATGGCTTGGGAGCTGTATAATGAATGCATTTTCTCTTCAACATTGATATATTTTTATACATGTAAGTTTCTATTTGAATGGATGCATTTTTTTCCTTTCCTCTTTTGAAACAGAGCTTGGATTATTAGGAAGAAAAAGTTTTGCTTGCATACTTTAGATTTAAGTTTTATTTTAGTTATTGAGCCTTTATATATTTCTTCCCCTACCTTTCCTTTCTCTTAATTTATGTGAAGCAAAAATGTTTAACATTCGACATCAATAACCCTGGCTAATTGAGCTATGCTCATGTTGGTGTGATTTCATTCATCAAAGTATTCTATTTTGATCTTTAAAATATTCTAGACAAATTTATTTCGTTTTTTCAATTAAATTTAAGTAATATACTTGATGTAAATCTTGAATTCAATTACTGTTATTCTTCTGACTTTTTTTAAGACTAATTGGAAGAAAAAACTTCTCAGCTATTTTTCTTTTTGATTTCATGAGACACAAGGAAATGCTTTTATGAGCAGAAGTTAAACTGTTAAGAACAACGGACCTCTACATATCTCCACAATGGTATGATATTGTCTACTTTGGGCATAAGCCCTCATAACTTTGTTTTTGGTTCCCACCAAAAGGTCTCATACCAATAAGATAATTGTCTTTACTTATACACCTATGATCAATCTATTCCCTAACCAATGTGAGACTTTTGTTTGCATCCTAACAAAGACATTGGTGGAGGGTCTCCGTTTGGCAATTAGGATGGAGATTCATAATATTTCAATTTTTTTAGATTCGCTTTGTTGCATAAATATGATTAATTATGAAGAGATGGTGCAAGGGAGACGTTTTTAATTTGTTGCAGTAAATTTAGATCCCTACGACGAGAGTTTTCTTTTATTTCATACTCTCATATTTCTAGTGGCCGTTTAGATGCTTCTGCTCATGAATTAGCACAATTGAATATGCAAGATCAATCAAGGTTTAAGGTTGGAACATTTTCCTAATTTGTTACTATGTTGTGGAAAATTAAAAAATATTGAAGTTATTTTATCAAAATAATAATAATTTAAAATAGAACAAGAATCTTAGTTTGAGCTATTATTTTCGTTTGAAGTAGCATAGATAAACACGAAAGAGCACTAACCCATTCTACAAAATTTTGTGTACATTATTAATTATTATTATTAAGAAGATAAATTTATTATAAGTTCATAGTTTAAAATTGATATCCTAATGTTCATAACTAATTTTCCATATCTAGAAGTAAAAATTCAAAAGTAAAGAAACAATGACTTTGTCAATCTGAATACTACAAAAAGTATCATCACCTCCACATACGGTTAAACTTAAAAAAAAAACCCTCTTCTCTATTTTTCTTTTTTCTTTTTCCAAATTTTTCCAAATTTTTTCTCATTTTCTATTATTATTTTATTATATAGAAGACAAATAAAATTTTTATGTCAATATAAGCTTAAGTCAACTTGTTTAGATATTATAATCTCGATCATCACATATTGTTCAACTGATTTTTTTTTTCATTTTCATAAAATTAAATATTGAGTGACAGTCAAAATTAAAAAAAGAATTATAATGGATTATTTAGGAAAAAGTAGTTTGTATATTTGCTGAAGAACATAGCTAACCGACATAACTGACATGAAATACGACTTATAACTAAGAGGTCATAGGTTTGAAACCCCCAATCCTAGATGTTGTTAAACTCAAAAAAAAAAAAATATATATTGGTCAAGCATATACCTTAACTAGTTAAGCTAGGCTCCGGTTGATGACAATAATTTTTTAATTTTTTTTTTGTATTACTTAAAATTGAGATGACAATAAGTTTTAGTTTCTTTTTTTATTAATTAAAATTGAAATAAACATATTAAATGATAATGAACAATAAAGCAAAAAAGTTAATTCTTTCACTTCAACATGGAGGAAAAAGATGGCCCATCTATTCAAATTAGATGGGTTTTGGTTTTGGGGGCATGCTCCTCTAGAAATGAGAGTGAGAAATTATCCCTTCTTTTTCAGATGTCTAGTAGTCCCTTTCAACATTTGCATGAAAAAAAAACCATAATGACATTAATTTTAGGAATGGAGAGTATAGCTAAAATATACTGTAATAAAAGAAAGTATTTATTTTGCCAGCAAGAGAATATGTTCGAATCCCCCACTCTTAATTGTTCATGTACTAAAAAAAGAAAGTATTTATTTTCATTATTATATGGCACAAGGATTATATATAATAAATTGGTATCACATACTTTAAATATTAAGTATATACTTTGAAAAAATTTCAATGGTCTCTAATCTTAGAGTATGTCATTATTTTCTAATATTGTTATATTATTTGTTAGTAGAACATTGGCATGATATTTTATTAGATATAATTTAAAGATAGGATCATGGAATAAGATGATTTGATAGTTATTAGTTGGATGGATTGTATATAAATAATTGGTTCTTCTCCCACGTGAATTAACTTTATTTCAAATATGTCAAAAAGTTTCTTAGGAGGAATACAATTCTTTAGCTAATATATATATATGTAAACTTGTTTAAATTAATTGATCAATATTTGTGAGCTTATCACTATTATGTTATCATAGTCTTTTAAAAGAAAATTCTATCGGTATTCTATGCTATTGATAAAGGTAATAGAATGAATCGAAACCACCCAATTTATCTTAGCTTTATGGTTTAAACTTTTTTATTTTTAATATAATAATAATTTAATACAACCAAGAATTTCAGTTTGATATATATATATATATTGAGTACATCAACAATTGGGGGTGGGAGATTCGAACCTATGATATTTTAGTCATGTATTATACTTGATGCCAATTGAGCTATGCTCTTGTTGACATATATTTTCTTTTAAGTAGCATATATAACCACAAAAGAGGGCTAACTCATTCTATAAAACGTTGTAGGTGCATTATTAATAGTTGAGAAACCAACAAAAACATAACTCAACTGACATCAAGTATGAATCATGACTAAGAGGTCATGGGTTCAAATCCCTCATTCTCAATTGTTGATGTACTAAAAAAAATTATTGTTGAGAAAATAGATTTATTATAAGTTCATAATTTAAATTTTTGTATAGCTCAATCAATTAAAATTTTCATATTACCTTGAGCATAAATCAATTGGTTAAAATATTATAAATACTCACTCAATGGTAATTAACATGTATTATCGACAAAAATGTTAGAGGTTCAAATCTCCTATTCTTAAATATTATTGAACTTAAAAAAAAGTCACAAGGTTTGAATCCTTATCCTAAAATTACTAAAAGAATTATGATGGATTATTTAGGAAAATAGTAGAGTTTATATATCTCTTTGAGTTTGAAAATGGCGGGTTGAGAGATCGAATACCAATCTCTTAAAATGGTAATTAGAATATTTGCTGAGCAGGCAATTGGCACACTCATTAAAATATATTTTTGTGGACTTTTTGAAATTTTATTTACTAAACTAAATACTTTATAACTAAGCTTAAAACAAAACAGAAAAGGAAACAAAATGACACAGCTGAAAAAATCTTGATCATAATATTTGATGTGATATTTTTTTATAAGACTAAAATATTAATACACAAGTAAAGTTCAATGAATAATTCATTTATTTAACAACCTATCATAAAAAAAAAAAATCATAAGAAACAAATGGGAAGTTAATATGACATAATTGGCTTGGCCATCCAGATGTTTCGAGTCAATTTCTAAAAATGTTTCCATCCTTACTAAATGGAACTGCGGCATGGTAAATGTCATATCTTAACTAATCTTTTATTTTTTTAAATTAAAAGAAATTGTCCTCTAGAAAATTATAAGAATCACGTGGGAAAAGTATAAAAAATATATATCATCAACTAGATAATTTAAATTCGTTGAGAGTTATTTTGAAATGGGTCAACTTATCTTGTTCAAAACTACTTTCAAACATACTTTTAATCATTTAAAATCATTTTGACGACATAAAAATCACAATTTAAAAGTATAAAACCAAATATTAAAGTCTCATTTGATAACCGAACATTAAATTTATAAATATTACTTTTTTTTATAAAAAAATTGTTATCTATTTTTTTTTTATCTATGTTTTAGAAAATCAAACCAAATTTTACAAACTAGAAAAATATTCAAAAACTTTTTTTTGTTCGGAGTTTAGCTAAAAATTAAAACGTTTTGTCTTACCAAAGATGAAACCTATTGTAAAAAATGATAAAAAAACTAAGAACAATATTAAAAAACTAAAAATCAAAGAACCTAAAATGTAATATAAAAATTACTTTAAATAATTTATAAATAAATCAATTTTACTAAAATTATTATTTAAACCACTCTCACACTCTCAAATGTATCGCAAGTAATCAAACGTCTCAGGTGTGAAAAATTATGGGAAAAAAAGCGTGATTCGAAAATAAATATAAATTTTGTAGCATGTTAACTTTAAATAAAAAAAAGGTAAGATTATAAATTTAGTACTTTTTTTTAGTACATCATCAATTGGGGGTGGAGATCCCACGACTTCTTGTCATAAGTATAACTTGATATCTGTTGAGCTACACTTTTGTTGGCTAATAAATTTAGTCTTTGAACTTTTAAAATTGTGTTTAACAAATTTCTAGACATATAAAAGAATTGTAAAATAGGTTTATATCCTTTCAAGGTTGTGTTTATTGTTTAGTATATGTATTAAACCTTAAAAACTATTTAATAGATTATCCTGTTTGGTAACTGTTTGGTTTTTGGTTTTTAGTTTTTGAAAATTAAGCCTAAAAATACTGTTTCTACCAATGAATTTCTATGTTTTCTTATCTAGTTTGTACCTATATTTTCAAAAACTAAGTCAAGTTTTGAAAACTAAAAAAAGTAGTTTTAAAAAACTTGTTTTTGTTTTTTAAATTTGTTTGGAAACTTAAACGTGACACCTTAAGAAAGATGAAACCATTGTAGAGAATACAATGAGAAATGTGTAAAAACAAACATATAATTTTCAAAAACTAAAAACAAAAAACTAAGGCCGTGTTTGATAACTATTTTGTTTTTGGTTTTTAGTTTTTGAAATTTAAACCTAAAAATATTATTTCTACCAATGAGTTTATATGTCTTATTATCTGTTTTGTACCTATATTTTCAAAAACCAAGCTAACTTTTGAAAACTAAAAAAAATAGGTTTTCAAGAACTTGACTTTGTTTTAGAATTTAGCTAAGAGTTCAAATGCTTACTTAAAAGAGATAATCTCTATTGTAGATAAATTAAGTGAAAATAAGCTTAACTTTAAAAAATTAAAAACAAAAAACAAAATGGTTATCAAACGGGACCTAAATGGTTATCAAACGGGGCTGAACTATTAGTTTTGTATCCCATATATACATCTTTGAACTTTAAAAAATATATTATAAATTAAAAATTTGTTAGACATGAGATAAAAGTTGAAAGGAACTTATTAGAATCCCAAATATGGAGATTTTTAAGACACTTATAAAAATTCAATAGTCGAATAAAAGTTTTGAATCAATTTGTTATTTAACTAAAATAGAAAGTATATATTAAACGTTCAACGAATAATTATTTTTAACTTTTTTAATTTAACATATGAGAATGTAGAGATTTGAACATCTAACTTTTTGATCGACCTTAATCAATTGAGTTATATGCTCTCGTTGACAATAATTTTTAAATTGGGGAAGATGACCATCTATTCAAATTAAATGGGTTTTGGTATTAGGGCATGCTCCTATAGAAATGAGAGGTGAGAGATCCCCTCTAATTCAGATATCCAGTCCCTATCATAATATTTGCATGAAAAAAAAACATCAATAAATTAATTTTAGGAATGGAGAGAGCTCTGGCTAAATATTAGTATGCATGTATTATTATTATACTAAAAAAAATTATGATTATCATTATTATTATTATAGGATATAAAATTATAAATTTGGTATGACAATATTTAGCATTAAACTCTGAAAAATATTTCATTATGTCTCTAAATTTAGATTATGTATTTACTTTTTTATCTTGCTAGTGCTAAGATATACTTTGTTGTATTAGGTTTGCATGATATATTTTATTAGATATAATTTAGACCATGAATTATATATAAATTGGTATTTTTCTAACGTGAATTAACTTTATTTTTAAAATGTCAAAAAGTTTCTCAGAAGAATACATTTTTTTAGCTAAAATTTATTTCAACTATTGATTAATATTAAATTAATATTAGCTAAATAATTAATTTAATAAATTTACCAAAAAATTTGGTGGTTTTACTCCATTTTAGTAAATTTCTTATTAGTATAGAATAATGATGAAATTTTCTAATTAAAAAAAAACCTATGATAACGAATAGTGACCGTCGCTATTTTGTTATTCCATCATTATTCTATACTATTAATAAATGTACTAAAATGAATCAAAACCACCAAATTTTTCTTAGGCTTAATGATTTAAACTTTAGTATAATAACAATAATTTAATAAAACAAGAATCTTAGTTTTATGATTGTATATTATTATCTTTTAAAGTAGCATATATAATTAACCACAAAAGAGGCGCACAACCCATTCTGTAAAATTTTGTGTGCATTATTATTAATTAGTAGGGGGAAATCAATTATTTTCTCACGGTATCAATTTTCATTATCAATTTTTAAATGTCTTTGAATTGAACTCGAACCAAAAAATTTATTGGAGGGTAAAAATTGCAACAATTTAATGCTGAGATTGCAACACTTATCTAGTTGAATTTGATGAGAAATTGGAAGTTTCGGGTGAAAAATTGATACAACTTAACAAATTTGGAGGTAAAAATTGTTTTCTTCCCCTAATTATTATTAAGAAATAAATTTATTAAGTTCATATTTTAAATTTTGGATACCTTAAAATTGTTTTCTTTCCCTAATTATTATTAAGGAATAAATTTATTAAGTTCATAATTTAAATTTTGGATATCTTAATCTTCATAACTAATTTCTATAACTAGAAACAAAAATCAGTTAACGTTAATCCAAACCCTGGGTCAATATCTATAACAATTTTGTTGGTAGCCTCCAATTCAAGAATGAAAATATCAGTTAATATGTTAATATATTCGTAAATAGGAAGGCTGGATAGGCATATCGAAGATTAATCATATTTTTACTATCTTTATAAATACTCATAAAAACATAAAAAAACATGACCTATTAACCTCAATATAAATATGAATAAATAACTAAATCTATAACTTAGTTCGGAAGTAAAAACTTAGGCCTCGATAACCATTTGGTTTTTGAAAATATTAAACCTATAGATCATACTCCCACTTAAGTATTTACTTGTTTTGCTATGTTTTTATTTACTTAGGCTTCGATAACCATTTGATAAGTACATAAGTAAACAGAAAAAATAAGAATCCACACGTGTAAGTGATATCTATATGCTTAATTTTCAAAAATAAAAAATCAAATGGTTATCAAATCGGATCTAAAATAAGTAGCAATTAATTTAATACACACAATCAAAACCTGACCAATATATATATAAAATCATAAACACATCCTTACTACTTCAAAGGTCGGAAGTTCAAATCAAATCTCTTACTCCCATATAATATATTATTAACAAGTAATTAGAGTCGCACATCTCAAACACAATTAAATCCAAAACCAACCTACATTAATATTTATTGTCACAACCTCATCCTTAAATACCCAACTAAAAACCAAAGAAAGAGGGAAAAGAAAATCAGGCTGCAACGAGAACAAGTTGACTGACAATTCTATATCACACAAACCATTTCAAACCTGCATCTAATCGTTGTCCTTCTATTCCAATCTCATATCACGAAACTTCTAATTTCGCATCAGTTTATTAGAAGCTGCTAGATTATAACGATCACAAAACTTCTAAATCTGTATCCAACGGCTATTAGAAGCTGCGAGAATGTAACGACCACGAAATTTCTAAATCTGCATCCAACGGTTATTAGAAGCTGCTAGATTGTAACGACTCATCCAATAATAACTTTTCTCGATGGGAGGAAATGGAGAGAGATCACACAAGAAGGTTAAACAAAATAGTAGAGAGAGAAAATCATTTATATTTTTCTTTTTTTACCCTTTATTTTATTTAATTAATTTATTTATTGTGAATTAGATGGCTTAAATATCTTTAACTTCGAAATGGTTTCGATTTTTGACGACGATGTCATACATGTGCATGGATTTGAATTTGGTAAAATCTTTGGGTAGAGAAATAAGATGAACCGTCGATCTCTTGTGGAATTGCAGCAGATTCGGATCGTCGTAATAACGCTCCCAACCCAACGTCATCAATTTCTGTTCCAACGCCGCGTATGACGTCATCACCTCCTCCGTCGGACTGTACACCAGTACTTTCCGGCGAAGTCTCGACCGGTGCCCGCCGTCCGCCGTTTCCACTCCGGCGTTCTCCACCAACCGAACGACGCCGTTTTTGAACACCCAAACGCCAGCCATAATACCTGCTAAGAGTTTTTTTAAGAAAAAAGGCTCTAAGATTTTGAGAGAACTGAATTGCGAATTTTGAAGGTTGGTTTAAATATATATATAAAGAGAGAAGGAAATAAATAATAATAATAATTATTATTGATTTAATTTTGTCGTTGGCTTCTCTAGAACTCTACTTGATCTCTCAATTTTTTTTTTAATAATAAAATAATAGTTGTACTTGAGTACAGCTGTGCTACATCTATCTATGTTGTAATCCATCTTTTAACCACAAAAATTTCTTTTTGTAAAAAATTAAAAAAACTCAAAATTTTTTTGTGGCTATCCAATGGACTGCATATTAGATGGGTGCAACCCAGGCCAACACCCAAGTATTTTTCATAAAATAATAGTTAAAATATCATTTTAATCTCTGTATACTTTAGTTTTGTTCCATTTTAAACTATGTATTTTCAAATGTTCAAATTTAGTCTCTATACTTTTAATAATCTTAAAATTGGTCTATCGAATAAGTTTGAAGTTAATTTTTATCGAAATAATTTTAAACTTTATAAAACATATTTTCAAACTTTATAAAAGAAAAGCTATATAGAAAATAATTTTATTATGAAAAATTAACGATAAACTAACCGTAGGAATAATTTTAAGTTTTATTGAAAGTACAAACGATGAGTCAAAATGGAACAAATTTCAAAATAAAAAAACTCAAAAAGTTATTTTAACCTAAAACAATTCTTTTAATTAAGCCGTGTGTATTCTTTTTAATAATTATTTGCAGAGGGTTAAAAATTATTCTCGAGTTTTAATATTAATATATTTATATATTTTTAAAATATAGAATACATGAGTTGGGATGAGAGGTGTTTCTAGAACGTTATTATTTGTTCTCGATATATTGTTTATTAATTTAAAAGAATCTTCAAGTGTTAATAAGAAGGAAAAAAAAAGGATCTTGAATAGTAAGAATAAGTGAACACTAATCTGAAATAGTGACTTGCTAAATAAAGATATAATCTCACTTTGGTTAGGACTTAGGACGGCGTGTTCTAATTGATCTTAAATGAACAAAATTATATTAAAAAAGTTAAAATCTTATAGAGAGAGACATTTTTTTTAAAAAGTATAATAAATGTTGGATATATGAAGATTAATCTCGGGCATATATATTTAAAAGTTGGTACAACTTTACATTTTCTTTGTGAAAAAATTTGGCCAAATGCCTGATTTTAGCGCACATATATTTCTAGCCTTTTTTTAGTGCAGTATTTCTAACTAAAAGAAGAGTATAGACTTTACGTAATAAAATTATCTACCTACTAATTACGTGGTTGAGCTAAACATTATAGGGTGTTACATATATTAATGCTAATTTTTTTTTGAAAAAAAATAATTTTCACTCTTACACAGATTGCTTCTAATTACTTTGTATTTTTTTTTATCTTTTAATAGACTTTTGTTTGGGAAATCATTATTATTATTATTATTATTATTTATCAAATAATATATTATTATAGTAAAAGGAGGATCTCACAACCCCGAGATCAATCACACAAAGAACAATCAAAATCAAAAACAAAAAAAGGACAAATTCAATGAGGCCGCCACAATGTGACTGCCTCATAATAACCGTTGGATATGGATCCAATAATTTTCATGCCCCTTCATATCTTTTGGATATAAATTTGAGATACTTATCTCTCATCATCTAACGGTACAAAACTGTCGGTCATATATTGTAGCGGCCAGACCGAATAATTTCTCAAAAAAAAAAAAGAGAGTAACTACAAACACAACCTAAGAAGCAAAACGAAGACTAGAAAAACAATCAAGGGGATAGTCCATCATAGGACACATGTCCAAACCAAGAAGCACAATAATAAGCAACATCAGTTTAAAAAATAAAAAGAACTTGAGGATGCAAACAAAAATTTCGCTCACATATGGTAGAACACAACCATACTATTAAATTTTCATCGACATGTCGATATTTTTATCGATATTTTCATATGTATATGGATTCGACATCGATACATGAGGTGAATCGACATTCGACATATTCATTATATCCTACAAAATTAATGAAATATTAAAAAAAATAACAACAAAATGTAACACGATATAAATATAAAAATATAATAAATATTTTATCTCAGAAAAATCTATCGACATTTTATTGATATTTTCATCGACATTTTCATGAAATTGAGACTTCGATATTTCCATCGATATCGATATTTTAAACCTTTGAATACAACACACCAAACAACATGTCACTTTCGTCGCTTTTTTATGCAAGTTTAATGGATTACCAAAATATATCAAATACAAAATTAATGAGACAACTTATTTAGAGAAAAACATAAAAGTTTGATTTTTTTTTAAAAAAGAATTTGAATTTTGAAAATTTGTTCAATAGTTGATATCTTGTGCATTAATTGAGCTCAATTTTATATCATACTTGATTTTTTTTTTTGTTGAAATTTGTGATTTTTTTTATTAAAAAAATTAGTTGAATTTAGCAAAGATTGAAACACTTGCTCAAGCCGAGGTTTCAAATATAAAAAAAAAAAACTTGAAATTCAAATGAATGAAATTAAAAATTTAGAGTGTATATTAATAAATCATCTCTAGTTTAGTATTGCATATGAGTTGATTTTTCCCTCTTAATTTATATACATATATAAACTAAAGACTAAAATATACCATGAGGACAAACCACTAGATTCTAAAAAGTGAAGTTTTTAACATATATTATAACTATCACAAACATAAATATATCTATTTCAAGCAATATTTTTTTACTCAATATTAGAAAACTTCCACTTGTTCTTTTTCCAACAAAGCATAAAGTTTCTAAAAAAGATACATCATTCTATATTTTCAAAGCTTTGGTATATATGTTTTAATCTTACTAAGTCCCCATCTACCTAAATATGAACTTATTCTCCATTATTGCTCTTAAAAAACACCAATATATTTCAATTGGGTAAGTTTGTGTTCATATTTATATTTTTTAAATGATCAGGAATTAATGAACCATAAATATATGAGAATAATGCACTAACCTAGCTAGTGGTAGGGTTGGTATCTACCTTTAATTTTCTTTTTCTATTTTTATGTTATAAAGAATTAAAAAAAAAAAAGGAATGGAGAAGGGCATTTTCATTATTTTGATTTTCTTTTTCCAAAATAGAATAAAGTTGAACACATTGAAATGAAGGATATATTCCTTTGATTAGACAAAATTGGAAAAGAGGTTACATACCTTAGTTTTTTCATGATTGAAAGAAAAGGATAATACTTATAAGTTATAAGACAATAATTGTCACATTTTTCATTATATTCAATGAATACTTGAAATAAATTTCATTTTTCCAACCATTTCAGATATGACATTTTCGTAGCCTTTTTATATATGCTCATGTATGCATAAATCCACTAAAAATTTTGACTTTGATTTTATACCCTTGTCTCTCGCATATTATTCCAATATTTTCAAACTTTCAAAATGTCAAACAAATTCATTGTTAGATTTGAATGAATTATTATTGATTCGATTTAGATAAAAAAAGTGGTTTCAAGAATTGAACGATTGATTGAGATATGATGTGCTTAAATACGGTTGGATTGCGTATGATTTTAGTATTATCGAAATACCCTTTAAATAAAATTAAATATTTATCTTCCACCTTTTGTTTCATTTTTATGGAATTTCATAATTTAATCCTTGATAGTGACTTCATTTCTAAGTATAAAAAAATGATGTGACACTATTGTTATTATTTATATATCATATTCCAATTGTCACTTTCTTGAGAATCATCAAAAAGTATTTTAAAAAATCATTAAAAATAATATATATTAATGAATGTTAAAGGTTAAATTTAAAATTTTAACAGTAAGGATCAAAATGAAAAAAATATATAAACTTTTGGAGATGAAAACTATATTTAAATTCCAATAATTATCCCACTGGCCTTGGAAATGATTGAGATTATCCGAAATTCCAAAAATTGTCCGAAGAATTTTGAATAGAATGGCGTTCACATAAAAATCTATGCGTTATTTATTTATTTATTTAGAGTACAAAAATCTATGCGTAATACTAAAAGATTTCGTGTTTAAAAAATAAAAAAATAAAAAATTAAGGATCTGTTTGGTAGGTAATCTGAAAACAGAAACTTGAAAACAAGGGATTCAATGAAAACATAGTTGTATTTCCTATTTTCAGATATGTGTTTGGTTGCAGATTTAAAGATTCAATTCCATTTTAAACAGTAGTTTAAAGTGTGCATGTTTTATAATATATTTATAGATCATAAAATTAGTTATAGTTGTAAAATTAAATATTAAGTTGAATATAAGGCATTATTAATTAATTTATGAACATGTTTTTCTAATATAAATTTTATATAATTATTATTTTATATTATACATATTTTATAATTTATATTATACATATTTTAATTTAACAAAAGTAAATTAAATTTATAAACATGAAATACTATATTTAGTAAGATTTTATCTTTGTTGAATATAATTCTGCATTTTAAATTTTCAAATTCAGAATCTGGATACAATGAAAACATAAAAATGTTGTTTTCAGAATTTCTACTATTTGGATCACGAGAATCCAAAACAGCTTTTAAAACACGTCGCTAAACACGTATTCACCGAATTCAAATGGATCCAAAACATAAAACAGAATCTGGATTGCATACCAAACAGGCCCTAGAAGATTTCATCTTTTCAATTATTAGACTCACAAAAAGAGAAACTAGATTTTTGTTCTTGGCATATTTAAGGTGATTTAAAACGTTTTTCTCAAAATGTCCAATTTAGTTGAGAATAATTTTGAATGCCCAATTGAGTTGAGAATAATTTTGAATAATAACTACAGTTATTTATAGAAACTTCTCATAGAGAAAAAAGTTTATCTAGTTTTAATTATTTATTATTTATTATTATTTTAGTTCAATAAATAAGAAATAGTGATTTTATTATTTAATCATTAGACAAGTAAGTTATGTATAATTGAGCTATGCTAAAATCGACCTTTATGGTTTCTAAGTATATATTTCTAAGGAATAATCCTAAGTCGTAACTTCTTTTTGAAAATGAATTTACATTTCATTACTAATTTAGACTTAGCTATAATTTGATCTCAATAATTTAATTTAGTATCTATAATTCTAAAAGTTTCAATCCAACTTTCTATAATTTTTTAAATTTAAAAAACACATTTTTGTTTTGTTTATGCAGTAATGTGCTTTGTATTTTCCATTTAATTGACTTTACCAAGTTTTAAGGTGAATATAATAAGGGAGAAAAAATGTAGATATATAGGCGGCTAAAAAATAGTTTAAACACGGTTTGTAAAGTTTAACCAAATCCTAAAAACTCAATTGAAATTTTAAATTATTATAATTTATAACCATATTTAAACTAGGTGTAAATCATAGGAACTAAATTAGTGAATAACATCAATTTATTTTAAGACACTAGTAGAAAAAGGGTTTTGATGACGGTAGCGCGCCTCATCTATCTGAGTGTCATTGTATGTTACAATGACGGGCGACTTTTTAATGACGGCATTACCCGTCATTAAAAGTCGGCCCCGCCATTGTAACATGGGTTGAAACTGACTTTTAATGACGGGCATTGCCCATCATAAAAGTGATTTTCAATGACGGGCATTGCCCGTCATTAAAACTCTTGGAATTTTTTTTTAAAAAACCTATTGTCCGTCATTATATCTCATCATTATTTTTAGTTCATAATTTTTTTATTATGACAGGCAATGCCCGCATCGTTTTTAGCATAATTTTAATAAAAAAAAAGGTCGTTAATAGCCCGATGGCACCAACAATATTTAATAACTAATTACTCAAAATATTGTAAATATATTAACTTCTATATTGAAACCACACATGAAATCACTATACAAATTTACAAACATGAAACAAAAACACTTTTATATCCAAAACATACATCAAATCACCCATAACAACATCCAACAAAATTCTTTTTCAACCAAAACAATGCACATAGAAAACTTTTATATCCAAAACCATAAACTACTATATTACAAACCATAAACTCCTATATCACAAACCTTAACCATAACTCATATATCAAAATTAAACCTTAACCATAACTCTAAAACCATAAACTCATATATCACAAACCTTAACCATAACTCTAAAACCATCACAAAATTCTTTTTCGGCATGACCTCTACAGAACATCAACTAACCATAACCTGAAACATTGCAGAACACTTCTATATCCAACAAAACATGAAATTCATCCATAAACATCCAACAATCATTCATTTTACAAGAAGAACATAACTTCATTATAAATAATACACATGAGACGATCTCTACATGTCCTTAACACATATATCACAAAAACAGTAAACTTTAAAACTAACACGAAATATCAAGCTAATAAGTAAAAATTTTGGCATGACCTCTACAGAGCATCAGCTAACCATAACCTGAAACATTGCAGAACACTTCTATATATCCAGATTCAAAAAAATGAGGCCACCCGCCTCTCCATATCCAACAACAAACTCCAATCCCAGATTCAGAAGAATGAGGCCACCCGCCTCTCCACAACCAACAAACAAGTATATACATCTAAAAACACAAACTACTAATACACTTGTACTATATACATTATAAACAAGTATATTTGTACACCCTAATGAAATGTAGTAAAAATTTCACAAAATTCAAGTATTCACAAATGGCTTACACAAATCTGCCAACAAAATCCGTCCATTCTACTCGAACCTCGTCGATTTCTTCTTGTTTGTATGCAGTTTTTGTGTTGAACTATAAAGAAAAATAATATAATAACATTAGACTAAATTATGTTTTGAATCACAAACCAGATAAAATAAGAGTACTTACGAGGTTCATTATAGGAATACTAGAATTATATACGATTTCTCGTATATACTTACAGACATATAATACCCATGACTCCACGTAACTTCGGTTGATGGGGGCACTATATGCAAAATAATTTAAAAATAGCATATTTGAGTTAAATATTGTTCCAACGTTGAACAAAACATTCGAATATATTAAATTATGTTTACCTTTACAAGTTTCCAAGTGATGGAAGAACGATATTGTGGAAGTGAGTGCTTGGCTTGCCACATTTTCAAGGATCTAAAGAGTTTGAAACATTAGAAAAATTAATAGAAAGTAATTCATTCTAAAGGTTTGAAACACTTACGTATTTATTGTTCCTTGAAAACTTTCTTTGAATGCTAACAACTCAGTGAAACTCTTATCGCTCCATCCAAACTTTGCTTTCAAATTATATAACTTTATCAATGCAGATATTTTGGTAAAATTGTTACAATTTAAGTACAATGGTTTCTTGGCATCATCTAACACTTCTTCAAATATTGGAGACTTGTCATTGAAATAGTTATGTGCAGCCTCAAACATTCCTATTGTGTCGTCAACATCTTCGTCCCCAACTTCAGCTTCCTCTTTTCTCTCATTCGGTAGTGACTCACCATGCCAAATCCATGTTCTATAGCTTTCATCAATGCTATTAATATATAAATTGTCTCTTACGACATTCGCATTTTGAGACTTTGCATTCACACATTTCAAGCATGGACAACAAATGACATCTGACCTATTTGAATGTCGTATACCATTTTGGATAAACGTCTCAACTCCTAAACGATATTCTGATGACATTCTATTCTTTGACATCCACGACTTATCCATAACGATATTCTGAAAGTTTAATCTACAAGAAGAATAATAGTTACTTAAACTTATGTACTTACTTATGTCTTTAGGAAATCAAATAAGAACAAAAAAAAACTATCAAGGAGTTCATCACTTTTACTCAATTTCACGATGTTGATTCAAAACCAACATCATGATATTTTGGACTAATACCATTTCCTCTAATCCACAACCCCACTACTATTATTAAGAAAATTAAACATATGATTATTCTAACCAAACACGCTAAACAAAAGATCTCAATCATTCCTCAATCACTATTAATATTAATAAAATTAAACATATGAAATATAAACTCATAAAGCTTAACACAAACAAAGAATTATAATTAAGAAAAATTTAGGAAATTCTCACTTTTTCCTCAACAATGTAACACAAAGTTATTAACCTCCTTCCATCCATCCCCAATATAAAAGTAAATTTATCTATTTTTCATAAAAAATTATAGCATAATCAAAGCAAATAAATTAAAATGAGACATCCGATTATGAAAACCAAAAATCAATGCCATAAGTTTTAACTAATTAAAATGAGTTAAGTTTGAGATTCAAATTTTAAATTAGGTAGAAAAATGAAAATTTGAACTTGATAGTAGTAATCAAGAATGAACTTTTAAAGTCATGAGAGAAGTTCCTTCATATGTTTCTTGGGTAACTTCCACAATATTGAGGCTTTTGAGACTTTTTCAACTACCTAAAGATGGGGTCACCCAATTTTCTAATGCCAATTAATATCAAGAACACTTGCATCACATTTTTAATAATGTTTCTAATGCCAATTACCTTGATCCATAAAAATGTTTCTAAAGCCATTAATTAAACTAGGCTTAAATTAGGTAGAAATTGAACACATTTTCACTTGAAAGAAAAAATAATGCATAACAAGTAGCTTTGAACGCATTTTCTTACAACCTCAACCTATATTATATATATTTTTAAGTTTTTAAGGAAAAAGTGAAAGTAATCTAAAAAGTGGAATGAACTATGTTTAGAGTATAATCCATCAAATGTGAAGGAGGCTAATTATATGGTTCAAAAATCTTTTCTAAAATTGATATAAAAACAAGCTAAAAATTGCATAATCCAACCTCAACCTTAAAATTGATATATGGTTCTATCCAACCTCAACCTCAACCTCAAACCTCAACCTAAAAATTGCATAATCCATCAAATGTGACTTCCATTTCAACTTTGTGCCCTTCAACATTTCAAGAGCTTCGTCATTTCAAGATAACTAACAAAAAAACAAGCTAAACTGACATAAAAACAAGCTAAAGGGACAGATTTGGACCTCAATGAAGCAGATCTACAAAGAAGGGTGTAGATCTGAACCTCTAGCTTCAGATCTGGCCGGCCAGAGAAGAAAGACGGTGAGGACTCCCAAATGGACGGCGACGAAGCGGTCGGTGGCGGTTTGGTGCTTCGTGGCCGGCGGTGACTCCCCAAACGATCGACGGTCGACGGTGGACGGCGGTTTGTGAAGAAGAGAGTGAGATCGTGGAGAGAGATGAAGGCTGCTGTGGTCGGCGGCGACGAGACGATTAGGCGAAGACCAAACAGACGGCGGGCGGCGACGAGATGGACGACGATTTCGACTCCCTAACGAACGGCACTGGAGATGGGTCGGGTGTGAGGTGAGATCGAGGAAAGTGAGCCGAGCCGGGAGAGAGACGGAGATGGAGACGGCCGACCGGAGACGCGCGGTTTCGTGAAAGGAGAGATGGAGTCCGAACAGAGAAGGAGAGATGAGATCGAGGGTGAGCTGGGAGGGAGATGGGATCGAGGGGAACGTGAAGAGAGAGAGAGTTGTCGGGTGTGAGGTGTCCAAATTTTTTTTTTTAATTAAATATAACATATAATGACGGGCAAAGCCCGTCATTAAAAAGAATTTACAATTACGGGCAATGCCCGTCATTGTATGTCCGGCGAAAAAAATCCAGCGCGCCTTCTTCCCGTCCGTCATTGTATCTCGCCCCTTGATTTTTTCGTCCGTCATTGTAGCCTTATTTTCTTCTAGTGAGAATAAAAAATATTTTATTAGCGTCAATATTTTTACTCCACTTTCATGAGTACTTGGTAGTTTTTTTCACCTCTTGAGAACTCATTATAGACACCTTTTAAAATTTAGAAACTAACTAGAAAGTTAAGGATGTAAATTTAAAATTTAACCTATTTCATTTGGTAGAAATTGATCCTATTCTTGATTGGATAAATAATTTACAATTTTTATCTTTAGTTCGATTCTTGGTAAATTTACTCACTAATCATAGCTTACTATATATAAAATGTGGCTATAGAGGAGAATTTTTCTCTTCTTATTTTACCTTTAACATATTTTAATAGGTCTCTTTTATCTTTACAATTTATCCATTATTAATTTTAAAAATTAGTTTTTGGTTGAAATATCATTTTAGGTCTTCTCTAGTTTGAGTTTCATTCTATTTTAGTCCATATATCTTTAAATGTACAAATTTAGTCTC
Organism: Trichosanthes cucumerina; assembly: GCA_036507285.1. NCBI lineage: Eukaryota > Viridiplantae > Streptophyta > Magnoliopsida > Cucurbitales > Cucurbitaceae > Trichosanthes > Trichosanthes cucumerina. The sequence goes on along the minus strand of CM071840.1, from coordinate 79,144,742 downwards.
TGTACTTTTAATAAAACTTAAAATTGGTCTCTACGGCTAGTTTACTATTATTATTTTTTTTAAAAAAATTAGTCTCTATTAGCTTTCCCTCTATAAATTTTAGAAATATGTTCACATATAGTCTTTTATTGCATACAAATTATTATTTAATTAATTTCGATAAAAATTAACTTCAAACAAATGGCGATATATAAAGACTAATTTGATATATTGAAAGTGCAGAATGAAATTTGGACGTTTGAAAGTACTAAAATTAAAATGGAATAAAGCTAAAGTACAAAAACTAAAATAGAATTTTCATTTTTTTCTTTCAAAAACACTTTTAATGCTAATCCTTCTTCTTCTCTCCCTTCAACTTTATTGCATAATACACAAGACATAATTTCAAAGCAAAATTCATTGAAACCCAACCATTTTTCTTTATTACCAAATTAAAAAATGCAAAAATTCATTGAAACCCTAGAGTTCTTCTTAACTACCATAATCTCAATGCAAAAAATCATTGGAATCCATATCTCTAATATATCATTTCTAAATTTGTTGAAATTCTTCTAAAAACAAAAAGATGATATGAAGTGTTCGAAAGGAAGGTTTAAAGGAATAGAGAGAATTTAACATTGTTCAAAAAGTTTTTTATATCAAGGTTGGGTAGTACTCTCATTAATTAGTTGTCGGACATCAACAACATTAAAAAATATTTATAAAGACAAAAAAGAATATGATACTCATGTAGTACTAGAAATTTACGTTAAAGGTTGAAATTTGAAAAATAAAATTTCAAGAGAAAACAAATGAGAGAGATTTAGACTTAAATTTTGAGAAAGAAACCGAATACTCAAATACTACCATACAATTGACATTTGAGGTTTACATGCCAAGAGAATTTGTCTAGGAGATTCTAGAAAAATGTAGCCCATGATTTTAGAATACGAAACAAGCTAAATTAAATTCCTTTCTAAGTATAAAGAAAAACAAATCTTTCGTTTTAAAAAGAAAAACAAATCTTTCGTTTTAAAAAGTAACAATTAAACTTTTCAAAAAAAAAAAAAAAAAAAAAAACTAACTATACAAACCGCCATCAAATCAAATCTAAACTTTAAATTAAAAGGAATATCATTTTTAGGGGTGTTTGGCGCTCAAAATTAAGTTGAGTTTGGTAAAATTAGTTTGTCAGTGAGTTTAGAAATCTGTGATTGGAAGGCAAAATTGGGTTGAATTGAATCAGAAAATTTATGTTTGGGTGCAGAGTGGAGTTAAGTTGAGTTGTCAACGATATCTGATATAATTTTTTGTAACTTGAAATAGACTGATTTTTAGTCGACTATTTGGGGCACAGCTTATAATAACCCGTGTTATTATAACCTGTGGAATACTATATACTCCAAACACAGACTATTATAAACTCAGATTATATTACTCTGTATTTTAAATAATATAATATGATTTTACAGACTATAATACCCAAATAACCCCTTTTTGTTTATTTTATTTTTGTTTTTTTCAACCACTCACCTAGAAACATATTTTTCCATATTTGCAACACTAAATTCAGATGTCCATTTAAAATACAATATATTTCAACATTGATTTTTTTAAACACCATTCTTTATCTTTTTTTAGAAATTAACTTTTTCCTAACTATAAATAATGTAGCATTGTTTCTTCTTTTTTCTATTTTAAACTTCTTTTAATTTATTTTTCATAAAAAAATTCTTTATAGAAATCACATATTTATATTACATATTGAACTAATTTCAATTTATAGAAATCAAATTATGTTATACTCTTTATAACAATAAATAACAATGGATGCATGGAAAGAAAGACAATTTACCTATATTTTTTTTCTTTAAATACAAATTCAACTTCTATCAAAATATATAAATTTAAGGTTCATTTTCTTACCATATATTGAACTTTTTTAAACTTACAAATGAGAAACTTATTATGATATTTTTTTAATTATTAATAGGATTTTTTTAATAAAAAAATACATTGGTCATTAACTTTTTTTTTGTTTTAATTTTTTCATGCAAAAGAACATGGTTTGTTTACACTTGTTAAATCAAATGTACGAAATTGAACATCTTTGGAAAAGAGAATGCCATTATTTTATTTTTAAAAATGACAATATAACAACGATATATTTCAACATTAATGTCATGTAGGAGTGAAGTATTTACAAAATATTTACAGATTCACAAAACATAATTATGGTATCAAGAACTTATTTACATGATTCACAAAATATAATTATGGTTCATAAAATATAAGTAATGACCAACAATAGGTCGAGTTTGTAAGTCAGAAGAAAGATGGTTGGAGTAGAGAGTAAGACCAACTAAGTACATGCACATTTTGTTGGGGTGTATGCCCTAATCTCGTGTAAATTTGTAATATTCCATGTTGAAATAAATAAGAGTTATTTTTTCAATACTTTGTTGTGTCTCGCATATTTATAAACTTAATCCAATAAACTAAGCTCCAGGATCATTTGTATTATGAGAGAACTAGAACTTGAGCGGTGTGTAGTGGACACACAGGGAGGATCACGTTCGAGTTAATGACCCGAACGTTGTACAATATACGGATAGGGTTGGAAACCTAATCTTGGATACGCCATGGATGCGACCCGATTTGTATTAGATACAAACGAGGTGATTTAACTCGTTCATGTGGTTTACATGCGAGTGGAGGCATCCTATGCAATGGGATTATACAAGGCCGGATCATGAATTATTAGACTTACTGATGTAACACAGTTAACAATATAGAACTAATAAATTCGTAGATGACCATTAGTGACTCGTCTTTAATCCTGAGCGTGTTACGAGCTCTTGTCTGCGGGGGTCTGTCCTTTGACTAGTACGAGTGAGGGTGATCACAGTTACTCATCCAATATGCCTATCTTCTCAGGGACAGGACCATGTGGGGAGTTGGGAACTTGACTATATAAGATGAAATTCACTCGTTCTCGAATTAGGAAAACTAGAGGGGTTGTTCCCTTAAGTGATGTCTCCAGGGCTTGGACAACAGGCGCCCACCCTCTCACTGGCCCGAGAGGGATGTTGTTTATGGTCAAACCATACAACGTACTTGTTCATTAGAGAAGTAGTGGGACTTAAGGAGCAAGAGGTAGACACATGGGTAAAACGATAATTTGACCCACCTGTGACTATGAACAACCTGTGAAGGGTCGACTTACGGGCATTGGTTATATCGATGGACACAACTTGTCCTACAGTGATGGGAGTGTAGCTACGAGGTTTAGTGGAATGTTACCTTAGCTAATGAATGTTGAATAACCGGGTCAAAGAGTTTGACAGGTTAATCTCGAATCATTGGAGCTCGTCATCTGTAGGTTCATTAGGTCCCTCGGTTGGCTCAAACTAGATAAATTGAGGGTTTACAGTTTGTTGTGGATTTGAAGTGTTCAAATTTATTATTTGGGTATTTATGTCATTTATATGTGATATAGTTGACATAATATATAGTTTTATGTGAATGAGATTCATAATAAACTATATGTTAGCCTAATTGATTAATTAGTGCTAATTGGAGGACTTGTGAATGAGATTCAATTTAAACTTACACAATTATACAAATGAGATTTGTATAATAAGGTATGAGATACCTTATTATATGTAATATACAAATATGATTTGCATATTATAAGGTTGTGGTAAAATGGTGAATTGGTGAAGATTTCAACTCTGTCTCTCACCATTATTTAAAGGCTTTTGCAAGAAACTTTTTGGTAAGACTTGTCATTTTTTGGATTTGGCATCCAAGAGAAAAGTGCTTTCTCTCACAAAGCTCTAAAATTCTCTCTAGAAATTCTCCTCACCCAAAACCAAAGGGAGTCTCACATACTCTCCCTCAACCTACCGAAAACAACCGAGAAGACCCTTTGGAAGTGTCTTGCCATTCGGTTCGAGGATCGAGTTCGTAGAGATCGTTGGTTCGAGAGGGATCGAGATCGAGAAGCAGTTCGAAGAAGAGTTCTTCAAGAGGTCAGTGTAATCTTTACCTACTATTTTTCCTTCTTCATTTGCATGTTTAGCCTAGAATTAAGTGTTTAATTCAATTTTAAGATATATGTTGTACAACGAAATAACGACGTTTCACAACGTCTTCTGCTGCGGGAAATCTCAATCCCTTCACATTTCATATTATTTTGAACCATGAAAGTGTTGTCAGTTGCTGAAAATTATTGTCGGCGATACTTGTTGGAGAAGGTACGATTGGTTGCTAGATATGGTCGCCAATGAGTGGTGTCAATCGACAGAGAAAGTAGTTGATAACCGGAGAAGGTCATCAAAGACGATCATTGATCGGTTGCCGCAGATAGCTGGTCGGTAATTAGAGAAGTTGTCGGCAGGGATTGTCGATCACCGGAGAAGGTCATCAAAGACGATCATTGATCGTCAGTCACCGAAGATGATCGTTAGTCTTAAATCACCAATCAAACTAAAAACATAAGCTAATAGTTTGGTTGGTGATTTAAGAGTATTAGTTGCCGGACTTGGTCGCCAGAGGTGGTTGCCGATCATTGGTCGGTAGCCACCGGTTGTTAGAGAACCGATGATAAAATATGTTAATAGGGTTGCGATACGAATCGATAAAGTTAATATCCTAACACTGTAACAAGTCGGTAGAGTTGAGTACTTTTATTGAGAATTAGTTTCTTCATAGGCCAAAACGGTGAGTTAGATTTAAAATCCAATTCAACTCAACTTAGCCTCCTTAATGTTAAAATGAATAAAATATTAATTAAGATTAAATATTCAGAAAATAAAATCAAATCCACTGTATTTATTTAAATCTGAAATCAAAATAATATTAAAAATAAAAGAGGGACAATATGAATAGTAAATATAAAGTTAAATTCTAAACTTAGTCTATAACTTTCAAATTGCTATCTATTTTGTAATCTAAAAAATATTGACACTTTGATTTGGCTAGCGTATCTGTGTTGGATAGTTGGACACTGTGATACTTGTTAGACATATATCATATACTTATAAGTACAATAGATACATGTTAGATACTAATTGTATAAAGTCAATATAGGTCCAATACTAGTCGTAAAGAATGTCTCCTATTTTAAATTTAAGAATGAAGATGAAAAATGCATTATCTTCTTTTCTCGTTCAGTTTTTCTTAGCCCCCAATCTTTATTACCCTACAAAAAGAACCATTCCCTAAAAGTTTCATTTCCATTCAAAATTTATTTTTCTTATTTAATTTTTTTAATTACAATTTCAACATAACATTGTATTCAATCAGTTCCTTAAAATATTATTGGAATATTTTTGCATTAGAAAGTCTTTATTTGGATTTAGAACTTGTGTTAGAATTTTGTAAACAATAACTAAAACAATTACTTTGTTTTAAAGAATAAAGACTAATATCAACCTTTTGAAAATACAAGAACCAAAAAGATAAAATCTAGAAGTACATGATCTAAATAGGTTTAAAATAATAAATAGCTAGCTGAAGGTTATATCCTTTTGACTTTTGAAAAATACAAGAACCAAAAATGACAAAATAAAAGTACAAATCTTTCCTAAAATATTTTTATATCTTACTTTTAAAAATTTTAAAAGTGCTTTAAATAATAAATTTGTATAATCACTCTAAAGTTATTTTGAATAATTTATTTTTGTGTTTTTTTAAAAATAAGATTATTTGACGCGGTGACATACAAAATTTGGACGTGGTACACTACTTTACTCGCAGTCCAAGGTTGCATTTCATTCACATGGCGACGACTAAGCTAAATCGTGGTTTATGCACACACAAAACATCTATCCTAATTTTGACGTTGCTTTTAAATTCACCATATTCCTGTCATTTTTTTTTTAAAATTACATTATTTTTAGAAAAAATATCTTTCAAGTGTTTGAATTCTAAAGAAATTATCCTTCATGTGTTTGAGTGTATATATATTAATATATAGGACAAAATACCTTTTTGGCCCCTCAATTTTGCATTTGCTTCTCTTTTAGTCTCTTAGTTTTCAAATTCAACAAATTTATGAGGTTTGCATTTACTTATACTTTTAGTCCTTCCGTCTAAATTTTGCAAACCCCAGGAGTAAATTTGTTGAGTTTAAAAACCGAAAAACTAAAAGAGAAAAAAAACTGGCGAAACTGGCAAAAAATATTTTCATTTCTAATATATAATTATGTCCAAACTTTGTTATTTGTCTTTTTCTCGTCAAATCCTTCCAAGAAAAATCAACTTGGCATATACCTACAACGACTTGACTTTGGTGAACCCTGATTGAACCATTTGAAAACTTGATTTTGTCCTCTGAAATTTTACATAATTTTTCTTTTAAAAACTTACAAAGACAATTCAACTTCTTCAAAAAAAATAAAAGAAAAAATCAATTCATTATTTCTGTTTTTTTTTTTAAATTAACTTTAAAAGGATGGTGCAAAGAGTTGAGAAGATGTAAACCTGAGACAAAGCTAATTGTTATATTTTTCCTAGATTTAAATCTAATTTTAGTCTATATACTTCATGTTTTTGTTCATTTCAGACTTGAATTGTTTTGGTCACTATTTGCGAAATCCTAATTCAAATTCTATATACAATAAAATCCTTTAATACAAAGACATCTCTAATATATTCAATGTAATGTTATATTGAAATTGTAATTGAAATAGAAAAAAGATAACCCTAAACCCTTAAAAAAAAAAAACTAAAAGGCTAAAATAGAGTTATAAATGAAGTATCCCAAAAGCTGAAAGTACAATAATTAAAATCAACTGTTTGAAAGGACTAAAATTGAAAAAAAGATTAATACCAAAATATAATTTAAACCTTTCTAGGATAGAAACCTAATTCAAATAAAATTAGACTCATTCCTTCTACCCACAATCACATAATACCACCCTACCATACATATCCCAAAAAAGGTTTATACAATATATTAAACACTCCCCCAAAGGAATATTTTGTATAAACACTCCCCAAAATAAGAAACTCAAAATAGTAGGTATATAGTAGTGATGTTTACCCATAAAAGCAACATCTCAAAAATGTTAAATTACAAGTTTGGTCCTATGATTCGAAGGAAGTTACAATTTAGTCCTTATAATTTGATAAAACCTTATAACAAATTATTGAGTACTTGGTATTTAGTTATCCACGTATCAATGAGATGGTCTTTTGTATTTTAGACGATTGTGTGGGTTGAGCAGTTGACTAGATAAAAAAAAAAGGGATTGAAATATGTCAACTCGTTTTTTTTTATCTAGTTTTTACTGAATACAAAATACCATCTCGACACATGAATAACTAAATATCACGTACTCAATATGTTAATAGCTATTTATGACGTTTTATCAAACCAGGACGAAATTCTAACTTTTAAGGACTAAATTTTAATTAATTTCTTCAAATTATAGGGACCAAATTTATAATTTGACTTATAAAAAGAAGGAACTTATTGCATCAATCACGGTGTCCAACATGGAACTATCTGAAGCATCGAAAGAACTGCTAGATGATGCAGCTTGATCGTAAAACAAATTTCCAACGAAGGAACGGGAGGCATTGAAAGAATCTGTCGAGTCAAAAGCTGATGTGTCAAGAAAAGTGGAAATTTCTGTGTCAGATAGTCCATCTTCATCATAAAACAAATTTTCATTGAAAGAATCTGTCGGTTGAAAAGCTGACGTGTCAAGAAAAGTGGAAATTTCAGTGCCAGATAGTCCATCTCCATCATAAAACAAATTTTCATCAAAAAAATCTGTTGAGTCAAAAGCTGAAGAGTCGAGAAAAGTGGAAATTTCAGCGCCAGATAATCCATCTCCATCATAAAACAAATTTTCATCAAAATAATTTGTCGGGTCAAACGCTGACATGCCTAAAAAAAAAGAAAATTCCAATGTCAGTCAAGTTGCATTATCATAAAATAAGGAACTAAAATCATCTAAAGAAAAACAACCACCCATTTGAGAAAGTTAGAATTAAGTTGATATAATTTTAGGAACTCATTCTAACCTTTAAACTATAGGAACTAAGGTCCCGTTTGATAACGTTTTTGTTTCCTGTTTCTTGTTTCTCATTTTTTAAGATAAGAAACAAGAATATGTTTGATAACTATTTCTGAAAAACTAGAAACAGAAACATAAACTTGTTTGATTTCTTGTTTCTTGGATATATAAATATACAATTAATTATAACAAATTTATATTATCAAATACGAACAAATCTGAATGCAAAATTAACTAATGATAAAAGTAAATAAATAAATTTGTTTTATCCTTTAAATGTTGTTCAAATTTGAGTTGTAATCTTATCTTTTATCCGAGTCATTGTCTTAAATTTGTAATTTAACCTGCAAGCTTTTACCTATAGACGCACCCATCGCGCTCAAACCCATCCCCACGACGGCGGTTGCTGCAGCCGCTTGCTGCATGCGCGACGCTTGTCCCTGCTGCACGCGCGGCGGTGGTCGTGTTTGCGGCGCTTGTCCCTGCTGCACGCGCGGTGGTGGTCGTGCTTGCGGCACGTGCGGCACTTGTGCTTGCTGCACGTGTGGCGATGGTCGTGCTTGCGACACGTGCGACATTTGTGCTTGCTGCACGTGCGGTGATGGTCGGGGTTGCGACACGTGCGGGGGGGCGTGCCGGAGCAGCGGTAAATTTGAATGCAAAATTGAACTTGCTAATGGTTGTATGTCCTGAAGTATCCTCGATTGAACACGAAAGCTGTTTCATGGAACTTCCATTTTTGGCAAACTTAAGAAGCTCTGAAAGCGACACTTCGATTTCAGCCATGTTTTTGTGTTCGTGGAGGTTTTTTGAGATGAAAGTGAACATAAGATAAGAATTGTGAGATTCTTTTACCCTTCTTCTATCAACAATGAATTTCATTAGTTTTGGATTTTCCCCTTCTTTTGTATTCACGTTCGTTTCAGCTTTTTGTTCCTTCAAAGCGCCGCCCTTGAGTGTAACGATGGCATAAACATTCATCTCTGACTTGGAAGAAATTAGGTCGATTTTTTTCAGGCCTTCAACAGAAAGGATGGAAATTCCTAATATCAGTTAACCCATTATTACTATTTCTCTGAGAAATAGAAATATATAATTGTTTTGAACAATTTAGAAGAAGGAGAATTTGAGAGTTTTGAAGTTTTTTTTCGTCCCTTAATGCAATTTATATTGCCAAGGAAACCCACCATCCATGACTTTTTCAAAATATTTATTTATTACTTTAAAATTTTTAATTAAATTACAAGTGTATTGCGTGAACCGATAACTAGCTTTGTATGACTATTGGTACCTAAACTTTAAAAAATGTTTAATAGGTTTTTGAAATTTCAATTTCGTGTCTGATATATCTCTAAATTTTAGAACTGTATCTAATAAACCTATGAACTTTTAATTTTCTGCTTAATAGATCTCTAAACTTTAAAATATTAATTAATTTTTAAACTCTTAATTTTGTGTCTTATAGGTCCCTAACATATTCACAATTTTAAAAAATTAACTGATTTATTATATATAAAATTGAATTTTATATCTAATAGAACCATAAACTTTAAATTGTGTGTCCAGTAGGTTTGTGATTTTTTTTTTTAAAAAAAACATTGAATAGTTGGAAGACCTATTGAACCCTTTTTAAAAATCAGAGACGAAATACATAGAGATATGAAATTCAAGGATTTATTACACATTTTTTAAAGTTCAGAGACACCAAATAACCACACATTATTAAGATATTTTATATAATTAATTAAGAATTTTTCAACCATCTCGCAACTATAAGTAAAGTGACTTTAGCCCATGGTTTTAAATTTCGGTCGACATGTTAACATTTCTACATGCCCAAGGGTTCAAACATCGACATGAAGGGTAAATCAATACATCCGTCATATCATTAAAAAATATATATATAACAAAAATATCAACAAAATATCATTAGTGTGAACCTAATATTAATAATAAGAAATTTGAACTTATTTAAAAGGGGTGAAATACTAATTTGTTAATTTAAAATATTTTTAATTAATTTTTTATATTTATGATTATACTTTTTCAAGAAATATTAGTTGACATTGACATTTTATCTATAATTCCATCGACATTTTCATAAAATTGAGATTTTGATGTTTTTGTCAATATTTAAAACCTTGCTTAGCTTCATAATTATAAAATCATGTTTGGAAGTGATTTTAGAATGACTGACATGTTTGAGAGTGATTTTGGAGTGACCAAAATCACTTTTGAAATGTCTAAAATCATTTTCTTACTAAAAATGTGATGTTTTGGCAATATTAAGTGGTTTTGGAAGAATCCAAAATCACTTGAAGTAATTCTCGGTCAATTACTTGGGAGGTGATTCCCAATTGATTTTTGTCAAGTGATTGTGATTTAAAATAACTATTATTTCATTTTTGGAAAAAACCTATTTTTGATGACGGGTAAAAACCGTCATGATCTTTTTGTAAAAATTCATAAATTTCCATCAAAAAGTAAATTTTATCACCATTGAATTCATCCGTCATTGTTTACAAAATGATAATATTTCTCTCTCTAAAGTTTTTATAATGTGTATCTCTTATTTTATAATATTTTTATTTTTTTTAATTCATTTTCTCATTTTGGTTTTAACTCTCTTTGATTATATGAAAATCACTTTTAATAAATCAATTATACTAAAATCATTCCCAAACATTTCCTAAAATTACTTTTTTCATTACACAAATCACTTTTCCTTCCAAAGGGCGATGTTTAACCTGGGAAGAAAAATGTTTTTTTTTTAATTAAATCACGTTATGAAATTTCTGGTCAATCACATAAGAGGTGATTCTGATTTTTGGTAAGTGATTTTGAAAGATATTATTTTTAAAATTACTAGTCATTTCAAATTAAAAAAAAATGTGGATTAATAATTATTTCCTTCTTTAATTTTTCTTACTCTCAAAATTTTCTCGCCTAAAGTTTTTATAATTTCTATTTCTACCTTTATTCTCTATTTTTCTCTTTTCTCACTTTTTATCTCTCCAACATTTTTTAAAATATCTCTAACTTCTCTCTCTAAATTCCTTTGTTTCTCTAAAATTTTTATTTCCTTCTCTAAAATGTTTGACATCTTTCTAATTTTTTTCTCTCTCATTTTTGTACCGCTAACTTTTTATCTCTCTAATTTTTTTTCCCTCCAAGAAATATTTGTATATCTCTCTATCTTTAGATATCCATCTTTTCTCTTTAATTTTTTTGTCTCTCCTTATCTCACACATTTTTTCTCTCTTTTAAATTTGTATTTCCTTTTCTAATTTTTCATCTCTCGTAAAGTAATTTCATTATTCTAAAATCATTTTTGAAAACAAACATTAATTTTAAAAAAACACTTTAAAATCAAAATCTCTTTTCCAAGTATAGAATCAAATAATAAAATAATTTACAATTAAATACTCTTACAAAAATAACTATAATTAAATCATCTAGACAATAAAACATCTCTTCTAAAGTTACTCCAAACGTATTTATAATCATTCAAAATTTCTGAGGGTGTGAAAACACTTTTAAAAGTGTAGTCTTTATGAAAATAAATTTTAATAAATTAATTATAAACAAATCATTTTCGCTAAAATCATTTTCAAACCTACTTTAAAATTAATAAGAATAAGTCAAATTTGAGGAATTGGTCAATAAAGTAATAGTTGAATTGTGGTTTTATGATGTTAATATCACAACTCAATTCATTAAAAAAAAAAAAAAACTTCTTGAATTATTCTATTTGATGCAACTTCTTCGAACACTCCAAATATGTTCTAAGACTTATAAATATGATTATTATTCAACCCACCTTAAAATTCCAAATACGTGTAGGAACGGATCTAAACTTTTATATTGAGGACTCAAGTGTAATTAAACTTATTTGTTATTGTTACCATGAAGAAAATTTCCTAAAAGTATTTTTAAAAATGTATATTTTTCATCTATATTTAATATAAAATAAAGAGTACATCAAATTTAAAAATGAAATAAATTGCTAGACAGTTTTTGAGAATACATGCATAGTTTAATTTATACTAGTTCATTACACAATTTGTAAAGTTTGTCTATAATTAAAAATTGCACCTATAGTTTTTGAGCATATATTTTATCTGCTCTTCACTACTCTCTATACTTAAAACAAATAATAATCATGAGTTCCATTCGGTTACTTTTTAATTTTTAGTTTTAATTTTTTTTAAATTAAGTTTGTTTTCTTATGAATTTTCTACTCTCAGTTTGATCTTTTTTAACAAACTACTCCAATACTTAACAAAATTCTAATTTTTTTTTAAAATATATATATTTTTTAGTTTTCAAAACTTAGCTTGATTTTTAAAAACATAAGTAAAAAGTAGATAACAAAACAAGAAAAATTACAAGTGAAAATAACGTTTATAGGTTTAGTGTTCAACAACTAAAAATCAATTAATTATCAAACGGAGACTAAAGTTTCAAAATCATGATTGGTAGCCATGATTTTAATGTAATTTTGTGGGTCTCAATCGTATAATTTACCATACTTCTTCTCTCTTTTCTGATCTCTTCTACTTCCTCCATTACCACCATTTGTTGCTCTTTGGCGATGTTTTAAAATTGAAGTAAGACCCAATTTGATAACTATTTGACTTTTCATTTTGCATTTTCAAAAATTGTGATTGTTTTGTCACTATTTTCTATAATAGTTTTTATCTCTCTACAATGATCTTCATCTATCTAGATGAAACATTTGAATTTCTAGCGCTCAATTCAGAAAAAAATTAAAAATTATTTTAGTTTATTTTATTCCAAAGCTTGGTTTGGTTTGTGAAAACATTAGTAAAAAAATATATATGAAAACATAAACACTTATATATGGGAGTAGTATTTATAGGCTTAATTTTGAAAATAAAAAATTAAGTCTATAAGTATTACTTTTACATATGAGTTTTCTTATTTTATTCCTCCTTCTATATATATTTTAAAAAATCAAGTCAAGTTTTAAAAACTAAAAAAATAGTTTAAAAACTTGATTTTTTTTTTAAATTTTTTCTAAAATTCAAATGTTTACCATGCTAGAAGAATTGTAACATAATTTTTAAAAACCAAAAACTAAAAATCAAATAATTATCAAACAAAATCTAAAATATAAATATATATATATAAAAATCAAATAGTTATTACATTACTAGAACGTCTCTATGAATATATATATATATATATATATAAATTCATTTAATATATAAAGTAAACGACAATATAGATATTATGTCTAAAATTGGTCGTCTGTCTTTTACTCATCGATTCTTTCCGAAACAAAGTAACTTGACATTTCTTTTAATTTTTACACGTTAAATTCGTCTGATCTTTTTGATGTGTTGAATTAGTCCAATTGAGTTCACGCATTAAAAGATAAAAAAAAAAAAAGTAGAAAAAAATAATAAAATTGGAAGATTGATTTTCCAACTTTCTAAATTCAAAAGAAATACGATTTGTAAACTCAAAATTGGAATTTGAATTAGAAATTGTTAGTTTTAGATTTTGGATCGATAAAATTTAGATCTTCAATTAAGACTCAATCGACTTTTAAAATTAAATATGAATTTTCTATTATTCTAAGATAAATTTCAAGATTTTTCTAATAGCGTCAAGTCATCAATAATTGTTAATTCATATTTTATCATAAAAAGATGGATTAATAAATTTGAAACATTAAAAATATATATTGTAAGTTAGTAACCTCTTTTAAAAGAGAGTGCCGCAAAGGTACTAACACACTTTCTTTATACTCAATTGATTCATGAGTTTAACTTTTTTAATTCTTAAACTGATTTTTTTTTCTTTAAAATAAGGTTACTAATTATAATAATCGGTAGCGACTCCAAATTTCTTCTCTCGAAAGAGATTTTATGTCTATTGCGACCATTTCAAATTAATTAGAAAGGAGACGTTTAGTATGACAAAAAAAAATTGATTGGTTGTCTTTTTCTCATTAAGTCCTTCCAAGGAATAACAACTTGACATACCTACAACGACTTGACCTTAAAAATTTTAAATAAATATTTTCTAAACTTAAAAACTCATAAATATATAAATATATGTGTACATAAATATAAAGAAAAAACACAATTTTTTTTGTCTAGTCTCTCAATTTTCAACCTCGATATTTTAATTTCCAAAGTGTTGTAAAATTGAGAGGCAAAATCGGACACCGAAACTTTACCAAAATATATAATAATAATAATAATCAATTTTTTATATCAATTTTTGACAACTTGTTCTTTTGAGATATCAATTTTTGATGTAGCATTTGCATCTGGTATATATGATTTAATCACTCTTTTAGTATATGTGAATACATCTGGTAATTGATTTGCTATATTTTGCAAATGAATTATCTTTTGAATTTCAAGTTCACATTGATCTCTATGAGAGTCTAAATGAGATAATAACGATGCATTCCATGTAATTTCTTTTTCCAACTTCTTAAATCCTCCCGCTAATGTTGAAAAATTTGTCTCATTAAAATAACAATAAAAAAATCGTGCAGTAAATACATCACCCAGGGGTTCAAGATATTTAATAATTGATGGGAAATCAAAACCAGCATATATTCCTAACCTCTTTTAAGGATCCATCTTAGTAAGTTGTGGTGGAGCAATCAGTACATATACTGCACATCCAAAAATTCTTAGATGGGAAATATTCGGCTCCTGACCATAAGCTAACTGTAATGGGGAGTACTTATGAAAAGTTACATGCCTAATACTTAATAATGATGCAACATACAAAATAGCATGACACCAAGCCGATGTAGCAAGTTTAGCTCTCATAAGCAATGGTCTTGCAATTAGTTGCAGATGTAACGACCCTAATTTATAAGATCTTCTTTTTAGGGTCATTGCTAAACTTGCATGCATTTGAGGCCATTAAGTAACATTAAAAGAAATAAACTTCGACGAAAATAAAAACTGATTTATTCGGGATCCCCTAAAAATAAAGTAATTTAAAATACATGCAATTAAAATTTTTACCTATAATGTCAACACAAAAGAACTAAATAATCAAATCAAACATCACCTAATAGATAAAACATTTTTTTTTTAAAATTTCTCTAATTTTTAAAATGCGGAAATCATGACTTTTGTAACCCCATGGCATCTTCAGAAGACGTCCCTCGCCACTCGCCAAGTATGTGCTTTGTCTTTCACTTCAAAAACATTTTTAAAGAAAAGGGTGAGTATTATATAATACTCGATGTCGACACACTCTTTGGGGTTTGAAAACATGTTATCATAACAAATCATGGTTTTATGTGGGACCCATGAACAATAAAACATATTTCATGGCCTTTTCTCTTCGACTATTAGTGGGAAATTGAGACTTCCTGATCCATGTCCTCTTAGTCATTCATGACTTACATAGCATTAAATATGTTTATGCATATATATTGGAAGTTTAATTGCTACGACCTTTGTAAGCATTTTATTTTATAAAAGATCTCTTCGGCCTTTAGTGAACAATTAAATTCTCCCGGTCATGAGCTCTAATTCGAGTCGACTCTAACTCATTCATAACTTATATAATAAATATTATCCAGAAGATTTCTCCACAGCCTTCACAAATATTTTTCAGAAATACATGCTCAAGGTCCCAAATGAAACAGTAACAATATTCGTGCAAAAATTTCATGGCATAAATATATCCTAAAAATCAAAGTGCTCAATTTTAAACCATAAACAACATGACATTCATGGTCTTTCAGATAAATATCAAATAAACCAGATCATGACATTTAAAACAGACCTCTCAAACATATCATGCCATTTATAAATGACTTTTCAAACATATCATGACATTTATAAAGAACTTTTCAAACATATCTTGGAATTTATAAAGAATTTTTCAAATATATCATGACATTTATAAAGAACTTTTCAAACATGTCTTGGCATTTATAAAGAACTTTTCAAACATGTCTTGGAATTTTTCGAGCAAACCCCTTAAATTCTGAATTTTAAAGTTTGGCGTGGGTTCCCTTACCTTAACTTCAGCTCTAAAAATTTCTAAGAATTCCATTTCTATCTCAATGAACTTTCCAAACCTGTCCAACAAACAGATTCTAAAATTAAACACTCAATGAACTTTAAATTACAAGAACTTGAGGTCGTCCTTAATTCCTAATTAATTACCTTAACTTTAGTTTTTCGATAAATCGAGCTCGAACATTTCCTTAATCTTGTGATTTCAATTCACTTCAAAGTCCTTTACTCACCTTTGGTACACTTGATTTCCTAATAATAAAACAACTTCTCAAATAAGAAGTCCGTAATGAATTATTTGAAATAACTTGAAATAATTATTTGAATTTACCATAATGGAGGTCCAAATCAAGCTCGGTAGTTGAAGTTGGTGAAGTTCATAAACTTCCGGACGGCGACGGCGCGTGGCTGGCGAATGGCAACACGTGAAGTTCAAATTTGGAATGTCCCTTAGCCGATCTACACGGAACCAGTGGCGAGACTTCAAAACTGACTTCGGAGACGGTGAACCGGTCGAACCAGCCTCACGGGTTTGGAGTTTCACCTCCCTGTTCGACGACGAGGATGGAGGTTCGCGGCTGCTGCTCGATTCCGACTTCGCAGACGACGACGAGCAAGACACGACGGTGCAACCTACTCTGCGACAGAGAAGATGCGAGAGCGGATTTGGCACGCGCGACGCAAGGCGTAGACCGTGGTTGAAGGTTGAAGTTTCGTTCGAGGCTGATCGACGAGTGATGACGGTTGTTTGGCGCTGCGAGCTGTGGTTCAGAAGGTATGACGCGACGAGCTAGTGGCCGACGGTGAGGATGGTTGCTCGTGGTTGAAGGTTAGAGTTCCTTCAATGGAGGTTGGCCTAAGTGGGGAGAAAAAAGAAGGAGGAGATGAATAGTGACCTAGGGTTTAATGTCCATATAAGACAAATTGTTTTGAAACCCTAGGTTCAACTCCTTTTACTATCTTACCCTCACTCATTCTCTAAACTACTACAACTCATAACTCTCAATTTCGCAATTTAAGAAAGAACCCAAGTATTAGAATTAAATTCTCATATCAAATTTAATACAAAAAGAAGTTAATCATACTTGAAATTCTTGGGCGTTACAACCTTCCCTCCTTAAGAACTCGCGTCCTCGAAAGTTCCTAATATTGCAAGTTTTCGGGACATCTAGCCCGCTGGGAGATGGTGGTAATGCCAAGCCATAAGCCTTAAGACTAAATCACCCTAGAATTTCAATTAGCCCCATAAATCATGGACCTAACTTTCCTTACTGGTCAAAACACAAAACCCACTTCAAGGTTTAAATGAACAAGTTGCTAGCATTTCTTTCAAGGCATAACTCGAACGTTCTATCTGATTATCGCTTCATTTGCCTTATCAGCTTCCCATAGACGTGACTTTAATAAGAATAGAGTTTGAAATAAACCAAAAGACCTTTGCCTCATAGCTTACACTTGGTACAATGGGTAGATAATCACTAATAGGACAATATCTTTTTAATTGACCTCACTCTTGTATTTATTTAACTCTGGCCTTTCTAATGAACAACAACATCTCTCTGCAGGTTCTAAGTCATGATAGGAGTAATTTAAACTTAGGTTTATTTGATTGTCGCGACGCATGAATCATTCTATAAAAACTTTACCAATGTTACTACAAAAAATGCTCCAAAAATTTCGGCAGCATAACAACATAACCACAACGGTGCCAAAATTTTTCGGGTACCTGTTTAACATAAGGTTACACTTCTAAAGTCAGAAAACCAACCAATCATGCCTCCAAACTTCAACTCATTACTACTCAGGATTCAAAAATATTCAATGACCAAAACAAAACGAAACCAAACTTCTTTAACAAACTTCATGCAGTAAATCTTTTTAAAACAAAATAACCTAACAATCAAGTAGCGACCTCAACCCTAAAGCAGAAATTTAAAAGAGTGTAACAAAATTCTCTTGACTTACCTTGCCAAAAATTATAAATCATCACATTAAGTGCCAAAATTTTTCATTGCAAGCTCTAGGTCATGAATGAAGAAACTTAATTTAACTTAACCTAGGTCCATCTGGTTGACATAAGGTGTAATAATGAACCTTTAATGTAGCATTAATACACAACTTGACGCTTTTAAGGAAGCATCATTGTAACATGCAAATCTACCTGTCACCTCAGATACTACAAGAACTGGGTTGAAACTAATCGTTGCTCGAACTTTTGAAAACTTAATTCACAAGGTTCATCCTACACCAATAAGTCGCATTTCTGAGTAAATTGTGTTAAATGACGTACTATTTCGAGGGTTTCTGAACAATTACTTGTAGTGACCTACCATACCCAGAAAGCTTCTTATTTCAGTGACAGTGGTTGGACGAAGTCATCGTGTCACAACGACTCCTGCCCTTGGCATCAACGCATCATAGGAAGGACACTTGTCTAAGTCAAGATTCAATTTAAAGAACTCTACATGCTACTCATTTATCCTCAACAACTTACAAACCCTTTAAGTTGTTCTTCATGTTCCTCATCAAACTTAGAATACGACAAGCTATCGTCAAACAACACAACCACCAAAGTATCCAAGATTTCCTTGAATACTCAATTCATTAGTCCCATAAACATTGTGGGCTCATTAGCCAACCTAAACAATAGCACTGTACATTCATAATGTACATAACACGATCTGGAAGTTGTTTTGGGATGTAACAATTTCTGATTCCTGACTGACAATAACTTGACCTCAAATTTCATTTAGAGTATAATGTTGTTTCGTGTCATTGATTGAAAAGATCACCCAATCGAGGAAGAAGATATTTATTCTTAGCAACGACTTTCTTCAATTCTCTGTAATCTATGCACAAACACATAGGTACACCTTTCTCCTTTACGATCAACATTAGTACTCTTTAGGGCTATATGCTAACATTAGTACTATTTACCCTCACTCATTCTCTAAACTACTACAACCCATAACTCTCAATTTCTCCATTTAAGAAAGAACCTAAGTATTATAATTAAATTCTCATTTCAAATTTAATACAAAAAGAAGTTAATCATACTTGAAATAATTCTTGGGCGTTACAATAGACGTTTTATAAATGATTCCGCTAGACCATTTTGTATATGAACGTGAGCTAGAGGATGTTCAACACTTATCCTGGTTGACATACAATAATTATTAAAAGTTTGGGATGTAAATTCACCAGCATTATAAAGTCGAATGATCTTAATTGTATAATCAGGAAATTGTGCTCTTAACTTAATTATTTGAGCAATTAATCTTACAAATGCAAGATTTAGACTTGATAATAATCATACATGTGACCATCTACTGGATTCGTCAATTAATACGATAAAATATCTAAATAAACTACTTGGTGGGTTAATAGGTCCACAAATATCAACTTGGATTCACTCTAAAAATGCAGGTGATTCAATCCCCATTTTAGTTGGTGATGGTCTAATAATTAATTTTCCTTGAGAGTAAACATCACATGACAACTTATTGGATTGAAGAATCTTCTGGTTCTTTAAAGGATGTCTATGTGAATTTTCAATAATTTTCCTCATCATTATCGATTCTGGATGACCTAGTCGATCGTTCCAAATACTGAATAACTCTGGATTTATGAACTCATGGTTCTTTGTAAATCGACTTTTAAAATTAAATATGAATTTTCAATTATTCTAAGATAAATTTCAAGATTTTTATAATAGCGTCAAGTCATCCATAATTATTAATTCATATTTTACCATAAAAAGATGATTAATAAATTTGAGACATTAAAAAAAAGTGTCGCAAGGGTACTAACACGCTTTCTCTATACTCAATTCCTCCACTCAATTGATTCATGAGTCTAACTTTTTTAATTCTTAAACTGTTTTTTTTTAAAATGAGGTTACTAAAAAAATTGACTCCAAATTTCTTCTCTCGAAAGAGACTTTATGTCTGTTGCGACCATTTCAAATTAATTAGAAAGGAGACGTTTAGTATGCCAGAAAAAATTGATTGGTTGTCTTTTTCTCATTAAGTCCTTCCAAGGAATAGCAACTTGGCATACCTATAACGACTTGACCTTAAAAATTTTAAATAAATATTTTCTAAACATAAAAACTCATCAAAATATATATATATATATATATATATATATTAAGAAAAAAAAAACACACTTTTTGGTAGTCTCTCAATTTTCAGGGCTTTTTTTTATTATTTATTATTATTGTAGATTTTAAAACTTTTTATAAAAATATTGTAGTTTTTTTACAGTTGGCGGATGGTCGGAGGATGGTCGTCTCTTCAAGAGACGACCATCTAACACGTTGTGCGCATTCAGATATGGGAAACTCTTGAAGAGACAACCATCTCTAAAACGACACATTCGTTTTTAAGATGGTCGTCTCTTGACCCCATTTTCTTCCCAAACGATTCATTTGTCGGTTTTCATCTCCTCAAAACCCATTTTACACACTTCACCATTTTTATTCATCCTCTTGTGTGCCCCACTCAGAATCTACCCCACCATTTTTTACGTTTTGTGATAAAGGATCGTGGACTATTCAATGATCTCCACATATATTGTCAATTCGTAAGTTTTCTTCATATTTTGTTACTTTTTCTTTCAATATAACTTGTGTATATTGTAGATCTAAATCAAGAGTTCCATATTATTGACTAGATGATTCTTTTTTGTTGGATGAGTTTGGTTTATGATATTATTAGTTAAAAATTGAAGAAAAATTCACTTTGTGTATGATTTTGAAGTTTTTTTTGGTTTGATGATTTTAGTTTATGATTTAGTTAGTTAAAAATGGAAGAAAAAATATTTTGTGTATGATTTTGTGTATGATTTGTAACAAATAGAAAAAAAATTAGGATTTCCGATATGGATTTTATTTGTTGTTTATAATATTATTTATTTTTTAATTTGTTAAAAATAGAAAAAAAAGATCTTGTCTACGATATTATTTATGAGATTATTTCTTTGATTTTTTTTAATGTAGGTTGAATTTATTTTTTCATAATTTATTTTTATTTTTTCATAATTTATTTGTTTAAGGTTTTTTATTAAAATTAATAATGAAATAAAGTAAATTTAGGGTAAAAAGTAAAAGGTTGGGGTTGATTTATATCTGTTTATTTCTTTATAGAAATAGGAGACAAATGTTTACGATTTGTTTTACACCAAAATCATTCTATGAATGATGGTGTTGATTATGACCAAGAAGCATGTGGAGGTTTTACAATTAATGTGAACAGTGGGGTATTGGTTCTTCGACAACGTGACGATGATACCGACTCCTGGTTCACATTATTTTCCCACACCATCACACTACGCTTCTGAGACTGGTCCATCGTCGCCATCACATACTCGGAGGCATGGACGTGGACGTGGATAATATGATCATTACTAGTATCATACTGGAGGACAAGAGTCAGAAGAGGATGAGGAGGAAACATAAGAGGATGCACAAATAGGGCGTCATCGACGCCCACCATCACGTAGAAGTCACTAGACTTCTATTTTTAATTTTTTTTTTTAAACTTTTACATGTTGTGTGAACAAAATACTATTTTTAATTAATGTTATATTTTCTATTTTTAAACAAATTATATTTATTCAATAATAAAAATTAAATTAATAACAATATAACATTTGATGCAAATTTGAAAAAAATAAAATGGAATTAATGAAAAACATTAAAGGTATCATCACACCAACCCAATGAGCTCAATTCTTCATTCTGTTGTGGTCGTCTCTTCAAGAGACGACCATCTGCCACATCTACGAAATGTTGGACATGTTCATCTCTTGAACAAGACGACCATCCTCCGTGTATTGATGGTCGTCTCTTGCTGTAAAAAACTACAATATTCTTAAAAATAGTTTGAAAATAACAATATTTTTATAAAAAGTTAAAAAAAGTACAATAATAAAAAATGCCCTCAATTTTCAACATCGATATTTTAGGTAATTTCTCTACCATAGAGATCATCTCCCTTAAGTAAACATTTGAACTCTTAGCCAAATTCTAAAAACAAACTCGTATTTGAAAGCTAGTTTTTTTAGTTTTCAAAAGTTGGCTTGATTTTTTAAACCATAGGTAAAAATAGATAAGAAGACATATAAACTCATTGGTATAAGTAGTATTTTTAGGTTTAAATTTCAAAAACTAAAAACCAAAAACAAAATGGTTATCAAACGGGGCCTTAATTTCTGAAGTTTGAAGAAATGGTTTTTTGGTCCCTATCATTAACATTTTGGTCTCGGACAACGACCCTCCACATTGGTATGATATTGTCCACTTTGGGCATAAATCCTCATGACTTTGTTTTTGGTTTCACCCAAAGGCGCCATACTGCGATGGAGATCTATCCTCACTTATATACCCATGATCTTCCCTTCTCTAAATGGAGTGTGGGACTTTGGTGTGACTCCCAACAATCCTCCCTCGAACAAAGTACCAACCGAGCCTCCCCTCAAATAGTCATCCATCCGCTTAGCTCTTATCCTGGCCAACTCCTATACTCGGAGGACACCGCCAGCCTAGGCCAACTCCTTTTACCCGGAGCACACCGCCTATCCGATAGAGCTCTCTACCACGGATCTCCACCATGACTACACTCCAAGGCTCGCCTCCTTTTGTTCTAAGGACCGAGGATTTTACCGATCACGCTAGCAGGGCATGGGCTCGATACTCATCGTTAGGGGGATACCGATCCTTCACATATCTCCACATTGGTATGATATTGTCCACTTTGGGTATAAACCCTCATGGCTTTTCTTTTGGTTTCACCCAAAATGCCTCATACCAATGGAGATACTATTCCTCACTTATATACCCATGATTGTGGGACTTTGTGGCATTAACTATTTTTTGAACTGATGTGGCATTAATAATAAACCCAAAAACTGATTCTCTTCCACACAATCACTATTCCAAGCAACTCCAAATCCTTCACAAAAACACCCGACGCTAAACCATGGAAAAGAGAAAAGGAATACATAAATTTTAATTATAGATCAAAAGACTACCCTAACCAAAAAAAGGCCAAAGTTAATTTGGAGTTGTGACCGGAAATTTATCGATATATTAATATCTTGACTAGTTGAGTTGTGTTGACCAGTTACATGCCCAAACGACGATCTGAACATAAAGAATTGGCGAGAGCATCGAAAATTGGATCTAAAGGTGTGGGTATTCCACCGGTCATAACTTTAACTACAACCTTGGTAGTGAATATCACACACTTGAATCCCTTTCTTAGCCATTTCATTTTTTCCTTCTGCAGACCCGACAACGACGCCGCGGTGCCAATGGTTCTCCGTTAACGAGCGGTGGGCGTGCGAGGTAGGCATGTTTGCTACAGTGCCTTGGCTCTTCTGATGTTGAGGCCATTGATTAATTTTGAAAGGAGAGAGCTCATGTAAAAATGGTGATCAGTTTAGTGTGTGTTTGGTCTGTTTTCTTCACTTGTATTTATAAGGGCAGAAACATTGTAAACAGAACTTCAAGAATTTTCAAAGTTGGTGGTTTGTATATATCATGTATGTGGGAGCATATCCATGATAACAAAAGCAATAAAGATGACAACAAAGTGGGGTTGGATTAAGTTGAGCTAAGTTGAGCAATCTCGAGAATGAATATTTGTTATTTAGGCTCTGTTTGATGATCATTTAATTTTTAAAAATGAAGCTTAAAATTACTATATCTACCAATGAATTTATATGTTTTTTTTATGTACTTTGTACCTATAATTTTGTTTTTGAAATTTGGCTAAAAACTTAAATGATACCTTAAGAAAGATGGAACTAATTGTAGAGAAGATGAAGATAATTAAGTTGCGATAAAATAGCCATAATTTTCAAAAATTCAAAACCAAATAGTTAAACGAGACCTTAGATAACAACTTTTAAACTATTTATTTTAAGTCACATGAACTTCAAAAGAAATGGGAGTGAAATACAATTTTGATATATGAGATTTGGAGTTAAAGTTTATTTTAGCCTCTAGCTAACATTTCAAAAAGGACTTGTTAGTTTTTGAAATTTTAAAAATTGTTCTAAATGATTTTTGAAGTTTGAAAAGGGATGTTTTTTGTATCCAACGTTGGACACTTTTAGTCTTGACTTCAAAGTGTTGGCAAGTGATTATTTCCTCCTTTTCCTTTCTTCTCCAGTAAACTTTGTCGTCGTCATCGTTGATGCTTAAAGTTCAAGACTAAATTGTTTAAACCTTAAGAACTAAAATGTTTCTTTTGAAATTTCGTAGATCATTTAGAACCATTTTCAAATCTTGAGGACTAAAGAGTGTTCACTTTTAACACTCAAAAGTCAAATACATATCAATCTCAAACTTCAAGATTAAAAGTGTATATTTTTTCTGAAAAACTAAATCGAATATATACTTGCTATTATTCTGTCATCTAATATAATTTCTAATAAATACCTATGAATGCATTAACGCACATATTTGAAACCATGTTATGCGCGTGGGAGATAGTTAACTATATGATTAATTATATTTTAAGAAACAGAGTGGTTGTCTTTATACAATTCGTAGCTAGCTAAAATAGATATTTTGTCACAACTCATCAATAAAAAAAAGAATAGAATTTTATTATTAATTATTTAAAAATTAAACTAGGAACTTTTAAGGTTTATGTCAGATACTCTCATGAACTTGTAACATTTCTAATAGGCCCATAAATTTAGATTGGTGTTAAATACATCTTTAAACTTTAACAAGCAGGTTTAATAACACAAACTTACGAAGTAATTTAGGTACTTATAATTTAACGTTATTTACATAAAATCAAACATTTAAATTTTGATGTTGGCAGTGAAATAGTTATTCATTAATATTGACTTGGTCAACTCGTTTTAGTGTACTAGTCTACTTGCACTGAACATACACGTTGAACCCTTGTTTTTCCTTTTGTAGCCAAAAAAATTTAACTTCTATTTTACTTTATATGAAAACAACCTTTTATAATTTTTCTAAAAATCAACTCAATTTTTTTTTTTTATTCTTTATCATCTTGACTCCTAATAAATAGACAGAGCCCTTTTTTTAGTATATTGGGAAATTTGAACGGTAGATCACGTCACCAGTATTTTCTTTAAAAAAATTCACAAATAAAATTCAAAACCTACACATTTTACATAACATATCCCATAATTAATTTACTCAACTTGCAGTAAGCTGTTTGTTGTAGCAAATAGATCCATTAAAATTATTATTATGCTGATTGACCATCTTCTAATTGTCATTTGAAATTACCAAGTTATCTTTCTTTTTCTAGAAAAACATTTTATTTATAGTTAAGGATTTAAATAAAAAAGAATTAACCTACATAACGCAGTTGAAACTTCTAGAAAAATAACAGATGAAAAATTGAGGATTTGAAATATACATCGAGGATAGAATTATATATTAATATCTAATTTTGTATTAAAAATTAAAAATTTAAAGTTTTAAGAGAAGTTTTATAATAATAAATAAGATTAAAACGTATTTGGGTCATTAAACTTTCATGGAAGTAACAATTTTTGTCTCTAGTTTAATTATAATGAAATTTAGTCTATGTACTTTCAATTTTGTAACAATTTAGTACTTAAGCTATAATATTAAATGATTTAGCCTTTGTATATTTTAAAATACATAATGATTTAGTCCTTATCGTAAAAATATTATTAAAATATAATAAAATTTCTTACCTAGGTAGATCAATAATTTAATTTAGGAATCAAATATGTTAATAAACTATGAAAATTAAGTCATGTAATGAAAACTTGACACTTAATTTTGATCAAATTTCCCAGGATATGAATTAAATTGTTATAATTTTAAAATTAGAGAGGCTAAATTGCTATATGCAAAAATATTTCAAAGACTCTATTGTTATAAATTTGAAAGTACAAGACTAAATTGTTATAAATTAAAGCTCATAAAAAAGTTGTTAATGCATAAAAGTTCAAGACTAAAAGAATTTTTTAGCCTAAATTTTGTCAAATTCATATAATTACATATCAAATAACATAGTTCAAAAACCAAAAGCTTTTGGATTTTAGAGGGAGGGATATAAATATTAGGGAAAAAAAATCAAATTACACCTCTAAACTTTAGGAACCATATTAATTTAAACCAAACAAATTATTATATCAATTAAAACCCTAAACAATATTTAAGGAAATCAATATAGACCCTTTCCTTAGAATTTTGTTATAAAATCATTAATGCAGGATGTTTGCAAATATATATAACTTCTTTAAATACTTAGAGAGAAATATTAGAATCGAATAGATAGTAATGATTCTTCATTACGAGTGATTTTTCATCTTTTCGTCTTGCTCTATTTTTCTCTACTTATTTAGGGAAGAATTGCATAATAAATTTTTCATTACTTTGGTAAAATTTTGGAAGAATAATTTCATTAGCTGAATTTGAGTTGATTTTAAATCGAATGAAAATAGTTATAAATTACTAACAAATTATCTAAATTGATTGAAAATTTAGAGTTTTTTTTTTTTTCTTAAGAAATAGGAAAGTTTAGAGTTTAAATTGATACAATCGTTAGTTAAATATTTAATTGATACAACCTCAAAATTTAAGGGGTACAAATTGATTTTCTCCCAACATTATCATATTTTTAGTAAAAATAAACTACAAAATATAATTTATCATATCAACACAATTATAGATGAGTTTGCTCGAAAAATTCAATTAAGTTGGTTCAAATTTTAGAGTAAGGACAAAAATTGATGCCATTGCAAGGTTCTCAATTTTTTAACTCTTACGACACATTAAAGTGATCCAATTTCCAGTTGAGTTCATGCCACAAAAAAAAAAAAAACCCCCACAAGTATACATATATTTAATTTCAATAAGAAAAGTAAACCACAATATATATAATGTCCAAAATTGATTGTTCATCATTTTCTCATCAAATCTTCCCAAAGAAAAGCAAAATTAACATTAGTGTGTGTTGAATTCGTCTTATCGAGTTCACGCTAAAAGAAAAATTATGAATATACTTATATTAATTTCAAATAATAAGAAAGGAAACGACAATATAGATAATGTCGAAATTTTGTTTTTTCTGTCTTTTTCCTATCGTCTCCCGAAAGAAAAGTAATTTGATAGTGACTTAAATTTTTACACATTAAATTCGTCATATTTTTGTTAGTGTGTTGAATTCGTCTCATGGAGTTCCCACTGAAGAAAAACTACGAGGATTAATTTTAATTAATAAGAGGGACTCCGCTCTACTGAGAAAATGAACATCTATACTTGCCAGTGACTTAAATTTTTAAATTCGTCTGATTTTTTTTAGTGTGTTGAATTCATTTCATGGAGTTCCCACTGAAAAAAATCTACGAGAGGGGTCCCACCCTCCAAAGAAAATAAACATCTCTACTTGACTGCCACATAACTTTTTACACATTAAATTCGTCTGATTTTTTTTAGTGTGTTCAATTCGTCTCGCGGAGTTTTCATGGAAAGAAAAACTACTAGTATTAATTTCAATTAATAAGAAAGAAACGACAATATATATATAATTATGTCCAAAATTGATGGTTTGTCTTTTTTTTTTTTTTTTTAGTTCTTCCAGAGAATAGCAACTTGGCTTACCTACAAGGCTACAACGACTTGAACTTCCTCATTGAACCATTTGAAAACTTGATTTAGAAATTTGAAATTATATATATATAAACAAGAGCAGCAAGATGCAATTAGAGGGCAAATTAGAGAAGAGAGAAAAGTAGTGAACAAATGTATTATATTATATTTTTCACTCCACGTCACTTGTTAACTAGAAGAATGGTTGTTTTCTAATCATTATTATTAGACAAGCAATTCAATGCACCATGTCACAATAATGTGAAAAATGGGATCCAACTCCAGTTAATTAAAAAACTACATTCAACAAGGCACCCAAACATGGAACAACATATATACTTTTCATCTCTTAATTTCACTCAAATATGACAAAAACTCAAGCTAGATTGCAATTAAACAACGGTAGTAATGTCTTGAATTGTCATCTAGAGCTTCAAATGGCCAAATATGGGTGTCATATATGGACAACAACTCTCAACATATCTACACATTGATATGATATTATTCACTTTGGGCATAAACCCTCATGACTTTACTTTTGGTTTCACCTAAAAGGTGCCTCATACGAAATGGAATCTTATCCCTCACTCAGATACCCACGTGATCTTCCTCTTCTAGCCGTGTGGGACTTTGGTCGCACTCCCAACAATCCTCCCCTCGAACAAAGTACCAACCGAGCCTCCCCTCAAATGTCAAGTTTTTTTCGAACAAAGTACCAACCGACACTCCCAACATTTTTTTGAATGTCAAGTACATGATATCATTGTTGACATTTTTATAAATGTCAAGTTTTTTTTTTACTTTTTTTTAACTAGAAAAAAATTTGAAAAATTCTGTCCAATTACGCTTCTTTTTCTTCTTCTTTTTTCATTTTTCTTAAAGAAGTGGAAGCGAAAGAAAGCTGAGAGGGAAGGAAATCGAAGTGAGAGAAAAAGAAAATGATCAAAGTAAGAACCAAAGGTAGGAAATAGAGAGTTGAGACAAAGAAAAATCTAAAAGTCAGAAGTGATTCACGAAGCATCAGAACCATCCGCTGACTCAATGACTACATCTGTCGACTCAACGACCAAAGAATCAGAAACGTTTGTCGACTCAATGATTGAAACATCAGAAACATCCGACGACTCAATGACCAAAGCATCAGACTCAATGTCAGGAAGAACAACAGTTTGAATGCCAAATGGTGCAACTTCATCAGGAAACAAACTTTGATCTTTTCCTATATCTTCAGCACATCCTTGTTGCACGTGCCCCACACGTGCCAGTGATGCTCCAAATTTGTACGTGAAATTTATCTCCCCCCTTGTTGTATGCCCCAAACTTTCCACGACCGGACATGAAACATATTGCATGGAGTTTCCATCTCCGGCAGACTTCAAAAGCTCTGCAACCGGCAACTTGGCATGACCGATGTAATCGACTCCGACAGCGGTTTCGGACACGAGAGAGAATGAAAGGAGAGAGCTCGAAGTGGTTCGACCAACGATGAATTTCATTGGAAAGTTCCATCTCGGATTTTCGCCTCCGTTCGTGTCTACATTGGTCTGAAATTTTTGATCGGACATAACGTCGCCGGTGAGAGTAACAACGACGTATGTCTTCATTTGGGAGGAAAGTTCGAGTTTGTTGAGGTTTTTAGCAGAAACAACAATCACTTCTAAAGATAGAAGATCCATGAAGGGAAGAAAGAGGAAAAAATGTAATGTATGGAGGATTAGTTTTTGTCAAAGTTTGTAAGCCCTTTGTGTGATTTATAATGGGAAAGGAAGCCATCTTGCAAGACTTTTTCAATGGATGATGTTTTTTTGGTGAGTGATAAATTATTGTTAGATTATCTGTTTGATTGTTGTTTAATAAGTTGCTTTAATAATTTTAAAATTAACAAATCTATTAGACATTAAATTTAATTTTGTGATTAATAGGATATAAGAGTTCTCTAATAGGTTCCGTAAATTTTTTTAAAAAAAATGTTGAACAAATCAATGACGTATTAGATATAAAATTGAAACCTTAGATATTTATCAAACACAAAATCGAAAATCGAAAGTTTAAGGAGTTATTTGACACAAAATTAAAAGTTTAGAGATTTACTAGATATTTTTCAAAATTTTATGGAGCTATTAAATATAAAATTAAAAGTATAGAAATTTGTTCGATACAAAACTAAGAGTTCATGTACTATACTTGTAATTTAACTAATTGAATTATTCTATCAACCCCTAGCTGGTGCAATGTGCTTATCTCTTTATTATTATTGGATATAGGTTCAAAAACCATCTGCTCTTTCATAATAGTTCTACATATCGATTTAAAATAAAGTTTTAAAATTCTACCTCATACATATAACCGAAGTAAAATGCCAACCATACATTGTTTTCTAGCCTTTTAGATAATTTTACAATTTGGTGGGGGAGAACTTTTTTTTTTTTCTTAGTTCAACAAATTCAGGTAAAAATAACTCAAATATTCTACTTGAGGTAATATATTGTTTTATTGTTCAAACTAACCAACTTTAAAAGTTATTAATATAATATTGGTGTATTTGACATGATGTCATAAACCGGTATAGTAGCAATAATTGTAAAATTAACCTATTTTATACACACATGTAATTTCCATGGATGAAAGGCTAGGGAAAAGAGAATAATCCGAATTGAAAGTCACTATTACAATTTACAACATGTTTTTAAAGAAGAATTTAAACCCAAACAACTCTCAAAATACTTGATCATTCGCAATGATGTTCTACAAGAATATTCATGATATATAACGTAAGAAAATACACAATTTCAAGAGATTAAAGACCTAATTGAAAATTACTTAAAATATTAGAAATCATTTGGTATATTTAACCAAAAATAAATATCAAAAGTTCAAAATTAAAACGTAGAATTGATAAGATCTCACACGATTCAAGTCCCCATACAAAATTATAGTTCAAGAATTAAAGTGCTTGTCTTATTTCAAAAAATGTGTGTTTTTTTAAGGGCAAAATACATTTTTGGTCCCTCAGTTTTGCGTTTAGTTCCCTTTTTGTCTTAGTTTTCAAACTCAACAAATTTACATCTGAGGTTTGCATTTGGTAGCACATTTGGTCTTTCTGTCAACTTTTCCGTTAATTTCTAACGAAAAGTTGATCTGACACATCTTTTTATTAAAAATAATATATTTTTATTTTTTAATTATTAAAAAAATCTTATTTTATTAAAAACATTTTTAATATTTTTTCTTTTTCTCTCTTCTCTCTCTTCTTCCTTCTCCTTTCCTCTTCTTTTCTTCTTCTTTCTTGTTCGTCTTATTCTCTCACAACCTCTCCCCACCGCTTTGCTAGCCCTAACACAAAGACGCATATGGCGGCGTTTTACCCTACCAACTCTGCGCCGCCGCTGAGCACCTGCACCACCACCTCACCGGCGTCCCTGCGCCACCGCCGAGCACCTGCACCACCACCTCACCGGCGTCCGACCCCATCCACTCATCGCCAAGTGGCTTCCCTCTCCTCCGACTCGGCTCGTGTCGACTCGACCCTCCGAGCCACAATCGCGAGGACACGGTCGTGAAGAAGACGAAACCCTAGGCCCGATCCGCTTGGCGCGGGGCAATCAAGCTATTCGCAGAGGTTGTGGCGAGGAACATCGAAAAAGAGGTGATGTTTCAAGTTCCATGGGTGGAATCGCGGAATCGGTAATGTGACTCGGTCCGGAAAGGACACAGTCTGGGATTGATGAGTAGGAAAGCAAGGAGAGGGATGACAGAGAAGAAGACGAAAAAGAAAGAAGAAGAAAAAAAAGAGGGAAAGGAGAGAAGAAGAGAGAGAGAGAGAGAAAAAGAAAAATATTAAAAATGTTTTTAATAAAATAAGATTTTTAATAATTAAAAATAAAAATATATTATTTTTAATAAAAAGATAATATCGAATCAACTTTTCGTTAGAAATTAACGAAAAAGTTGATGATGACCAAATGTGCTATCAAATGCAAACCTCGTGGGTAAATTTGTTGAGTTTGAAAACCGAGGACTAAAAAGGAACTAAAACGCAAAAAACGAGGACCAAAATGTATTTTGCCCTTTTTTTAATTTGGCTAAATATTTCATAAAAAAAAAAGAGTTTAAAAAATGCGAGAGAAAAACAAATATATGTCACAAGTAAACAAGTTGAAATTATGTCTGAAGTATAGGAATCAAATTTATAATTTAACCTAATGTATCTTAAGAAATCAAGAAACTATAAAGATAGACACAATCCGTAAAGTTTACTCAAACCATAGAGAATAAATTAAAATTACACTCAAACTATAGAGACCAAATAGGTATTGTTAACATATATGTGGCAATTTGCAAATTTCTATCGTAGACTTTCAATTCATCTAATTACACCTTAAACTAAGAAATGTGATAAAACTTTTGCCTTGTAGTTTTTTTGTTTGAAGGATTGTAAAAAAAAAAAAAACATAATTTCATGTGCATTAAAAGAAGTAAAATTGATGAGATTTTAGAGAAAAATGACATTATAACTTTTTTTTAAAAGAAAAAAAGTGGTGAGTTATTGCCAAGTTAATCAGTGATCAATCTTATATATAAGTTCAATTTTGAGTCAAATTTGTTTTAGTCAAATTTGACTTTTATTGATCAGTGAGTTATTGACTTTGGTTGAAGATTCTATATAGAAAAGATGAAAATAGACTTCACAATTAAGAAGGAGGAACCTTATTGACTTTGGTTGAAGATTCTATATAGAAAAGATGAAAATAGACTTCACAATTTAAAAAACACATGAATCACTGATCCTCATTTGTTGATTAGTTTGAGATGAAATTTCATGTTTATCGATTATTTGATCTAAAAATTGTGAGGTCTCTTCATCTTACTAGGGTAGGATTCTCAACATGCCTCTTTCCTCAATATAATTTTTGGACTGAATATCCATTTTCATTTTCTCAATGTGAAATCTTCAACAGATATATCCATGTCGGTAGGTCCTCCTTTATTTACATGAACAATACAAGTAGCAACTTTATTTTGGCGTTGCACCCATTTTTTAACCATAGATCTTTTTTTAAAAAAAAAAAAGAAAGACAAAAAAATTGTGGTTATCCATTGGACTGCAAAATACATGGGTGCAACCTAGGCTACACCTAAGTATTATTCGCACCAATATATAAGTTGAGTTTGTAAATTGGCCAGTTGGCCGAAATTAGCAAATTTATTATAGACTAGTAATTTACTAATCATATGAATCATACGTAAACTTAAAATTTTAAATGCCAAATAGAGTATAGTTGACATGATGAATGTGTTAATTAACGAGCACGAGATTTGCAGTTCGAATCTCTCTAAATCGAATTGTACTCTAAAAAAACAACCTAAAGTTTTAAACTATTTACATAAAAAAGTCAAACTCACCCTTCAAACACAACCAAAAATATCTCAAACGTCCCCAAGACGAAAATTTCACAACATTAAAAAAAATGGACCAACCTTCAAACAACAATAAATGAAAATTTAAAATCTAGAGCTTGAATTAGAGAAAGTATGGGTGCTAACACTAGAGCTTGAATTAGAGAAAGTATGGGTGCTAACACTAACGATGTTTAGTGTGTCTAATCTTTATCACTCTATTTTTTAGCTTCATTCAAAATGACTCATACTTAACTAATGGAGATATCATCTAAAGATACGCACAATTTTTTTCCCTTTATCTTAGTTAATACTAAACATTGTTCGCACACTTAGACAAAGGATTATCGAATCTCTCTTTTCAACTTTTTGCGTACACCAAAAATTTATTCTTAGCTAAACCAACTTCTTTCCCTTCGAGTATACCACATAATTGATAGAGCTCAACCACAAATCACTCTAACTATGTCTTAGTTCATAAATTAGAAGCACTCATTAAGTTGAAGTTCAACTTTAGACTCTAGAAGCTAAATTTAACATCTAAACCTTGAATAATAAATTACGAGTAGAAAAACAAAGTTTATGATGTCAAAGTCATCTGAGTAGGGGCAACTATCATCAGAGTCAGGGTTGGAGGCTTGTTTGGTGTGCGTTTATTTATCATATTTGGAGAAAGCGTAATTTTGAATCTGTAGATCTGTGTCTTTGTGATATTAAGGCAAATCTTATTACTTGATGCTATTTATGGTTGGTGGCACTTGTCAGTTCATCCTCGGTCTTCTTGGCTTTGATTCTTTTGTCTCCATGGTGTTTCTTGCTTTGGTCTTTGTTTATAACATGGTTTTTGGTTCTCTACTTCTATATTGTCTTCTACTATTGCTACATGTCTTGTTTTGTGCCTTGACCTCAAGCTTTGAGACCACTCTTTTCGAGTAATATACCTAACTTTGTTTTTTTAAAAAAAAATCAACTAAATTTAATTATTCATTATATCCCAGCTTGATTATTAATTTTGTGTTGTTCTCACTAAGTCGCACCCAGCAACACACAAGACTGCGTCGTCAGATTCCTTTCCATTTTAATTAATTATTAATCGAATTAAATTAAATTTCCATTAACAGCTATTTGGTTTACTTTTGCTTTGCCATTGACTCTGAGTTTCTATTTAAAGCCATTCATTTTCACTTCAGTTTTGCCCAAGAAAGCAATCCCTCTCTCTCTCTCTTGTTGTTTTTGCCTCTAAAAATGGAGTCTTCAACGACGTCGTTTAAGGACGCTGAAAAGTCAGCCTCCGCTCAGGCCACAAGAGGAATCGGATACCCACCAGAAGTGTATCCTCCACCGCCACAGTACGGCGGCGGATATCCACCGGCAGTATACCCTCCGCCGCAGCCAATGTCCGGATACAGTGGTCATCCGTCGCCACCACCACCGTACGGCACGTATCCTCCGCCGTACAACACTCCTCCCTACGCTCCACAAGCCTACGGTTATCCACATCCTCCACCGCCAGGGCCAGCGGCGGCTCATGGATATGCTCCCCCGCCGCTGGGATATCCGCCGCCGGGGAATGTTCCGACGAAGAATAAGAAGAAGTCAAGATTTGGTAAAATGCTTGGATTGGGAGCGGGACTGGTCGGCGGAGTTGTCGGAGGGCTGTTGCTCGGTGATTTGGCGGCGGACGGTGAGCTGTCGGCGCCGTCGTTCGATTCATTTTCCGATCCCACCGGCGACGGATTCGTTCAAATGTGCGATGCTAGCATTCAATCTTCGTCTGAGAGTTTGGATTTGCTCGGTACCATTGGCTGAATTTAATATATTATATCACAGAATTGTGTTTTTCTTTCTGAATTTGATTATTTCTCTTTTGCTGATGGTTTTTATTTTGTGTTTTTTTTTTGAAAATTTATTATATATATTTATGTCTTTGTGTTGATTGTGGAAAGAAAATAATACTGTGATCTTGAATTTTCTCGAGAAAAAGTGATATTGGCAGGGCTTTTAATTTAATGTGATTTCTATCATTTTAGTTTGTATATTTTAATTTGAAAAATTAAGAACCTATTTAATTTATATAATTATACAATGAAAATCAGGCATTGTATAAACTAACCTAAAATAGCAAAAATAGTTAAGATATTATATCTCGATCGAGAGAATACAAGTTTTTGAATCTCGTCACAATACATGTTATTTGAATATATATATATATAACATAGTATAGTATAATAACCTATATGTTTGAACAATATGATTTTCACAAATGTATCATTATTAATTTTTTTTCTCTATAGCTTTATTTGAACTCAACATAATTTTATAAATAATTTCCACTCATTGAACTAAAAAATAACTCTAGAGAAAAACAAATTAATTTTTATTTCTAAACTTGTCAATTTGTATCAATTTTAAACTTAAATTTTTAATTTCATCAAAGTTTCACATTAAACTTAAGATAAGTGTTACAATTTTAATCTCAAACCTTACTAAAGTGACAATTTTAACCTTATAATAAATTCTCGCTCCAAATATCATTCAAAGGAGTTTTCAACTTTTTTTTTAAAAAAAAAATTTATGTTTAATAGTTAATTGGTGCATTGTTCAAATTTATTTTTGTGAAAACATTTATTTTGTTGAAATCAATGAGTCTATGGAGTTTTTTACACTTTTTTTTGTTAAAATTAGTAGGCTAATTAGCATAATTTTAACTGAGGGCAAAATTTACAACATTTATTTAAGTTTATGGTCCAATTTGATTTGATAGTTTATAGTCCAAATTGATACAACCTCACAAGTTTGGGTCAAATTTGATTTTCTTTCAAAACTCTAAAACATTATATAAATAATAACCTAGATGTTTGAAGAATATTATTTTCACGAATGTGGTCATAAGTTAAAGAAAACCTACCTAATTTTTTTAACCTCAACAATATTTGGATATTCGAACTTCTAATCTTTTGATCGAGAATATAATATCTTAATTTTTTGATCGAGAATATAATACCTTAACCAGTTGAGTCATTAAGTTTACACTAAGAAAAAATATACTTTTATCTTTGACATCTTGTTTCTTAATGGAGAGAACACACTCTTTGAAGGTAGAAAGAGATCCAACCAGATAAGGCTTTATCCTTTATATATGCACCTTCTATCAAAGTGCTAATTAAAAAATGGGTCGTACTTGAGTGTTGTCTAGGCAACACCCAAGTCTATGCTTCCCACTTATTCACCGCACATTCTTTTTTTTAAAAAAAAAAAAAATACATAAAAAAAAAATTGTGTGACCACTAAGGAATTGTACCATATTTGGGTGTTGCCTGGTATTTTTCTTAAAAAATATCTTTTTAATTAATTAACACAAGCCTAAAATCATTTAAACTAAATGTACATAGATCACATAAAGAATTGGATTAAATTGAAAAAAGATAATACATGTTTGCTAACTTTCTTTCTCTATTCGTGAGTTGATTGCAAAAATTTTGTAAGCCCTTATAAAAGACAAATTATTCAATGAGACCACCACATTATAATCGTTTCATAATAACGATGGGATGTGAATTAATAATTTTCATGCCCTTAATAATTATTTGATATAAATTCAAGATACTTCTCTCTGTTCGTTCAACGGTTAGAAACTATTGACCACATTGTAGTGGCTCACTTAATAATTGAACAATGCTTTAATTCGCACTCCTAGATATGTTATGCCTTATGTTAATACATATATTTGAAGGCATGTTTTTTATTTATTATAAAAATAAAGATAAGAACCAAAATTATTATTTTAGAGACTAAAACATAAATCTTGAAAGTTTAGGCCTCATTTGATAATAAGAATCTTTTTATTAACTACCATTTGAAAGTTTAGGCCTCATTTGATAATAAGAATCTTTTTATTAACTACCATTAAAAATCTAAAGGTTAATTATTTAATTTTTTTGAAAAGGAAAGAACACCTATTTTTTTTTCTCTCTCATTCAATCTTTCTCTTTCCTTCTCGACAAACATTTATGGTTAGTAAAATAAGAGGAAGTATTTTAAGAAGTTAATAGTTCTAAAATTACATGACATGACAGAGCCTAAAACTACTATTGTAATATATATATATAAACTTGAGCATAGTTTTCTTTTTAATATATATATTATCATTCTATTACTGTAATTTTTGTTTTTTTAGTTTAATAAGAATAGTTCAACTAGCATTAGTTCGAATTCCTCACCCTCAATTATTGATGTACTGAAAAAAAAAAAACAATATATAGAGATGAAGATATAAACTTGAGATGGTTATCAGGGATGGACCAATTCTTTCATCTCTCCAACAATAGTTTTTTTATAAAAACACAAAATCTCTCCAATAAAACATATTTATTCTAAAAAACAAATTTACTGACTCAAAAATTAATTAGCCGATGAACATAGTTCAACTGACATCGAATGTATTAACACAAAGTTTTGGTTTGAGTCTCACAATCCCTATTATATTCAAAAATATATATAATCTAAAATTTTAAATAAATTTATACAAAAAGTCAAACTCGTTATTCAAACCCCACATAAATCACAATATCTAAAATATTCCCAAAACACAAAGTTCACAACATTAAAAACAAAACACCCAAACAAATTAAAATTCAACCCGACAATAAAAAATACAGTAGTAATTAGTAATTAAATAAGCGAACTGTAATCGACGTAAGTGGCATCCCTGAAAGCAGAAGGATCTGGAAACGTATTAATTAACGAGAAATCTGTTGGAGCATAGGCTGTGGGATCCGGAATTTGATATCCAGCCGTTAAATCGGAGACATCCTGCACCGGCGCCGGCACCGACGGGAATTCAAGCGTCGGCGTTGCTACGCCGGAGAGAAATCCAACTGCAACCGCACGGCCGGCCACTCCCAGCGCTGATCCCCATACTGATTTTTTCTTCTTTGGCGTTGACCGTTGCTCCACCGGAGCCGCACGTGCCTGCACGTGACTTGGATGTGGTGGATATGGATTTGCATACGGCGGCGCTGCTGGTCCGATGTTGTACGGTGGATACGGCGGCGGCGGCGTTGCTGATGATCCAACGTTGTGCGGTGGATATGGTGGCCACGGTGTTGCTGATGGTCCGACGTTGTACGGTGGATATGGTGGCGGTGGCGCTGCTGATGGTCCGGCGGGGGCGTTGTACGGTGGATACGGCGGCGTGGAGTGAGGCGGTGACGGTAGCGCTGTTGATGGTCCGACGTTGTAGGGTGAATATGGCGCCGGCGGCGTGTAGTGAGATTGTGACGGCAGTGGATATGGACCGGACGGCTGTGGTGGTGGTGGGTAGCCACCGTATCCCGCCGCCGCTGGTGGCGGAGGATAGCAATATCCTTGTGGTGGCGGATATACATCAATGCTTCTGGTAATGTGAAAAGAAAAATATTAACTGATTACCAGCTTGTTCTTATGAAATTTTATTATTATTATTATATGTTTTTTTTTCTTTTGGTTAAAAATGGATTTTAGTCTATGAACTTTCGTGGAGGTAAATGATGTATTATAAATTTATAACATATTTTTTTTATCTTTTTTTAATTCAATAATATGTAATGATATGAATTACAGCCTCTAATTGTTATTGAGAATATAATATCTTAATTAATTGAGTTATTCAATTGAGTTATTCAAGTTGGCAGTTAAGATTGTTAATGGTAAAAAAACTATTTTTTGTATTAATTAAATTTTTATTTTCATTTCTATTATTTTGTAAGATTATAAATTTGTATTACAAATAAATTTCAAGTCATTGTCTCTAAACTTTTAAAATTATATGGTTAAATTATAAGTTTAGTTTCTGAACTTTGAGGTTTGTGTCTATTTGGTCCATGAACTTTAAAAAGTGTCAAATAGGCCCCTGAAGTTTCAATTTTGTATCTATTTGGTACTTGAACTACGAAATGTGTCTAACAAGTCCTCAAATTTTCAATTGTGTCCAATAGGTCCCTTAATTTTCAATTTTGTGTCTAATAGGTCCTTGACCTAGTTGATGTGTTTTAAAATTCATGAAGTTACTAGGTAGAAAATTGAAAGGTTAAGCTTCTATTAGATAAAATAATCAATTTTATATCTAATAAAACGGTTAATTTTAAAAATTGTGAATATGTTAGAGACATATTAGTTATAAAATTGAAAGTTCAATGACTAATTAGATATTTTTAACGTTCATGGACTTATTTGATACAAAATTGAAAGTTCAAGGACCTATTTGACACTTTTTAAAGTTCAGAGACCAAATAGACATAAACCTCAAAATTCAGGGACTAAACTTGTAATTTAACCAAATTATATCTAGTAGGTAATTTTAATAAATATTTAAGAGATTCCTAAACTCTTAAAATTGTGTTTAATGACCCATAAAATTTAAAATGTATCTAACATCTTCTTAACTAAACTTTTAATTTCTGTATCTAATCGGTTGTAAACTATCAAAAGTGTTTGATAAACCTCTAAAAATATTCAACTTCTTATATGGTAATTCTCCAAAACTTAAACTTGTTTTATAAGACTTTATTTTTTTATTTTTTTTGCGTAATTAGGTCCTTCATTTTTTTATATTAGACTTACAAAATTCAATTTTACATCCCTAATAAATCTATAAATTTAATAAGTAGAATTAAATTTATTAAACATAAAATTGAAAGCTGAATTAACTATGAAATACTTTTAAAATTGAAGGACCTTTATTTTCAAAACCTATGAGACATTTTTTTATCTTCTTAAATCTATTGAAGACTAAGGCTTGTCTTTTAAAAAAAAAAATTGTGTTAGTTCAATTTTTTTTATAATGGTTTTTATTTCTGTTAGAAAAGATTCAGTTCTTAGCTAAATTTCAAAAAAAAAATCATAAGT
This sequence comes from Trichosanthes cucumerina, assembly GCA_036507285.1. Classification (NCBI taxonomy): domain Eukaryota; kingdom Viridiplantae; phylum Streptophyta; class Magnoliopsida; order Cucurbitales; family Cucurbitaceae; genus Trichosanthes; species Trichosanthes cucumerina. The sequence goes on along the minus strand of CM071840.1, from coordinate 79,104,798 downwards.
TTTTAAAAACTACGGCCAGTTTCATATCTATTTGGGACTTAGTTTTGTATTTTTACTTTTTTAAATACTATTTTTGTGACGTCGGAGGAAAAGGGGTACATGAATGAACCGAGTCCAAATGAGAGGGATCCTGAAAATATGAAAGTATGGTGCGCGAGGAAGAGGGTACATGCGAGTGACCATGAGGATATGAATGTATAGTTGAGAAAGGCTTAAAAGAATTGATAGCTACTACCTATACCAACAATGTGCACCTTCCTTCTCGGTAATTCAATCATAGGAACTGAGGACAAAACATGTTGAAATGAGGTCTCATTTGATAACTATTTGGTTTTTTATTTTTTATTTTTAGAAAATAGGTCTATAAATACTACTTCTACACATGTTTTCCTTGTTTTGTTATCTACTTTTTAGTTTTAAAAACTAAAAACCATAGTTGTCAAAAATTTATTTTTATTTTTAGAATTTGGTCAATGATTGCATAAGATAGATGGTAACTATTGTAGAGATAACAACAATCATGATCGAGAAATAGTGAAAAAACCAAGCATAATTTTACCATTTGGTTTTAATTTTTAAATTAAATTTAAATTTTGAAAATATTTATAGATAGTAGATAAAAAAAAAAAAATAGTGTTTATAAGTTTATTTTTCAAAAACCAAACATAATATCAAATAGGGTCAAAACTTTTAACTCACGAGCATTTGCTCTATTTAAAGAGGTTCTCGATTTTTATGAATTAATTTATATCTTTATATATATTACCTGGTGCCGTAAGCAACCGCCGGAATATCATCACTCGCCGGAGAACCACCAAATTTGTATTCGAAATTCAACACGCCCACCGTCTGTCCCGTCGGTTTTCTAACCGGATACGAAACGGCGACGTGTCGCATGGAGTTCCGGTTTCCATCTCCAACAGACTGCAAAAGCTCCGCAACCGACACGTGGACTTCACCCAAATCTCCATCTCCTCTCCCATCCTCGCTTTTAAGAGCGAAAACAAGACGAGTTTTGAGATCTTGATTTAATCCGTCCACGTCGACAGCGAGTTTCACCGGAAAGTTCCACGTAGGATTTCCACCGCCATCTCTGTCCACGTGGGTCTGAGCCCTCTGCTCGTTCTGGGCGGCGCCGGTGATTGAAACGACGACGTATAGCTTCGTCTTGGAAGTGGGATCAACTCTGGCTGAAGCAATATTAATTTCTAAAGTCATCGAATCGGTTTTCGGAGCCATTGTTTTATGAAGAAGGTAATAAAGATTTGAATTTATATTTGTGAGTTTGTTTGAAACCCTTTAAAAAGACTTTTTCAATATCGTAAAATTCAATCAGATTTAATCCAAGTTGGTGTTAATGTTAATTAAAATTTCGTTGATGTTGGTTGTGATTAACTTATTAAGGACCAAGTCCTCTAATTCTTGTGATCCAAACAAACAAAAAAAATAGACTTTCTTTTATATTTGTGTATTTTAAAATATTTGAGTTGTTTTCTACTAAATTGTTTATTTTATTTTCTATGCCTATTTCTATGGGCAAATCTATCATGGAAGATTGGGAGGGTAAACATAAATCAATTATATTTCTGTCGGTAAATTAATTAATTATATTATGATCCAGAAACTTTCAAAATATTGAATTTTTAAATTTATAAAAAAAATATAACCAGAACTATAGTGATTATATTCCCAAGCATTATTTATACTCATAGATGGATAAAGGTTGATATTCTATATCCTTCCAAAGTAGGATTTTCTGTTTGCCTCTTAGTTCCTTTGTTTGTTTATTTATTTATTAGTACATTAAGGTTGGAGGATTCGAATTACTGACATACATTTATACCAGTTGAGTTATGTTCTCTATCGTTAATACATTCAAGATACCAGTTAATCAAGAGAGAAATATAGTAGACAGAGTATTAAGGATTAGAGCCTCTATTTCATTCACCTTGTCGATCATATCAGTGATAAACACTGTTTATTTATATATAATACAACAGTCACACTAAGGCAAAGAATGAAAGAATAAAAGAATTTACTAGACGGAAGACATATGTCACAATCATAATGGAGAAGTAAACAAAGGACAAACTTATCCTCTTTTAACCGAGCTTTTCAGCAACAGGGCCTTGTGCTTCTATCAGAGATGGGACAGTTTCGTTTATGTTGTTTGAGATGGGTCTTTATCCTTGATACAGTTGAGTCATGCTCTCTGTGACTTTTTTTTTTTTTTTGTTCATATCATATTAATTAGAATAAATTCATAATAATTTTTAAAATATATACTTAATTAAGTTTTACTATAAATTTTTATTAAAGGAATGCTATTAATTTTTATTGACTATTTATAATATTTTTCACATCTTCTCTCTCCGGTTGTGTTTTCTCTTTTTTTTTTCCTGAATTCAACAAGATTTGGAGATGGGGGTTCGAACCTATGACCCTCTTAGTCATAAGTTATACTTTATATATGCTAATTAAATTATGTTCTCTCTTCTTATTATCAACAATTCAATGACAATGTTGTAGACAAGTGCAACCAAGTATTGTTCTACGTTTTTATATATATTCGATTAATTTTGATTAGTTTATAATGATAATGATTACAAAAGATTTTTTTAATAATTTCATGAAAAAAACAAAAACACCATTTATTCCCATAAGAATCTAATAGCATTTATATGTGCAAAAAATACAGTAATTTATTGGTTGATTTCTAACAATATTATTCTCATACATCTTAATCCAAACGTTTAGAAACCTTAAACAAAAGGACAAAAGTTCACAACATTAAGAAACAAAATTAAAACCTAAAAACAAAACAAACAAATTCAACCTACCATGAAACAACAAATTACAATGATATCGAAAATCATAGTTTTACATGGATGAACATAGATCAACTATAATAGACTCAAACCAACAATAAACACAACACAATAGAGATATTGAAAGTGGTAGTTACATATCAATCCGAACATAGATCAATTATAATTATGAACAAAACTAACCATAAACAAAAGTGGTAGTTACATACCAACACCAACATGGCTCAACTGTAATCCAACTTATATAAAAAAAATAGTAGTTATATAAGCAACTGTAATCAATATTAAAGGAACCCGATAGAGTAGAAGGATCGGAAATTTAATATCCGGAGGTCAAGTCGGAGACATCCGGCACCGATCCGCCGGAGAGAGCTCCGATTGCAAGGGCACCGACCACACCCAGTGCTGATCCCCAACCCGATTTCTTCTTCGGCGGCGACCGTTGCACAACCGGAGGTCCACGTGCCTGCACGTGACTTGGATGTGGTGGATATGGATATGCAATATACGGCGGCGCTGCTGATGGTCCGACGTTGTATGGTGGGTATGGTGGCGGCGGCATGTAGTGAGAAGGTGACGGTGGTGGATATGGACCGTACGGCTGTGGTGATGGTGGGTAGCCGCCGTATCCTGCCCCCGCCGGTGGTGGCGGATGATAATAGTATCCTTGTGGTGGATATCCACTGACTTTCCTGGTAGTGCTGAAAAAGAAAGTTATTAACCGTCCGATTGGGATAAAGAAATATGATTAATTGAAATCTAAAAAATCATTTGAAATAATGTAATAAAATACTTGGCTGCAACTCCCCATGCATTCCCAATTTTCAACGCATGAAAAAAAGATGATTTTATTCTAAATAGAAAAAATTTGTAGTTAAAAATAAGGTTACGTAGAGTATGTTAATATAATTAGATTTAGTGATTTATCATCATATCAGAGCAAAAGTCATGAGTTCGAACTTTTCTATAAAATTATAAATTGTTTTCTCTTCAATTAATTATTATTGATTTTCAAGCCCACATGTTAAAGAAATTTAACCCATATTCCAGTTTTCAAACCATGAAAAAAAATGTTTTTAATAAGAAATAGAAAAAATATGTGATTGAAAATGACTCAAAATTTAAGTAAGTCTCTAAAACTATAAAATATATAATAAATCTCAAAAGTTTTAATTTTGTATATCTTAGATTTATAAATTTATTCACACAACTTTTAGAACTTATAAACTCATTAGAAAAAAAATCAATTTTATGTCTAATAGATCCATAACTATTTAAAATGTTAAATAAATCATAGACTTAATTATTATACATAAAATCAAAAAGTTAATAATCTATTAGAAATTATACTAAAATTGAGAAATCTATTAAACACTTTTTTAAGTTAAGTTTATTAAACCGTTTTTAACTTAATAATTACAATTTAATTATTTCAGATAATATCAAGAATTTATTTACTTTTTGTGATGAGATGAAATTTATGTTTATTATTTTTTCATTTGAATAGGTTTCTGTTGTTATTTTCTGAATTTTGGTTAATGGTTTAAATGTTAAATTTAGTCTCTAAACTAAAGTTTAAGTGTATCAGCTCTTTAAATTTTAAAACATATTTAATAGGTGTTTGAACTTTTACTTAGTTATCAACCTTTGAACTTTTAATTTTGTGTCTAATAAATTCTTGACTTATTCGACTTTTTTTTTAAATTCATAGATTTATTATATACAAAATTAAAAGTTTAACATTATGTTAGACATAGACATAAAATTCAATTTTATGTTTAATAAATTTGTTAATTTTTAAAAATATCAAATATGACAATACAAAATTAAAAGTTGGAACAATTACCATTTATTAAGGGTTTGTTTTGGTAGGCAATCCGAATTCTATTTTATATTTTTTATTCATGAATTCAGTGAATATGTGTTTGACAGATGTGTTTTTAAAAATTGTTTTTAAATCCTGTAATCCAAATAGTAGAAAGTCTGAAAACAACATTTTTTTATGTTTTAATTGTATTCAAATTCTAGATTTAAAATTTTAAAATGTTGAATTATATTAAACAAAGATAAAAGTATTAATACATATAATATTTTAGATTATAAACTCAATTTAATTTTGTTAAATTAAAATAGGCATAATATAATACATTATAAATTATATTAGGTTCAATATAAAACATAATATAATACATAATAAATTATATAAGATAATATTTATACAAAATTTATAAAAAAAAAACATGTTCATATATTAATTAATAATGACTTATATTGAAGCTAATATTTAGTTTTGCAACTATAACTAATTTCATGATTTATAAAAATATTATAGAACCCACTTTAAAAAAAGTGTTTAAAATAAAATTTTGTTACTAAACACATATTTTAAAATATGAAATACTTGTTCTGATTTTCAAATTTCTATTTTTAGATTACTTATCAAATACGTCCTAATTCATTTCTAGTTTCATACCTGGGGGCAAAACCAGCGGCCGGAGTATCACTCGTCGGAGAACCGCCAAATTTGTATTCAAAATTCAGCACGCCCGCCGTCTGTCCTGACGGTTTTTTAACCGGATATGAAACGACGACGTACTGCATGGAGTTTCCATCTCCAGCGGACTGCAAAAGCTCAGCAATCGACACGTGGACTTCGCCTAAATCTCCATCTCCTTTCCCATCCTCGCATTTAAGAGCAAAAACAAGACGAGTTTTGAGATCTTGTTTTAATCCGTCCACGTCGACGGCGAATTTCACCGGAAAGTTCCACGTAGGATTTCCTCCGCTGTTTTTGTCCACGTGGGTCTGAGCCTTCTGCTCGTTCTGGGCGGCGCCGGTGATTGAAACGACGACGTATAGATTCGTCTTGGAAGTGGCGTCAACTCCAGTGAGGCCTTTGGCTGAAACGACATTAATGTCTAAAGTCATGGAATGGGTTTTTTCAGCCATTGTTTTTTTTATTTTATTTTTTTTAAGAAAAAGAAGGAGAGAAAAGAGATGATAGTTAATGGTGTGGGTTGTTTGAGTTTGTTTGAAACCCTTTTAAAAGCGAAGGAAGGCTTTGATTTCAATACCCTTTTACAAGTTTTTTTAATAATGTTATTTTCAATCCAATCCGATTTGGTGTTAATGTTAATTAAATTTTCGTTAATATTAGTGACAAATATTAAGACTTAGCTAGGACATAAATATATTAAAGAAATAAGGATCGAGTGAGATAAACATAAATTCAACCATAATTAATATGTACGTATCATACATTTAAAAGGTCAGAAGTTTGAATTTCTCATCTTCTTAATGTTGTTCAACTTAGAAAAAAAAATCAAAATCTTCTATTTGTGTAACGACCGGTTAAAAAAAAAAAAAAAAAAAAAGGAACGCAAGAAGCGTTCTCGCGCTCGCCTTGGGCCACCTTCTTCTCTTTCTTCTTTCTTCTCCTTCTCTTTCTCCTTCTCCCAGCCGACTGCAGCCCACCGCTCAGCCCCCTGCCGCCGCACGCCCGTCGCCCCGTTGCTCGCGCACGCCGCCCGCGTGCCCGCCTCCAACCCCGCGCGCTGCTTCTCGCGCGCGCGCCGCCGCCAGCCACAGCGCCGCCGCCTCCTCTCTCCGTCCAACCTCGCGCTTGATCACCACCACCAGAGCCCATCAGCGGTGAGTTTTCTCAAACTATTTTAGTTTTGGTTTAATCGGTTCGAGCGTTTTTAGTTCGATTCTCTCAAAATGGTTGTTGGTTTTGAATAGATCAGGTCTTGGGCATTTCGGATCTATGCTCCACGCGTCGTTGCTCGCCGGAAGCCGGAAGCCGCTCGCCGGATTCTACCGTCGCCTCTGCCGCTCGCCGGATTTGTCGCCGTCGTCACTGCCGGTTAGGTGCAGGCGATCGCCCCCGTTTTCTTATTTCCGTTTAAACCCTCCTTGTGTCTTTTTGGTTATTTAAGTCGAGTATTTCAGTTAAAATTATTTGGAACGTGATTTAAGGTTTATGTTTGCCAGTTAGGGTCTCGATCGTGTTTAGGGCTTTGCGTGGTGCACGAGATCGAGCTCTTGGATCTTTGAATTCTCGTGTAAGTAGTCATTTGGATAAGCCCCTTAAAGTTATTTTTCGATTGTCGTATGAGGTATTCTCTGAAGTTTGTGTAATGTACGAAAACCACGATTTGATGCTTATGTATGAGTATGGGTTCGGGTTGGTGTTGCGTGTACCTTTAATGGACTTAGAAAGTAGTTTATAGGGGAATAGGGGCTTAAGGCTGGAAGTTAAGACTGAGACTTAAAGCCTTTAATCGTAACGAGTTGAGAACAAACGTTGCAAGTCTCGAGTAAAACTCTAATTGGGCGAGTGCGGCAAAGTATGGTTGACCAAACCAACTAGAGGATTACCACTTTGAGCTTAAAGTCGCCGACTCGCATTTAAGTTGTTAGACCTCAACAGCCGTTGACGGGCTTTAAGGGTGAGCTCTAGGCAACGTTTGTGACCTTTCATCTCCTTGGAGTTGTTTTGGACGGGCTTGTGTTGGACTTTCGAAGGAAGGGGGTTGTTTTGTGGATTCTCGAATCGTTGTTGTAGCCGACTTGATCCGGTAAGCGAGCTCGTGAGCGAACGAGCTTGTTTGCATGGCTTGTGGATTGAGCCTTGTATGGGCTTCTGTGTTAAAGTGGGTGGTTCAGATCGCGAATGAGTTTGCTTATGAGTGTTTGAGGAACATATTCGTTATGCAGCTTGTGTCTCTCGCTTAGTCATTAGAATGTATGTTCGAGTATGGTTTTAGAATCGATCCAAGAGAGTTGTGTCGGGTAACCTATCACCTTGAAGTCCCTACCTTACTCCTTGTTTAGGTGACGTCACCCTACGACCTTGGGTGGCGAGAAACTAGTATGGATTACGTGAATGATGATGCCTCGTGGTGAGTCACAAAGTAGCGTGTGGCAATAGACAGAGGCGGTGATGTCTCTGTGGTGAGCCATAGTGGTCTCTGGCAATGACCAAAGACGAGAATGCTTGAGGTGAGTCACTGTGGAGGTGGCAACAGACTCAGAGTGGGACATAGCTTGCGGCGTCTGCGGGGCGGTGCAGGCTATGTCGAATACTAGTCGAGCATATGTGTTACCGACGTGAAGCAAGGAGCAGTTGAGTGAACTGAGTGAGTTTGGGGTAGGCTAAGCCGGACTTCTAATCGAGTGTGGTCCGATAGTAGATTTGGGTTGTTTGAGGAGTTGGTCGAAAGTGATAACCTAGCTAAAGTTGAGACCTTGAGAATGGATCGAGAATTTTTGTGAATGTCCCGTTAAAACCCTAAATAACCTTATGAAGCGCAAAAAAACTCAAAGACGTTCTAAAACCACGAGTTACGCCTGAGCGAGTCGGAACCTCTAGGTTGACGATATATGATAGGCTCGTGGTACTGGGGTGCGTCCCCGTTGTGATCGGGAGTGGTTGCTTTCCATGATCCCGGACTAGCTTAGGGGCGATTCCCAATGGGCGTGTTGGTTGCCTTGCACCGCACGTACCATGCTAGTGTGTTATGAGAGCTCGGGGTGCGTCCGTAGAGATCGGGAGTGGTTGCTTTCCATGATCCGTCTTTGGCTTAGGGCGATTCCCATGTGGCGTGTGGGATACGTGCTGCTGCTCTCGCTCTATCTTGCGCGTAGTGGCATGAGGTTTGTTTTCTCTCATTGCATCGTCAACCAAAGTTCTAAGACCAAAGTAGCGCTCGAGTTATTACCGCGAGGGCTCGGGGTGAAGCGTGCTAAGTGTGAGACCTTCGTTTGGGTTGGGCGAGTTTAGAAGGCGAGGCTTGTTTGGTTGCTTGTTAGTTTTGTTCGGACGTGAGTGGGCTGCTTACTGAGTATTTTTATACTCACCCGTCTACTTTGTTGTTTTTGGTTGCAGGTAAGAAACCTTAAGGCGGTGACGACGATGACGACCCGACGAGTGCCGTGGGGCCTGTTCCCTTCTTGGCTTCCTTTGCGTTTCGAGTTTTCACTTGTCCTGTTTTAGTTCTTTTATATGTCTAGTCGCGCGACACTTTGTCCGTCACGTGTACTTCTGGATATTGAGATTCCTTTTTGCTCGTGTATGTTTCGTCCAAGAGATCGTGCTTTGGAACTCAGTCAGTAGCCCAACCCATTTTCTCGCTTGTAGTTTGGTGGGGTTGGGCATTCTTGTTTCCTTTGAAGTGTTTTCGCTTATTAGTTCCGGGAAAAATTTTGGTTTTCTCTTGTTACGCTGCAGTTATCTTTGCCAGAAATTTGGCGTGAACGGTGTAATGAGTAACTTCCCTAACGTGGTTCGCCTTAAATTTTAGGTGTCGCATCTGCTTGGTATCGAGCTTTAGGTTCTAGATTTTGTAGACTCATTTCACATCGTGAGCATCTTGTTTTTCACGACCTCTCACACAGAAAGTCGCCCTGCCACGCCCGGGTTTGATATCTCATTTAACTAATTAGTAAAGTAGATAGGGACTAATATGTTTGCTCATTTTACTTTTCTTACATTGTTTTGCGTTGAAGCTTTCTGACCCTGCTCTTATGGTAGGTAGTTGTGAGATGCTTGCTTGCTAGCTTGAAATTCAGGTGAATGCCCTATGGAAGGAGGGGTCATGGGAGGCCAGCCACCGACGGTCGTGGTCGGGGTGGTAAGAGAAATCAAGGTCGTAGAGGTCATGGATCTAACCTTTTATTGTTTGGCTCGTTGCGACTCGTGCCCATGTCGACATTCACCGCAGGGAGTTCATGTTTAAACCTCCATCAGAACCGAGCTTCAAGTGCAAGGAGACCGAACCAGGAACGGTTCCAAAGGTGATTTCAACCCTAGAGGCAAGCAGGTTGGTTGGCCAAGCAGCTTAAGCCTTCTTGGCAAGTATGTCAGACCTAAGGAACGAGAAAGAGGACGTGTCGACATTTCCTATAATCAGAGAGTGCACGGTTATGTTTTCGAGGATTTACCTAGTTTACCTCCAGACAAGGATTTGGATTTTAGTATCGAGATGGAGCCAGACACCACACCTCTATCAAAAGCCCCGTTTCAAATGACCCAGTTGAGTTATTTGAACTCAAGACCCAATTACAGGAGAGAGTAGGTCATCTCGAAGACAACATTCAGACCCAGGTTAAGACATCACGAGTTTATCATGATGTCGTTCGGTTTGGCGGACGCCCCGACGGTGTTTATGGACCTGATGAAGAGGGTGTTCAAGGAGATGTTGGACACTTTCGTTACCGTGTTTATTGACGACGTCTCGATCTACTCGAAGTCGAGTGAAGAATATGAGAGCCTTTTGAGGGAAGTCTTGGTTACTTCGAGGAGGAACAGGTTGTACGCTAAGTCCTCCAAGTGCGAGTTTTTGTGGAATCAAGTGTCCTCTCTAGGGTACATTGTACCTAAGGTAGTTTCTAGTAGGCTCGATAAAAGTGGGAGTGGTTTCAGAATGGCCTCGACTCAGGTCAGTTTTCGAGGGTTGCAGTTTTGGCCCTAGTTGGTTTTTACCGAAGCGCTTCATGAGAGAGCCTCTCCATTTTGGCTACACCTCTCACCTAGTTGGCACGAAAGGAGAATGCTCTCGTGTGGAGTGGCGCGTGTGAGCGAGTTTCTAGGTTTTGAATCGGAGGTTGTTCTCGGTGACCAGAATCTTTCATGGTGCCTGTTGGTTTAGGAGTTTTCGTGCATACAGGTGGTGCTTTCAAGAAGGGTTTGGGTCGTATTTACTTTTGTAGAAGGAGAAGTTTATTGTCTATGTTTCCCGCCCGTAGAAGGCCTGAAAGCGGATTTATTCGACCCATGACTTGGAAACGAGTTCTTTGAAGGCTTTATTTTGAGAGTCGGTGTGGCACTACTTTGCCAAAGAGGTTACTGAGATGTATCTGGATCCCCGAGTTTGGAATACTTGGTTATTCTCAAGGAACCGAGCAAAGAGACAACACAGGATGATTGAAATGAGTGAAGAAGGATTTCGAGATCGAGATCTCAGTAGCCTATAGTGGTACCGCATGATGGAAATGAAAAGAGATGGCGATGAGTTTCATTTATGGCCTTCCCGAACGATTCATGTGAGATTCACGGTGATTCGTAAACCATGGACAGAGTTGACTAAGTCGATGCATCCCTTCTAGGAAACCGACCTATACGGTGGAAAAAGTGGGTGAAGTCGTTTAAGAAGAGTTGTTGGTCGGGTTGCACGAAGTTCCAGATTAAAACAGTGCTTCAGCAGGTTTCCGTTTCGCATCTAGTTTTTGTTGGACCTTCGTGAGAACCTTAGGGGTCGAGTGTAGTTTCACTTTGATGTTCCATCCCAGGATAAGCGAGCAGTAGGCCAGGGGTTTGAATCAAATCATAGAGAACATGCTTCAAGCTTGAGTTTTGGGAGTTTACAGGTAGTTGGGTTATGCATCTTCATTTAATGGAGTTCGCTATAACCACAACTACTAAGCATCGTTAGGTATGGCGCCTTTTGAGGTCCAGTTTGGTGTAAGGATGTACGTCCCCGGCGTTTTGGGGCGAGTTTGGTGAGTGTAAGCTCTTGGAACCCGAGTTGGTCCAAGTTACAAATGAGGCCGTGCACGATATGTCCTGCGTGTCGTTATTGCGAGGCTAAGTGCCAGATGCATCTCATGTTAGATTTTGAGCCATTGTGGGTCGATCAGGACTTGAGCTATGAGGAGAGATCGATGGAAAACTTAGCTCGTGAGAAGAAGTATCGAGAGTAGAGAAAATGACCTTGTCGGGGAGTTTTGTGGGCAAAACCAAAGAACTTACTGGTTGGTTGGGAGCTTGAGAGCGAGTTGAGGGCTAACCAGCCTGAGTTGTTCGAGATTTAGCTACTTTCGAGGACGAAAGTTCTTAAGGTGGGGAGGATGTAACGACCAGGTTAAAAAAAAAAAAAAAAAAAAAAAAAAAGGGCGCGCGCCGCGCCTTCCTGGGCCACCTTTCTTTCTCTTCTTCTTCTCTTCTCTTTCTCCTTCTCCCACCGATCAGCAGCCTCACCGCTCGCCACTGCCACGCCGCGCCGCCCGATTGCTCGCGCCAAGCGCGCCGCGTGCGCCTCGCCTCCCAACCCATGCGCTGCTTCTCGCGCGCGCGCTGCGCCAGCAGCCAGCGCCGCGCCGCTCCTCTCTCCTCCGTCCAACCTCTCGCGCCAACACCACCAGTAGCCCATCGCGGTGAGTTTTCCTCAAACTATTTTAGTTTTGGTTTAATCTTGGTTCGAGCGTTTTTAGTTCGATTCTCTCAAAATGGTTGTTGGTTTTGAATAGATCAGGTCTTGGGCATTTCGGATCTATGCTCCACGCGTCGTTGCTCGCCGGAAGTCGGAAGCCGCTCGCCGGATTCTACCGTCGCCTCTGCCGCTCGCCGGATTTGTCGCCAAGTCACATCACTTGCTGGTTAGGTGCAGCGATCGCCCCGTTTTCTTATTTCCGCTTTAAACCCTCCTCGTGTCTTTTTGGTTATTTAAGTTTCGAGTATTTCGATTAAAATTATTTGGAACGTGATTTAAGGTTTATGTTTGCGAGCTAGGGTCTCGATCGTGTTTAGGGCTTTGCGTGGTGCAGAGATCGAGCTCTTGGATCTTTGAATTCTGTAAGTAGTCATTTGGATAAGCCCTTAAAGTTATTTTTCGATTGTCGTATGAGGTATTCTCTCAAGTTTGTGTAATGTACGAAAAACCACGATTTGATGCTTATGTATGAGTATGGGTTCGGGTTGGTGTTGCGTGTACCTTTAATGGACTTAGAAAGTAGTTTATAGGGAATAGGGGCTTTAAGGTTTGGAAGTTAAGACCGAGACTTAAAGCCTTTAATCGTAAATGAGTTGAGAACAAACGTTGCAAGTCTCGAGTAAAACTCTAATTGGGCGAGTGCGGCAAAGTATGGTTGACCAAACCAACTAGAGGATTACCACTTTGAGCTTAAAGTCGCCGACTCGCATTTAAGTTGTTAGACCTCAACACCGCTTGACTGAGGCTTTAAGGGTGAGCTCTAGGCAACGCTTTGTGACCTTTCATCTCCTTGGAGTTGTTTTGGAGCGGGCTTGTGTTGGACTTTCGAAGGAAGGGGTTGTTTTGTGGATTCTCGAATCGTTGTTGTAGCCGACTTGATCCGGTAGTGCGAGCTCGTGAGCGAACGAGCTTGTTTGCATGGCTTGTGGATTGAGCCTTGTATGGGCTTCGTGTTAAAGTGGGTGGTTCGGATCGCGAATGAGTTTGCTTATGAGTGTTTGAGAACATATTCGTTATGCGACTTGTGTCTCTCGCTTAGTCATTAGAATGTATGTTCGAGTATGGTTTTAGAATCGATCAAGAGAGTTGTGTCGTAACCTATCGGTCTTGAAGTCCCTACCTTACTCCTTGTTTAGGTGGCGTCACCCTACGACCTTGGGTGGCGAGAAACTAGTATGGATTACGTGAATGATGATGCCTCGTGGTGAGTCACAAACACGCGTGTGGCAATAGGCGAGGCGGTGATGTCTTGTGGTGAGCCATAGTGGTCTTGCAGCAATGACCAAAGACGAGAATGCTTCGAGGTGAGTCACTGGGAGGGTGGCAACAGACTCGAGTGGGACATAGCTTGCGGCGTCTGCGGCGGCGGTCCAGGCTATGTCGAAACTAGTAGTCGAGCATATGTGTTACCGACGTGAAGCAAGGAGCGATTGAGTGAACTCGAGTGAGTTTGGGGTAGGCTAAGCCGGACTTCAATTGAGTGTGGTCCGATAGTAGATTTGGGTTGTTTAAGGAGTTGGTCGAAAGTGATAACCTAGCTAAAGTTGAGACCACTTGAGAATGGATCGAGAATTTTTGTGAATGTCCTGTTAAAACCTAAATAACCTTATGAAGCGCAAAAACTCAAAGACGTTCTAAACCCCGAGTTACGCTCTTGAGCGAGCTCGGAACCTCTAGGTTGACGATATATGATAGGCTCGTGGTACTCAAAAGGTGCGTCCCTTGTGATCGGGAGTGGTTGCTTTCCATGATCCTTGACTAGCTTAGGGCGATTCCCAATGGGCGTGTTGGTTACGCCTTTGCCGCGTACCATGCTAGTGTGTTATGAGAGCACAGGGTGCGTCCCCCGTAGAGATCGGGAGTGGTTGCTTTCCATGATCCCGTCTTTGGCAGGCGATTCCCATGGGGCGTGTGGGATACGTGACCGCTCGCTTCTATGCGCTGCGTGTAGTGGCATGAGGTTTGTTTTCTCTCATTGCATCGTCAACCAAAGTTCTAAGACCGAAAGTAGCGCTCGAGTTATTACCGCGCGGAGGGCTCGGGGTGAAGCGTGCTAAGTGTGAGACCTTCGTTTGGGTTGGCGAGTTTAGAAGGCGAGGCTTGTTTGGTTGCTTGTTAGTTTTGTTCGGACGTGAGTGGGCCGCTGCGAGTATTTTTATACTCACCCGCCTACTTTGTTGTTTTTGGTTGCGGTAAAGAAACCTTAAGGCGGTGGCACGACGATGACGACCGACGAGGTGTGGGGCCACTTCCCTCTCTTGGCTTCCTTTGCGTTTGAGTTTTCACTTGTCCTGTTTTAGTTCTTTTATATGTCTAGTCGCGCGACACTTTGTCCGTCACGTGTACTTCTGGATATTGAGATTCCTTTTTGCTCGTGTATGTTTCGTCCAAGAGATCGTGCTTGGAACTCTGGTTGTAGCCCAACCCATTTTCTGTTTGTAGTTTGGTGGGGGTTGGGCATTCTTGTTTCCTTTGAAGTGTTTTCTGCTTATTAGGTTCCAGGAAAAATTTTGGTTTTCTCCTTGTTACGCCGTTATGCTGCCGAAATTTCGGCGTGAACGGTGTAGCGGAGTAACTTCCCTAACGTAGGTTCGTCTTAAATTTTAGGGTCGTTACAATTTGAGACATTATCCAAAAAAAAAAATATAGAGAAGACTTTCTTTAAAATACATATGAGTTGAATTAAAATTGTTTATATGATAGGAGAAGATCAAAAACTGAAGTTTTGAAAGGCTGTAAATTACATTTTGGTAAATAACGCCATTTCAATTATTTACTCTTATTATATCTTTTGAGTTTCAATTTTTCAAGTCTTTTATTTGTCCATTAATCTCCTCCTCTAGAATAAAGGATGACCATGGAGTCTCACTTCAAAATAGCTAGTCACTATTGTCCAACTCTTTTTTTATATTGATAGTTTCTCTTATCTAAGTCATGGTATCAACTCTTATTCACTCTAAAGCACACTACTTATTTGATAGAGTTGATCAACCACCAATTATCTAATAATATGACTAAGTTTGGGACATGATTCTAATACCAATGGTTAGAAAAACAAGAAAATTAATTTTTACAATGACATGATATTGTTTACTTTTAGTGTAAGTCTTGTTCATGTGACTTTATTTTTTATTTCATCCAAAAGACCTCATAGTAATGAAGATATTATCATCACTTATGTATCCATGATTTTCTACTTTGTGAGACTTTGGTTGCAATTTCAATCTCAGCACTTAAATTTATAGATTAAACAATGATATTTTGAATGGTTTAGATACTATAATGTAACATATCTTAAGAGTTTAATAGTAATAAATTAGAATTAAACCTAAATTTAAATAGTTAAAAAAGTAAATAAAATAAATAAATAAATAACGAAGAATTAAGACTCCGTTTGATAACCATTTTGGTTTTTTGTTTTTTTTTGAAATGGTAGTTGTTTTCTCATCATTTCTATACAATGATTTTCATCTTCCCTACAATGGTTCTCAACTTTATTAAAAAAAAACTTAAATTCTTAGCTAACTTCTAAAAATAAAAAATAAGTTTTTGAAAACTACTTTTTTTTAGTTTTAAAAACACATGTAAAAAATAATAAGAAAAACATGAAAACCCATGGATGAAAATAGTATTTATAAGCATAATTTTCAAAAACTAAAAATAAAAAATTAAATAGTTATCAAATCGAGCCTAAATAATTAAAAGAGTGGCTGGAAAAGAAGGGAAAAAAAAAAGAAAGAAAAAAAAGTGATAGAGGCTATAGGGGACGACATTGCCCCTTGGTCTCAATGAAACTCGGTCTCTCTTGACTTTTTTTTTTTTTTGGTAAAGATAATCAATATTAAATTATTTCATAATTAAATTTTAATATGACAATTTTTTTAATGTTTAAATGTTTTTTCTTATATGAAATTTTAGAATTATTTTCTCAAACCCAAAGGGATAGTGTTTAAAGAATATATGTTTGAGTTATCCAAATTTAGTTGACTTGTTAAATAATGTTGGAGCTTACTCGATCCAAATGATTCTCACAAAAGTCAAATGCATAATTAAAAAGATATCCATAATGTATCTAACTCTAAAAGACATTATATCATGAACCAAGAAGAGTTAAGACTTTTAAATTTCAGTATAGACATGCTATTGTTGTAAAAAAAATGAGAAAAATAAAAGATATAACAAATATATATACCTTTGTATTAAGATAATAAACAAAGAGTCATCAAACAATTTTCTATCTTTCAAATTTTCAACTCTTTGTCTCTAGTATCAATTCTATACGTATGTCGTCTATCGTGCTATGTCATCTTTATTGTAGATGTTAAATCAACTATCAACTAGTTGAGCTCAATGAGTAATTTTTTAATATTAATTGGAGATAAAATATTATTTTAGGGGTTCGAATTCAAGATCTCTTATCCTATATCATGTTTAATCGCCAATCAATTTAAAAATTTAAACAGATAGATTATGATAAATTTAATTATATTGTTGGATGGAGTGGAAATACATAATTTAACAAATTTCATGCTAATTTTATGATATTTGTTTACTTCCTTTTTGGGATATATTCAATGAACTGACTTATCTGTCATAAACGTGTTGATGCTTTCCAATCTTCCTTAAATATTTACAGTCAAGTCGTTTTAAAATATAGTTTGTTTTTTCTTTTTTTTTTCATAATTAATCTGAAATATTATATTAATTATGTGTCATTTCAAATATTAGATTCTTTGTCTCATTACATTAGTAATCTGAAGTAGATAGATTATTGTTGGTTGACTACCACCGAGGGTTGGAAAATTAGTAGGCTTACACTTGGTCGAGTACTTATAAAGAGTACTTAAAAAAATGTTTTGTAAGACGGTTTTGAAGCTGTTTATTAAATTTAAAAAAATTAATAAATAAAAATATGTACT
Source organism: Trichosanthes cucumerina (assembly GCA_036507285.1). NCBI lineage: Eukaryota > Viridiplantae > Streptophyta > Magnoliopsida > Cucurbitales > Cucurbitaceae > Trichosanthes > Trichosanthes cucumerina. The sequence continues at coordinate 79,087,839 of CM071840.1, read as the reverse complement.
TAAATAAGCTAACAAGAACACAATTCAACTTAGTCCTGAATCATACTTGATGTCAATTTTGAACTATGCTCTTTCATGAATTGTGATTTAAACATACCTAACAAAATTAAGTTTTGCAACATACTCCACCGCAATTTTTTAAAAAATATATATTTTTGACAACAAAAATTGAACATATTGTAGTATAGTATATATCGAAGGCAATTTTTTTTTTTTTTTTGGCATTATAATATTTGCAAAGATTTTTATTAATATTAAGAGTAATATTTGACTGTAACTTATAAATATTTCTTTAGTCCGGTCCATTTTGATGAGTGATGTCTAATTTTATTTACAATAAAGTCAATTTTTTCTCAAAAATGATTAACTATTTTATAATAGGTTAAATTACAAGTTTAGTCCCTAAGACCCCGTTTGATAACCATTTTGTTTTTTGTTTTTTGTTTTTCAAAGTTAAGCTTTTTTTCACCTAATTTCTCTACAATAGAGATCATCTTCCTTAAGTAATCATTTGAACTCTCCAAATTCTATAAACAAAGTCAATTTTTGAAAGCTATTTTTTTTAGTTTTTAAAAGTTGGCTTGGTTTTTTAAAACATAGGTACAAAGTAGATAAAAATAGATATAAACTCATTGGTAGAAGTAGTATTTTTAGGTTTAAATTTCAAAAACTAAAAACAAAATGGTTATCAAACGGGGCCTAAACTTTTAGATTTGTGTTTTGGTTCCTAAACTTTTAATAGTATCAAATAGGTTTTTGAACTTTCAATTTTGTACCTAATAAGTCTTTGAACTTTAAAAATGTCTAATAAATCTTTGAATTTTTAATTTTGTATCTAATAGGTCTATAACATATTTAAACTTTTTAAAAATTTAACTGATCTATTAGATATAAAATTAAATTTTATGTCGAAGAGGACTCCAAACTTTCAATTTTGTGTCTAGTAAGTTCGTGAATTTTTTAAAATGACAATTTGGTCAATGACTTATTAGACACAATCTTGAAAATTCATGGACCTACTGAACACATAATTGAAAGTTTAAGGACTTATTAGACATATTTCCAAGTTCAGGGACTTATTAGATAAAATTGAAAGTTCAGGTACCTATTTGATACTTTTCAAAGTTCATGGACCAAATAGACACAACCATGAGAGTTTAGGGACTAAACTTGTAATTTAACCTTTATAATACATTGAGCTATATATTTATTATTGAAAAAATATCTCTCCAATGACACATACCTATAACTATAGTTAATTACTACGACTCCGTTTTATAGCAATTTAGGGTATGTTTAGGGCATAAGTTATAATAATACGTGTTATTATAACCTCTAGAATACTATGCACCCCAAACACAGACTATTATAACCTCATATTATACTACTCTGCATTTTAAATAATATTATATGATTCCATAGACTATAATAACTCATAAACTAATAAAACCCCTGTTATTATATAACTCACTCAGCATCCCAAAAAATCCCTTAGGCCCCACGTTTGATAACCATTTGGTTTTTAGTTTTTGGTTTTTGAAAATTATGCTTGTTTTTTCGCAATTTCTCTTCATCTTCTATACATTAATTTCCATCTTTATTGAGATACCATCTAAGTTTCTAGCAAAATTTAAAAAACAAAAACAAGTTTTTGAAATGTATTTTTTTTAGTTTTCAAAACTTAGTTTGGTTTTTGAAAACATAGGTACAAACTAGATAATAAAACATACAAACTCATTGATAGAAGTAGTATTATTAAGCTTAATTTTTAAAAATAAAAAACCAAATAGTTATCTGGACCTTAATTTTTTATTTTAGTTTTTAAAAATTTCTGACTATTAAAATCTCTTCACTAAGCCAAACTTAATTATTTAAAAAAATCTCAAATATTTTTAAAATTTTGCAAGCACTGAAATCCTATTGCATCTTCAAACATTGCTGCTAATAATTAATTATATACATATCCATTTATTTCGAACCATATAATGTAATTTCGATATATTTTAATGAGAAAAAAGTAAACGGAAAAATAATTATATCCCAAGTGGGTTCTTATTTTTCTTATCACCAACAGGCAGCCAGCCAGGAAAGTACAAGACTCCCTCATCTTATATTCCTTTTCATTTTAATTAATATATTAATAAAGTTAGAAGTTAAACACATAAACATCTGAGATTTGTTTCGTAATAAGATCGGTGTGACTCTGTAGTCTTATGACTCGGCAGTTTTCACTTTGGCTTACGAGTTTAGTACAGAGAATTGTATTGATGATGTTGTAGTCCTTTGGAGCTCTTTTTTTTTTAATTTTTAATTAATTCCTTTTGTTCGTCAAAAAAAATATTTTTTTTAATTAGAACACATATAGATAATATCTACTATACTATACTTAAATTGACATTAAAATGTTATCTCATATTAACATTTGTTGGGGCATGTTGAGCATCCCACATTAGAAAAATAGAGAGAAATCTCACCACTTATAAGATATATGAGTTACTTTTTTCATACCCAATTGATTTTGAGATAGAAACCCCATATAATCTAATATGGTATCATAACATATTAAACCCAAACAGGTATTCGATCAAAAAAAAATTAAAATTGAGATCTGATAATGTTGAACTCAAAGAGGCACCATCTTGAGGAGGCTTGGGATAAAACTACTTCTCTCATCGCTAATTGGTTTTTAAGATGGAATCTCATATAATCTAATATGGTATGAGAGCCCAAAATTGAAATTGGGATCCGATCCATAATTGTGAACCCAAATAGACACCATCTTAAAGGGCATGTTAAGGATCCCACATTAAAAAAGTTGAGAGAAACCTCACAATATATAAGATATATATGTAGGTTACTTCCTCAATGTGGGAATCCTCAACATGCCCTCTCAAGATGGTGTCTTTTTGGGTTTATCATTTTTGGATCGGATTTCAATTTCAATATTTATTTTAGTCTGTATATTTATAAAATTTCTATCTTTTTTACCTTTGCAGTAGAAAACCTGTTAGAATCTTTGACAAAGAAAAAAAACAACGTATTTGAGTACTATTCTTTCAAATTTAATCCAAGCAAGCGAGTACTTAATACATTGTTCTAGATCACCACTGCGTGTATTTTTTTTAACATTATGATGCATTTCTACTCTAATTATATTTTTGAATCATTTATGAAAGGTCAAGGTAATATTACAAATTTTGAAAAGTAGGGATATTACTTTTGAAACAAAACAACATTCACCGATATTTTTTTGGAATTTTTACATGGATAACCAATTTAAATATATATATTTTCATAAATGTACAAAGATTTGAAAAATTGTCATATCTAGATTTAAGGGGAAATTTTGGACCATTATACCTTTTTTTTCCATTTCTCTTTCTTCAATTAAAACATATTGTAATTATAATTATTATTGGAAAAAATACCTTTTTATCCCTAAGTTTTTAACCTTAGGTGCGTTTGGTCCCTCAGTTTTTAAAATGTATCTTTTTAGTCCCCGAGTTTTTAGGAATAAGTTTAAAAGATCCCTCGTCACTAACAGAACTGTGAAATCCTAACAGAGAGTTGACTGGGTCTTTTAGTTGCTTACGTGGCGTGATGACTCAGATTAAAAATTAATTCAATTAGATTTTTATGTAACTAATTATAATATTTTTGAGTTGTGCACCTCTATTTGGTTCATTATTACCTACAACTCAATATCTAATAACATATCTGCTTCTAAGTTCTTCACAATAAACTCTTTCCCCCCAATGTATTCCATTCTATGATGAAAACTCATTTTTCCGCTGAAGTGAAATGTGATATTGGAGAAATCAAGCGACATCTACAATGGAAAAATCAACATTATAACGAAAAGATGAACATTATCATTCTCAAAACCAAAACAACTCCATTTAGTTTGAAGCAAATAAAACTAAAAACCAAAACAACTCCATTTTTTTTAAGGAAAAAACTCTTTATCATACCAAGAAAAAGACTACCATTTTTAAACCCACACATAAAAAAAATTAATGTTCTCAGATGAACATTATAACATCTTCAAGCGAGAGTTTCAGTGATGAGTGAAAAATAAGTAATGAATAAATAGGGAAAATTTTTTGCATTTGCCTGTAACATGTAGTGGAACAAACTCCTCCTTGTGCAATTAGAGTCGGTCGTTTGAAATCGAAGCCTTGCAGGTGGAAAAACTCCTCCTCATTCAGATCTGAATCATCACTGATCAAAATCGTGCTTGGTCGTAGTCCCAAAAAGCGTATGTTCGTAATCCTAACAAACTCATATTTAATAAATTCTAGGGTTCAATAATCATTTTTAAATATTATAATTAGTTACATAAAAATCTAATTGAATTAATTTTTAATCCAAGTCACGCCTAAAAGACCAGTAAGCTGTCTGATAGGATTTAACAATTCTGTTAGTGAGTTCTGTTAGTGACGAGGGACCTTTTAAACCTATTCTTAAAAACTCGGGGACTAAAAAGGTACATTTTAAAAACTGAGGGACCAAATGTACCTAATGTTAAAAACTTAGGAACTAAAAAGGTATTTTTCCCATTTTTATTTTATGAGTTTTCTAAAATCCCACAATTTTAGCAAATTGACTACCTTTTTCGTTTCTCTCTCTTCAATTAACATGTATAATTATTATTTTATTTACTTCCAAAATCATAAGATCTTTTAGAAAATTAATTCTCTCAATTTAATCTAATGGTAGGATTTTAGTTACTCATCTATTTCAATGTCCAACCAGCTAGGTTTAAAAAACTTTTCAGCTTCTCGACTCCCCTTTGATTTTAGTTACTCATCTATTTCCTATTTGTTTATTTACTGCAGATCACATGTATTTGCTCTATCTCGTTTGTTATGCGGATATACAATAATGTTTTTTTGATGTGTAAATATACCTAGATATACGATGTAATTATCATTTATGTATGTTGGAACGTATATTCATATAATCTCAAAGATATTTTGTATATTTAATATATAGTATATTCATATAATATCGAACATGTTCATACATACTATCTCATATAATATATATATATATATATATATATATAAATGTATTGGTAGTTGTGTTGTATCAATGTTATATGACAGGTCTTAGAATGAGACTCATCCAATATGAAGTGTTCAACTGGTGAACCCAAGAAGATTAGAATTCCTTCAAAAATGGAATTCAAGAGATGCATTAAATTGTGTATAGGTAGTTGTATTTTACTATGTTATATGGTGGATCTTGAAACGAGATGTAATATATATGTGTGTAAAATATGACAATATACTTCAGATTCTATTGTGATAACCTCATTTTCATTCCGTGTTTTTCTTACTTTTCGGCTAGAACTACCCATTGTCCTTTGACTTATCCGTATTCTTCCACGTTTTAGTATATTTTACTCTAGTTATTACCTAATATATATACTATGATATATATCTATATTAATATATTTAAGGGATAACTACAATCATACTATTGTAAATATACATGAACCTCTAAAATATAACTTATATTTAGATGATTAGTATATTGTCCATATATATGAAATATACAACCGTTTATGTGTTTTCAAGCAGAAAAGTATGGGAAATCAGAAAAATAAAGAATTGATTTGTTTTGGTTCAAAACATTCAATCTCGTTTTCTCCATTTTTTTCTTCATTATTTCTTCAATCATTCGTTCAAATTTTTATAAGGAAAGGAATGTAAAATGATTGATTATTTCATCAATTTTTTCCCCAAATTTGTTTGGTCAAATCCCATTTCCTTTTTTGAACTTGTTCTTGATAAGGGATTTGAGAAAATTTTATTTTTTTCCATATAGTGTTTTTATTTTTTTAAAACAAATTGTCAAATTTAAGTTGAGGGTGTAATAGTATGTTATTCATATAGAAAGCCCTTCTTTTTATTTTTGTTTAAAAACGGTCAAATAAATGTTGAATAGACGCTTACAACATTTGTGTAAAAAATGGGCACAATTGTCCATTTGGGTAAAAAATTGTGAATATGTGGGTCTATTATATAAATTGGCTCCATTCCTAAAAAGTCAATGGTAAAAAATAGGTTCAATTTCTAATAAGCCAATTGATAAATAGTTGGATTTTCCATATATTGTTTTTATTTTTGTTTAAAAATTGTTAAATCAAAGTTGAGGGTATAATAGTAAAAGACCTATAACATTTGAGTAAAAAATAGGTCAAATTGTTCATTGTTGTAAAAAATAGTGAATTTGGATCTTTAAGGTAAATTATACCTCATAAGCTACTTATGTAGAAAGCTCTGTTTTTTTTTATATAATTTAGTTTTTTATGTTATTAGTTATTTAGTTGACTTAAAACTTCAAATAGAATAAATTGTAGAAGTTGATAAAGGAACAACTTGGCTCGTCTTGTTTTGCCACATACAACAAAAATACTTGCAAAAAAAAAAAAAAAGTCATTTCCTCGCCGTTGACTCTGAAATCTCATTTAAACCATTGAATTTCACTCCAACATCCCCAAAATAACCCTTCAATTTCTCTCTCTCTATTTTGTTTCTCCAAAAAAAAAATGGAGTCTACAACTCTAGAAATCAATGTTCTTTCAGCCAGAGACCTTCCCGATATCAACCTCGTTTCCAAGATGGTCGTATACGTCGTCGTTTCACTCGCCGGTCAAAAATTCAAAACCAATGCGGATTTGACCGGTGGCATAAACCCGAACTGGCAGTTTCCGGTGAAATTCAACATTGATGAGCTGGCAGCCACTCGGAATCAGGAAATTATCGTGTTCACCGTTAGGTGCACACGTAATCTCGGTGACAGGGACGTCGGCGAGGTGCACGTGCCGGTCGCCGAGCTCCTCCACTCCGGCGCCGACCGGAACTCTATGCGGCACGTGACTTACCCTGTGAAGAAACCCTCGGGGAAAACTCGGGGCGTTTTGAATTTTGAATATAAATTTGGCGGGAATGCCGTCGTCGGTGGTTCTACGGCGTCGTTTGACGTTGAAAAGCCCACCGCAGATTATGCCACCCGTGGAATTGGAAATCCGCCGGAAGGGTATTTTCCGCCGACTGCGGCGGCGGGATATCCTCCACCGCCGCAGTACAGCAGGTATCCACCGTCGTATGCGCCGCACAACGATCCGCCACCCAATCCACAACCTTACAGTTACGATTATCCACATAATAATTACTCACAGCCGACGCTGCCGCAGCCACATTATGGATATCATCCGCCGTCGGGGTATCTGTCGGCGCCGACGGTTGCTGAAAAGGAGACGAAATCGGGAATGGGTAAGATTGTAGCAGTGGGAGCGGCATTGCTCGGTGGATTGGTCTGTGGAGCTTTGGTCGGAGAAATGGCGGCGGATCTGGGACCGCCGTCTTACACTGGCGGCAATGGCGGTCACTCCGGCACCGTCAGCTCATACAATTCAACGTTACAATCCTGCAATAGTAGTCAGAATACGCTCGGTCCAATTGGCTAAAATAATTGTTAAATTTCTGATTATAATTTCTTCTTTGGTAGATGGTTTTTCATCTGATTTTGTGTTTGTATGTGAAAATCAGTGATATTTAATTTATGTTTTTGTGTGAAATGATTGAAGAGAAAATGTGATGGTGGGGCTTTTGTTTGTCCATGTTTGGGCAAGTTTGAGATTAAGACGTGACTAGCATAATAATTCTTTGAAAAATCAGTGTGTGAGAATTAAGGGGTCGTTTGGTCTCCTGTTATGGATTTGGATGATTTTGGATTTGGAATCCAAAATCATGTTTGGCCTAATGTGTTCAAAACCATTGATTTTGAAACACAACTCCATAGGTTACAGCAGTACAATCTCATGGGTGTGTTTCATGTTTTCTTATTTTATTTGTCATTTTCCATTTTCGGTGATTACTTCAACAACAATTTCGGTGACAACTCCAACAACTACACTGGTGACCTGACTACAACTAATGGCTACCTCCAGCAACAACTTCGGCGATCTGATCACTACTGTCAATTACCTCCAGCGACAATTCTGACGACCACATCGGTGACCCCACTACCACTGACGACTACCTCTGACGACAATTCTGACGACTACACCGGTGATCCCCCACCGCTGACAACTACCTTCGACGAAAATTCCGACTACCATACTGACGATCCCAACCACCGCTAACGACTACTCCGACGACCACACCGGCGACCCTACCCACCACTGACGACTACCTCCGATAACAACTCTGATGACCACACCGGCAACCCCTGCCACCGCCGACGACCATACCGATGACCCCGACCACCGCTGACGGCTATCTCCGACGACCATCCTGTCGACCCCAACCACCGCTGACGACTACCTTTGATGGCAACTCCGACGACCACACCAGCGCCCCCTGCCACCGTTGACGAGTATCTCAGACGACTATACCGATGACCCCCGACCACTGCTGACGACTACCTCCGACGAAAACTCTGATAACCACACCGACGCCCCAACCACCGCTGACAACAACTCCGACGACCCAAACCACGGTGACGACTACCTTCGACGATAACTCTAATGACTACATTGATGACCTAACCACTACTAACGACTACTTTCGACAACCACTCAAAAGACTTGTATACAACCCAACAACCCGATCACTCGAACAATCAACTACCCTATCGACTTAACTTGTGCGTAATCACCACTTTTCTTATTAGAGTTCCAAAAATAGGTTTTTGGATACTTAGTAGAATAAAATTTTAAATTTTCTAATCACTTAAATAAACTTCCAATTTTTTAATTTTTAAACTAGAATTCCAAAAACAAGTTTTTCAATACTTTATAAAATATAGTTTCAAATTACCTAATTTACTAAATAGACTTCCAATTTTTTAAATTTTAAAGTAAAATTCCAAAAAATAGTTTTCAGAATACTATGTGACATGAAATAAAGTTTTTAATTCCCTAATTTATAGATCTTTAAATCACTAATTTCTTAAATGGACTTTCAATTTTTTAATTTCTAAAATAGAGTTCCAAAAATACTTTTCTAAATATTTTGTGAAATATAATTTTAAATTCCCTAATTTCCTACCTAGACTTCCAATTTCTTAATTTCTAAAATAGAGTTTCAATTTTTTAATTCATTTATGTTATACAAGGGTTTCTACAATTGACAAAACATCCACTAAAAAATAAGAGAACAAAACATATAAAGAAAAAAGGAAAAAAAAAACAGCAAAACACGGGATTCAGAACACTGCACCCCAAACACTGTTTTCTTATTCCCATACTTCAGAACACTGCACCCCAAACATAGGTTTCAGAGCCCCCAGAACAAACCCCCAGAATTTTGATTCCAAGTCAAACAACCCCTAAAATTTTATGTCATTATTTTAAGAGAATCCTTCCATTCGTCATGAATTGCAATACCTATTACACAACTCACTTTTCAACTACTTAAAAAAATATAATTTTTATTTTTTATACGAAAAATATTTGTGATTGAAAATGGGATTCCATACCATGGGTGAACATAGATTTTCTCTTATTTTAATTAGTATGTTTCTATCTTATTTTAATTAGTATGTTTCTATTAGCAGGGGCAGATTTACCATGGGCCCAGGGGGCTCGAGCCCCCCTCAAATTTTTACCTTTAATAATATGTATAGAAAAAGTCAGATTAAATAACAAAAAAAAGTCTTTTGGCACAGTGGTTAATAACTTATAAGCCCCCCTCAAGTTATAGGTTTAATCTCTGGTATGTACAATTTTAAATAATTTTTTCCAATGTCCTATTCAAACCCCACTCGATACAAATTTTGGATCTGCCACTGCTATTAGAATATAAGAACATGTTTGGTATGTAATATGGATTTTGTTTTATGTTTTCAGATTCAAGTTCAACTATTTCCAGATTTTGTGATCTAAATAGTGAAAATTCTAATACATCATTTTTATATTTTCATTATATCCAGATTATGAATTTGAAAATTTAAAATGCAAAATTCTACTAAAAAAGTTAAACCCTTTAATAAATAGTATTTCATGTTATAAACTCAATTTATTTTTGTTAAATTAAAATATGTTTAATACAATATATTATAATTTACAAGATATTGTAAAATAATCATTATATAAAACGTATAACAAAAAAATATGTTCATAAATTAATTAATAATGGTTTAGATTCAACCTAATATTAGTTTTGCAACTGCAATATAATGAGTTTCATAATCTATAAATATATTATAAAACACATTTTGAATACTTGTTTAAATTAGAATCCAATTTCAAATCTACTATCAAACACATATCTGAAAAACATGAAATACAATTTTTATTTTCATTGAATCATTTATTTTGAGATTGCCTACCAAACATGTTCACTTTTTAAGACAAATGGTTTTTTTTCTTTTTTAAGTTAGAGGTTGAAATTTTGAGTTGCACAAAACAAATACAGTTTTATTGGTTAAAATAATATGAACAAAGTCAAAGATTTGTATCTCTCTAATCCTCAACCACATTCACTAGACCATAATTGATTTAAAAATTTGTGCAATCCTCCCCTAAACCACATGTACTAAAAACGACATAATAATCACAAAACTCACTACTAACCCAACTTAATAGTTTAGGCATTCATGTTTGATAATTCACTGGTTTTTTGTTTTAGTTTTTGAAAATTGAGTTTGTTTTCTTACAATTTCTCTAGTTACAAAGAGCTTCATCCTCACTACAATGGTTTTCATCTTTTATTAAGAAAGTCTTTGAGCTATTAGCCAAATTCCAAAAATAAAACAAGCTTTTGAAACCATTTTTTTTAGTTTTCAAAACTTATCTTTGTTTTTTTAAACATATGCAAAAAATAGATAACAAAAAAAAGAAACGTATAGGTGAAAGTAGCATTTATAAGTTTAATATTTAAAAACTAAAAATTAAAAACCAAAAATTAAGGTCACGTTTGATAACCATTTGGTTTTAAATTTTTTATTTTTGAAAATTAAGTCTATAAATACTACTTTCATCTATGAATTTTTTTATTTTTTTTATTATTTTTTACCTATGTTTTTAAAATCGTGGACAAATTTTAAAGTTTTCATTGCCTTTATAATATTTTAATATTTTACATGTTTCTAAATATAATATTATTTTTTACTTATCTTTTCTTATTTATACGGAGGATAATTATATTTTGATGATTGAAAATTAGGGGAAAAAATAAGACAAAAAAGAAAAAGGAATACTACTACTAAGAGGAAAAAATCGTTTAACTAGGAAAATAAAATTCAAATTCAAATTTAAATTCTTCATAAAATTCGAAAAGTTTAAAAATATGTGTAAAATGTATGCATACATGGTCAAAATAAAAGAAAACTAGTAATTTAGTCCTACCTCCCTTCATTGCCACTTTTAGTTTTAGGTTTAATTTGGGATTGTCCTAACTTTTAAGATAATGGTTGGTAATTGCAGTTTAAAAAAAAAAACAATTGTGAAATTAGAGTAAAAAAGTATTTGGTAAATTTCGAATTTAAATTTTAAAAAAAAAAACTAGCTCTACGATGTTTGGTAAATTAATACTAAATTATTGTCATTTGATTTGTTCACACGACATTTCAACAAAGAAATTTAGTACGTGTAATGAACTTGTATTTATATTAATTTCAGTATAGGTGAGTATAATCTCTAATATTTGATCATCTGATTCTCTCTTCTACTTGTATGTTTTGCTCGAGAGCTAAAAGGCTTGTTCTCTATGTTGAAATTTTAATGGATTCTTGGAGTGTTCTTGATCTCCAAGAGCTTGTTCTCAAGGTTGGAACTTCATTGGATTCTTTGGGTGTTCTTGATCTATGTGAAGTGTTCTTCGTTTAGACGGTGTTTGATCTTCAGGATACTTCACAACTTCGTTTTTTAATTCTCTCTGAGCTTGTTTAGTTCAGAACCTCCAAAATGAAGGAGGGAAACTCTTCATTTGTAGAGCTCCTCAGGATTTTCTAGGTGAGTTTGAGCCTAATTGGATTGAGCCCAATTGATTTTGGGTCAGTCTTTTTGGGGACGAATTATACAAATAGCGTTTTTTTTATAACTTATTGCAAAAAACTAAGACCTTGAAAAACTATTTACAAAAAAAGAGTGAAAATTTTGTCTTTATTCGAATGTGTCACTTGGGAAGACGTGTGTGTAAGAATGCGTCATTTGGATTCACGCATTCCGTTCAACACCCGATCAACGTTCGTTCAACGTTCAACGTCGTTCAACGTCGTGCGTTCAACGTTAAGTAGCCGTTAGAATGCGTAGGTCGAACAGACGCATTCAATTGCGATCACTGCTTGAATCGACGCCGGCGGACGCCGGATCGACGACAAATCTGACGTCGAATGGACGTGTCATCGCTGGATCGACTTCTTGGCGTGGCTCGAATCGTCTCTTGAAGAGATGCATTCACCGACAATGACCGGGCGCGTCCATCTGCTTTGCGGCTTTGAATCGCGTCTCTTGAAGAGACGCATTCACTTTTATTTTGCGCCTTCCCAACACAATTTGACTGGCTTCGATATTCGAAAAACATAAAGGGCTTCGATGTTCGAAAAAGGCCATTAATACTCAAAAAGAAAAAAAAATGGTTTCTCAACCATAAATTCTCAAAGTCTTCATCATCTCTTCTATCTCTCACAGATTGCCCCACTTCTTCATCTTCTTCTTCATTTTCGGTAATAAAACGCCCCACCCTCTTCATCATCTCCTCTCTCACAAATTGTCCTATCTCTTCATCTTCTTCTTCATTTTCTGTAATAAAACGCCCCACCCTCTTCATCATACAGAAATAACACTCCAAACTTTGCCATATTTCCTTGCTGATTTTTTCTTCCCACTTGAAAAAAGTAAGTTATATTATTAATATTTATCATATTTATTTTTTTTAATTACTGATTGATTTGTTATTGGTTTTTTTAATGTTTTACTTCATAATTAATATTGGTGGAAAGTTTAATCTAAGCCAACCCTGGAAGTTTATTCTCATTGGTAAAAAAAAGTATGTTATTATGATTTATTTTTTAGAAAAAAATGTAGTGTAATGCATGATTTACTTTTTTACTTGGTTTTTATATAACAATCTGAACTTTATTCTATCATTTTGATTAAGAAAAAAAGAAGTTATTATTATTTATTTATTAAAAAATGATTTATTCTATCATTTTGATAAAAGATAACTATTGCTTGGTTTGATTTTAACAATTAAAATAAAAGATAACTATTCTAATGAAATAAGTTTGAAGAGATTTTTTTTATATATAATTTAAATCAGAAAAGAAGATTGACAAAAAAAATCTAATTTAAACCTCCAACCCACTGAATTTTTTTATTTGTAATGATACCTTGTGGCGACAATAAAATAAAAAATTTTATATTGTAGATTGAAAGTTTCAAAAGATATTTAATGAAACATGACTAAAGTTATATAAATATAGAAGGAATAAAATAGTGTTTTAAACAAATAATTACCTTTTCTAAAAGGGAATTTTATGCCTCATTCACATTTTCTGGAAAAAAAATTGTTTGGATTCAGACTTTTGAAAACAAATAATTACTCTGTAGGAAGAATTTTGTAAATTATGTATGATATGCATGAATTGTTATAAAAAATATGTAAGAGATGCATAAATTGTTGTAATAATTTTGTAAATTTTTTATGATATGTATGAATGGTTAGAAAAATTATGAAGAAGATGCATAAATTGTGTAATATTATGTATGTAGAGTGGTTAGCTAGAGTTCCACTCATTTGTTTCTATGTCATTGAGTGGTTATTCCCAGATCGTGTGATGCGACAATTTGGGTGTGTGCAATATGTTCCTATGCCTTGTAATACGGACATGCGATTGCACTCATATGACTTGCGAGGCCGACAAGAGCGAGATTTGGTTGAATTTTTTGCTCATATTATCGGGCTATGGGAAAACAAGTCAAATTTAGTTATCCAGGGGCACCTTATCAATATGGGCATAAATATGGGCATAGATGTTGCGCAGGGATACGATGAATGATATAATGCAATAAGTAGAAAGTATATCACGAAACCAGGGGCATCATATCATTATTTGGTAAGATTATTGCAACTATTTGATGGGTACAATTATAAATTTAGCTTGATTCTATTTGATTTTTGTTATTGTTTTTTTCAGCATAATTTACCTCATATGACTCCATTAGGAAGAAGATGTCTGGAAAGTTTAACTTTCATTTATCGACTTCTAGATTTGAATGAGGGTGATAGTTCGGATGAAAACGAAGATTGTGGAATTAATGCAACTTTGTAAATGATGTAAATTTTTCAAGCATGTTAAATTCATTTAAATTAATGCAATAGTTAATATTTCAGTTTCTTCTTTTATTTTGTGTATCAAAACCTCTCATATTTTTTTCATTGATTAAATCAACTACATATAACCTAAACAAACAAATAAAAAGTAATCAATTAAGTATATAAATTATGTGATTATTAAGAACAACAATAACAATTAAACAAGAAAAATAATATTTGATAAATTTTCTTCATCCCTAAATTTTTGAAAGATAGATAAGTAGTATTAGAATATATGTATTTTTTAATAAATAATTTTTGAAATAATTCAAATTAACAAAAAAAATGATTTGAGAATATATGAAAAATAATTTTAAAAAATAAAAAATTAGTTAATATTTTAATTATAAATAATTAAAACCCCAATAATGACTAAATAATGTATTTAAAAGGAATGTGAAAAAAAGGATTAATGCATGATGATAGAATAATTGATGATGTATTTTAATGGATTTAAAAATAAATTGTGATTATTGAATAATTAATTATTGTCAAATGATTATAAAATGATGGAATAAATTTTAAAAATATAATAAATCTTAAAATGATTTGATGGTTAGTTATGATTTGATTTATATTTTTCAAAAAAATATATAATAATTAATATGATTGATAGATTTTATTAAAATTTAAAAAAAATTTAAAAAAAAAATCTCTAAAGAATGCGTCAGTTCAGGGGTGAGATTTTATGAGAAAGGAATGGAGAAGAGAGAAGAAATTGGAGGGGAAGGAACGACCAGGGAAGAGAGAGAATGATTTTTAAATTATTTTAATTATTATTTTAATATTTTTAATATCCACGTCAGCCTCCCCGTTAACGTCAGTTAAAAATAATTAACGACAAGGATCCAATCGAACTATTTAACTAAATTCAGAGACTTGATTGTTCGATTTTGAAAAATATAAATGAGGGACGACCAGAGAACAAGCCCAATTTTATTTTAGTATTTTGGCAAATGCCTTGTTTGCTTATAGTTTAAGCTTTGGTTAGAAACGTATATAATGATCTAAACCCTCATTTTTATTTTTATTATTTTTTTTGGGAAAAATACCTTTTTAGTCCCTCGTATTTGATGCTTGTGTCTATTTAGTCCCTATGTTTCAAAATCGGGCAATCAAGTCCCTGAATTTAGTTAAATAGTTCGATTGGATCCTTGTCGTTAATTATTTTTAACTGACGTTAACAGAGAAGCTGACGTGGATATTAAAAATATTAAAATAATTTAAAAATCATTCTCTCAATCTCACCGACTGCCCCAACTGCCGGCCATTGCCGGATGCAAGCTGTTGGGTTGTCCCTTCGTCAGATCTGCTTCTGTCGCCGACTTGAGCTCAATCCCACCTCCCTCTTCAATCGACCACTTGCACACATCCCAACCACCTTCCTCGAGTCCTCACGCCATTGATTTGAACTCGCCGGAGTTGGACACAGCTTTTCGACCACCGACCATCTAATCGACTTTTGGAGTGCATCGTCAGCTGGATCTACTTCTGAGAAAGGAAGGGAGAAGAAATGGGTTTGTTCTTGGATTCGGCGGGTCTTCCTCTGGATTAAAGAAGGAAATTATGAAAAAAAAAAAAAAAAGAAGAAGAAGAAAGGATTGGAATCTGAAATTTGATGTTTGAAGTTAGGGTTAAAGAAAGAAGAACATGCATATAAAAATTTTAAAAAAATGATTGGAATCTAAAATTTGAAGTTTGAAGTTATGAAAAAAAAGAAGAAGAAAGGAAGGTATACATAGTAGGGAGAGAAAGACAGGGATATGGGTGGAGAGAGAAGGAAGGAGGAAGGAGATGGGAAAAGATGGAGAGAAGATTTTTTTTTTAATTATTTAAAATTTTGTTATATTATTATTTTAATATTTTTAATATCCACGTCAACCTCTCTGTTAACTAGAGATGTCCACGAGGCGGAGCGGGGTCGGGGAATGGCTCTCCGTCCCCGTCCCCGCGAAATTCCCATTTAATTTCGTGGGAAACGGGGCGGGGATCGGGTTCCTCGCGGGGAAAAATTTCCTGTTTATAATTTTCTTTTTTAAAATTGTATTAACTAATTTCTTTTTTTAAAAAAAAAATTGTATTTAAATGGTTAATTATTCTTTAGAGATTTTTAGTTAAAATACATTTTTTCAATTTTCTTAGAAAAATAAAATTATATTTAATAAAATTTTAGACTTATGATTTATTAAATATATACAAATATATATTTAAAATTAAATAAATTAATCGGGGCGGGGACGGGGTCGGAGTCTTGATTGTCTGATTTTGAAACATAGATCAATAAAAATGTATTTTTCCCTATTTTGTTTCTCTCACTTAGCGCCATTTTTATCGAGAGAGAGAAAAGAAATGGAGGGAAAAGTGGCTCGTTGGAAGAGAAAAGAGAAGGAGAGGATGAAGAAGAAGGCCGGCGCTGCTGAAGAAAAAAGATTGATCGACGTGAATCTTGTTGGAAGCAGTGGGCCCATTCGATTCTTTGCTAATCAAAATCAAACTGTGTATTCCGTCATTGAAACTTCCTTTAAAACCTTCGCTCGACAAGGTCGTCTTCCAGTTTTGGGCTGCAAACCCCATCAGTTTTCCCTCTACTACCCCACTGATTCTGGATGGCAAGGTAACTCCGCTCGATTCTCGAGTCAAAATCCGTTAGATTGTTGAATGAAAGTCAGCATGATAGGGAGTAGGACGTTTGTTGGATGTGGGAATTCTCGGTATGCTTTCAAGATGGAGAAATTATTCAGTGAGGTTACTACAATGTGGCTGGTATATATTTTTTCACAGTTGGATGGAGAAAGACCCTAAATCCTAAACCATAAACCATTGAATTTATGTCTCATGGTTAATTAGGGTTCATGGAAATTATTGAATCAACCTCTGACGGTTATTATGAGGCAACTACATTTCGGCGACTTCATTGAATAATGTGTCTTCAGTGCTTCTTTTGAATTCATCATTCTTGGATTGGGATTATGTGTCTTCTTTTGAATTCATCATTCTTGGGTTGGATTTCAAGCTTTCGACTGAATACCGGTATGGATTTTATGATCAAGCTATGATATCATATTAGATAATTGATCATATTAGGTTTCATCTTAAATTTGATTGGCAATGAAAGGAATAGTTTATATATGTATCTTGTAAAAATTGTAAAGTTTTTTATCTTTTTATTATGTGAGATCCTCAACACTTGCGGTCATTCTGTTATGTCGACTTTTTGTCTGATATTTTCTGGAATTTCTACTTTCTCAAGAGTAGTTTTGAATCGTTTATGAGAGATGAGGGTAATATTGTAGCTTTTAAAAGCATGCGTGAGTATTTTTTTTGAATAAACGACGTAGATATGTTATTCAAACTCGTGTAATGTTATTAGTTATGGAGCCATCAGAAGCGATTGGATTGGGAGGGCGATGGAATTTTAAGCTCTGCAAGAAGCCATTAGACGCAGGAGATTGTGCTATAATCCCTCGAAAACATTGCTCCATGGACTTCAAATGTTGGTTTTGCAACATTTTTTCCCACTGCAGATGATCAGAATTTTCTTGGTTCAAGGGAATCGGCAATTTGTGAAAGGGTATTATTTTCTCTAACCTTAAATTCTTTATTTTCTCATTTGAGTTGGCCTATGATAAGAATTATATATTTGAGTATATAATTTCTTTGTTTATTAGGAAGATGTCAAATATATTAGGGAATGTTTATCTGTTCTTATTGGAAATTGAATGCTTATTTTGCTTTATTTTTTGTTCCTTTACAAAGTTATATATATCGAGCACACAATCCTAACTGTTTTGTTGTTTTGATACTTTGAGAAAATCATTTTAAGATTAGGAACTTGTTTTTTGTTTTGAAAAAGCTTTAGAACTTGCTTGATAGTGTTATTTGATGCGATGGTGGGATAATGATTCACTTGGGAAATGATTTAGGCAATTTGTTTGTACATATAAAATTCCTCTTGAAAAGAAAGGGATGGAAAAAGCTACCTTCTGTTGTGATCAGTTAGAGTAACTCTGATATGTAGATGAGGAACTATTCTGGGGTAAGGATTCCTGCAATGGATGTGTGAAAACTACTGTCTAAATAGAAAAAGCTACCTTCATTGTGATCAGTTAGAATCACTTGGGTATGGACTCCTGCAATGGATGAGTGAAAGCTAATATTTAGAGAGAAAGAGTTACCACCATTGTGATCAGTTAGAGTCACTCTGAGTAACTTTGTTAGTAATGAGGAATTACTTTGGGTAAGGGCTCCTGCAATGGATGTGTGAAAACTACTGTCTAAATAGAAAAAGCTACCTTCATTGTGATCAGTTAGAGTCACTTGAGTATGGATTCCTGCAATGGATGAGTGAAAGCTAATATTTAGAGAGAAAGAGTTACCACCATTGTGATCAGTTAGAGTCATTCTTGAGTAAACCGAATCTGCATATTAGAGTGTCATAAATAAGAATTCCTACGATAGATGAGTGAAAGGCTACCCCCTAAAAATACATTACTCGGGATTACATTCTTAAAGTCCTAATGATTCTAGTGTGTTATTATCTCACTTGAGTGGACGTTAAATTGAAGGTGAGAAACTTAGAGTCTATTTGAAATCCGATCAAGTTTCAATTTGGTTCAATCATCTTTGAGTTGAAGAATGGCATGATGGGAAGGATTGTGCACCCACACACGTATTGGAACCTTAAATGAAGTGAAATTTGTTTCCTATTTCTTATGGTTAGACATTTTTTAATATTTTGTATTTTAACCCTTTGATTTTGATATTTTTATTCTTTGAGGCCTACTTATTTTGAGAGTTTTTCTTTTTAACACGAACTCTTCCGACTATATAGCTAGACAATATTGTATCATTGGGCAACAATATCAAATTGCCGAAACTTATTGAACTTGTATTCTATATTTCATATATTTTTAATAATATTTTGGGATTAATTGTTTCACGAGTTATTTCTGTATTCTTGTCGATGAAATTCATTTTTTCATTGTAAGCAATTTTTTCTTTGGTTTCTGTTTATCTGTATGCAGAATTTCTTTCAAGTAATTAATGACTATGGATGGTATTGTTTTTACTTAATTAAAATATACTTTTTTACAATTATTTATTAAGATGTGCATATGAAAGTGGATGAGAAAACCCATGTTGGATTAAAAATTTAAAAAGTATGTTTTTATATTAAAATGATATAAATTGTAATTATTTATTACCCTCGTTTGAAATTTTTTCGAAGACCACCCTTCAATTTGAAACGATTCAAAAAAATAGATGAAAATTAATGTGGCAATTGAGATATAAAAATTAGAAAGGATACCATTTACAACTATATAGAAGATTAATATCATTATTATCATTTATTTCATCTCAAATTATAATGTCATAAATCGTTTACTCAAATTTTAAACATCATTTTATCACATCAATTTACGTGAATGACTTTGTAAATGATGTCACATATACTTTTTAATTTTAATCGGCATGTCATTTCTCAACTTATTTTAACGAAAGACTCTCAAAGGGTATTTTTGTAATAAATTTAAAGTGGGTAAAAATAAAAATTTTCGAAGTCTAACTAATCTTATTCTAAAGTTTAAGTGTATTTTTTTGTATAGTTTACTTTTTGGATTATTTGTCCACAATTATAAATTGATGGTTCATTTAAAGTTCCTGATTTGATTTCCAATACGAACATAATTTCGTTAATAATTGATAAAACGTTAATAGTACTTTTTCAAAAGTCGTTTGTTAGATCTTTAATTGCGTTAATTGTTTGTACTAAAAACAATTGTGATTTTACTTTTGAAAAAACAATTACATTTTCTTATTTATATCCTCTTTGAAAAAAAAGTTGATTTGAAAATTAATATTGAGGGCATTTGTCTACGTGGAAAGCAAGCAATCACTTTGTCAATGATTTAGACGATTGGTCAAATATGATCATCATAAAGGAACTCGAAAGTTAGAAACAACCAAGCCAATCTTTTCCATTAGCAAACGTAACTTTATTCGAGGCATAGTGGGTACTAGAAATCTCACTTTGTCGTTTCTATTTGGGGTAATTTGTGTATTTTATAATACTTAAGAATTTAATTATAAAGTAACTTATAATTGAAATGATTTTTTTTAGTTAGTTTTTAGAGGTTACCTCATATAATTTAATATGGTATCAGAGCTTATTAAACTCAAATGGATATTCGGTTTAAAAAATTGAAATTGGGATCTAATTCAAGAATGATGAATAAGAGACACCATTTTGAGGGGGGCATGTTGAGGATCCCACGTTGGAAAGGTGAAGAGAAACCTCACAATGTATAAGATATATGAGTTACTCTTCTCATTGACCATTGGTTTTGAGATGAAACCTCATATAATCATAGATAAGTTTAAATCCTCGTATTTACACCTTTATTCTACGATGATGATAATAATAAAGATGTTTAATTATAAAACTTTATAAATTATTTTACATTTGTTAAAATGAATGAATTCATAAGACATAAAATTGAATTTTGAGTCTAATAGGTCATTAAACACTTATTAGACAATTTTTAAAGCTCAAAATATTAATAGACACAAAATTGAAAATTTTAGACACTTTTCAAAATTCGGGAACTTATTTGTTATAATTCTAAAGTTTCAAAAACTAAATTGGTAATTTAGTTCTCCTTTGATTTCTATTTTTGGTTTTTGAAAATTGTGCATGTTTGCTCACCATTTCTTTACAATTATTTTTATATTTCTCAAGGAAACGTTTCAATTTTCATCTAAATTCCAAAAAATAAGACACAAGTTTTAAAATCTTTTTTTAATCAATACTTGCATAGATTTTGAAAACTTTTTAAAAGGTAGATAAAAAAAAACTTTTGTAAAAATTAGAAAACAAAACAAAATTATAGGTGAAAATAGTGTGTTTATAAGCTTGGTTTTCAAAAACTAAAAATTAAGACCTCGTTCGTTAACTATTTTGTTTTTGGTTATTGCTTTTTAAAAATTGTGTTTGTTTTCTCACAATGTCTTACCATAGTTTTTATCTTTTTTCAGGAAACATTTGAATTTTTAGCAAAATTTCAAAAACAAAATCATGTTTTAAGCTCTCGTTTGATAACTATTTGGTTTTTTGTTTTTGATTATTACAAGATTATGCATACTATTTTCACCTATGAATTTCTGGTTTTATTGTCTATTTTTTACCTATATTTTAACAAACAAACCCATGTTTTGAAAATTGAAGTAGTTTTTAAAAATTTATTTTTTGTTTTTGAAATTTAGATAAAAATTTAAATATTTTCTAAAAAATATGAATTTGAGGGTAGAAAATAAGTACTATTTTCAAAAATCATTTTTTTTTTAAGTTTTCAAAACTCAACTTGAATTTTGGAAAAAAAATTGAAAAAATAGTAACTGAAAGTAGCATTTAAAGCTTACTCTTCAAAAACCAATGATTATTAAATGAAAAAAAAAACAAATAAGTTATCAAACATTAATTTTTTTTTTTTTTCACGGAAAAAAAATGCAGCTCCCGTGCGTGATGCCGACGAATTTTGTAAAGAAGCAAGCAACCAAACCAATATTTTCCATTGGTAAACTTAACTTTACTCATTTAAGAGTTTACAAAAAGGGCATATAGATTTTTAATTTTTTTTTCTTTTTCAAATGGCATTATGGTGGGTGTATTTTACAACATTTAAGAGTTTAATTATAAAATTTTATAAATTTAGAAGGAGGATTGATGAAATTAAAAATTAAATATATGATTGTAACAATCTCTATAGTTTAGGAGTAGTTTTTACCATTTATCCCTAATTTTTTAATTAAAAGTTTTGTTTAAGAAATTTTATTATATGAAGTTTAAAATTGAGAATCATTAGGGATCATATGTATATCTTACCTTTATATGGTTTTTTTACTTGAAATTATATTTCTTTTTTCGTTTGGTTTAATTACATGTTTAGTCATTAAATTTTAAATTTTCAAGTTTGTATCTATTTGATCTTTAGATTTAAAAACCATTTGATATGCTCTTGACAATTAAGTCTCTCCCTATTTTTAGTATACAAATAAGTCCTAAACTTTTAAATTTTACGTCTATTAAGTCTTTAGCATATTTGACATTTTTCTAAAATTAGTGAATCTATTAGACATAAAATTGAATTTCGGCAAATCCAAGATCGTCATGTCATTACCCAACATTATGACAAAGTAATATTTAATTGAATATTAATTAAAATTGCAAGGATCCCTAAATTAAATTATGACAAATCTAACTACACATTTGGATTCTTAAAATTTGGGAGACAAAAGCTCAAATTAGCCAAGCCCAAAAGATTAAGCCCAAGATTAATAGGGTCTAATCCAAAAGATTGACCCAACATGTCTAGTCCAACGACTCAAACCCACTTGGAGGCCTAGAAGAACCCATGACCTTCCTCCTTCATTTTCAAGGTAGAGAAGTAGAAAATCTAGAGAGAATCCTCAACAAAGATCTCCTGAAGATCAGAGCTTTCCTGAACGAAAAAAATTGCTTCGAAGATGAAGAACACCTCTTCGAATATGAAGAATCCATTGCAACTCCAATCTCGACCATTGCAACTCCAATCTTGAGAACAAGCTTTGCAACACTTGAGAATTGCATATGAGACTAGAAGACTTTGAAGATCTTCAACAAGCTACAAGTCAAAAAACATTCAAACAAGCTGTAAATTTGTACATGAAAAAGAAAGAATCAGAGGATAACTATTATGAGAGAAAAAAAATTAAGGGATAAATATTAGAGATTGTAATCTACTATATTGAAATTAATATAAATTCAAGTTCATTAGACGTGTCTCATTCCCATTTGCTTATTGGAATCTCGTGTGAACAAATTAAAGTTCATAGATCTATTATCAAAAATTTATTAGAATATATTTAACACAAATCTAAAATTAAATGATTAAGGCCTATGTCAAATAACAATTTGTTTATAGTTTTATGCCTTTTAAATTAGCAGTATTTTCTCATATTTTTTTTTGGTGTAACCTTCAACTTTCCTAAATAATATTTGAATTATTGACCAAATTAAAAAAATAAAAAATAAAAAAAAGTTTATTTTTAGTTTTTAAAACTTGACTTATATTTTGAAACTCTGTTGATAAGGGTTTGAAGTTTGGATCATACTTGACTTATAGATCTCAAGTTCGAGCCATCAAATGAGCTTTTTATAAATAAAACAGGTACACTAGGAATAGGAGAGCAAAGCTTTAACACCTGGTTATCAAATATATATATATATATATATATAAAATAAAACAACCAAAAAGTAAAAATAAAATGGCAAACGAGTCTAATTTGGCAATCTCACCTTTTTTTTTCATGGGAAAAATGCAGCTCCAGTGCGTGTATGTAAATTGTAAAGTAAACTATGTTAATTTAATTAAAATAAAGATAAATAAATAATAAATACATACTCTCAAGTCTCAACCTCATTTTTGCTGCCTGAAAATCTCTCCCTGTCGCTCCTTCAATCTAGCCTCTTCTTCTCTTTTCCCAATTTTCCCAATTTTCCCAATTCATACATACAGAACTCTCTCTCTCTATCTCCATTTCTCTTTCCTTCGACGCATTCAATGGCGGCTCTTCCATTCTCCACTATTCCAACCGCCTTTTTCAGGTCTCTTTCTTCTCTACTTTTCATTTCTATAATCATTTATTCCACGTTGTTTGGCAGTTTGAATGATCTGTGAAATTGACCTTTCCCCTGCAAGAACATGCTTCTTTCATTTTTATTTTATTCTTTTTGCTTCACTCGATCGCCTGGATTTCTCTGCGATTCCCTACGTTTTCTTTTGGTTTCGTTTAACTTGCTTTCCATCTCTCTCGCGGTTGAATTTTTGTTGTTGTTTGCGGTTCGTTTGTGTATCGCCATTGATCTTGAAGTTGTGCGTTGGATTGTGAAGTTTGAGGTCTTTGTTGTTTGGACCTGATGTTTTAGGTTGTAGTTCGAACCTGAGGAGGCATGGTTTCTCCGCCGATGGAGGAGCCAGGACAGTTGAAGCGCGCGATGATCGATTCGTCGGCTGGCGCAATTGCTGGTTGTGTATCTCGGACGGTCACGTCTCCTCTCGACGTGATTAAGATCAGGTTTCAGGTCGATTTTGGTTTCCATTTGCTGCTATTGTTTGATTTCTAGGTAAATAGAAGAGAGATGAATGAAATGTTCTAAGCGGCGAATTTAGGTTTTATGTTATAGGCTGTAAGAACGAAAACGAACTTCATTTTTTTCTCATCCTGCGAGGAAAGAAATAGAGAGACTGGATGAATTTAGAATTGTTTTATGATTTTATTTCGAAGTTTCAATCTGTTACTGGTCGTTGAAGATGTACTGAGAATTTTTTCTTTCTTTGATGTTCACCA
Source organism: Trichosanthes cucumerina (assembly GCA_036507285.1). Classification (NCBI taxonomy): domain Eukaryota; kingdom Viridiplantae; phylum Streptophyta; class Magnoliopsida; order Cucurbitales; family Cucurbitaceae; genus Trichosanthes; species Trichosanthes cucumerina. The sequence goes on along the minus strand of CM071840.1, from coordinate 79,063,120 downwards.
TTTCACTTCTTCTGTTCAGTGTCTTTCTGTGGCTTTCTCTTGCAAAGTCGGATAGAGGCGTGGATATGAAGATTTTAATTATTCCAATTGATCTATTTACGCTTGGAATTTCAATCTAGAAGAAGTTTCTTTATATATTTCAGGATAGTCGGTTTTGCGATTAACGCAACTGTTATCTGTTACCAATAGTTGTTTAATGTAGAGTCCAGTGATTGACAGCTTCTTTCTTATGCATTTCTTATGCGAGGGATAGACCTCAATCCTGCTTGCTACGGAGTAAAATGTCCAGAACATGTATGGAATTTAATTATCTCTTGGTGGAAAGTAAAAATTAGAGTCCTACTTATAGTTTTGCATATTCCTTCACATTATGCAGTTTATCTGTGATGAATGCTACTGCTTATGCTCGCGGTCTTTTGGCAGGTTCAACTGGAGCCAACAACTTCATGGGCTTTGGTTCAAAGAAGTTTATCCGGACCATCAAAGTACACTGGCATGCTCCAAGCAACAAGGGATATTTTCAGAGAGGAAGGGGTACCGGTATGTTTATGCTTGTATAAGAATCATGTTATATGTATTCTCCAATCAACATATTATGTTGTGCAGCTTGATTATCAGTCTCCTTCAGGTAAAGATATAATGTAGGAAAGGTTGCAATTGTTAATTTCTTGTTTGCGTATTTACATTATGTCAGTCTTACTAATGCAAGGAACGTAGTTCTGCATTTGGAGATATGTGAGGAATTTTTTGTTTGAAGAGATTCTTAAGGAAAATTAAGTCGCTTCCTTAATAATTGATAATGAAGTCAGAGAGATTGAGAATGAGGAAAATGAGAGATGGTGCCCCAAAGTATGGGGGAAGCGAAGCTCCAACTCCCTGTTCTGCTGAACTATGGGACAAATTAACGGCAAGTATTTATGGGAGATTGATTGAAAGCTATAGCTAATGCAGAAAAAATCTGCCAAAACTTGCCTCTTCACACAAAATAGGGATTTGTCAAGAGCTCATCCAGCATGCCTTGTAAAGACGTATAATGCTCAGAGCTGATTCAGAAATCTGGAGGAAAAGAATCTTGGCCCAAACCTGCACTCGTATCTTGATGGAACTTGCACTCATATTCTTGGTTCCGGTTGAGACATAATTACTTCTTAAATCACAAGCTAATACTATGTCATACTTGAATGAGTAAAGCTTTTAATTTATATTATTGCCTTTGAAGGCTCTGAATCCTTATGGCTTTGTTCCTGTTCTGTTGTTTACTACCTTCAACTCTATTTTTTTATCATCAAAAGCTAGCATTGTGCGCATTTTTAGTGACTAAAGTAATCAATATAATGTCTGAATGTTTTTCTCTTTTTCCCTTACAATGAATTTCACGAACCCTTGAAACTATAGCATGGAATATTTTAGAACAGTTTAAACTTCTAAATCATTTCTATTCTGTTCATCTTTCATCAGGATACCCTGGGGCGTCATGTATTTGCTATTTTTTTTTCCCGACAATAAAATCCTTAAGAAGTAATTCTTATTTCTTTAGTTCATTCAGAGTTGCCTATTGCAGGGTTTTTGGCGTGGAAATGTTCCGGCTCTGCTCATGGTTATGCCATATACAGCTATACAATTTACTGTGTTGCATAGATTGAAAACATATGCTGCTGGTTCTTCTAAGACAGGTATTATTTAGCATATACATCAGATGAATTTCTTCATTGCTCTATTATTTTTCCATTCTAAGGGGATGCTATTGAGAAAAATGGGGGGAGGAGGGATGGAGCAAACAAGATGGTTGAATTGAAGGAGAAGGAGACTGGAGTAGATTTTTTAAAAGTTGGATAAGTTTTACAGGAGATAATAAATGGTGGCAGGTGCTCCCACAACCATGTTGAGTTAACCTAGTAGTTATAGAGATAAACTATCTTTGAGGTTCAAACCATAGTAATCATTTAGGATATTGCCATTCAAGTTTTAAGGGATCAATGTTGGAGGAGCAAACAATTTTCTGGCCTTGGACCAAATTTGTAATTTAACCATGATGATGAATAAATAAATGCTTTATCCCTTTCCTTCATCCCCTCATCCTCCTTCCCTTGAATTGGAAAAGTTGAAAATTCATGTTCTTTCTTCTCATTTAATGCACATTCTTCTTAAAGTGACTTCAAGCAAAAATTGGCATTCTTGTAAATTCGGCCATCTTTTTCCTCTCTCAAATTTCACTCGATAGTCTAAAATGATATGTCTTCTTTCGATGACATAATTGAGACTCAATTTTCTTGCCTGGAACCAGGTAGTTGATGTTTTGTTTGGTTACATAGGTTCTTTGTTTCAGGTATCAGGCTTATCAGATGCCAATGTACTTGGCATTCAGAATTTACTTGTTTCTGCCATTTGATTTATCAATCTTTCTGGTTTTCATCTGATGCAGAAGCCCACATACAATTGAGCCCATATCTTTCCTATATCAGTGGGGCACTGGCGGGGTGTGCAGCAACCATTGGATCATATCCGTTTGATCTTCTTCGAACTATACTGGCTTCACAAGGTGAACCAAAGGTATAGAATCTGATGAATGACTCTCTTTAGGTCTCATCTAGAAATTGTTCTCTCTGCCCTCAGAAGTGTTTTTTAATTTTGAGAACTATGTTTCAGTGACTTATAAAGACTAATTCTAATTTAAAGAACAACCAATAGATTGGTACACCCTGCATAGAATATAGAAAGAGATTACATATTTCCTAGAGAAAAGGAATGAAGAATAATAGGTGTCGACAAATATATCCAAACAACTTTATTAGAGCATCAGCTTCTTATGATCCTTATATGAGCATCTCACTTTGCTAAGAAAGCCTTCGAGTCTGTTTCTGAGTCAATAAACCACAATTTCCAATAGAATCAATACCATATTTGTCTAATAACTACCGTTGTTAGTAATGTGGCAGTAGCAACAAATGCTCATCACCACTATAGGTTGGTCCCGTGGTCAGTAAGGTCTATGTAAATAATAAAGGGCTTAGAGGAAATAAGTTCAAGTCATGGTGACCACCTACTTTGAATTTAATAACTTACGAGTTATCTTGACAACCAACGATAATAGGATTAGGTGGTAGTCTCGTAGAAATAGTCGAAGTGTGCACAAGCTAGTCCAACAATCACAAATATCAATATATAGCAACAAATGCTCGTTGCATATGCACTTGCCATTTTAGTAAGCTTTATTTCTAGAGGTTTCCTGATGCAAGAATAATGCCTTGTGTAAATATGTAGATATATCCAACCATGAGGTCTGCATTTATTGATATAATCCGAACCCGGGGGTTACGAGGACTATACGCTGGTTTGTCTCCTACACTTGTTGAGATTGTTCCTTACGCAGGTCTACAATTCGGCACCTACGACACATTCAAGCGATGGACTATAGCAAGTTTACTATACCATTCTAATTTCTTTTACATGTTCTTTCTAGTAGCATATGTTGTTTCTTATCTCACAGTTTTCATTGAAATGATCATATTGCAGTCCTGGAACCGACGCCACTACCCCAATTCTGGACCAGCTAATACGGAAGACGGCGCCTCAAGTTTTCAACTTTTTCTTTGTGGGTTGGCTGCTGGGACATGTGCAAAACTTGTTTGCCATCCACTTGATGTGGTTAAAAAAAGATTCCAGGTACACATCTTTGCTCTCTGTTGTTTTGGCTCGGGTCAGGTTTGTTATTTTAGTCATTCGTGACCTTAGATTAAGATTTCAATGCAATGGAGTTTTCAGGTGATACATAAGTCGTAGGTTTTTTCGAGAACTCTACGTGTCGATACCTCCATCATATTGAACATGTTTTCTTGGGATTAAATACAATATCACCTAGAAAAGTGTCTTCTCACTACTGGTTTGAAAGGGGGTTGATAAAGTTGCTAAAAAATGTTTTTGAGGGAATAAGTTACAGAGCTGGTTTTTAGTATTTATCTTACTTTTGAAAGAAGCTTTATGATGACTTTTGGAAGGATAAAACCTGCTTTTAGCCTATTACAAATCTTGCTTAGCTAATCCACATTTTTTTAAAAAAAAAAAAGCAAAAAACTTAAATGCCTTTAGAAGTACTTAGAGATGACACATTCAACTTTTTTCAAAAACCATACCAAAGTCATCCAATTAAGTACTTCCTTTAAATGCAAACCTTTTTTGAAGTGCACTTTAAAGGCAAATTAAGTACTCAATAAACACGTACTAAATTCAAATGAATATTTGGCTAGTAAGTCCTTTTTAAGGCAAATTAGTTCTCACCAAACCTTATGAAAAGTTTGAGAAAGGTCTTTAGGCTAAAAATATTTTCTTTAGCCTTTTTCAATTAAATTATCTAAGATTCCGTTTGGATAACCATTTAGTTTTTTATTTTTTAAAATTATATTGTTTTTCTAACCACAATGATTTCAATCTTCCCTACAATAGTTGTCATCTTTCTCTAGAAAACACTAATTAATTTTTTTAAAAAAATCGGGAAACTGTTTTTTTTTTTTTAGTTTTCAAAACTAAGCATGATTTTTTAAAAAAAAATAGATAAGAAAACATAAAAAATTAGGAGGGGAAAGTAGTATCTATAGCCTTATAGGTTAAATTTACAAAAACCAAACCAAAAGGGGGCTCTAAGCACATTTCCCTTTTCTCATTTTCACAGATCGAAGGGTTACAAAGGCACCCAAGATACGGAGCAAGAGTGGAACACCATGCTTACAGAAACATGTTCGATGCCTTGCGGCGAATTTTAAAAACCGAAGGCACTGCAGGGCTCTATAAAGGCATCATCCCCTCAACGGTTAAGGCAGCCCCTGCTGGCGCTGTGACATTTGTGGCTTACGAGATTACATCAGATTGGCTTGAATCTATTTTGACTTGATTCTAACATTTTTAATTTAGATTATGCATTTTTTTTTCTACCTATTCTTTTCTCTAGGTTGCAACTATAGGATGCCCCAATAGAAAAAGAGCTCTGTTTCTCTTTTTTCTTTTTTAAATCCATTTTATTGGAGTATAATGTAGAGATGACAGTGCTTTAAGGTAGATAGAAGTTATGCCAAAAGCACAAAAATCAACCTTACCTTGAATCCTCAGAAATTATGAATTGATTCAGTTTTTTCATGAATGAGCATCTGACCACCCCAAAGTTTTGCATTATAATTTCTTCATTTTATAAATTTAGCCAATATAGGTTTAGTTGTTGAACTAATAAATGTCTTAATTTCAATTCGTATCTAATAGGTATCTAGAGTTCAAAAAAATGGCTAGTTAAAACATTTTTAGACAAATTTTAAACCCATTCGACACAATTGAAAGATCGGCTCAATGACAAAAATCCAATTCAAAAAAATGATTTTTTGGTTTTTAAAATTGTCTAATAGCTCCTTTTAAAAATTGTACTGGGTTTCTCACTATTTTTCTACCATTATTTTCATCTTTCTTAAGAAAATGTTTGAATTCTTAACCAAATTTTAAAATAAAAAACAAATTATGTTTTACAACCATTTGGTTCCTTATTTTTTTTATTTTCAAAATCTAGGCCTATAAATACTCCTCCTATCTATGGGTACCCTCTTTTGATATCTACTTTGTAGAAATGTTTTTATAAACCAACACAAGTTTTGAAAACTAAAAAAAAAAAAAAGTAGTTTTCAACTGTTTGTGCAATTTGAAACTTATAGTAGAGAAATCATAAAAAAAACATGCACAATTTTAAAAATCAAATAGTTATCAAATGGAGACTACTTTTTTTAGTATTCAAAACTTCGCTTGCATTTTGAAAACATATAATAAAAAGTAGATAAGAAAACAAACAAACTTACAAGTGGAAGTAGTGTTCATAAGCTTAATTTTCAAAAACCAAAAATCAAAAGATTATCAAACAAGAACTTAAAAAATTTCAAAACAAGTTGAGAAACCTCTAAGAAAATAAGATTGAAAATTTTAAGAACACATTAGACCGTTTGTAAAGCTATAACTCAACCTGATTTTTTGTGTACACATAAGATATAAATAAAAGAGACAAAGTTAGTAGAAAACTTTAAAAACCTTTATTTTTTTTCATCTTAGGGGAGCAATGGCCCCTTCCTTTGTTTTCTTGGCTCCATTCCTGAAAGTAGTTTCAAAGTGTTAAAATATAACCTTCAAAATTTAGTACACAAAAACCAAATTCAATGGTTAGTCCCCCAAAAGAAATAATTAAAAACCTGTTATTAAGGATCCTTCTTTTTCTCTCTAAGAGTGTCCTCTGGAGGAAGAGACAGAAACTGCAAAATCGTCTGTATTTGAGCAACACTGACATTATAGTTTTCAGCAATTTGGTGAAGGGGCATTGGGCCATCATGATCATCAGCCTTTCCTTCATGAAGGAGAATAATGTGGCGCATCTGTGCTACGTTTAAAGTTCCTGGTGGGGCTGGGCGATCCTCGTATTTACTGGATTTTAGATCTGTATTTCTTAGCTTTGGCATTGGTCTGTCATACCTCTCCACCACAGAGGCCTGTAACATTATCAGTATCACCCATATCAGGAAAATCATTCTTATAAAGCCTCTAGGAAAATTATCATATATACACTGCACGTATAGGAGACAGAGTTTTCATTATAGAAAAGAAGGGGAAAACAGCCAAAAAGAAAAAAGAAAGATCCCTTTGCCTAAATTGTTTTGACCAAGGAGGACTACAAAAATCTCTTCCATCTACCACCAAGTCTTTTGATTCCATAAGAAACTACCTTGAATAATAAAGGGCAAGGTAAATAATAAAGGGCTTAGAAGGAATGAGTTCAAGAGTCATGGTGGCCACCTACCAAGAATTTAATATTCTACGAATTTCCTTGGCAATCAAATAGAGTCAAAGGGTTGTCCCATGACATTCACGGATATCGAGAGACAAAAGAAGAAGGAGAAGAGAAGAAAAAAAAGGGTAAGAAGGAACCCTCCTTATCTGTGAGGAGGCTTTTTTTTTTTAATTATTTTTCATTGCTGGGATTTTTTTCTTCTAACAATTAAAGAGAGACTTTTAACTTATATACTTTTGAATGAGGCAAATTTACTATTTTCTTTTTTTCATTGTATTGTTATTTAGAAAAGGTGAAAGTTTAGTGATTGACAAACATATTGAAGATGAGTTCATAGATTTTTACTCACAGCTTTACTCCAAAATCCCTGGCCAGTGTAGTCTTCCATCCTTAGATTCTGGGAGCCCCATTTCTGTCGAACAAGCTCTTATGATTGAGGCTCCTTTCACTGAAGAAGAGATTCACAAAGCTGTTAAGGATCTTGGCACCAACAAATCACTATGCCCCAATGGTTTCACAACTGAATTCTTTAAAAAGCATTGGAACATCCTTAAGGAAGATATCAAGAGGGTGTTCCAAGATTTTTTCGAGAATGACATTATTAACGCCAATGTCAATGAAACTTACATTTGCCTTATTCCAAAAATACTTGATGCCAAAACAGTGGGTGATTATAGGCCTATTAGCCTTACCACTTGTCTCTACAAGGTGATTGCCAGAGTTCTCTCTGAAAGGCTAAAATCGATGCTTCATCACACAATTTCAGAATTTCAATTTGCCTTTGTGGCAGATAGGCAGATCATCGATGCCTCCCTTATTGCTAACGAGCTCATTGAGGAATACACGACGAAAGAAACAGGGGGTGGTTATCAAACTTGACATAGAAAAGGCTTTCGATATGGTCGACTGGGAGTTCTTAGACTTTGTTCTTGTTGCAAAGGGATTCGATGAGACTTGGAGAAAATAGATCCATGATTGTATCTCTTCAGCAAATTTCTCTATAATTATTAATGGGAGGCCCCGCAGGAAGATAAAGGCTTCGAGAGGATTAAGGCAAGGAGACCCCTTATCTCCTTTCCTTTTTATTATCATCATTGATTGTCTTAGCAAGATGTTGACTTTAAAAGCCAATCGGGGCCTCATTGGTGGCATGGAGGTGGGAAAAGACAAGCTAGCCATTAATCACCTTCTCTTTGTCGATGATACCATTTTGTTCTCTACACCAACCAAAGACAGTATTCACACACTCTTTGACACAATGAAAGAGTTTTTGGATGCAACGGGATTGAGAATCAATCCGCAAAAATCAGAATTCTTTGGAATCCATGTACCTTTGCTTGATGATTTAGCCAAAGTTTTTGGATGCAAAGTGGCAGCTTGGCCCACCACCTATTTAGGGTTGCCCTTTAATGATAAACCCCTCAAAAAAATCTTTTTGGGACCCCATTATTGAAAAATTGAAAGGCGCCTAAAAGGATGGAACGGTTCTTTCAGATCTCCAAAGGAGGTATGCTCACCCTTATTCAAGCAACCTTATCCAATCTCCCCACCTATTACCTCTCTCTTTTTAAAATCTCCGTGGGGCTGCAAATGCAATTGAAAAACTTTACCGAAGGTTTTTATGGAATGGTTGCAAAGACTCTCATGGGATCCATCCAATTAATTGGAAAATCGTTTGTCGACCTATTGATGAAGGAGGGCTTGGTTTGTTTAGCATCAAGATCAAAAACCAAAGTGTATTAACAAAATGGATTTAGAGATTTCATGTTGAAAAACCCTTTAGAGACTGTTTTGACATCAAAGTATGGTTCAACTCATTGCAATCATCGCCCTGATACTAAGCTTTTAAAGTATCACCGTGGGCCTTGGAAGTATATTGTTAGAGAGCAGAGACTTATCTTTGATAATATTTTCTGTGTTATTGGCAATGGCAATCAAACATCGTTTTGGCTTGATTGTTGGCTTGGAGATTCTCCTCTGAAGAACACCTACACACAACTCTTTGCCCTATCCAAAAAAAAAAAAAATGCTCCCATCCGACAGATGTTTATAACACAAGAACTTTCTTGGGACCTTGGCTTCCGCAGGAACTTGAAAGAAGCTGAGATTGTGGAAATGGGTTAGTCTCACTAGGGGTGAGCATCGGTCGGTCGGGGTCGGTTTTCGACCCCAACCGACCCCCGAACCGACCAAGGGTCGGTTTATATATATATATAAATATTTATTTAATTAAATATTAAATATTTATAATTATTATTTTATTATTATTTAATAATTTATAATTATTTTTTAATTATTATTTAATTATTTTGAGAAATTTTTTTAGTTTTTTATTTTTTTTAATTATTATTACTATTTTTTTATTATTTTTTTTTTTTTTAAGGATTCGGTCGGTTTTGTGAAGGCCAAAACCGACCCCGATCAAATCCTTCACAAAACCGACCGACCGCCCTCTGCCTCGGTTGGTCGGTTTCGATCGATAAATGTCGGTTTTGGTCTTTTTGCTCACCCCTAAGTCTCACAACCCAATTGCCTAACCAACTAAGCGCTATAATGGAAGATTTTCGGAATTGGAAGCTTGATAAAAAAGGTCACTTCACAACCAAATCTCTCACCCATCGATTGTCTTCAACCAATAATTGTACCAGCTCTTCACTTTACCGTAACCTTTGGAAGAGCCTCATCCCCAAAAAAGTTTGTTTCTTCCTATGGGAAATCAACCATGAGGGGATAAACACAGCAAACACTCTTTTAAAGATGGCTCCATGGATAGTTTCAGCCCCAAACTGGTGTGTTATGTGCAAAAATGCTTGTGAATCAGTGTGTCGTTTATTTACAACCTGCCCCTACATTTCATACATTTGGTCACAGCTTTTCAAGGCTTCCAAGCTTCAGATTGTCTTCCCAAATCATGTGAAATCAGTCCTTGAGCTCCTTTTGTTGGGTCACCCTTACTCACAAGGAAAGGCTTGCATGTGAGAAAACATTATTAAAGTTGTACTTTAGTCCATTTGGTTTGAGCGAAACAACAGGCTCTTTAATGACACTGCGAAAGACCCTCACGTACTTTTAGAGCTTATTCTTTACTCCGCTTCCGCTTTCTCTTGGTGTAAATTCACCCCCCTTTTTTTTTGGTGATTATAATCTCACTTCCCTTTTTTCTAATTGGGAAAACCTTTTGTAATTGGGTCTCTTATCATTGGCCCTTTTTGTACATTTCATACAATTAATGAAATGCTCTTAAGTTTCTCATCAAAAAAAAAAAATTGTAGTGTAGCTTGGATTTTTTTTTCCTCCTAACAATTAAAGAGAGGCTTTTAACTTCTATGCTTTTGAAATTACAAATTTAAATTCGTAATCATTTGTCAAAGATTGAATAGTTATCAAATGATTGAACAACTTGGGGTTATTTACTTACAATATGCATTAATCTCTATGAACTGTAGGATCACACCAGTTGACTCGTAGGACTGGTCAAACATCAAAGATTATTAATGGATCATGGAAATTACCTCTTCCATCTCAATTTGAATCTGACTAAAATAGTAAGAATAAATGCAATGCCTCGTATTCTAAGAGTAATACCTCTCCCATCTCGAGTTTTCCTCCCGGCTTTGATTTAATTCGACCCACCATTTGGCTAAGCATCGCATCGAACTGTGGATCCCGTTCTTCAAGCACATTTCCAGAATTACTTCCCGAGACACCACCTGAAGAAATAATTGGAAACAGCTAGCATTCAATTGTATTTCATCCTATAAGTCAATTCCCGCCAGCAAAAAAAAATCATCAAACTGACTTTGGAGTGATCTTAAGTTTCCATCTAACTGTTGGACAATGCTTTACGATTTACACGCATAATCGATAGTTATTGTTCAGTTTTGTTCCTAATTTTATAGGCAGTTTCTGCGGTGATTTGATCTTTATTCCCTTCCAGATTGACCGCCCCAAAAAAATCAAGCTAGTCATCTGATTATATATAGAACTCATAGGGATTCTGTGGAGTAAGAGAATCGAACAAAAAAAAACTCCACCTGGAATGCTATTATGCTTCAGAGAGAGAGAGAGAGAGAGAGAGAGAGAGAGAAAACATCATCCATTATTCCATTAATCCCTAGCATCCAGAACATATTTTCCTTGGTCTCTATGCTTTCTTTACATGCTTAGACATTGGAAGCCTAAATCAACGTAAGCCAACAAAAAAATACGCAATAGAAGCAGAGATCAAAGCACTTCTCAACTTTTGTTTAATAAATGCAACAGAAATAGTGTAATAAGAAGAAGAAAAATCACAATCTCAGATCAAGCAAGTGAACTGTCGAACTCAAAGTTCAGGACCAAAAGATCACATAAAACTGTAGCCAGAAGCAAATGCTTACAGTAAACTGCAACTTCGTCCATGCTTCTACAAAATCAAACACTAAGAGGAAAGAGAAACAAGAATGAACAGTAACCAGAAGGTATTGCTGTTCGGAGAGACAAAAGCCGACAAACAATAACGAGAACAGTTGCTTCAGGGAAGATCAGATCAATGAGTAGTAAATGAGCTTAAATCCAAATCCTAATGAATAAATGCTGCTACATTATGAGGAAGATAATAAATAACAGTATGAAATGAAAAAACAACCAAAGCGATTGAGAGAAACCGGAAGGAAAGGACGTTATCAAAAATCAAGCTCATTATCGAAATCTGATGGTTTACAACTCAAACGAATTCTACGAAACTGCATTTAATTCAACAGAGAAACATAATCCTTCTTCAATAACCTTCAGCCTCGATTCTCAAGGTGCCAGAAAGAAGACTAAAGAACAAATCAGAGAAATCAGAGAAACATCGCAAACAATTAACAAAATACAATTACCAGAATCAAGAGCGCCACTCTCCCGAGCCTTCTTGGCCGCACGCGGCGGAGGGTTCCGATCGACGACGCTCTCCATTTTCAACGTAGAGGCAGTGGAATCCACGCTCGAAGCCGGCTTGATTCTTCCGGCCGCTCGACGAAATGCCTGTCCCATCGCTTCCTTGTTCCAAACGAGCAACGAGCTTACAAAACGAACTCGAATCGGAGATTCAGATTCATACGAAATTCGTCACGAAACGAGCGTATAGAATCAAGAACCCTATGAGTGGGAGGGTTTTAGGACAATTTTCAGGGGAGAAATGGAGAAGAAATGACGAATCGGTGAGTCGCGACTCGGTTTTACTGAGTACAAAACTCAGACCGCTTTGAAGAGAACTAAAATAAGAGAGCGTCGGAGAACGAACGTGGCCGATCTGATTATTCTCCACGTAATGAAATTTGGCGTGGTGATTGTATTTATAGGTGTGTTCTTTTTGGGCCCCACTTCATTAAACGAAGGTTTGTGATTGGGTACATTTAAGATGGAAACAAAATAATTTTAATTTTTAAGCTTTCTTTCTTGTTTTATTTTTTTTCAATATAAGGGTTGCTGAATTTGTGCACAAAGTTTGAAATGTCGATGTCTATCGACATCTCTAAATCTCAATTTATAGAAATCTCAATAAAATATTAAAATGTCAATGAAAAAAAATCAAAATATTTAAATGAATAATAAACATTTTACACTTTCTATATAATATTATATTTAAATTAAGTAATATTTTCTTGCTATCTTTTTAAATATTTCATTAATTTTGTACGGTATAGTAGAAATGTCGATTCTCCTTATATATAGAAATAATGATGAAAATGTCAACGTATTATGTTTGATTTAAATATAATATTGTAAAATTTCTCGGTGATAATTTTTTTTTTTAGTTATCAACAATGAAAATGAGCTTAATAATCAGCCACTTTCACAACAGTAGCGGACACCAACATTTGTTGACAATGTCACTCATAAACTAAAGTCAGCTCAAACAAAAGTTATATTAGATAAAAGTCTCATCGCATATACAGAATGAACAAAGAATTTTCATATCTTTCGAGATCCACTCTACAACAAGGAGTCATAATAATAAACAAAAATGTAAATTGTCGTCTAACAAATTCTACGAGACTCCGCAAGAACACGAGAGCGAACGGTTGGTTACAAATTTTGGTACGACCGGTCGAGTGTCATTGATGCAGCAACCAGTTCAGAGACAGAAAAGAGAAGGCTTCAACAGTTGTTATATCAATATATATCAAAATAAACTATGACAATCAAGAAGTAATCTCTTGTTTTGAAGCTTAATTAGATGCTATGATCCTTTTTTCAGGAATTAAGTTTCAAGCTTAGACAACACCACCTCACTATTACTATTACTATGGCTATTACTGTTACTATTACATGAGCTAACAACTGCTCTATCTTCAATCTTCAATTTTTCAATGCTAATTCCCAAGTTCTCAGTAGGTCTCACCTTTGGACGAGCACGTCGCGGTGGCCTCATCATCGAGTTATCTTCCAGAAATGAATCCTTGTGCTTTCGCTTCTGTTTGACGTCCAGCAATCCTAAAGCTCTTGCTTCCAACGCTCTTGCTGTCGGAGGTCGGTTTCGGCTACTGACTCTCCTTGAATTTGTATGAAGTTGCTGATCAGACACGTTCGGAACTTCAGAAGTTTTAACTACACTAGGATTGTCTGGTTCCTTGCTTGTTTGGTCAGGCTGTCTTTCTCTCGTTTCCATTACAACAGGTTCGTCAGTTTCGGGATCGGGAGGAACTGGCAAGTTTAAGTCTATTAAGGTACGAGATTGATTGAGGCCGATATCTTTCGAGTTCCCATCGAGGCTAGAAATGGGACTGCATCCAGATGAACTAGAAGATTTCTCCTGAGAAGGAGCTGCACTAGGGAGGGCGTTCTTAGTAGTACCGGGACCGTCTTTAGAGCAGCAGGCAGCATCCTCCTCTTTCGGTTTGGAAGCTACTGAAATATTACTCGTCGACTTTGAAACAAAAGTGTTTAATCTCCTGTGTTTTTTAGTAACATTAGTCGGTTTCCTTTTGTTGTCCGATCTCGCTTTTTGGCTAAACTGGTGCATAATACCGTTTTGAGGTTGTGTGCCATCGAACGCGGAGCTGCGTTCCTTCGAAACTTCTGCAGGTGAATCAGTAGAATCTAGTTCACTAACTGGAAGCACTTGGTTTGAAACATCAGATGGAGAACAATGTCCATTCGAGTAAACTTTTTGGTCTTTGTTTCTTCTTGAAGCTTGAGAAGCCTTAACAGTCTCAGCCTTATCGGAACGCCGATCCTCATCAGAATCGGATTCTTCCATTGAGCCGTTGGAAGAATATAGGTCGTTATTATCAAAATAAGATCTCGAGGAAGAAACACTTAGTACGTCGAGCGGTAAACTTCTAAGTTCTCGGAATTTGGTGGCACTTCCATTGGCCAGACTGGTGTCGACGACAGTAAACTTCACAATATCGATGCTGGCTGGAGTTCTTGGTTTGAGATAACAATGACGTTGCTGAGAAGGGAAGTCCTCTTGGTCCACTTTCGAGTCATCGGTCCACCCGTTTTCTTCCTTGCTCTTACAACCTTTATCGACATTGTTGTCAAGCTCAAGCATTTCAGGATCCGAAGCAACTTTACCGAGGACGTCGCTAACTGAATCAAAATAGTGGTTTCCCCTTACCAGCTTTCTCCTTGAAAACTTTTTGATACCTGGGACAAGAAAGACCAACGAATGCTTTGTACCAGTGGTACAAACATTACTGGGCTGCTCGGAATGCCATCCCCGAGCAAGCAAACGTGGCCAAACAGCTTCCCAAAAGAGATCACTCGACCGGGCTTTGCTCAACCTGAAATCTCCTGTTAGATAGTTGACAATTTCGAGGGGAGTTAGGGCAGAACATGCTTTCCCAATAGGTATCTCGGGGCGGAAAGAAGCAACATGGTTCGACTTTAGAGGATCCATCGAAACGCCGGTAAGATCTTCCTTCCCTTTACCAATTCCCACTGCCTCCACAAAAGCCTCCAATCCAACCGTAGCCTTCAACGCAAACACATATTCTTCAAAAGACATTTTGCCATCTCCAAATGCTTTTGTGACCTGACAATGCATACAAGTGTTAGAGCAACACAAACAAATGCAGCATCATAAAAAATAAAAAATAAAAAAATAAAAAAAAAAAAAAAGAACAATCCGCAAGTCCACAGACTAAGGAACTAACTAAATTTAGTTAAAAATGTCGTTTATCTCCCCTTTCTTCATTTAAAAAGCTCGTCCAGAAACGATTCATCAATCTATGATAGCTTTGAGTATGCACCACATCAATGTAGCCAGTTTAAAGTCGATTAATTATTATGGAAAAACTTGAAGCTACTCGTCTAACTATCATCGTGTTCTCGTAACGAAATTCAGGAGTTCGAAGAGAAGAAGCTAGGTATAAATAAAATTAGAACAGGCACAATTATTGTGATGGTTGAAGAAGCTTTATGCTATAAGCGGACTAGACCAAGAGGTGACTTTCTAACGGATTTCTTTATGTTTGATCTAATCCAAAAAAATCCATATCGAGCTATCGCGAATGACCTATGCAAGTTAAAGACGATATACAGGTGAAACATAAAAGTACCTCCATTAGTGAATTTTTGCAATCCTCTGCTACAAGAAGAAGCAACCGAGAAACCAATTCCTGTTGTCTCCAACCTTTAAACAATCTCTGTCCATAGATGCATTTTCTTCCTCGAGCTTTTCGACATTCAGACCATCGACGGTATTTTTCAGACCGATAAAACCTTCCATAGTAGAACAACAAAATATCCCCCATCCGTTTGCTTCCAACAAACTTCTTCACCAAAACAAGGTTTTTCCCAAATACGTACAAACCAAGAAGGAAACTTGCCTCTTCTATATTACTCCAAGGCTCACCCGAGACACCAGGAACCAGATGGCAGCCATCGATATTATTCTTCTGATCTGTTGCAAGCACGGTTTCTTTTGGCAAAGCTAAATCTGCTGCTTTACTGACCTTTATTGTACTACCCAACGTCATTTCCGTTGCCTCGATGTTCGATTTTGCATCATCACCTATTTGTTCATTTTTGAACGATTCAGCTTTCAAGACCTCGTTTTTGTTGCATCTCTCAACCGAATCTTCACTTAACTTATGTTCCATTGAATGAGCCTCCTCGGAAATCCACATTACCTGAACGGGCAATCCCACAAAAAATTCATGGAGGTCACTATCCTGAGTTTCTGCCTCCTTGTAACTCTGAAGCCAGTTTTTATCTGATTTCAACAATAGAGGAGGAACTTCAGCTTGGTATTCTTCACCGACTCGAGGAGAAACCTCTGGAAATTCATCACATATTTCAGAATTTTCCTGAGAAACCGACTGTTCGGGCGATCCATCCTCATTGCCATTGGTGTCATGATAATTTTCTTTAACCAAATCCATCTGCCAAAGAAAACTAGTTCAGCATCAAAATGTGTCTTTTTATAATCTTGTCACTTTCAAAGATGTTAACGCCCGACATTTTTTAACCGAAATTTGCAGATTCATATATTCCCATGACGATTTTAGCTTTGCACCATCGTCCATAACTAAAATCCCGAAATCAACTAATAAAACTTCAAAATAACAGGAAACACTAAGATCCTCCAGTAGGCTCGTTTCAGTATCATGTAACAATGAAAAAACTTAGACAAACTTTAAACCATTACAAGCTCTTAACCGAAATGCTAACCTTCAGTTGCAAGTTGAAGCCTTGAAATAATGCCTTTAAACTTGTATTCTTAAATTTCTCCAACATTATTAATGTACAGATAAAAAACAAAAAAATCACAAAATAATTCAACTATCCAACACAAGTTGTCAAAATAAACACACTGTAGTAAAAATTCCAACTCCAATCTGACACATTTCACATAAACTGTTCACATTGTCCTAACAAGTAATTAATAACTCAAAAGAACTAAATTTTTTTATTAAAAAATAAAACACAAAACACAAATAATAAAATGCCAACAAATATTCATTAAAAACAAAATTTCCTTTCGAAAAATGAAGAAGAACAAACACAAATTCACAAGAATGGAGTCACCAAATATCCCAAAAATTCAACCAAAATCTTACAAATAGATTCCATAAACCAATCCAAAAAGACATTAACCTCATAAAATCAAGTCAATTAACTCAACCCAGATCCACTTTCCATTCCAAAGAAAGAAAGAAAAAAAATCCAAAGTTAAAAACAACAGAGAACCAAACAAAATTTCACTAAGGAAAATACCATAAGAACAACTTCATTAAAAACAAATAAACAAATAACTCATCAGAAACACAAAAGAATGGGAAAAAAAGACAAAAATCCAACATCCCTATATGCAGAATTCCAACATGATCCCAAAAAATTCCAGTCATTAAAACCACAAATAGAACTAGAATGAACAAATCGCAAAGTAAAATACAAAAAGAACCTAAAAGAAAAGAAGAAATCAGTAATAATAATAATACTAGACCTCCATTGATGAACAACAGCAGCAAAAACCTTAAAAGCCCACGTGAAAAAACAGCCTGAACAAAAAAAAAAATAAGTCCTCAACTTCATCCGATTACAAAGATTGAAAAAGAAAAAAAAAACGTAAATATGAATATAGAAATATAGAGTTTGTTTCGCATATATTCAGGGTATTTACATGAAAAAATAAATAAATTGACGTTGATGAAATAAAAGAGAAAAATAAAAATAAAAATAAAATTTGGTACCTGGGTTCAAGAAGAGAGCTGAGGTTTCGGTTTCATGCTGCTAATGAAGAGGTTGAAAATCGAGGACTAGGGGGGAGGGGGGGAGAATAAAAAGGGAAAAAAAAAACTATAAAAAACAAAAAATAAATGAAAATAAAAATTGGAAAGCAAAGTCGTTTATGTGATTTTTTTTTATTTAAACAAAAAAAAAAAGAAATAAATTGAAGGCGCAAAGTGGAGTTGCTTCACTGCAGTCAGTGACTCGTGGCACGTAGGATTCCCGATTCCCGCTTCGGTTTAATTGGAAGGTTTTTTTTTTTTAATTCTTTATTATTATAATTATATAATTCCAAATCTTATTTCTTCGGATTTTACTCTTAAACCACCTTTTATTTTTTTCCTTTTTTGTTTTTGTTTTTGTTTCTAAATCTTTCCTTTTTTTGTGTTTTTTATTTTCTCCATCTTCTTGTCTCTTTTTACTTCCCATATATATTGTCATTTTTTAAAAAATATATTTTCTAGCTACATATACGATCAATAGTTAGGTTTTAATTTTTATTTGGTTGTCGATGTTTTAAAATTATGAATCTTACTATCCAAATGTGTTGAAAGTTTTTAATATTTCTATGGAGTCCCGTTTAAAAAATATCGTTAAATTATTGTTTTAATGACATCTTTGAATGCATGAACATGCTCTTAGAAGAAATTAATTTTTTAACTGGAGGTCGAGATTTGTGTTGATTGATAAGTTGAATTTTATGTGTTAAATAGCATTTGAGTAGCGTGTTTTAATATACTCACATGGGTTAAAATAATATGATAATTTCGTGTTTGAGTACTATTTTGGTCTCGCTACTTTTGGATAAATTATTTGGTAACATTGTCACTGTGTGACCAACAGTTTTTTACCCTAAGATGGAGAGAAAAAAGTATCTCAAATTTGTATCAATTGTTATTATGGAGTATGAAAATTCTTGAATTAATCCACGGTTATTATGAGGCAGCCACAATGTCGTGACTTCATTGAATAATTTGGCCTACTACTTTGACTTGTGATTCATTTTAGTTGTTGAACATTTAGACTCATTTAATAACCATTTGTTTTCTTTTTGTTTTTTGCTTTTTTTTTTTTTTTTTGCTTTTTGAAAATTAAGCCTATAGATACTATTCTCACATAATAATGTTTTTGTTTTGTTATCTACATTTCACCTATGTTTTAAAAATCAAGCCATATTATGAAAAATGAAAAAAAAAAATTGTTTTCAAAAAATTATTTTTGTCTTTATAGTTTAATTAATAATTCAAATGCTTCTGTCAGGGAAACAAAATCATTGTATAGAAATTATAAGAAAACAAACTTAATTTTTAAAAACCAATAATCTAAAACGGAATGGTTATCAAACATGGCCTCATAAGGTTCATTTTAGTTTTTATAGTTTTTAAAACTGACCACTTTGATCTCTCCAATTTCATTTTTTTCTCATTTATTTCTATCATGATGGTAGCACGACACTTTATTTATTATTTTTTTAATGTAGTCATGTATTTGTATTAATGGACTTTCATTATGTATAGTTATGTTTAAATTTTACAAACATAAACTAAATTAGTCGCTTTTTAGAAATTTAGAGATCAAAATAAAAATTTTAAAAATATCAGGATCGAAATGAAAGTTTTTATTTTATTTTTTTTGGACCAAAAACGAATACAAGTTAGAAGTGCAAGGATGAAAATGAATACTTTCAAGTGGAAAAAAAAACATAGAAACAAAATAAACTATCGTTAACACTACAATTAAGACAGAGTAGTATTAAAGCCATAATTTAATGGCCTATCCACTTCTTGTTGGCCTTTTCAAAAAAATGTTCGGCAAAATTTTACGATGTGATGAGAACCATTTGATTGAGAATTTTGAATACAATTGGTAAAATTGGACTAAATTGGGGTATTCGTACGAATAACCAATTTTCCAATGCATTAATAGCATTTGACCTGACATTTCAAAATAATGAAATATGACCTATTCTCGACGCAAGAATGCGTGCAAAATTACTCATAAGGGTAATATGAAGCGAGCTTTTCTTGTTCACGCCTCCAAGACGTTATTCACGCTCTCGCTCCCGTTGTCTCGCTCAAATGAATGGAAAAAAATATAAAGAAAAAATGACAAAAAAAGACAGAGAAGAGCTGAAGTAGCATAGAGAGAGCGAGTCAGCGAGAGCGAGTCAACTATAGTGCGCTTTTTATTTTATTTTTTCTTTTCTCCGCAATTTGACAACTTAATTACTATCATGTTTAGCGAGAGCGCGAGAGCGACTTGAACGAGGCGAGAACGTGACTTGAGCGAGAGCGAGAGAGCTAGAAGTCGATATGATGCCCTTACGGTAATTTGGACTAATGCACAAGCATACAAAAGGTCAAATGTCATTAATTTGAAACACGGGTCAAATCACATTAATGCATGTGAAAAGGAGTTTTCCATGCAAATTTCTCGACTAAATTGATAAGTACTTCAAATATTATCTATTTTGCATATTTTGTATTTTTTCCTTTTCACTCTCTAATTTCGTATATTTACTAAAGTTCGAGTAAAACAACATTTAAGGGTGAGGATTTGAACTATGACATTTTGGTCATAAGTCTTACTTGGATGTCAATTGAACTCTATTCTTATTGGTCGGTAAACGTAAAAGTTAAATCTAACTCGATAGTTTTTACACATACAAATTGAGTTATAAGAGCTAGACGGTCCATTCAAATTATTGTTATAATTTAATTGTACTTGATAATTTAATAATGTTGAAATTAAAGTAACATTAACTAATAAAAATCTACAAGTAGACATAAATAGTTTAGGGCATGTTTGATAGGTAATTTGAAAATATAATTTTAAAAACTTAAGATTTAATGAAATAGAGTTGCATTTTATGTGTTTAAAATTTGTATTTGGTAGTAGATTTAGAAATTAAATTTCCGTTTAAACAATGGTTCAAAACGTGTTATATAATATATTTATAGACTATTAAACTACACGTAATTGCAAAAATAACATTAAATTGATAATATATTTATAGACTATTAAACTACACGTAATTGCAAAATTAACATTAAATTGATTATAAAATTAATTTATGAACGAGTTTTTTTTTATATATAAATTTTGTATGGTTGTTATTTTTACAATATCATATAATTTATTATACATATTTTAATTTAACAAAAATAAATTGAATACATAACATGGAATATCGTATATATTAAAGTTTTTTTTTTACTATTTTTTAATAGAATTTTGCAGTTTAAATTTTTAAATTCAAAATCTGAATTTAATAAAAATATTGTTTTCAAAATCTTTACTATTTAAATCACATAATTTATAAATAATTTTTTAAAACACATCTATCAAAAATATATTTAGTGAATTCAATGAATATGGTTTAAATAGTCTTAATATTTAGTTGAATTTCCAAGCCACCCCTCTATTGGATAGAGAGAAGAAAAATATTCGATATTAATATATCATGAATTTATATATTTATTTAGATTTTCAGTATCTTTTTCAAAAATCACATTGAAAACTGTCTACATCATTCCTACGAAATAAACCAAAAAGGATAATCCATTAAAATATATATATATAAAAAAAAATACTGCATGCAGGTTTTTCCAATTAGAAAGACAGTCCGTGACTTTCCATAATTCAATCACAAATTCACAATCAATCATTTCTAACACACATCTTTAAATTGAATGTTATTTTAATTTGATTTCCATATTTTAAAATATTAGAATCTCATTATTTCAATACAAATTGAGTGGATAATATATTTGTAATTCTATAAAATTCAAGGGCTACAAATATGACAATTTTAATTTACGCCAATATGAGAATATTTTGGTTGATTAAAAAAAATCGTGTAAATATCGTATTGATTTTGAAACAAAATGCAGATCAAAATATGACCCCAACTGTTTTTCTATTTTGTGTTAAAAAAAAAACCATGCTTGTCCAATAAATAACATCTCTCTAATTAAAGTTTATAAATAAAATTATAAATTTTCATTAAAATTTGAAAACTATTAAAAATGGTTTAGAATTTATTATTTACTTTTTAAAGTTTGCTAAACTTGTAAGTATAAGTTTAAAATGTGTTGAAAACTAGAAATCACATTGTGAATAATTTTAAGTAGTTTATTGTCAAGCGTGATCCTATCCAACATGTGTTCTTTATTGTTTTGTTTAATTTAAAAAAGTTTTAAAATTTACAGTTTAAACTTGAAACCTATACGAGTAAAATTATTATCAAGTTGGCCTAGCATTTTTCTTTGATCACCTTTTTTTTTTTGCTATGTGTCGAGTAAGTTTGCTTATTTCAGTTGTTAGAAACTACACCCAAAAAATTATATTAAAATATTTTTACTAGAAAAAAAAAACTAAACTAATATTTAAGCATTTTTTTACAAGTTAGATTTAGAAATAAATAAATAAAATGTTATAGTTAACAACTAATGTTTATATCTATTTTAAGTGGCCGAATTTTCAATTTTGTATATAATACTTCTCTAACATATTCAAATTTTTAAAAATGATATGATCTATTAGATATAAAATTGAATTTTAAGTCTAATAGAATCCTAGACTTTCAATTTCACATATAGTAAATTGATGAATTAAAAAATGTCAATTAGGTCAAAATTTTATTAAATATAAAATAAAAAATTCATGAATTATTGAATAAAAAATTAAAAGTTTAAAAACCTATTAGACACATTTCAAAGTTTTGAAACTAAATAGATACAAATCTAAAAATTCGTATATCTATTAAATGTTTTTTAAAGTTTATAAAGTAAATAGATACCTATATAAAAATTTATAGGCTAAAAATGTAATTTAACATAAATATAATTAAGAGTTAAATGATTAACAACTGCTTGCCATACTCATGAGCACGATGACTGTGACACTCGACAAATCCACGAACGATGGCGATTAATCGGTGGTTTTGTCGTGACAGGTGTCAGAATATAATTGGACGGTGAGTAAATGCAGGGGAACGGTTGTGGTACGGTAGCCATCTTTAGCAGCTTCAGGGGGCAAAATGCAGCTTTGCCAACGACGAGATGAATTACAAACGTGGTTACACGCCCACAATCGCACGTGAGGACAAGAAAATCCATTTCGAACTTGTATTTTATTATGATTTAAATACAAATTTCAAAGTCAATTTTATTTGTCACCAGGGCGGATAAATCCGCCCAGGGCCCGCTCAAATTTTTACTTTTAATAATATGTATAGAAAAAATCAAATTAAATAGCAAAAAAGTCTTCTAGCATAGTCGTTAATAGGTTATAAGCCCTCGCCACTGTTTCTCACAGTAGTTGAACTTAGTAAAGGCACCTTGCTCGGCTTAGATTCAAATCTAAAACGTTGTTTAGACTATTATTTTAAAATTTAATGAATTTAATATATGATCTCATGATTTTGAACAATGCATTTTAAAAAAATAAATAGGTTGCAGAACACTGTACTTCCAACATTATTTTCTTATTCTCAAAGTTTCATTTTACGAATTATCATTATGAAATGGTGTTCCCAATAACCTCTAAAATTTTAGAATCTAGACCAAAGTGATAAATGTTCAAACTCCTTTACACATTGCTTGTTAAAAAAAATCTATTTACATTGAAATTGACAAGAGTGTCAAATTATTATTCTAAACTTTTAATTTGGTTAAATTACGCATTAATTTTGGATAAATATTTTAACCCTTAACTTAAAAAAGTATTTCAAATTTTATCTAAAACTTGCATATGTATTGCAATTTTTACCATTCAATAGATTTTTCGTTAAAAAATTTGTTAAAACAAGTCCTCGCATATATGCGTGTTTAATGAATTATAAATCATATACCTGCAAATAATTGATCAAGTTAATTGAGAGAAGCAATGTTAAATGTTGCACTCTCTCCTTTGGCCTAATAAGTAAATAGAACGAGCTCAGTTGCTTCTTCTTCACATTTTTTTTATTTGTGCTTGTTTTGCATGTGTTTTGTGCACGATCGACATTTTGCTCTCCTCTTATTCTCCATTAGATGGTTCAAATAGATCTCAACATTATTTCCTAACTCAAGTTGAAAAAAGATGTCTCACACGAGATAATCGATTCGTTTTTTGCCCATATATGAGATGATGAATTAGTAATCTCCGTTTTTTTTCATGGGAAATGATGATTTTCTTTTAGATTTTCACATTGTTTTTTTTTTAATTAAAATTGGTGAGTAAAGTAACAAAAACCAAGTATATGGTAAATTTTGTAGTGTATATTTAGTTTAATTTGATGAAGCTGAATGTTTGTGAGAAAAAATAAGTAAGGTTTGCAAAAATTAGACGTCACATATTATTTCATTTATTTATTATTATTTATTGAATTTTTTAAAATGGCCACCACTTTTTTTAAAGAAACATATAAATGTAGTGAATTTTCTATAATGCATGGGATTTTAACCCATAAAACAACAGATTCCCATTTCAGTTTGCGAATTATCTTATTTAATTTACCAAAAAAATAAATAAATAAAGAACATTCTTTTCGTCTGTTTCAGAAAACCTTTACGTGAAAGATGATCTTTTGAATAAGTTAATTCTATTAAGAAATAAAGAACGCAGTTCCAAATTCCAATATAACAAACCCAAGTAATTGCAATTACGTGTAATGATGTGATTGGACCACGTCATAACTTTGAAGATCCAAAATGATTTATTTTCAATAATTCTTTTTAATTGTCGATATTGATTTATTTTAATGGGATGGGCTGGAATTGGAAATCTGAAAAAGTGAAAGGCTAATTTAAGAAAAAAACGGAATTTGTATGGAACTTACAAAAATATCAAATACCACCGAATAATTCTTTTTTCAATAGAACCACCGCTTTTTTTTTTCTTTTTTTTTTTTGGAGAATAAACCACCGAATAATTTTTAATGATTACTGCGACATAAATATTAGAGCCTGTTTGGTTGGCAATCTAAAAACAGAAATTTGAAAACAAGGGATTCAATGAAAACAGAGTTGTATTTCATGTTTTCAGATATGTGTTTGGTAGCAGATTTAGAAATTTGATTCCATTTTAAATGATAGTTTAAAATGTGTTACTATAATATATTTATATATCATAAAATTAGTTGTAATTCCAAAACTAAATATTAGGTTGAATATAACACATTATTAATTAATTTATGAACATGTTATTTTTTATAAATTTTATATTATTATTATTTTATAATATAATATAATATTTTATATTTTATAATATATTATATATTATATTATAGCTATTTTAATTTAACAAAATTAAATTAAGTTTATAAACATGAAATACTATATTTACTAAGATATTTATCTTTGTTTAATATAATTCTGCATTTTAAAATTTCAAATTCAGAATCTGGATACAATGAAAACATAAAAATGTTGTTTTCAAAATTTCTACTATTTGGATCACGAGAATCCAAAACGCTTTTAAAACACGTCACAAACGCGTATTCACCGAATTCAAATGAATCAAAACATAAAACAGTAATTCCAGATTCTTGCCAAACAGCGCCTTTATATATTCGTTGATTGTGACAAAGTAAATATTGAAAAATGTTATTAAAAGACATATCAAATTGCCATGTCAACAACCCAAAAAAGAAGACATATCAAATTGACACGTTTTTTATTATTTATAATTTATCATTTTAATATAAACAATTGTTTAATTAATTATCAACCTATAAAATTTTCTAGTAAAATTTGATGTTTCGTGCATATTTTATCTGTTGCGGTTTAAAATTTTTAATGAGTGAAATGTAATGTACATAGAAATATTGTTTGATAATTTATGAAATTGAAATCATATAATTATCATGTCTAATGTTTACATATTAAAAAAATTGAAACAGTTTTTAGTTCATGAAGTAGAAGATTTAATTATTTTTTTGAAAGTATATTTTAACTTGTCCATGTAGCAGAACAATTCTAAAGCATAGATTTATTAATTTATTTATTTATTTGTAAAAATTTATTACTCTCTCTATGTTTTATATATATATATATATATATATATATATATATATATATATTTTTATTGGATTCGACCATTTTGTGTAGAGTTTAATGTCCTTCTGTGTATTTCAGTTGTGATTTATATAATAAGTATTGCAGACAAGAAAATTTGCCACGTCCGTATACGTGTTTTTTTTAGTACATCAACAATTGGGGGTGAAGGGATTGGATTCGAACCTGTAACCACGTTCGTATACGCTTAACCATCGGTGAGATGGGAAGCCTGTCCCTCCAAGCTCGTTTGCAAAATTTATTTCGAAACTGAACGGGTGGGTGAAAAAAAAACATTAACTATTTTATGACCCGGTTTATTCTAAATGAATAATAGAGTGAGATAAAGTGATGTGGGAGCTACATATATTTAAATTCGAGGGTTTATAAATACTAATATAGATATCGAACCTATACATTTTTTTATGCATAATTCACCACAAATGTAGCACCTACCTGCACAATGATGGTGGAGTCTAAGCACAGATACATCACAGTGTTCGAATTTGAAGTGTAATGGTTTAGGTTGGTTAGTTCGAGATGGGAAGGAAGAGTGATTAGTGATGGTCACAATTTTATAAAAACGAATCGACCTCTTTTGATTTTGAAATTGAATGGTATCATTAAATATTTGAGGTCTATATCATACATAATCATACTACTGGTGGTGGAATTTGACTCCCTCGAAGTTATTCAATTGATTTAAGGTTATATCGAAAATTATACCGAAACCATAGATTTTATAAGGGATATTTCACAACTATCAAATGATTGGCTAGAAATCATTTTCAGATATATCCCTCACCTTTCCAACCATGAAGCGATAAATTGGTACAAATAGCCCTTCGACTACAAACAAGTGGAGTTTTGATGGATGAAACTATTGGAATTTTAAATGTCTCTAGTTAACTTTTGCTTTTTAATTATCTTATTTATATTCCTAAAAATACAACATCCAATATATTGAACTAAAATAACAATATCCAATATATTTAACTAAAAAAACAATATCCAATATATTTAACTAAAAAAACAATATCCAATATATTTAAATATTAAATCTTATAACAATAAACGTGCATCGTCGATGAATTGGGGACATATAATTTAATCCCATGTATCAAAGTCATACATAAATTTAGAAGGTATGCTTGGTAATTTATGTATTAAATTCATTTAATATTTGTGAGCATCCTACATTTGTTTCAATTATTATTATTATATATATATATTATTTTTTTTTTTGAGTTCAACAAACATTTGAGGATGGGGATTGGGGAGTTTAGAACCTAATCATACTTCATGTTAATTGAGCTACGCTCTTGTTAGTTGTTATTATTATTATTAGTTGTACATTTATTTCAATTATGACGTTGCACAAGTCAAGATAGACATGATTAAACTATAATGTTGTTTATGCAAGTATTGTGTTATACTTATACATGTACTACTGTAGATAGGTACGTTTTTTTTTTAAGTTTTTTTTTTATTGATTAACATTTGGGATTGGAGAAATTCGAACATATATCTCTTTCGATGATACATGCCAATTATCGCTGATTTAGATTCATTTTGACATTTTTTTTAGTTCAACGACACGTGGAAGTGAAAAATTCCAATATCTTGTTGGTCAAGAGTAATGATGAAAATATCTATTGATATACTTGTATATTGGAAGATTTGACATCGATATTGAAAAGTAATCGATACATTTGATGTATTTTATAAATACTCATATAACATAAAAAAAATATCATCTATTAATCTCAATATAAATATTAATACTAATAACAAGATCATCAATAACTTATTTTGGAATAGGAAGTTAAAACAACTTAATTATTAATTTAAATCATTCTTATAAATTTATGGGTAAAATACATTTTTTATCCCAAAAATTTGAATTTAGATTCCATTTGGTCCTTGAATTTTTAAAATGGACACTTTTGTTTGAGATTCAAATTTTGTTTCTATCTAGTTTTTGAGATTTCAAAAGTGATTACATGGTAGTTCCCAATGTCTAAATTTGATTTATAATTAGTTTATGGAGTTTGAAACAAATTTCTAAGTATTTCATAGTAAAGTTGATGTTAATTGACCTAATGGAATGGTAACATATTAGTTACCATATGCTAATTAGCTAGAGTTTGATGGTATATATATTTTTAAATGAATAGTATATGTATAAATAAATTTAGGACCAATAAATTTATATATACACATGTATACATATATATATTATTTGTTTGATGATATATATCTATTTATTTTAGTTATTCTATTTTTTGTATTAAAAATAAATTTAGAAACCAATTTCAAATTTAAGGACCAATTAAAAATAAATTTCAAGGGGACCAATTAGAAATCAAATTCAAACCTTAAGGGTCAAACATGTAACTTTTAAAGTCTTGAACCAAAAGTGTTAGTTATAAAAAATTAAGAATCAAATAGAAATTAAGTTCAAATCTCAGTGACCAAAATGATATTTTATCTTTATTTTTTTATTTACACATAAATATCCATCAATGTTAATATATTTTTTTTTATCGATCTATCCATAAAATTTAAATATCGAAATCGATGTTGATACCGATTTTTTCATCATTCAGTCAAGAATATATATCTTAACCAATTAAAATATAGTTAGCAAATGAACATGTAAATTATAACATGTCTCAAATGATAACTTTTCAAGTGCTTAGAAAATCTAAGCGTAAAGAAAAGTGTTATTAAAAACTTAAGAAGCCACTCCAAATATATATTAAATTAGGTGTTTAAATTTGGTAAGTAATTTCAACTTGTGGTTGAAATATAAGATAACGCATTTTTATTTTTTACATGGTTTTATAAGATTTAATGCAATATTGTCATCCGAAGCATCATTGTACTTTGTTTACGAGCATATTCATAGATTATAGATTTAGATGTCATCTATTTACTAATAATATAATACTCTTTAAAAATGAATTTATTAACTAACTACCATTAAATATTGATGAGTTATTTTATATTGGTTGGGTTGGTTGAGGGTGAGGCCTGTTCTTTAATTGCATTGTTTCCATTTTTTCTTTCTATTGGGCTTTTGTGGTTCTAGTCTTCTAGATAAGTTTAGAGATTTAGATAGGCAAATTGCGAAGTCTTTGTCTACTTTTAATGGGTTTTGTTTTTCAATTCAACCATGATAACAAACCAGATTTATTTCTAATAAAAAAAAAAGGAAAATACACTTCGGTCCTTGAAATTTAGATTCAGTTATATTTAGGTTCTTGAATTTTTAAACTCGATATTTTAACCCCTGAGATTTGAGATTTTTTTTTCCTACCATTAACACTTTTTTAGTCTTTCTATTAATTTCTTAGGTATGGTTCACTAAACTTTTATTTTTCTCGAATGATTTGTGACACAAATATATTAATTTTATATTTTTGAAGGGATATTTTTATTTTATTTTAAGAGTGATGTGACAGAAATATATTAATTTTAAATTCATTAAAAAATAAGAATTTTTTTTTTTATTTTAATCTTAAACTTGGCAAGCTGTATCAATTTTAATTGGGAACTTTCAATTTCATCTATTTTGACATTGAATTTGGTAGATTATATCAATGTTAACTTCAAGCTTTCAATTTCATCAATTTAAACCTTGAACTTGAATAAATGTATCAATTTACACCATCGGTTAAGTTTCTATTTCAACTATTGTTAGAAAGATTTCCCACACATGCCCAAAGTCACGTGTTACTATATGATATGTACTTAAAAAATATCAAAAAATAATTAAAATTGTTATAGATCGGATCATGACAACTATGAACTTGACTCTTGAAAGTAGAACTCACGGAAAAATAAATGGACTCTTGTGTATTCCCCTTGTTTATGGCGTCTGTACTAGAACGACAAATGTGAAGAAGATCCAAGCGACGATGCCATTGAAGATAGTAACAACCATGATGGTTTCATCGACTTCAAGCACTAAAGTGTGAGAGAGAAGGAAGGCGATGGTGGACAAGGTGATGCCCATGAACACAATGATGATGGAGAAAAATGGAACAAAGATTCTAATGAGGGTAATTTCAGAAGGCCTATGTATGTTGTGACGGAGGGAGGATAAATCAAGCTTAAAGGTCGATGATAAATTAAAAAAAAAAACAATATTGGCGACCGATTCACGAATAAGAGTACTTCATTGAAGAAAAAACTTTATTTCTACTAAAAGGCGATGAATCGAGTAGAATCCTACCTTGAAATTGAAAAAACCCCTTAATTTGAAATGAAAAGGCAACGGAATAAAAAAAGATAAGAAGTGAACAAAAATTATGGTCTAAAATTGAAAAACATTATGACGAGTTTACTCCAATTTTCTTCCACAAGTTTATTTTTGAAAAAAGTTAACACAAACGTATATGCTATAGAGCAACATATGACTTTGGACACATGTGAAAAACATTTTAAGGATGATTGAAATAAAAACTTAACTGATGTAAATTGATAAACTTATTGTAGTATGAAGTTTTAATTGATTAAAATGAGAGTTCGTAGTTAAAATTGATACGATCTACTAGGTTTAAAGTTTAAATTAATGAATTGAAAGTTCATGGTTAGAATTGATACAACCTGCCAAGTTTATGGTTGAAAAATGATTTTCTAAAAAATAATCACGTATTAAACTTTTGATTAATAAATCTGGTAAACGAGATCAAATCCATTTTTTTTTTTCTAAGTTTAATAACATTTGAAAGGTGGAAGCAACAATTTGACTAAATAAACTTAAAAACCAAAAATCCATAATCATAACCTTTTGTAACTCTCCAAATACAACAAAAGGAAAAAAAGAAAAAAACTTTTCCTTCACCATTCATTTATCGTATCAATGGAAAACTACATTAATCTAATACTCGTCGCTAACACACAATTAGATAGAACAAAAAGGAAAACATTACACTTATCTTTTTCACACTTTTAAAAAGAGAAAGCTCGATTTCAAATTTTGTTTTCATTTGTGTTCTGTTGTACATAATTCTTATAAACAAATCTTCACATAATTTGGATGAAAAACAATCACACTTTTAAAAGAGAAAGCTCGATTTTAATTTTTGTTTTCATCGATGTTATGTTGTACATAATCTTTATAAACAAAGTTTCACATAATTTTGATGGAAAAGAACTTGTTGATAGAGAAATAAAAAGAAGAAATATTTTCTAGTAAAGGTATTTTTAAAAGATGAATGGTATTAATGAAAACTTAACATTTCTATCTAAAATTTAATCGTAAAATATTTTTAATTTTTTTTAAAGCCAGATATATTTTTGAAATTTTTTATAGTTTATGGATATTACTGTTATTATTATTTTGAATATAAGAGTTGTTGTTGCCAAATTTTGGACAGAAGAACACACTTGATCTCCATGACATCGACGATAAATTTATAATTCTTGGGAAGTAACGCAGCCTGCAAGACAAGGACAATCTGGACGCCGGTGTGATGTAGGGCACACAAGTTGCGATGCTTAAGACAAGGTTTAAAAGAATTAGGGAGGAGTTTAGTATTTTGGTGACTAAAATAAACTTACCATGTGTCTCCCATCGTGACAAAGCTTAAATAGCTTTTTCTAAAGTCCTTTTGTAGGTTTATGTGGCCTACTAGGAAAAGGAAAGGTCGGAAAAGGGCTAAAAATAAGTATATGGGTCGCGTGGGATCGATATGCAAGGGTCGATAGATGGCCTTGGTCGGCCTCGACCTCGGTCGACTACGGGATTGGGTCGAAGCAAAAGCCTAGACTCCTTTTTTGGGTTGTTGGGCGAGGGTATTTGGG
Source organism: Trichosanthes cucumerina (assembly GCA_036507285.1). Taxonomy (NCBI): domain Eukaryota; kingdom Viridiplantae; phylum Streptophyta; class Magnoliopsida; order Cucurbitales; family Cucurbitaceae; genus Trichosanthes; species Trichosanthes cucumerina. Next base: position 79,031,758 of record CM071840.1, on the reverse strand, counting down.
GGGTTGTACCCTAGTCGGTCGAGACTGACCACGCTCTTAGGTCGAAGTCCAAGCTCGTCTTATCGTCTCTTTTCGTCTTGGTTCAGTCTTCATTCGATTTCGACCCATTTTAACTTCGTATTGGATTTCTTATTCATTTTGACTCTTTATCGCAGTCGTATTCTCATGGATCTAATTTAACCCATAACAAGAGGATTATTGAAATAAAGTAAAGTTAAGAAGTATTTTATATAATTTAGCCTAATTTTAAATACGAGGAAAAAGTGTATTTTCCTAGATAAAAAAATGGAATCAAACAAAAAGAACTTACCACTGACCTACAAACAATTAAAAAAAAAAGCAAAAATTACAAACAAATTGGATGGAATCTTCCCATCAGCAATCCTTCCAATTCTTCTATAAACAAACCTGTTTACAAACTCGCATCTTCCACTGCAGATGGACCAAAATTTGGGCTCAAACATTCCACTGAACGAGTTCAATTTCAACAAAATGGTGGAGGATTTTGCTGCAGATTCTTCAGAGATCGGCAACAATGACGGCGGATCCGTCAAGGAGCCGGAAAATCTGCTGCCGATCGCCAACGTCGGTCGATTAATGAAGCAGATTCTGCCGGCGAATGCGAAGGTTTCGAAGGAAGCGAAAGAGACAATGCAGGAATGCGCGACTGAGTTCATCGGTTTTGTCACCGGTGAGGCGTCGGAGAAATGCCGAAAGGAAGGCCGCCGGACGGTCACCGGCGACGACCTGTGTTGGGCTCTGGAAGCCCTAGGATTCGACGATTTCGCCGGAGCGTTGAGAAGGTACCTTCATAAGTACCGGGAGCTGGAAGAAGACGATCATCAGAAAGGCAACCGTGATGAGAAGATAAAATAAATCTGAAGAACGACGCCGTTTACGGTGAGGAATTGATTTCAAAACGACGGTGTTTTGTAGTACGGATAATCGGTAATTAATTTATTTAAGCTTGATGATGAACGCGCCGGCGCCGGCGCCGGCCTTGGGTCGTTTTGTTTGTGTGTGTACTGTTGCGGAAATAGGGTTTTCAATAAAAAAAAATTAAGTCAACAAAAGTTTAGATAAGAATAAGATAACTCATTATTATTATTTATTTTATATATCATTCAATCTGCTTTAATCCCCTTGATTTCAATCGGATATTTTGTTCAATAATGAATGAATTTGTTTTTATTTCAAATATATATTTTATGCCAAATTACAAATTTTGGTCCTTAATTTTATGGTGTGTGTCTAATAAGTTTTTGATCCAACCAATATTAAATTTGTAGGAAATATATTAGGGTGCACTTTATAATAACTTATGTTATAATAGTTTATGTTATATACTTATATTCTGCACCACAAACACATATTATTATAGTTTATACTAAATAACTCTATATCCTAAATACAAGTTATATAACTCAATAAATTATTATAACTCATTCAACATTTCAAATACTCTTTTTAATATTTGTATTATAATGTGTCTTTAAACATTAAAATATATTAAATATATTTTTAAAATTTTAATCTTATATCTAAGTTTTAGATTTTAGAAAATATCTAATAAGTATAGATAACAACAAATGAGACACTTTAAAATAATAAAACATTTAAAAGTCGGTAAATCTATAAACACTTTAAACTTAAAAAAATTACTAAACAAACAATTTTGAAATTATGGAAATCAAATTTATAATTTAACCTATATTTTAATACACTTGAAGCTGTCTCTTATGATATAATAATGATTATGTTTATTGGTGTAGTTTGTTATGGAATGAACGAATAAATTAAAAAAGTTTGTTAAGCAACGAAAATTTATTTTACAGGTAAGGAATAAAGGAATTCTATAAGAAAAGTAAAAACAAATGAATAAAGAAGTTAAACATATACAAAATAATGATGTGACTTGGTTTGGTATCCTAAATGAATAATCACTATATTATTGATAATACATTCCATATAGTTACAAACAACTCCCCATTGTGGGGTTTATATCACATCAATTTGAAAGAGGGGGGTTTTAATTAATTAATAAATCATATAGATATAACTAATTATTTACAAGCTATAATTTGCAGTTGTATTCAACCACAAAAGCTCAATTATTACCCATCATTCATCTATTACTACTACTATTATTTATCAATATAGTTGAAAGTGCCACTAATTGAAGATCCACCAATTTAGATAACGAAAAAACTATGAATATATAAATGAGGGGTAATATCTCTATTGATACGAAGTTTTTTTTTAGTAAAACTAATAACAATATTATAAGACTATGCCTAAAATAGATAATATCATGTCGTTGTAGGAATATGCAAAAAGTTGAACCATAACAATAGATTATTGTACTTATGTGATACTATGACATACGTTGATTTGGTAAGATTTCATAGAATTTAAAGATAAACCGCTTGATAATTACTTATTTTACTTTCTTATATTTTAATTATCTATTTATAAGTTAGAATCAAATGCCTGTAAATTAATAAGGGTATATTTGGTATGGAATATGGATTCTATTTTATGTTTTTTAGATTCATTGAATTCAGTGAATATGTATTTGACAGATGTATTTTCGAAAACTGTTTTTGGATTATGCGATCCAAATAGTAGAAATTATGAAAACAATTTTTTTATGTTTTCATTGTATTCAGATTATGAATGTCGCCACGTACCTGCGACGCGGAGCGACCGACGTCCTCAAAATATGAATATTTAAAAGGAGTCGTCACCAATCTTTTTACAGTGTGATTGGGCACCAAAATACAATAAAACAACCTTTTTAAAAAAAAAAAGGAAAAAATGGTATGCGAAAACCAGATTTGGATTCGGGAGTTGTTGTGTATGGGGAAGGTGTTAGCACCCCACAACACCCGTTTAAAACGGTGACCAAATTTAATCTTGAATTGCACAAATTTTAGAAGGACAAAAAAAAAACTTGTTTAGGAAAATGAGATTTTTAAAACATTGTCTTATTTTACCCCTCATTACTCCAATATTTGGAGTCATGATCCCATAAAATAAGTGGATGAAAATCCATCAATGTGGCTACATTGAAATTATTTCCAAGATTTTAGAAATAATATCATCTCAAGAATATGAGAAAATTTTACAATTTCTCAAATCTATCATAGGATAACATCTTATAAAATATTTTTTTAAAAAAAAAAGTTATAATTAAATTCATTTTTTCTTGGGACCAAGATCTCGGACTCCCAAAAATAATGATCCCTCACCTCAAGAATTCTAGAAAATCGAACTCCCAAATATTTCTAGATTCCGTCGTAGGAATTTTTAGGAAAAAACAACCTTAAAAGAAAATTCACATTTTAAAAAAAGATTTTTAAAACTTAGAAAATAAAATACTTTGGCTTTGAAAACAAACTTTTATAAAACAAAAATGGCAATTTTAAAGAAATTGAGAAATAATATTACAAAAAATGAGAATAGAGTTTGTAAAAAAAAATTGAAATCACTCAGAAAAATCAAGAAAATCAAAGTAAAGCAAAGCAAATAAATGCAATGACAAGATAAGTTGAACATGTAAGATAATTTATTCATAGCAAATAAGTGATCAAACATAATATACAAATATGATTGAATTTTCTAAAAAAATATCGTATTGGAGTTGATCTTGGACTTCCAAAGAATCAATTCCTCACCTCAAGAAAACTAGAAAATCGGACTCCCAAATATTTCTAGATTCCGTGCATTGGCATATTTTTTTATAAATAAAAAATAATTTTAAAAAAATAAAAAATGTTGGAAATAACATTTTTTTAGTTATAAAACATTGTAAACCCCAAAAAAACAAGCAAACTTTAAGGTTTGAAAATAAGTTTGCAACAAAAAAAAAATTGAAACCATGAACGATAATCAAAATAAATTAAGTTTGAAAAATAGAATGCAAATGCAATTTAAAAATAGATCATGCTTAACATAACAAATTTATCATAACAAATAAATATCGTACACAAATATGCTAACAATTACAAGAAATAAAAATATTGAAATAACTTTATTCACCCATACTCAACTAATCTAAGGTTTGTTACATAACCATCTTTTTTTTAATTTCACAACACTTTGCTTCTTTTTTCTCTTGTTCTTTTTTTTTTTCTCTCTCTCCTTTAGTACAATGAACTCAAGAGCCAAGAAGAAGAAATATGGAGAAAAGAAAATGATAAATAAGTAGGGGAAGTAAACCATAAAATAAAGTTAGTAAAAATCAACATAACAAAAGATGTTAGACATTAATGCAAACAAAAAATGGACAAAAATTCACATGATAATAAAAGTAAAAAAGAGAGGTAATAAAGAACAAAAATGAAAACAAAACTCATAAAATCCTTACTCAACTATTGTTTTTCAGGGATATTTAGAGATAGAATTAAAGATAAAGTTAGTAGCAAAACATAACAATAAAATAGACAAAGATTCACATTGTAATAAAAGTAAAGAAGAAATATGTAATGAACAACAAAAATGAAAGAAAAAGCTCATAAAACTCTTACTCAGCTATTGTTTTTCGGGGACATTTCGAAATAAAGATGAAGATCAAGAAGTTGGTGTCAAGAACAAACCAACTAGCTTGTTGTTTGAGGTGTGGATCCTTGGAAAAAAATCCTAACCAAATGCAACCTCCAACTAACCTAGGGTTATTTTGTGCTATGAGATTTTGGAGTTTTTTTTTTTACAAAAAAAAAAACTCTCCATCTTTATGGTTGTGAAGGTATTTGGCTATGGAGTTTTGTAGAGCTGAGAATGGATGAGAATGATGTGTGAGAGTGTAGAAGAAGTAGGGTTTTTTGTGAGTTGTTCCTTTTGAAGAAGAGAAAGATATGTATATAAAGACAAAAATCATTACTCTTTTGTGTATAAAACCAAAACCACAATTGTTGAAATTTGAAAATCCAATGCCAAAATAGAACTTACACTTAAAAAGACCAACAAAATTTTGGTCAATCAAAATAAAAACTAAACTTACCCACTTAATCAAAGACTTGTCTTTTCTCCAAAAAATATGATTTCTCCATTTTTAAAAAAGAAGAGTGAAATTAGAAAATAACAAATAAAAATCAAGGTGAGCAAAAAAAAAAATCATAGATATTTATGATCTAACAATTTAATTAAAAATGAGCCGGGCAAAAATAGGTGGCTACAATGAATTTAAAAATTTAAAAGGCATAATTATATTAAACTAAGATAAAAATCTTAATAAATATAATATTTCATGTTATAAAGTCAATTTATTTTTGTTAAATTAAAATATGTATAATATAATATATTATAAATTATATAATATTATATTTCAAAATGATAATTCTATAAAATTTATAAAAATCATGTTCATAAATTAATTAAGGTTAAATTACAAGTTTAATCCATGAACTTTGAGGTGTGTGTTTATTTAGTCCCTAAATTTTTAAAAGTGTCTAATAGATTTTTGAACTTTCAAATTTATATATATTTGGTCCCTAAACTTCGAAATGTGTCTAATAAGTCCACAAATTTTAAATTTCGTGTCCAATAGGTCCCTGAATTTTCAATTTTGTGTCTAATAGGTTCTTAACGTAGTTGACATTTTTAAAAACTCATAAGCTTACTAAGCACAAAATTGAAAGTTTAGGCTTTTATTAGACAAAAAACTCAATTTTATATCTAATAGATCGATTAATTTAAAAAAAATTGTGAATATGTTAAATACCTATTAGATACAAAATTGAAAGTTCAAGGACTAATTAGATATTTATAAAGTTCAGTGACTTATTAAATACAAAATTAAAAGTTCAATGATCTATTTGTCACTTTTTACAATTCAAATACCACATAGACACAAACCTCAAAGTTCATGGACTAAACTTGTAATTTAACCATTAATTAATAATGACTTATATTCAATATAATAATTAGTTTTGCAACTACAACTAATTTCATGATATATAAATATGTTATATGACACACTTTAAATAATTGTTTAGAATGAAATCAATTTTCTAAATCTGCTACCAAACACATATCTGAAAACATGAAATACAACTATGTTTTTATTGAAACTCTTGTTTTCAAATTTCTATTTTCAGATTGCTTATCAAAGATGCCCTAAATTTTTTATTTCCCATGACATGTGTAGATTTTACTTGAGGGAGTCACGAAACACATGACAAACAATTTTGCACCGTTGGATGTGTGGGAGATAAATTATAAAAGTATTTCACTTTTGTATCCAACTATTATTAATTCGGGGATAAATATATTTTTAGATCTATGTTAGTTAATTATTAAAAAATAACTACATTGTAGTAGTCTTGATAAATAATTTTTTCTAATTTGATAGTCCAAATCATCGTTGTCCTTGTTCGTCCCTAAATTAGAATATTGTTTTTCCAATTCATTTGCAAGACTTCAATCATTCTCATTTCTTTATGGGAAAGGAGTTTAAGTTGATCTAAATTTTAGGTCTACATTTTTTTTTTGTCTTATATATCTCTCGTAATCGTGTTTCTGGCAACTTTAGCTAACATAAATAGGTTTCACTCTCCGAAATTTAATACTTTCAGTAAATTAATTATAAAAAAAAAACATGTTACGGTATCATAGCTTCATGTTACTAGCATTATAAAATACGTTGCTACTTCGATAAGGATAAATTATTAAAGTTGTCACATTAATCGTTGGATATGAATTTAAAATATATGATACAAAAGAGAATTTAAAATTTAATTTTCATACATCAGACGGTGTAAAATTATCAGTTGTATATTGTGACGACTTCTTTAAATAATATCTTTACGATAAGAGTCAATTTTTGCCCGTAGATAGTTTATTGTTTTTTTGTTCAGAAAATATAGTTTATTACTGTCGAGATAGTCGATAATGGAGAATTTTGTAGATTATATTAATTATTTATACTGAATAACCTTTATTAGCTAGGCTGCTGTTGTGAGATGCAACAAAAAATACTCATTTACAAAGATATATGCATGGGGATTTTTCTTTTTTTCTATTTTTAAACTCATATTATAAAAAATAATCGTGTAGCTAAACTGTTATCGATTAATGTGATTGAAATGATATGGAGAGGTAATTGTTAATGGAAAAAATTGCACAAACTACCTATAAACACTCTTAAACTTTGTCAAGTGTTGCAATTAGTCATCTGTAACAAACTTCATAGTTTATGAGTGATTTGTGAAATGTTCCTTAGTTAGCTCAGTAATATGAAGTTTTTTCACATCAATAATTGGGGGTGGGGCATTCGAACCCATGACCTTTTGGTCATAAGTGATACTTGATGCCAGTTGAGTTATGCTCTTGTTGGCCAGTAATTAACTTGAAGTTAACACATCATATGTAAGCATTGAAAAATTTAATTAACCATGTGAGTCTATTAAAAATCATTTAAAATTTTTAAAACCATATAGATACATCTCTAAAAATTTAAAAACGAGTATTATAATTTTTTGAAGTGCACTAAAAGTGTATTAACTAATTACAAGTAGTCTCAAATATGCAGGACCAAATTTATAAATTAAATAATGATATATCAATAATGTTAAACTCGTCCTAGTTTATTAGACAGTCAATATGAGTATAACTTAATGGATACAATACCAATTACAATTGATAGTTTAATCTTTCACTCTGTAATTATTGAAAAAAAATGAGAAAAACTTTTATTAGCTTAACCTTTATCGGTTAATTAACATAATATAAATAAATATTAAATTACAAATTTAGTCAAATGGACTTTGAAGTTCCTAAACTTTCTTTAAAAAAAAAATTGTGTATCAATAGAAACATTGAAATTGCAGGATTTCATTAAACATAAAGTTCTAATTTGTATCTAATAATCAATTGATTTTTTTTTTTAAAAAAATTGAATTTGTCAACGACTTGTTAGACATAAATTTTGAAAATTCAAATACATATTAAACGCCAAATTAAAAGTTTAAGGACCTAAAACACTTTTGAAAGTTGAAGGACCATGAAACAAACATCAAAATTCAATGATTAGACTTGTAATTTAACTTTAAAAAAACATGGGCTATACTATTTCCTTCTCCTATATAGATTTTTTTTTTTAAGTTCAACAACATTTGCGTGTTCGAAGAATTCAAACTTCAAACTATAACTAGTTGTACTAATAATTCTTAAAATTAATTTTTATCCTAGTTTGAAGTTAAATTTGATCAAACTTAGTAAAATAATAATAATTTTTATTAAAAAAAAAACATGGCAATAAGGTTGATATAAAATTTCCTTTTTGGTTAACTTAATAATGAAAACTAATTTTAAAATTGGTTAAAAATACGAGAATTGAATTTAGACATTAAAAATAAAAAGAACTACAATAAAAATAACTATCATTAAAATAGTTTTTAACCTTAAATTTATTGTGCCAGTTGACATTAAGTACGACTCATGATCAAGAGGTCATGAGTTCAAATCTTCCGCCCCAATTGTTGATGTACTAAAAAAAACTTTAAATTTATTGTATTTTGTAGACTTAAATTATTTTTTAAAAAATAACAAGTGCATCTCACATTTTAAAGACAATAGAAATAAATATTAAATTTATTATAACTTCGTTTTTTTAAAAAAATTATTATAACATCCCCTCCAAATTATTAAAAAAAATTGGGTATTTGAACTTTGGAGCGTGGGTGTTGGGGGGTCCTCTAGCACGTTAGGTATCCCAATTTTCCAACAATCACAGTCCAATCATTCCAATCCTCGAGACAATTCTTATTTTTGTGGTTCCATTGTTTTGAAACCAAATTATAATATAGATTAATTATTCAAAATGCTCGTGGATTTTGAGATAAGTTTGAATTATATCATTAAGTTTTTAAAGTTTTATTTTAACCATAGCTTTAAAATTTACATTTGAAGCTAACAAGAGCATAGTTCAACTGACATCGAGTATAATTCATGACCAAAAGATTATGAGTTCGAATCTTTCCACCCTCAATTTGTTGATATACTAAAAAAAACTACATTGGAAAAATTCTCATTGAAATTCAACAAATTCCTATAGCTTTATATACACTATAGCATAATAACAAGAAATAATCCAACCACACCTTCCTTATAACATCTCCAAGTAATACGAGCTGGCATTTCCTCTCCAACCTACAAAATAAACAATATAGGTTAGTGTATGTTCTTTTCTTAAAAGCATGTTTGAGAGTGACTTTTTGACGTGTCTAAAATCACTTTCCTTCCAAAAGTGTGATGTTTGACAAGATTGAGCAAGTGATTTTATCACTTGAAGTGATTGCTAGTCAATCACTTAGGAGGTGATTCCCTAAGTGATTATTGTCAAGTGATTGTGATTTAAAATGACTATTATTTCATTTTTGAAAAATGTATACTTTTGGCGACGAGTAAAATCCGTCATTTTTTAAAAATTCATAAATTTCCATTTAATTTTTTTAAAACTATCACTATTGTGTTCATCCGTCATTGTTTACAAAATGACAAATTTTTTCTCTCTAAAGTTTTTATAATGTGTATCTCTATATTTTTTTTATCTCTTGCTTTAGTTTTTTTTTTTGTTCTTGTACTTTTTTGTCCCTAATGCTTAACTTGTTTTCTCCTCACTATAATTTTTCTTCCTAAATTTTTTATCATCTTGCTCAATTTTTTTTTTTGTTTATCTCTCTATCTTTATTTCTCTTCTCCATATCTCTAACTTGATGATTCTAAAATTCCTTTTTGAAAACAAACATTAATTTTTGTATAAAAAATATATTTAATTAAATTTAATTTCACTTTACAACGTTTGAATTAAGTATTGAAATGATTTATAAATATTCAAAAAAAAAAAAGAATTATTATTAAATCATTAGCTTAAACACTTATTTTAAAATCACTCTCAAACATGCCTTTTGAAAATCACTTAATTGTGTGAAAATCACTATTAAAAGTGTTGAACCAAACATGAAAATGATTATATGAAAATCACTTTTTTAATAAATCGATGGTAAACAAATTAAGTGTACTAAAATCAATATTTCTAAAATCATTCACAAACATACAAACATGCACTAAGAATATTCATTCAAATGGGAATAATATATTGAATTATCTTCCACAAACATAACTTAGCTTTGAGGATCACTTGTAATTTCCATAATTCTTTTATATTTATTGGCAAATTTATTCGAACGAGAGGAAGAAATCACTTCAACACTGTCTATAGTGGTAGCTAATGATATACACTTTTGATAGTAGATATGCCTTTAGAATTATGGTTCCAATACTATTTCATCTTTAACCAACCATTTTCCTATGATTGCATTAAGGATAACCTCAACATCATGGGGTGTAATGTTTCTTCAAATCTCTTATTCTTTTTCAATTCTCTTGAGTGACCAACAAAGAGTGAACATAATGCCCTTTGTAATTATCATTGAGGGTATAATTGGAATGTTGTTGCGTTTCCTATTAAGCAAGGGGTTTAATTAACTTATTTTAATGTATATACCATCATCCAATTTCCATCAATACCCTCTTCTAATAAATCTCTTCCACACCATGTATTCCTCCATGTAAGATAGAGGTTACGACCCGTGAGAGTATTAAAGAAGTCCTCATTCTTAAAATACTTTCCCTTCAAAATCTTCGAAAGGAGGTCGTCAAGATTCCTGATTATGCGCTAGCTTTGTTCGACAAGCATGACTTGATCGAAAAGCTTGAGATAAACAGATTAGACGCGAGGTTTTAGTATTAGTATGGCTCTTCATATATATATATATATATATATTTACCTGATGATAGAATAAAATATTGATATCTGAGATGATAATATGCACCTTAGTGTCTAAGTTATGTTTTGATTGACAATTTGAACTTTTCTTAATGATTAAGACAAAACAAATTTTCATAGGATAGAGACCAATTTTAAGTTTTATTGAAAGCAGAGATTGAAATTGGATATTTAGGGCCCGTTTGATAACGTTCTCGTTTCCTGTTTCTTGTTTCTGTTTCTCATTTTTTAAGAAACATACTTGTTTGATAATCTATCCCGTTTCTTGTTCCCAAAATTTGAGAAACGTTTCTAAAATTGGGACTAAATTTGAGAAACTTCAAATAGTAGTTTCTTTCTGTTTAAATTCTTTTTATATTATATGTTTCCCAAATTTTTCATTCTCAGCCTCCAGCATATTGGTGAAATGCATGTCAAAACTATACTCTTTTCATTTCAAAGCCCCAAGTTTGATCCTTGGTCAGTACAACTTTTTTATTATCTTTTTTGAGTAAGAGATAAGATTGCAGATCAAATTTGAACAACATTTGAAAAATAAATAATTTTATTTATTTACTTTTATTATTAATTAATTTTGCATCGAGACTTGTTGGTATTTGATAATATAAATTTATTATAATTAATTGTATATTTATATATTTTAATACATGTTATATATTTTATATTATATAACTAAATTATTTTTAAACTATAAAAAATGACAAAAAAATGAGATAAAGAAAACATTTAAGAACAAGAAACAAAAAACGGTTATCAAACAAGTTTATGTTTCTACATGTTATATATTTTATATTATATAACTAAATTATTTTTAAACTATAAAAAATGACAAAAAAATGAGATAAAGAAAACATTTAAGAACAAAAAAAAAAAAGCTATTTATCAACCAAGTTTATGTTTTTATTTCTTGTTTTCAAAAAAACAAGAAACATAAATAGTTATCAAACATATTCTTGCTTTCTATTCTTAAAAATGAGAAACAAGAAACAAGAACGTTATCAAACGGGGCCTTAAAATACAAGAACTAAAATGGAATGAAATCTAAAATACAAGAATATGGAATGAAATCGAATCCACGACTTCTCGATTATCTTTATACTTGACGCCAATTTATCTTACTTGTTGGCTTAACGTTTCGAATGTATTAACGATTACGAAGTTTGAGATTTGAATCCCCAAACTTTTATTATACTAAAAAAAAGCACTTTACAGATTTTATGATTTGGTTGAAAATTTTAAAATCGATCAAGAGAGAAGGAATTTATTAGTGTGTGCCTTTGCAAAAAGAAAAAAAAAATAGAAATTATTAATGTGAATATATATAATTTGAGTTAAAGGACGTTGATGATTCAAGCCTTTGACATTTTATTAACAAATTAATCGTAAATAAATAAAATAGTCAAGAAACAGCTCATCACAAAAATGTAGTTTTCCAAAATATTAGATTTGGAGCACATTTTTGCATTCTTGCACTCTATTTCTAAAATTTCATCTAATCTATTGATCCAAGTACATACTTTATATTATATCAGTTAGGCCTATGTTGGCATTTTCAAGTTTTGTTTTCTATAATATTGGCACATAATTTTGCAGTATTACACTATATTTACAAAACTTTATCATAATTATATTTTAGAACAATTTGAAAGCAACCTGCACAGTTGAAAGCATTCCTCAATTAAATGCCAGATGGTATGCATTTACATCCACAGTCCCTACTGTGGCACCAACCACAAATTCTGAAGACTATAGGGGTCAAAATCTAAAAACGAGGAGTTGAAGCCTTTTCTTGCAAGAAAAGCAATTTAAAAATCAACGACAACGACGACGAACGACGAAAATCAGAAGAATTAAATTGGTAAAAAAAAAATCCTTAAGCACGGAAGAGGGTCATTCATTCATTCACTTCCCATCCAACGGGGCTTCGCCTCGAGTCTTTTTCACCCTCTCCAGACCGCTCTCGCATTTATCTCCTTTTTTCGCCGTCGATCCTTTTCCGGCGAAGCTCCGTCGTCTTCTCTCTTCCTCCGTTCATCGTCTCTAGGGGTTTGATTGTCGATTAGGGTTTCATCGACGACCGTTCAGGTGCCTTTTTCCTGCTCTGATAATGGCTTTTTATGGCGTTTTCTGTGTGATTTCGGATCTACGTTGAGATCATTCGGATGGTTTTGTTTTCTCTTTGTTAATTTTTTTGCCTTGAATTTTGGTTCTTCGAGGTTATTGTTCGGTTTCTATATTTCTTTTGATTTTTCGTTGACGAGGTGTATAATTAAGAACGAATGACGACGATACCGTGGATTTGGTTGGAGGCTTTTAATCTCCGTGATGCTTGTAGTTTCTATATTTAAGCTTGTATTAATGTAGACGCTGCATTACTTTTGATTCTTATTTCGTCCATGGATGGAGAAATTGGTCGATTGTCGATTTAGGGTTTGCTTTCCGTATAATCGTAATTTATCTCTAGCACGAATGCCAACGTTGAAGTCTGGTTTCATGATCTGCAGGTTTTTTTAATTATTAGGTCTTCGATAGCGAGATTTGTGTCGAGATGACAATGGGTGAGCGGAAGACTATTGACTTAGAGCAAGGATGGGAGTTTATGCAGAAGGGAATCACAAAATTGAAGAACATTCTAGAGGGTTTGCCTGAGCCTCAGTTCAGCTCCGAGGATTACATGATGCTTTACACGTACTATTTCTTCTGTTGCTTGAATTTTCTTGTTCAATTTTTTGCCTATTATTGGTCAGTAGTCTTATTATGATCGGCTTGTTGTCTTCTGAATTTCGTTTACAGTACTATATATAACATGTGCACCCAAAAGCCGCCACATGATTACTCCCAGCAGCTGTATGATAAATACAGGGAATCTTTTGAAGAGTACATCACTTCTATGGTGAGAAATAAGTTCATCTGATCCATTCATTACGATCTTGTGCATATCACTGATTCACTTATCAACAACATGAGCTTATTGCGTTATTTAAATTAAAATAAGTGGAGAGTACAGAAAACGAGTAGAAACCACTTCAAAGCCAAAGGAACTTGCTAAAAGCTGCTCCAATTGAAAATTGTTGTGGTTTATATTGAAATCTCTCACACACACACACACAGCTTACACTGTGCGCAAAACCACAGTGATCTTGCAAAACATCATGATAGTTGTCATCAATTTTGACAAATTCAACCTGCACATTTTCTTTCTTGGTATTGGAGGTTATGACCATGCGGGTATGTTACATTTGTTTTGTTCTAAGATGACTTCAGAGTTAAACTTATCTGACCACCAATGCATGTACATCAGCGATTTTTTTCAGGTCTACTTCACCTCTGTTAGAACTTTGTCACATCAATGCTTTCTTTTGGAAAACCGTACTTGTGGACACATATATGCATTTTTTTCCTTTAATGTGTTATTTATGTTACTGGATTTTTTCATTTGGGGAATTAACCGATGGCAACATTTGAGTTCTAATAATTTTAACCATAACACACTCTTTTTGTTAATTGTGGTGTACTTAGGTCTTACCATCCTTGAGGGAGAAGCATGATGAGTTCATGTTGAGAGAACTTGTCAAAAGGTGGACAAACCATAAAGTCATGGTGAGATGGCTTTCTCGCTTCTTCCACTATCTCGATCGATACTTCATTGCTCGAAGGTCACTTCCACCCCTCAATGAAGTTGGGCTCACATGCTTCCGTGAATTGGTATGTTGTAACTTTGGATGTGTGGCTGTTCTACAGGCCAAGCTTGAACCTCCTGTACCACTTTAGTTTACTAATAGATTCATTATTCTGTATGCAGTTTGACTCATTTTATTATAAGACACAAATTTTAGTTTAAATAGTAATCTGTACTCATCTCAGGTGTACAAAGAGCTAAACAGTAAAGTGAGGGATGCCGTAATTTCATTGGTATGTTATCCCCTTTCTCCCTTTCCTTTTCTTTCAAGTAAAGTGAAGTGAGGAATGCCATAATTTCATTGGGATTTAAATGTGCGTAATAACTATGGTCTTGTAAATCAGATTGATCAAGAACGTGAAGGGGAGCAGATTGACAGAGCTCTACTGAAGAATGTATTGGATATATTTGTGGAGATCGGGATGGGTCAAATGGATTACTATGAAAATGACTTTGAAGCTGCCATGCTTAAAGATACTGCTGCTTATTACTCTAGGAAGGCTTCCAATTGGATCCTCGAAGATTCTTGTCCCGATTACATGTTAAAAGTATTTTTTCTAAATCATTCTAAATACATTTTCCGAATGCATAGAAATGGTTTCTTATTGATTTGATTGATTTTCTAGGCAGAGGAATGCTTGAAGCGAGAAAAGGATAGAGTTTCTCACTATTTGCACTCTAGCAGCGAGCCAAAGTTATTGGAGGTTTGTGGTCAACTTCTGCTATATCCTTCCACTTTCTATATATAGTTCTGTAGATCTCTCTCTCTCTAAGTCCCTCCTTGATTATTCTCATTTTCATCCTCGTAGAAAGTTCAACATGAACTTTTGTCTGTGTATGCTACTCAACTGCTGGAAAAAGAGCATTCAGGATGCCATGCATTGCTTAGAGATGATAAGGTACTATGAATTGTAGGTTTTTTTTTTCCCCTTATTTGAAACAATATATTTAATGGTGGTTCTTCCTCGATGATTGTTTTCTTTTGTCCTCCTTTTCCCTTCTCTTGATTCTTTTGGGCTTGGGTTGATGTGGATACTTTTAGGTGGAAGATTTGTCAAGGATGTTTCGTCTCTTCTCCAAGATACCCAAGGGACTGGACCCAGTTTCCAACATATTTAAGCAGGTTGCCCGTCTGCGTTATACTTTTCTCTGTGAAAGAGTATTGCGTGTTTGAATAATCTCATGTTCAATTTTCAAACTACTTTTTCTTTATTATTTATGCAGCATGTCACTGCTGAAGGAACAGCATTGGTCAAACAGGCAGAAGATGCTGCAAGTAACAAGAAGGTTTCTTTCACGTCAATTGATTTTCTTTTTGAAGTTCTGTTGTTAGAATTATTCCTTGATTTCCTTATTATCTTATCAGATAGTATACAACCATTCAATTGTGGTTTCTCACTCAGAGACCATAAAGGATTAATATTTAGCCTCCATTTCTTTTATGCTAGGGCTTGTAATTTGGTTTTAAAGCCCCAATTTTTTCCCTCATAGAAGATATGAAAGATGCAGTTGTTTGTACATTTTTTTAACGAATAGGAAGAATTAGAAAAGTCAAAGGAAGTTATCATTGATGTGGTTTACCCTTGCCTTTTTTTCCATATAATTATTGAAATGCTCGGTCTTTTGTGTGGAAATTAATATGAGATGAAAAGCTTTTTATTTTAGAATGGCTCTTTTTCTATTTACCAGTCACAATATCTTAAGATAAGGCTTTTTACTGATCACAATGGCTTTTTGCTTCATTTCTGTTCTTTCTTTACCCTGCTAGGCCGAGAAGAAGGACATAGTTGGTCTGCAGGAACAGGTCTGTCTTTTGGCTTTCAAACTTCTAGACTATGCTCTTTTTAAGTCTTCTTTTTGAATTATATCTGAGGGAGGTTTGATTCAGGTTTTTGTAAGAAAAGTGATTGAGCTTCACGACAAGTACTTGGCTTATGTGAATGATTGTTTCCAAAACCACACACTTTTTCACAAGGTATGTGACTTCCACCTTCAGTAAAATTCAGTTAATGTCACTATACTTTTATTCACATTTAAAGTGTGTTTATGTGTAGGCTCTCAAGGAAGCTTTTGAAGTCTTCTGCAATAAGGGTGTTGCTGGAAGTTCTAGTGCAGAATTACTTGCCACCTTTTGTGATAACATCCTTAAGAAAGGAGGAAGTGAGAAATTGAGTGATGAAGCAATAGAGGAGACACTTGAGAAGGCACTTTTCTATTTATTGTTCATTTGAAGTTTATTTAGTGTTGGAACTTTGGAATTCATACGATTTAAAAATACAGGTAGTGAAGTTGCTTGCTTATATCTGCGACAAAGATTTGTTTGCTGAATTTTATAGGTGAGTATTGGTACTTTGAGATAGTTAATGCTCTTACAGAATTTTTTTAGTTTATCTTGAAACAACTTCTTTTATGACTGGTGGCAGGAAAAAACTTGCCCGAAGGCTTCTCTTTGACAAGAGTGCCAATGATGATCACGAGAGAAGTATATTGACCAAATTGAAGCAACAATGTGGTGGACAGTTCACCTCTAAGATGGAGGGGATGGTAAGCGTAAATCTACCTCTAGAATTTTGCATGTTATATAATTGTGAGATATCTCAGCTTTTGCAATAAGTTTTCACAAAAACAATAATTTGTTATACAAAAAAAGAAAAAAAATGATTGAATTGCGTGAGATAATTATGTCAATTAATTAATAAACAATGAATTGCTAAAATGTAAGTCATATGTTTAGGTCACCGATTTGACATTGGCAAGGGAGAACCAAACTAGTTTTGAGGAGTACCTGAGCAATAATCCACAAGCTAGTCCGGGAATCGACTTAACTGTTACTGTTTTGACTACTGGTTTCTGGCCAAGCTACAAGTCTTTTGACCTCAATCTGCCGGCAGAGATGGTAAACGTTTTTGTTCTTTATATTTTCGGTGGGCAGGAATTATATGTTGTATTGTATGCGATAGTTTTGCTTGTGCCTTGAAACTCGTAGGACATCGAAGTATCATACTGTGTTTGTTTTGGTTCAGGTTAAGTGTGTTGAAGTTTTCAGAGAATTTTATCAAACAAAAACAAAGCACAGAAAACTGACGTGGATTTACTCATTGGGCACGTGTAATATCAGCGGAAAATTTGAACCGAAAACAATGGAGCTGATTGTGACAACCTATCAGGTGATATGCTAGAAAAGTTGTTCATACCTCTTCTTCTTTCCCTAAAAGATATTTTATTGTCGAAATGATAAATTTTCTGTGGTACTAATTCTCTTGTTAATTCTATAGGCTTCTGCCCTGCTGCTATTTAATTCCTCAGATAGATTAAGTTACTCCGAAATCATGACACAATTAAACTTGAGTGATGATGATGTTGTTAGACTACTCCACTCATTGTCATGTGCCAAGTACAAAATTCTTAACAAGGAGCCAAATACGAAAACCATTTCTCCCCATGATCATTTCGAGTTCAATGCGAAATTCACCGACAAAATGAGGAGAATAAAGGTATATTGACAGCGTCATCTTGAAAGTCTTTTTGTTTGGCATAATGAATGTGGTGTGGTTCATTTTTGTCTATCATGTAGATCCCTCTTCCACCTGTGGATGAGAAAAAGAAAGTTATTGAAGATGTCGACAAGGATCGAAGATATGCTATTGATGCCTCGATCGTGCGTATCATGAAGAGTCGTAAAGTTTTGGGTCACCAGCAGTTAGTGATGGAGTGCGTCGAGCAATTGGGTCGTATGTTCAAGGTTAGTAGTGTTATCGCATATCTTATTACATTTCTCTCAGCTTTGTAATTACTGAAACACGAACACCGTGCAGCCCGACTTCAAGGCAATTAAGAAGAGAATCGAAGATCTGATCACCCGGGACTATCTAGAGAGAGACAAAGACAACCCCCACTTATTTAGGTACTTGGCTTGAGGTTACTTACACTTTCCATGGGCGAGGGTGGTGGCTGGTTCTATTTCGAGATAACACGAAAGGCTCGTGGTGTAAGCGGCTCGAGCACGAGCATGCTGCTGTAGCCTCTGTAATTCGTGTGCCGCGTTTTCGTGAGATGTTAAAACCAGGAGCTGACTGATGAAGGTTGTTTGTACATTTTGCAATCCGAACGAGGTTAGAGCAAAAGCCCTGTTATAAGGTTGTGTGTGCACTTTAGGGAGGAGGAAGAAGAAGGGGGAGGGATAAGATTTGAGTTAATTTTTATATATAAAATGGTCCGATATTTATATCAGTGGACCATTCTTTTAAGTCAGTCAGTGTATTACGAGAGGACGTGTTGGAGTTTGTTGAATGTTAGTTGAAATTTGTACGTACATCTGTTGCTTTTTGGTTGTTAATTTTGAATACTTAAGGCATCAGATGAAGTTGGATACAAAAACCTCCTCTTTTTGTTCTTCTTGTTTCACAACTTCCCACCATTCTTCTTTTTTCCCCCTAATTTGAAGTTGTTCAGAAGACTTTCGGTAGGCTATCTAGATTCTATTTTATGTTTATGTTTGCAGATTCACGGAGTTCAATAGCATATGTGCTTTGGATTCAAAGGGTAGAAATTTTGAAAACATCATATTTTGAATTGAATTTTAAAATGAAGAATTCTATTAAAAAAGATAGAAACTAGAATAAATGTAATATTTTATGGTGTAAATTTAATTTATTTTTGTTAAATTAAAATAGGTATAATTTAATATATTATAAGTTATTGTTATGTGATATTATAAAATAATAATTATACAACACTTATGATAAAAAAAAAGAAATATGGTCATAAATTAACTAATAATAGTTTATATTCATAATTTAACGTAATATTTAATTTTACAATTGTAACTAGTTTTATGATTCATAAATATAAATATATTTTGAACAATTGTTTAAATTAGAATTTAGTTTTTAAATCTACTATCAAATAAATATTTAAAAATATGAAATATATGAACTACATCCACGTGGTGAGCTTTAAAAAATTAATAAATGTTATTTAACAATCGAGCGTGGTGTTAAAATTTTAAATAGTCGTAAAATTTGTTTATCTTGTATAAATATTTAAATATTTTTTGGAATATATTATATTGAATTGAAACTTTCTAAAACCTCGACGATTGAATAACAATGGGCCTGTTTGGCCCACTGGTTATTATAACTCGTGCTATAATAACCTGTGAAATACTCTACACCCCAAACACAGACTATACTACTCTACTTTTGAAATAATTATATGTTTCACATACTATTATAACCCCATGTTATTATAACTCACTCAGCGCCTCAAACAGCCCCAATATGTTTATTATGGTTTTAAGAAAGCTACGGTTGAGAAATCGGCACAGGTTCCTCTTAAGAGGTAGTGTTAGAGCATCTTGATTCAAAGTTTGAGTGGCAACATGCTATTTTATTAACTATAAAAAGAGTTCTATAATAATTAATAAAACTAAGGTTAAAACATCATTTTCGTATTCGTATTTTGAATTTTGTTTCATTTTAGTCTTTATACTTTTAAATGTCCAATTTTAGTCTCTAAACTTTCAATAAAGCTTAAAATTGGTTTTATGATATGTTTGAAGTTAATTTTTAGGTTAAAATACCATTTTGATCTTTGTAGTTTGTTCTATTTTGATCCTTGTACTTTCAAGTGTTTAATTTTAATCTTTGTACTTTCAATAAAGCTTGAAATTGGTCATTATGATAAATTTAAAGTTCATTTTTATCAAAATTGGTTAAATAATGATAATAATTTTAATATAAGAAAGGACAAGATGTGAACATACTTTCAAAATTTATAGAGGAAAAACTAATAGAGACGGTTTGTTTAAAGAAAAATTAACAATAAACTAATAGTAGGAACTAATTTCAAGCTTTATTGAAAATACAAGGATTAAAATTTGATTTTTGAAAGTACATAGACCAAAATAAAACAAAGCCCAAAGTACATAGACTAAAATGACATTTTAAACTAATTTTTATTAAAATTGGTTAGATAATGATAATTTTAAGATAAGAAAAGACACAACGAAAACATATTTTCAGAATTTAAAGAAAGTTAATTGAGTCTAATTTCTTTAGAAAAAGTTCACAATGAGCTAAGGATGTTTAGGGACATCAAGTGAATTATAATAGTTTGAAGAGTTATGTAATCTGTGTTTAGAATGCAGATCTATTTACTATGAATTATAATATTCTATGTTTGGAGTATAAAGTATTTCACAAACTATTAAAATTTAGACTATTATAATTCATGTCTTAAACAATCCACCCAAATGATATTTTAACCTTTAACTAATTAAACATACTTTTAAAAAATTTCGATCATAAAAAGTAATTACAAAAAATTCTTAAAATAGAGTATCACTGCTTAGAATAGAACTGCTGAACCGTTTCCTCTTCGCCCGAAGTTTTAGTTAAAAGTATTCAAAATTAAACGCAACAAAAGATTTTTGGCTAATGTTGAAACGAAATGTCCCTTTTACCCTCACCACCTGTTTTTCCCGCGAAAACGAACGGCCATTTTTTCAAACCGTTGAAAATCTCAGTCGCCATCTTCGAAATTGCAACGATTTGATTTCTTCAACCTCCGCTCACTCCATAGCCCTAAAGCTCGGATTCTTAAATCAAACTGTCACTGTCAATCATCTCATCAATTGCTATGTCAGATTCCGCAGAGTTGAAATTGCACAGCAACTGTTCGACGAAATGCCTGCCCCAAATGTTGTCTCATGGACCTCGCTCATGGCCGGATACATCGATGATGGTCGGCCGAGTATCGCCCTTTCGCTGTTTGGGGCAATGTCGAGAAGTTCGGTTGTGCCCAACGACTTCACTTTTGCGACTGCAATCAAGGCTTGTTCGCTCCTTTCGAATTTAAGGGACGGCGAAAAGTTCCATGCCTGTGTTGAGATCTTTGGTTATGGAGGTAACATTGTGGTGTGTTCTTCGCTTATTGATATGTATGGGAAGTGTAATGATGTTATTAGAGCTAGGAGAGTATTTGATTCCATGTCTTGTAAGAATATTGTTTCTTGGAGTTCGATGATTGCTGCTTATGCTCAGAACGCACACGGCGACGATGCGATAAAAATATTTAGGGAATTCAGTAGTTTGAGTTGTGAACATCCAAATCATTTCATGTTAGCTAGTGTGATTAGTGCTTGTGCAAGCTTGGGCAGGCTGGTTTCGGGAAAAGTTGTGCACGGTGCAGCGATTCGACTTGGTTGTGATTTGAACGATGTAGTTGCGAGCGTGTTGGTCGATATGTATGCTAAATGTGGGAGTCTTGAGTATTCTGATAAGGTCTTTAATAGAATTTCAAACCCCTCTGTTATTCCTTATACTTCAATGATTGTGAGCACAGCAAAGTATGGACTTGGGAGACAGTCCCTTCAACTCTTTGAAGAAATGGTGAGAAAAGGATTGAAACCTAACCATGTCACTTTTGTTGGTGTCTTACATGCTTGTAGCCATTCAGGGCTTCCTGATGAGGGCCTTAGTTATTTGACTTCCATGTATGAGAAACATGGGATAATGCCTGAGACTAAGCATTATACCTGTGTAGTCGACATGCTAGCTCGAGCCGGGCAGCTAGATAAAGCTTACCAACTAGCGAAATCCATGGAGGTATTGCCCGACGACGAGGCATTGTTGTGGGGAGCACTGCTTTCAGCTAGTAGGTTTCATGGGAGGGTAGATATTGCAGCTGAAGCCTGTCAGCGACTGGTCGATTCCAATAGACAAGTTGCGGGTTCATACGTCACTTTGTCAAATGCCTATGCATCAGTTGGGGATATGGAGAAGGCTCAGAGACTTCGCATCGAGATGAAGCATACTGGTGTCCACAAAGAACCAGGCTGCAGTTGGCTTGAGATAAAAGATTCAAGTTATGTATTCTATGCTGGGGATAAAACGTCTTGCCCACGAAGCAATGACGTGTTGTGTTTACTAAGAGAGTTGGAACGAAAAATGAAGGATCGAGGTTATTCGAGAGGAAGCAAAGGGATTGTGTTTGTTGATATAGAAGAGGAGGCAGAGGAAGAAAAAGTTTGGTTGCATAGTGAGAGATTGGCATTGGGATTTGGTTTGATTAGCATTCCTAAAGGACTCACCATAAGAATAATGAAGAACTTGAGAATGTGCAGTGATTGTCATGAGGCTTTCAAGCTTATAAGTGAGATTGTGGAGAGAGACTTTGTAGTTAGAGATGTCAACAGATTTCATCATTTCAAAAGTGGTTATTGTACTTGCAATGATTTCTGGTAATTTCTGAGCAACACAGTGAAGCCATTTTATTTCCATCGATAATAATCATATTGAAATCCCAAACCCAAAATTGTTTTCTGTTTTTTAAGAACAAATACTTAATAGAAATGTGTTCAACTGTTCTAAAATCATGAGTTTATCAAAAATGAATTTTAATGTCTAGTTGGTTTGTAAACAATTTTGCATACAAACTTGAACTTATTGATGAAGTTTTTATCAGATAAAAATTATATTAAGTTTTTTTCTAGATAAAGAGATTGTTTGAGTTGGAAGGAGGAAAAAAGAAACTCACGATAAAATACACTTTTTTTTCTTTTTCTCTTTTAAGTTCAACCGTTGTCTTTCACTTTTTTTTTTCTTTTTCTTTTTCTTTTTCTCTTTTCTCTTTCAAGTTCAACCGTTAAAGACAGAGATTCAAACCTCTAATTTTTTAATCTAAAATATGTCTTAATCAATTAAACCATGCTTAAGTTGGAAGAAAGAAAAAAAACACGGTGCATTGCCGTTAAATTGTTCTTCAAAATGACGAGTTTATTGACAATAAGAATTCAATGTATACTCACTCATAACATAAAGTTAATTGGTACAAAAACAATCTCCCAAACAAACTCCAGCCCAAATTTCAAACTTCGAAAAATAAGAAGGAAAAAAGAGTGCTTCAGAATAATTTGTATATCACTATTATTACTGGATGAATATTTGAGTATGGTTGCCAATGAATGTGGTTTGCCTAATAGGCTGCAATTTTTTACTTGAGCTCCACTTTTTGGAGCTAAGATATTAAGCCTTTACATGACCCTCAAGAGGGTGAAAAAACAAAAATCTCAACTCAAGAATAATTAAAAATTACATTTTGGATTTCCTAATCGATCTCACTTTGTACAGAAGTGTTGGTAAGTAACGAACTGTGTAAGTTTCCTAACCAATTATCAGACTGAAAGTCAGTTTTCAGTGAGTCCCTTAGCTTTCTCAACTGATCACCCCAAGGAAGAATAATCCAAGAAAATAACTATTTACATGGCTGACCTAATCTCTAGCACTGCGAAAACTTGAGTGGGTTATTGTCTGTGTAGCAACCCGAACCAACTGTACGAGTTCCCCAACATCTTGGAAGCTGAAATCAATCACCTTTTTAACCGATGCAACATAGTCCACATGCTTTCCTTCACTGGCACATGAACTAGCTGCCACAAATGCATCGCGAGATTTTCTCGAGGCCTCCATGGCTGAATTCATATCGCGCGCCTGCAATAAGAAACGACCCAGATGTTCGTGTTCAAAACTTATATTTCTAAGTAGTAGTAGTCATTGAGAACAGAAGGATAAACTTCTGGTGAATCTGATCTCAAATTATTTGAGTTCTGCTAAAAATGAAACTTACAAAGTCGAGGACTCGAGCAAGGCTCGTGCAGTTTCCAGAATTCCAGATGTGATGACTACCACCAACTTTGTCAGAAGTAGCCTTATCCATAGCTCCTTGATTGCTCAAGTTATCGACATCTGATGCTGAAGAAGATGGAGATTCACCTAAAGAAAAGATTCATTGAAAAAGCAATACGATGTTAATTAATTGGACTGATGAGAGAGAGAGAGAGAGAGAGTAAAGCGTTTCAATAAACCAATGAAGTTCAACAAGAATAACAAAATTGACAGCATCCATTGCTATCTCCTTTAACACTATTAGGAGTAACTTTTTTTAATCTCCTTCAGTTTTATTTTTATTTTTATTTTTGTAACTTTTCAATGCTTCATTAAAAAGTTCTGGTTTTTCTTAGGAAATTGAAAATAATAGCTTATTTGGACTTAGAGTTTAAAATGAAGCATAGAGGCTAAAGCTACCCTATCGGTATTGGACTCACCTAAGCTGAATTTAGCAAATATAGAGACCCTATTTCCAAGCAGGCAAGAGTATAATGTTTGAACCAAAAGTGAAATTCATAGACGAAACTTGAGAATCTTAATGTGCAAAATGTTGAGTCCCAGCTGAACGAATATAATATATTTTTCCCATTACCTTGCACTATTGTACGAAACAACGATTGCATCTCGAGGCGATCACCATTGACATTTGAGTGTTTATGGTAAACTATCCGCAAGTATGCTACTTCGATACATTTAAAAGCCAAAGCTGCAGCAGCCATTTCTTTGCGACGTTCATATTCAAGGGCACAGATCCTGTGAATGGTTGAGAGTTTACAAATTAAAACAAGGTTTTAGTCATCAAAATTAAACATTCTCGAACATTTTGGTTAAATAAAAAATCTCCAAAAGAAGAAACAAAAAACAACAAATAAACACATCGCAAAGATTTCAATGTCCAGCTTGGGAATGACAAACAATATCCTAGATATTCTAAATATATGTTCAAACTAAAAAGTAGTGGGTATCATAAAGTATTGAAATGGTTTATTATAAGCCACCATGGCCAATACTCGAGCTGAAGTAGGTGACAGGCTTCCATTTTAGTTCAATTTACGAAAGACTTATCTCCAGCCTCAAAAGTCAGCATGTGTGTCCGATTGACTTACCAGTTAGCATCATTTAAAAAGGTTGTAAGAACAACGACACCATAAAACAAACATGAGCTAGCCCATTGGAAAGGCAAAGTTAAAAATGACAAGCCTCAACAGTAAAAGACCAATCATTGGAAAAGTAAAGTTTCTTGCATAAAACAAACATGAGCTATCAATTTTTTTGCCACTGGGACGGAAATACAATTTTCCAAACATGAGCTATCAATTACTGCTTAAAAAGGCTTCAACAGGAAATTTAAAAAAAAAAAAAAAAAGAGAGTAACATAATGATTGTTTTTACTTACTCGCAAAGTTCGGCTGTAATGCCATAGAACTGCATGGGAGTCATATCACCATGCTTGCCGCTCACATTGTTAAGAGTCTCTAGAAGGAACGCTCCATGAAGATATTTCAGAGCAGATTGAAAGTAAAGCTCATTACTTTCAAATATGAATCCAGCACTCTACAGAATCATAAGAAAATGACGTGAGTAAGAATTAGAAACAGGTCCAATCTTAGCAACAATGTTCAAAGAGAGTTGCAGCAATGAGGGAACCTTGAGGTTATCTGCATTGCTTCTAAGTTTTTTGGCTTCTTTCAATGTATTGCAAGCGGTCTGATTGGAGGATTTCGTTCGGTCTAGATTTGAAGTATTATCAGCATTCGCCAAATCTTTTAACGTCTTTGACTCTACTGCATCATCAGTTTTAGGGGCATCGGCAATAGGTTGATGAGAATCGCCTGCTCTAGAAGAAACTCGTAAAGAATCACCACCAAGACGCGATGGTTCTTCTTTGCATTCACCTCTTTCTACTGTTCTCAGACCACCTTTATTTCCTGCTTCAGAATCTCGACTTCGCTTTGTCTGAAGACTAACTGCTCTATTTGATTGAAATAAAGCACCTGATCTGTGGCCTTCAGCATCATGACCCTTGAGGTTTTGAGGGTTTTTCAATCCTTCCGCACTAACATGAATCTTCTCCTTTTTAGTCAACTTAGTGCCATGCTTTCGAGGAATATTTCGTTCATTTTCACCGACCCCATTTGGACAAGGTGCAACATGGTAGGAATCGACCTCTGGCTCATATGTCGTGCTCTTCTTTGAACGCTTAGGCATTCCATCAAAAGCCTTCTCCTTATCTAATTCAACATCAGACAAGACACTTTTGTCCTTCTCATTGGAAGTCAGACAGGGAACCTTATTCTCTGTGAAAAATTCCTTATCAGGAAATACTTTCTTGCGTTTCTTGTGGCTCAGTTCCATGCTGTCATCTTTACGATTATTGCACAACCTAGGCTGATCAAGGCTGGTTGTCCTCATGGGAGATGATGAAACTGATTCAGCGGGAGATGCTTTCACTTCAAATTTGGCTTTAGTTAAATGAGATTGGGAGACATTTGAAGAGCTAGAGTTCGCTACCGCTGAAACTTGTTGAGCACCTAAATTTCTCTTCAGTAACTCCTTACACACTGAAGTTTGTTTATGAATGATCTTCTTGTTTTGCATTTTCGGTTCCTTATCCTTGCTGATTTCTTCCATACTACCAGCGAAATCATTTGACACATCAGACTTCTTTTTCTTCTTCAGTCTTTCACAACTTTCTTCCTTTGAAAGCACGGGTTCATGGAGAGCACTGTTATGAGAATTTTGATCATCCTGCCAATCCTTCAGTTTCCTTTTCTTTGTGCAAGCACTTTTATCACTAACTTGATTGACAGGAGAGATCTCAGCTGTTTCTCCCCGTTTCTTCAATGAAATTTGCATTTTATTCTCCGTGCTCAATTTGTTGTGCTTCTTCAAACCAATGTCACCACCTTTCATAATTGACAGAAGAAGAAGGGTCAGAAGAAGATCCAATTATGTTTTTTTAAAAAAGATCAATCAACTAGACAAGATTGAAGATTTAATTTCTCATAGACAATTCACCTCTATCAGTGGATTTATCTTTCAGTTGACCTCTGTTCTTTCCCTCTACCAAGTTGTGCAGGTCACTAGAAGATTGATCAGTTGAATTTCTCAATTGATTTGGAGGATTACTCAAGCCATTAAGACTTCTATTTTTCCTTGACTCCAGCTGCTGGTTTTTCAGAGAACTTTTGACATGAGTCTGGTCATTTCTGCTAACAGGATTTTGGATTTCCTTCAAAGTTTCTTTCTTTTTTCCTTGATTTGAAGTATCACCTGATGTTAGACCATTGGTATGGTTCTGCAAAACATCTCCACTCTCAGGCACTGGTAGCTGGTACAAAGCATAAAGCTTTGCCGTTGTCTCCTCCTCACTAATGTCACACCGGTTCATCCCAGGCCTACACGATTGCAACAGAAAGTAAACTGGTAAGATAACATGTGCAAAACTCTAAAACAAGAAAATCAAGGAATGGAAAGACAACAATAAAAAATATTGATCTAATTCAAATCAAATTTTTAAATACAAAATCACCATCAACTTAAAGTATTCTTTTTTGTCAAAGAAAAAGCAGCAAACTTACAGCCAATTTAGCATGCTGCACAACCATTTTTCAGGAAGTTGTGGTTTTTTCCCAAAGGGCAAAAGGCGCCACCTCTGGCAACTGTCACAGCATACCCATTCATCCACAGGAGCCACCACTGCTGGTTCAACCACCGTCGAGGATTTGGACGTTTTGATTCCACTATCATCTACGCTTTTGACTTTTCGCAAGTCACCAGAAGCCCTCTCAATAGCATCCTTACTTTTACGGTTTTCATCCAACCTTGAGGTGTTAAAAGAATCTCTATTGCTTGCTCCTACTTTCTGAGTGCTGTGTAGTTTTAACCTGTGCCTTCTATTTTCTGATTCAGGAGTGTCAGAATCAGTGTCCTTTCTAGCTTTTGATGCTTCACTTCTAAACTCAAAGCCTTTCTCAAATGAACCAGCTATTTTACCACCGGCAGTCTGTGGCACTTCCAATTTCTTCTTGCCAACAATTTCAGGCTTTTCTTTCTTAATTGATCCTTTGTTTGCATCTGTTTCGTGTAGTGTAGCTTTACGAGAAAGCTTCTTCTTTTGTGGATCTAAGCAAGCATTGGACAAAGTACCCTCGGAAACAGGTTTGCATTGCAACGCATTAGAAAGGAAATCCTTGCTTTCAAAAGCCTCATTTTCTGATTTTCCATTTATCGGGGTAGTCTTCTCCTTCTGAAGAGAACCACAAACTTCGTTCTTATGATTGACCTGCCTTTGTCTATGCCCCACCTCCCTCTTCTTCTTGACCAATGTACTGTCATTTTGCTTTAAAGTTGTCTCATTGGCTAGCTTGACCAAACCATCTTTTTTATCCTTAAGGGAAAGCATGGGTTTGGTTTCTCGAAATGGTTTTTCCTTTCTTGACAACCCAAGTAGGCTATCATGAAGAGGTGATATCAATGCTCCATGAGGCACTGGAAATGAAGTCATTGCCTGTCCAAATAAGGAGATAGAGAGAGCGCGCGTAAGCATACAGAGGCAGTTTCAACTGGAAAAATTAGAAAACCAGAAGAACTGTCACCTCAATTATCTTAGTTGGGGACTCGTCTGGTGAGCATTGAGATATGGGCAGCATCCCTTCACTTACGTCAGAGCTGTTTTCTGATGATGAAAATGGAGAGTCATCAAGTCCAAGGCCACTGTATATTGCTGCATTTTTCAATCCAATACTGTCAGAACCAACTTTAATTCGAAATTTAAGCGATCTTTTGATCATCGGACAACCTAATCGGATTGAGGCTTCAACTTTTGAAGGGCAACTATTGGTCACTTTAGTAGATGGCAAGCATGAAGTGTCCCTTGTATTGCGAGAGGAAATAGTATTGCAGACAATAGCTTCTGGCCTCTCAGGTGGTGGAGCTTTTGGATTCTGAGAAGAACCCTGCAAGCACACAGTCATATAGCATAAAGCATTTGGGATTAGTTACATCATTTATATATAAGAAGGTGTTACTCCATTGTACTTTTTCACACATAATGGCTAAAATAATTAGAACATTTTTCATATACCTCCAAGGGCACATTAACCGGAGATGGTGCTGCATTGCATTCTCTTTGTTGATTTGTCTGGTGAGGCAAAATGGAAGGAGGGCGTTCGTATGTAGGCAAAAATGAACCATAGCCACCAAACTTTGACCCTAATAACAATTAAAACCCCAATATATTATTATTTTTAAAACACAAGGTTCATGTCAATCTGTCATTTTGTGGTCTATGAAAGCAACTCACCTAAGTTTTCAGCTGAAACTCCACCTTCGAAGTCCTTTTGGAAATGGCCAAGAAAACGCTCGATCTTCTCATCCTAAAAATACAATAATGGGAAGTCTAGTTAATCCACATGAGCAAAAAATTATGTACCCTTACAACTTTACAAGTAGTAAAAAAAAAAAAAAAAAAAAATCTTTTTCTGGGTTACTAGACGGGCTGACCATACAAAGAAAAGTGGCAAAGTTCTTCCAGCATGACTACATCCCAGGGAAATTATGTATGGGTTCTTTACAAGCATACAAAATCCATAATGTTATATATTTTTTAGTTCCATCTCATTTCATTCCAACCGAGCAACAAGGCAAATTATTTATCAATTCTTTTAAAGCAAACAAAACTTATAATTTTATACCCTTCCGAGTTCCATCTCACATCAATTCATCAACTGATCAACAATTTAGTTTCACGAAACCAAATAATTTTACCTACACTCCAACTCTTCTCATTTCCCAATTCACTGTTATACAGTATCCATAAGTTCAATTTACTTTGTTCCCCATGTTTTCCCCTCAATCAAACTCTGGTCTAATGGTTACAAACGAAAACCACAAAAGCAAAATAAGCTTTTAACTTTTTGGAGAGAAAATAAGCCACCAGCTTTCAAGTAATTTAGTTTAGGTTGGTTTTTAATTCACAGGGCCAATCAAGAAACAAGTCACAATCCGTCAACAAATTCTAACACTCAAGAGAATGCCCTTACAATGTACGAGAGAGTAATATCAGGGTCAACATCACCGCCATTCTCCTTGTAATAGCAAGAAGCTTCGCCTTCTTCCATGTCAATACAATCCTCCATCATCATCATTGGCTCGACAGAGCCCACCATTAAATGTGAACCAAAAACCCTAGTTCCAACAATCATTCTCCCTAAAATCCAGTATCATCCTAATCAGAAACAAGAACAATAAAACAACAAAACCCAGAAACCAGATTTATCGAACCACTTCTCTCGCACCAAAATCAGAACGGAAACCCTACTTCGGAGAAGCGGAATCGATATCGGCTCCTCTTGAACCAGACGATCGGCGAAGGCGATCGCACTGTTGATGTTGTTCGAGCAATCTACAAAAACCCCAAAAGAGATTAATTGAACCGAAACAAAAAAAGGTTCGATTGGGTTTCTGAAAGAGCTCGAACTACAGAAATTTCCTACTCGTGAGACGAAAAATCGATGATCGTAACGAAACAGAACTGGGGTTTGGATTTCGCGGGGGGTTTTAGTAGAATTTGAAGTTCTTATATTATTCCGATTTCGTTCTTGGTTTCTAAATTTTTTTTCTCCTGCTCGCCGCCTGATGAAAATATTTATTTCATTTTAAAGTGGGCGTAATTTTACTCAAGTGGGAATGGCAAAAATACCCGGGCGAAGAATCCTCTGTTTCGCTTTTTTGGTACTCTTTTCCAATCCGCTCCAAAAATTTTGTTATTGATTTTTTATATAATAATTTATTGACAATGTATTTGGGCCTAACTCTAGTAGGAATAGGAGTGTGGGATAATGAAAATAGAATTTTGGGGTAAAAGTAAAAAATTACATTTTAGGGTGTTTACCGATTATAATTAATAATCGCAATTTAAACTTCTCAAACATATACAATTATCCTTATATCCTCTTATATTTGTAATTAATTATTAAAAAAATAACCATTTAAACGAAAAATAATTATAAAAAATTATCCAAAAAACATAATAAATTTTTCGTGATCAAAATATAGTTTGGCCATGGGCCGATCTATATGGGACAAGGGGGCCATGGCCCTCTAAAAAAATTGAATTTAGTACCCTATAGTATATGACGGTTGTTTTTAAAAAATAACAATACATGCTTATCATTTTTTGAATACATCTAAAGTCAAGAACGAGTGTGTTTGTTCCACACCTAGCTTCTATCTTTGTGCACTTAGGTTTGAATCTCACTGGTTGTCATTCTTTTTTGCTTTGTAGGGCTCGAGAGGGACCTTTAGCTAATTGTGATTGCGGAAGCTGGTAAACAAAATCAAACATAATGTTGTAGCTCACTTCATTCATATTTGATTCATTACGTTTGCAGTTTAGTAAACACGGCTTTATTATCATAAAATATTTAGGATATTAAATTTTTGACGATCATCATGAATTGGACGCATTTCATCTTCATAATTTTTATTTAACTGTTGGGTCATGTTATTAATATATTATGTTATTGATAATACTATATTAAAAATCTATCATTATTGAAAACCATTTTTTACCATTTTGACAATTCATCGAGTTTTAGATTTTAAATTTACAATTACCTACAATTAATTGCTAATAATTAATATCTTATATATTCATTTTTTTAATTGAAAAGCACATTCACATACTCACGTTAGTTTTCCTAAATAACAAAATTAGATTGTTTTGTTTATTTATCAAAATTTAAATTTATAATATATGTCACTCCTGTTAGTTACAAGTGATTAATAATTTTTTTAATACAATAGAATTTAAGGTGATTCGAACCTTATATTTCATATCGTTGGCACGTTCAACACGTCAGTTGTGTTATTTGTTATGTTATCTTTGACGCAAAATTATTAATAAGATTTATATTTAATTGTTTTCTCTCTAAATTGAAAATATCTTTAAAAAATATATTATTTATCAAGTAAAAAGTTACAAAATAATATGAAAAGTTTTCTTATTTGTTTCTATACATTAATTCTACAAGTTTATAAGTTATTGAAATTAATGATTGAATTTCAAAGTTTAAAAATATAAATAAAAATATAAATATTTTTTTCCTACTTGAATAATAAAACATGGATGATTAGAATGTGAACGTTTTCTCTCTTTATTTCTTAAATCAATATTACGAATTTATGACAATATAAATATACATAATGCTATCTTTATTTTTTTTTTTTATTTTTTTATAATTGGAGATGAAATTTCAAAAGTTTTTCTAAAACTATTTATCTCTTGCCAACTAAATAAATAGATTTTTTTAGTTAAAATATCATTTTGGTCTTTATAGTCTGAGAATTGTTCAATTTTGATTCATGTACTTTTAAATGCTCAATTTTAGTCTATGTAATTTCAATAAAACTTAAATTTTGTCCCTACCGTTAGTTTATTGTTATTTTAAAAAATATATATATAATATCTATTAACTTTTTTCTTACAAATTTTGAAAATATGTTCACATTGTGTATTTTCTTCTATTAAAATTGTTGTTATTATTTTGTAATTAATTTTGATAAAAATTAACTTCAAACTTATCAAAGAGACAAATTTTAAGTTTTTTTGAAAATACATAAACTAAAATTGGACATTTGAAAGTACATATACCAAAACGGATCAATTCTCAAAATATAGGGACTAAAATGATATTTTAACCTTTTTTTTTCTTTATTTAATGACATTTGAGGGTAATGTGAGAGATTCAAACTCACAACTTCCCAATCATAAGATTCGGTGAACGAAAAATAATAATAATCTTTTGTGGTGCTCTCAGTGTATATTTCCTTTTTCATTCAATGAATTGTACAAAACTCTATCCACCAAAATTATACCAGAAGTGAGAAGAGTGAAAGGGAAAATGACAAAAGATAAAGAATAATAAAAATAAGGGTAAAATACATTTTTGGTCCTCAATTTTGCGTTTGATTCTATTTTGGTCACTGAATTTTCAAACTCAACAAATTTACCCCTGAGGTTTGTATTTTGTAACAGTTTTGGTCCTTCTATCAACTTTTCCGTTAATTTCTAACGGAAAGTTGATTTGACACATTTTTTAATAAAAAAATATATTTTTTTATTTTTTAAATATTAACAAATATTATTTTATTAAAAATAATTTTAATTTACTTTTTTCTTTTTCTCTCCCTTCCCTCTCCCTTTCCCCTTTTTTCCTCTTATTTCTTCTTTGTCTTCTTCTCTGTTCTCCCATGAGCGACCAAACAAGTACCAGAAAGAAAATTGTTGTGCTTCCCCCTTTCGCCCCCCCCCCTCGTGCTCGACGACGGGAAACGAAGGGAGAGGGTTCTGGCGGTAGGTTTTGGTGCAGAGGGAGGAGACAAACCGCCAGTCTGGTGGTGAGAATAAGACGAAGAAGAAAGAGGGAGAAAGAAGAGAGAGAACAATTAAAAAAAAAAATTAATAAAATAGTTTTTTTAATAATTAAAAAATAAAAATATATTATTTTTAATATAAAAAATAGGTGTCATATCAACTTTCTGTTAGAAATTAACGAAAAAGTTGACAGATGGACCAAAGGTACTACCAAATTCAAACCTCAGGGATAAATTTGTTGAATTTGAAAACTCATGGACCAAAATGGAACCAAACACAAAACTGAAGGGCCAAAAATGTATTTTCCCTAAAAATAATACTCCACTCGCCATCCTAACAAACAAGAAAAAACAGAGAGAGTTTAGAAAAATCTGTCAATTAAGACTCCACATCACCAACAAGTCATCAATAAAGTCAACTAATTGACTGTCACTATATCTGTGAATTTCTTCCTTAATAATAAGTACGTATTTCATGTCAGTCAACTACATCTTAATAAATAATTTCTACTACGTGTAGCATATAACCATACGACTATACTCAAACTTTAATAAATATATTGGCCACTTGATTATGCTAGTATACTGGGACCACAAATTCAATCTCGTTTAAAAATAAAAGTTCCAACTATGAATTTTCTACCCAATATTCTTTCTTCTCTCATCTTTTATCTTATGACTTTTATCCATGAACGTTAAATTTATATTAAAATAATTTCAAATCAATGTATATTTTTCATTTAATTTTCAATGAAAATTTGCAACCATCTCTTTGAAACTATGTAAAAATCCACACGTAAATCTTAATATAATTTTTAGAACCTAATTAGATAATAAACACATCAAGCCATCCAAATATTATATGCTCACTTTCTAACACTATTTCACACACACACATATTAAATTATTATATAGGAATGCGTATGGAAAAATAATTTAAATTATTAAATTTAATTAAAATATTTATATTATATGATTAATTAATATAAATATTTTATTAATATTTTAATCCGTTGACATTTATTTAATTATTTTTAAGATGGAGGAATAAGAAATTATTAATTATTTACTTTATAATTAATGTGAAATTAATCTGAGTTGCTTTAACTTATAATTAATTAATTAATTAATTATATAATATAAATATAGGATTGCCCCTTTCAAATTAATTGATTGGCGGACGAAGAAAATAATCCCACAAAAAGTATGTGAGGGATTCAAATATATTTGTCGAGGGATATATAAGAGTTTGTTTGGTAAGCAATCTGAAAACAGAATTTTGAAAACAAGGGATTCAATTAAACACACAGTGTATTTCATGTTTTCATATATGTGTTTGGTAGCATATTTATAAATTTGATTCCATTCTGAACTGTTGTTTTGTCTAATAAACATTGTAACAATAATACTTGTATTAGTTTGTTAGTTACTTACTCATTATCTATATATATTAAGGAAACTCAATGTACATTAACTTGATGAATAATAAACTCAAGTTTCCTCTCTCTCTTACACGTATCATGGTATCAGAGCAATAACATTTTTTTTACTCATTTACTCATGTTCGTTTCCTTCATCTTTATTTCCCTTTCAAGCTTCAACCATGGCCTCTGAATCTCGCGCTACTTCGCGTCAGCCTACCATGGAGGTATCTGATCTAGACAACCATTTGAATCCATACCTTCTGCATCATTCGATTGGACCGACGACACTTCTCGTTACGCATCCCTTATCTGGTGTCAGTAACTATGTGTCCTGGAGCAAGGCGATGCTCCTCGCGCTGTCTGGAAAGAATAAGCTAGGGTTTCTCAATGGATCAATCCCACGTCCTGAAGGATCTTTAATTCCTGCGTGGCAGTGTAACAACGACATTATTGCATCTTAGATTTTCAATTTTTTCTCAAAAGAAATTGCTGCTAGTGTTGTTTACAATGGTCGTGTTAAAGATCTTTGGGATCAATTGAAGGAACGTTACCATCAGACCAATGGCCCTCGCATATATCAATTACGGAAGGATTTGGTTACCACTTCTCAAGGTGCGTCTTCTGTCGAATTGTATTATGCGAAGATTACTGCTATTTGGCAAGAACTTGTTGAATATCGCCCTTTAAACAAATGTTCGGGAGATGGATTGAAAGATTTGCTTGAGTTTCTTGATGCTGAGTTTGTCATGATCTTTCTTATGGGCCTCAACGAATCCTTCGCTGCCATCCGTGCCCAAATTCTGCTCATTCATCCACTTCCGCTGATTAACAGAGTGTTTTCATTGATCATTCAAGAAGAGCATCAACACTCTCTTGGATCGACAACTACATACACACCAATCGAGTCCATAATCTTGGCATCATCCTCAGATCAATCCAAGAAATATAGCAATGATCGAACAAAGAAGAAAGAATGAACAAAACTAGTGTGCAGTCATTGTGGGATTCGTGGTCATACCGTTGATCGATGCTACAAAATTCATGACTATCCACCAGGTCATAAACTCCATAACATCAAGACACATGCTAACGCTGCATTGACTCCAATGAATAAACATGAAGATTCCACGGGGCAACCAACTTCTCAGTCATTATTTGCTAGCCTGAATGCAGACCAGTATCCGCAACTCATGGCCATGCTCCAGGGCCATTCTTGTGTTACCACTAAACATGTCACAGGTACATGTTTTTTCTGCATTTTCAACTCATAATGTTATGGATAACATTACTTGGATTATTGACTCTGGCGCTTCTAGCCACATTTGTCATGACAAAACTATGTTCACGAATATAAGGTCAATCTCGCATACTATTGTTATTTTGCCTACTCAAACCAGCATTTCTGTTAATCTCATTGGCGATGTACGACTAAATAAGTGACATTGTTTTGCTGAACGTCTTATAAGTACCAACCTTTGCTTACAATTTGCTATCGGTCAGTGCTTTCTTAAAGGGAAACAATTATTCAATTAACTTTCTTGGGGATAAATGCCTTATTCAGGCCAGGTCTCCATCGAAGATGATTGGGAAGGTTGAACTTGTTGCAGGACTCTATTTGCTACATCTGCCACGAGTTGTATCCTCTATGAACTCCACGACTCTGGTATGTAAAGTTTCCTTAGATACATGGCATCAACGGTTGGGGCATCCATCCGTTTCTAGACTCACTGTTTTGAAAGATGTCCTCGATGTTTCCACTGCACATAAACATGATCTTTTTTGTTGCATATGTCCTCTAGCAAAACAACAGCGTCTCTCCTTCCCTACTTGTAATAACGTAGTTGAGGCCATTTTTGACTTAGTGCATTGTGATATATGGGGCCCCTTTAAATTTCCTACTCATGCTGGTCACTTGTATTTTCTAACTCTTGTTGATGATCATTCTCGTTATACCTGGGTATTTCTCATGAAAAATAAAAGTGATGTTTTGTTGCTTGTCCCTCGTTTCTTCAAACTGGTACAAACACAATTTTCAAAGGCTATTAAGGTATTTCGTTCAGACAATGCCCCTAAGCTCCGGTTTGAAGATTTCTTTAGTTCCACGGGCACACTGCACCAGTTTTCACGTGCATACACACCTCAACAAAACTCAGTAGTTGAAAGAAAACATCAACATCTCTCAATGTTGCAAGAGCCCTTCTTTTTCAATCAAAGGTGCCCATACGATATTGGGGAGAGTGTATCCTTACTGCCACTCATCTCATTAACCGCACACCCATGTCCCTATTAGCCAATAAGTCTCCATATACTGTTATGTTTAACAAAACTGTTGATTATTCTCAACTTCGTAGTTTTGGTTGTCTTACATATGCATCCATACTTGTTAATACAAGAACTAAGTTTGATGCAAAGGCTAGGCCCTGTGTTTTCATGGCTATCCATCCAGTGAGCGTTAAAGGATATCGATTACTTGACCTTTACCCAGGGAATTATTTGTTTCTGGGATGTTGTGTTCTATGAAAGTCTCTTCCCTTTTCAGGCAACACAATCATCTTCATCTACTTGTGACACTTCTCTTGGTGACTTTGTCTTGCCATGTTCATACACCGACCTGATATCAAGGGAAATTCCAGACTCTCAATCACTGGACCAGACCATAGTAAGCCAGTTCGAGCATCTTCCTGATCCTCAAGGACCAGTTGTTGAGCCACCACGACGATCAGTCAGACAAAGACATCCCCAGGCTATTTGCAAGATTTTCATTGCAATCTCTTGGGCACTGCCTTTGCATCTACTACACAACTTTCTACTTCTAACTATTCAGTTGACAAATACATCTCATATCATGCTTATGCTCCATCTTACAAGCCCTTTGCTTTATCCATGAGCACAGTCTATGAACCATCTTTCTCTCATCAGGCTATTAAATTTCCACATTGGAAGGCGGCTATGATTGAAGAAATACAAGCCATGGAAAGGACCAACACTTGGTCTATCGTGCCTTTGCCCCCTGGCCATCGCCCCATTGGATGCAAATGGGTATACAAAGTCAAATACAAGCCTGATGGAGTTGTGGACCGCTACAAAGCACGACTCGTTGCAAAATGGTACAACCAACAGGAGGGCGTTGATTACTTTGATACTTTATCCCCTGTTGCCAAGCTAGTCACGATCAAGGTATTTCTAACTCTTGCTATAACCTACAATTGGCCCATCTCACAAATGGATGTTAATAATGCATTCCTCAATGGAGACTTGTTTGAGGAGGTCTATATGGCCTTACCACTGGGTTATACAACTAATAGCAAGGGGGAGAACCTGGTTTGTCAACTTAACAAATCCATTTATGGCCTAAAACAGGCCTCTCGGCAATGGTTTATCAAATTTTCCAATGTCCTGTCGCAACATGGCTTTATTCAGTCAAAATCCGATTACTCCCTTTTTACTCTAGGGAGTGGTGATAAATTTGTGGCCTTACTTGTTTATGTTGATGATATACTCTTGACTGGCCTCTTTGCTGTTGCTATTCAATCCATAAAACATCTCCTTCAATCACATTTTCAACTTAAAGACCTTGGCTTGGCTAAG
Organism: Trichosanthes cucumerina; assembly: GCA_036507285.1. Taxonomy (NCBI): domain Eukaryota; kingdom Viridiplantae; phylum Streptophyta; class Magnoliopsida; order Cucurbitales; family Cucurbitaceae; genus Trichosanthes; species Trichosanthes cucumerina. The sequence goes on along the minus strand of CM071840.1, from coordinate 78,993,232 downwards.
TATTTTCTTGGTTTGGAACTCATTCGGTCCAAACAAGGCTTGTATTTGTCACAAAGGAAATATTGTCTGCAGCTTTTAGAAGACACTGGGCTACTTGACGCCAAACTAGTCTCACTACCTATTGATCCTAGTATCAAACTCTCCAAATTAACTGGTTCCCCATTAGGCAGTGAGGAAGCAACCTTATACCGGAGACTCGTGGGACGACTGTTATATTTGCAAATCTCGCGCCCAGGTATTTGTTTTGCAGTACATCGGCTAAGTCAATATTTACAGCAGCCTACTTCAACCCATTTGAGTGTCGTCTATCACTTACTCAAATATCTAAAGCGAGCCCCTGGGCAAGGTATACTCTTACAACCTATTTCCGTATTTCAGCTTCGTGCCTATGTTGATGTCGACTGGGGAACATGCTTAGACACAAGAAGGTTCGTGACTGGCTTCTGCGTGTTTTGGGGGAATTCTCTGGTTTCATGGAAAACCATGAAACAGGCCATTGTTTCCCGTTCTTCAGCTGAGGCAGAGTATCGTGGATTAGCTACTGTTACTAGTGAGCTTATCTGGATGCAACAACTTCTTCGTGACTTAAAGGTCAACCTTTTACAACCCTATGTTGTCTATTGTGATAACTTAGCAGCCATCGCAATTACATCCAATCCAACCTTCCATGAAAGAACGAAGCACATTGAGATTGATTGTCACTTTGTTCGTGACAAAGTACTTGATGGATCTATCAAGCTTCTTCTCGTCCGATCCAACTTACAGCTTGCTGATATGTTCACTAAGGCCTTACCCTCATCCAGTTTAAATCGATTCATGATCAAGTTGGGAGCTCTCGACATTCATACTCCAACTTGAGGGGGAGTAACAAACATTGTAATAATAATACTTGTATTAGTTTGTTAGTTACTTACTCATTATCTATATATATTAAGGAAACTCAATGTACATTAACTTGATGAATAATAAACTCAAGTTTCCTCTCTCTCTTACACGTATCATTGTTCTATAATATATTTATAATGTTATATAGATCATGAAATTAGTAGTAAACTAATTATTAAATTTAATATAAGTTATTTTAATTAATTTATGAACATGATTTTATAAATTTATATAATTATCATTTTAATATTATATTTTACATATCTTAATTTAATAAAAGTATTGAGTTTATAACACGAAATATTGTATTTATTAAAATTTTTATTTTTGTTTAATGTAATTCCGCATTTTAAAATTTTAAATTCGGAATCTGGATACAATAAAAACATAAAAATGTTATTTTTCGAAAAACACATATGTCAAACACATATTCACTGGATTCAGTGAATTCGAAAACATAAAACAAAATTCATATTACATATCAAACCGACCATAAATTTTGTTCATTTCAGATTATTGATTAAAATATTGATATTATATAATTAATTTTAAATTAAAGCAATTGAGCTTGATTTCCACATCAGTTATATAGTAGTCAATGAATAATTTCTTATTTCATCCATCTTAAAAATAATTAAATAAATAGTAGAGATAATATAAAATAATAATTATAAATGTATTATTTATAAATTTATGCAATTTAAATAACATATTGATATCAATAATTAATTAAAAACCATCAATAAATGGTCAATCAAGCACACATTAACTAATTAACAAGGTTGTAGCAAGAATATAGCTCCACCGACATTAAGTATAGACGGATCAAGAGATCATACGTTCAAATATTCTATATTTAGATGTTGTAAACTAAAAAAAAACTAATTAATAAGGTTAAAGTGTTACTGGTTGGACACTACGTTGGTTCTGATTTATTGTACCCTTTTTTTTATTTGAGAAAATATCATACTCTGATCTTTTAAAAGTGCATTGTTGTCAAAACTATTTTCCATAAAACGTTATACTATTTTATATATTTACCATTTCATTCAAACTCTTTTTTGGTTAATCACATCAAATAAATCTAAGCTCGATCGACTATAAGAATTAAAATAAAAACGTTATATTTTTAAAGTATAAGTAAAAAAAAAAAAAAACACTAACACACGTAAATTAAGATTTAAAAAAATAGTTTTTATAGATATTATCGAAGTCAATGTTTAAAAACTCCAAAAGTTGTTTGAATATCAAAAGTCCAAACGTGACTTCATTGTACCTCACAAAATCAAAGGTTTGCTCTCAATTTTCATAGATACAATCGAAGAAAGTATTGGATGTTGCCTCCAACCATTTTTAAGTCCAAGAATTTGATTGTGACTTAGGTTTTTGTACTTTTTCCAAATGGTTGGTTTAGAAAAATATTTCGTTAATTTTATTTTAAATTTACATGATTTAACATTAAAGTTTAACTTCGAAAAACAATTCAAATGCACTGCATATATAATGTCATTGTTCGACCAATAATATTGAAGAGTGCCTTTATAAACATGTTAACGAGTATGTAAATAATGTATTGTTGATTTTTCATGATACGACAATCTTATTGAACGAGTGTCGTTTCAAGCTTAGCTTAATAGTTATTAGTGAATAAAATATCAATTAGCATTCAAAATATCCATAGTTCACTTTTATTTTGTTGTAATTTAATAATATTTGGAGTGAGGATAAAAAAATTAACGAATCAATGATTGAAAAAAGTTAAGTTAGTCAAGCTAGTTATATTTTATGCATCAACGAGTGAAAATGTCGTTTTTTTAATACTATGACCCAAACAAATCACGTAATTTAATAAAGTACAATTTAGGTAGATTGTTTTTTGGGGAGTGTAGGCATATCTAAACATGTTAGAAGCATGTAAATGCTTTGTTTTGATGAAGTTTTGGCCATGAGATTCAAAGGGCATCAACGATGAAATTTTGTCATGTGACTCATAGCGTATTTGGAATAACTTTTGAAAACAATACATTTTTTTAAACAAAAAACAAATTTTATATAAAAACCTTAAAAAATTAAGTATGTTTAAGGTAGTCTATTAAATGATTTTAGATGACCAACTGCGTTAAAAAACACAAATTAAAAATTTAAGCAATTTAAAAATATTTTTGAAAAAACACTTTGAGATATATATTATTTAAAAATAAATTTAAGTAATTTATTGAAATGTCTATAATATCACACGAGACCAATATGATTTTGTAATTAATAGAATCACTTATGAATATATACATCTAGTGCACTTAACAAATGTAAGATAGACAAATATTTTTGTTGAAAATGTAGACTTTTAAATTTTTGTCAAACCCTCCATCTGTCAAAACAGTGATTAATTTATCATCGTTTGTGATACAATAATTCAATTAAGTGGAATGATACAACAAAAATTGATTTGGTGGTGACAAGTCAACCTTTTCCAAAAAAACTAGGCATTGTTGTGAAAATGTGTTCACTTTGAATGTTGGTTACATGCTAATGAAGTTGTATCGTGTTTCAAGGATCGAGTCTCTTGCTCGTTTAAGTGGTACAATGAGTTGATGTACTAGCAAGATAATTCAATCTATATTTGACATGGTGTCATCGGGGTTAGCTATGTGATATGTCACGAGATTGAGGTATTGACGCGTGGATGCTAATGTATTGTAAATATATTATATCATATCAGATCATCGAGCTATAGAATTATTGTGTTATCAACTAGAAATGAATAAACAAAAACAAACAAAAAAATAATTTTAATAATACGAGCTACGAACACAACAAATAAAATGGAAAAACAAAGTTATATGAAAAGAAAAAAAGGGAACCTAACGTTACATATTATTATTTTTTATTAATTACATACGATTTCAAACATTTATCCAAACAGATTTTTGCTAGTTAAATAAATGAAGTACGTAAAAGGCAGACCTTCCCATGGGATGCTTTATGAAAAATGAATCATAAATGTTAATGCTAAAACTTTCTATTTTTAACCAACTAAAACCAGTTTTGTAATATTTAGAGATAAAATAAATATTCAAATAAATTTCAACAATACCAAAAGTATTGGCAAACCATCATTTATTTTATTATTATTATTTTTTTTGTTTAGAAGAAGGCAAACAATTAAATTGTTAATTTTCATGAAAACATGCAGTGCGGGGTAGATTTGTAGTTGCCTTAAATAAATAAACTTACAAGTTGGGTCAGTTATCATTTATCATTCAATCAATGATTATTTAACATAGTAAATAGTACAAGAATTGATGGGTTATTTAAAAAATCAACAATTAATCATTAATTCTACAATCATTTCAATAAAAAAAAAAATCGATTTGAAAAACTGCATAGTTTTTTTTACCATATTTTATTTTAAGAACAGAAGTCAATAAATTGTAGAATTATGCTTTATTTCATACCAAGGATATTCTTCTATTAAGAAAATAAGAAAATGTCTCATAGCATAATTCTCAAACACTAGGTTGTTAATTATTTATAAAACTTTAGATTAAAGTGATAAAAAATACTTTTAAACTTTGTCCTTGATTTAAAAACTCTCTATTATTTCAAAAATTATAATATTATATTTGACTTTTTATAAACATTTTAAAATTAAGCGTAGAAATCTATTGAAATATTTGTTTAAAAAACAATTCCATCACTTCAAAAGTTTTAAGTTTCAAAATGCAGTAATATTACGAAGAAGAAGAATATTTTTGAAATAAAGACCAAGTTGAACAACATTGTTTATCATTTCACCGTTTTAGCAACTTTTTTTCCCCTTTTAATTATGATTGTTTTTAAAATATCTTTTATTTATAATATTATTTCTCCCCTCTACATCTCTATCAAACCCGTTTCTCTGTTCTAGGGTTCGAAGTTAGATTCCGATCATATCGCTTCTCCATTTCGATTCTCTCACCCACTCTCTATATTGTCTTCATCTAAATTTTCCATTTCTTGTTGGTTTTCAAAAATCTCCGATTAGATTTAGGGTTACGAATTTTTGTTTTCCAGTTCGCATTTGCATGCGATTCAAATTCGAAGGTGTTTGGCTTCTTATTTTGGTGGGTTCTTGCTCCAGTTTGTCTAGGGCTAGGGTTTTTTTTTTTTTTTTTTGGGTACAATTCCGCTCTTCTACGTAGGCAATGACAGTTAGAACTTCTGATTTTTGATTGCCGAAGTCTTTTGTAGAATAATCTGGTTTCTTCGCTTCCTTTTACTTTTGCCTTCCACGCTTGACGAATTACTTTTGAGTTGAGACTAGTTTGTTCGTTTCGAGGATCAATAAGTTATGAGATGTCAGATTTGTAGATTTCCATATTGTAGCGTAATTTGCTCGAATTGATTTTACAGTGTATTGGGGTTTAAATTAATGGGGACGCGGTAGAAGGGTCATTGCTTGAAGACTACATTTGGGGGATTCTCTCATCAATTGAGCTTCGAATGTTTGCTTCCAGTATGGATACGGTGCGGGACACAGCTAGAACTGCGGGAACAATGTTAATCCCAATGCGCTTTGTCTGGCCGTATGGGGGAAGAAGTGTATTTCTCAGCGGTTCTTTCACCAGGTGATTTTCAGGAGTTGACGATCTTCCGTACTTTCAATACGTTTCTGCATGTTCTATCGTTGTGGAACGATTCAATAAGAGTTTGGATGTTCTATTTTAACATGCATATATGTATTTTGTTGTGGACGATTACAGTAAATTTTAATCGTATTTTTTTATGAAGGTGGTCGGAGCTTGTTCCTATGACGCCTATGGAGGGCTGTCCTACTGTTTTTCAGGCTATTTACAGCTTAACCCCTGGATATCACCAGGTCAGATTGTGATGGTTGAATAAGACCTTTTAAATTGTTCATGTGTCATTTTTCTACGGACTCCTAGGATATATGATCAAACTATGCTGACCTGGAGCTGTATGCTGTGCTTAATCTTGCTATAAACTTAGATATCTGTTTAAACGATTTCAATGTTAATTTAGTAAGCATTTAATATTAGTCGTGCTGCTTGGGTGGAGCTGATGTTTCTCAAGGAAAAAAGCTGACTTCCCGAATTAAACAGAAGTGGATCAAGGTCAAAATGTGAATAAAAGAACTTTGATATACTGCACTGTGCATGTACTTTTTGAAAATGAGTTTTCCAGTTATTGATTATGTAATCTAAGTTATTCCTTTTACTAAGTAATACTGTTGATCTTTTTGTCGATATTCATCTCATCTGCAAGCCATTATGGATCGTAATTCTATTTTTCTTATTATTATGCTATTTCTTATTATTTCCAATTTACTTTACTATGTACTCCAACAATGAGAACAATCAGAACTTGTACTGCTGAGCCATTGAGTTAAGATTATATGGTGAAACTTTTATTGAAGATACTATAATTTATTGTTTTTAAAAATTATGCAGTTTTGTTACTAAATTGCACACATAAGGGTTGTTTTGCATGCAGTATAAATTTTTTGTTGATGGAGAATGGCGACACGACGAGCAACAGACTTGTATTTCTGGTGAATATGGGATAGTGAACACCGTTCTCTTGGCTACAGAGCCTAGTTATGCTGCTCCACTTGCCAATCCAGAGATGACCCCGGGATCTAGTATGGATGTGGATAATGAGGCCTTCCGTCGTCTGGTTAGAATTATTTATTCATGTTGCTCCTTTCAGCATACTTTGTTATGCCATAGAGTAAAAGAAGTCAAGAATTGTGGATTTCTATGACTGTTTGATCTTATGATATTGGATCAACATCAACTGATGAAAATGCATATCAGAAGTATTATTTTCATGCTTTAACCTTTTATTTCCAGCTAGAGATTTCCTTTCCTTTATTGCACTCTAGGATAATGGCAAGTGTTATATGATTTATTTCTCTGCCGTACTTGGTTAGGTAATTCTGTATATTACTTATATTTACCTCGTTGTATCAGCTAATGGAAATTCTGTGTTATCATCTAGGTCCGAATAAATGATGGACGGTTGTCAGAGGCTGTGCATAGTATATCAGAGGCTGATCTGCAGTGCTCCCGGCACCGCATATCTGCCTTCTTGTCCACTCATACTGTTTACGAGTTGCTCCCAGAGTCGGGCAAGGTTTGGATTCTATATCTTCTAAACCTTTTTTTTTTGTTGAATTATATCTTCTAAACTTTTGTATGATACCATATTTTTTACATTTTGTTTTATCCCCTCATAGGAGTACAATTATGTTACAGGTTTTTGCTTTAGACGTTGAATTACCTGTGAAGCAAGCTTTTCATATATTGCATGAGCAGGCAAGTTCTTTTCTCCTTTCTTCCCCTCTGTTCCATGGGTAGAAAACCCATACAATGATTAATCTCTCCGCTTAAAGGAGAAAATAGAACCTTTCCCTTTTTGACTTCCATTTGTGACGTTTTATCCTTTCTGTTTTTTTGGAGACATAAATACCCTATTTCAATATGATCCACAGGTTTAGTTGGAAGGGGTGCTATAGAATTTCCAGTTGTTAGAATTTGGTTGGGAGGGGTGGTTGCACGTTTCTTTGATTTTATCTTTTAAGTAACAAGTTACATTTTAGAAGCTAGTTAATGTTTGTACAGATCTCCTTATACCCTTTCTACAGATGAAATAATTGAGGCATTTATTTTCTTTTTCTTTTTTTTAATCACCTATTTGATTTATGTTTTGGTGTTCAAGAGATTTGGATTTATACCTTATCTGTATTAACTGTTTACAGGGTATCCCAACAGCTCCTCTTTGGGATGTCAGCAAGGGGCAATTTGTTGGAGTTCTCAGTGCATCAGATTTTATTTTAATATTAAAAGAAGTATGTGTAGAAGCAATTCCCCCCCTGCACTTTATCTCTCCCCAAATTGGTATAGATTGCTGATGATATTTTTCTATCTTTGTTTCAAAGTTTTGTCCAAAAATTCTTTCGAGTATTAGCATGTAAATCTCACTGACAGGATCTAATTATTTTGATTAATCTTGTTTGGGCATCATATGTATGGCTAATAGGATCGTTGTTGTTTTTCATTCATTTATATGTTTGTAGTTCTTTATTTTCTTTTCAAAATATTCTAATATAAATTCGAATAGTAGCTTGGGAAGCGTGGCTCAAACCTGACAGAGGAAGAGCTTGAAACACATACTATATCTGCTTGGAAAGAGGGTAAAGCATATTTGAACGGTCGAGTGGATGGGCAAGGAAGATTCTTGTCAAGACAGTTCATACACGTGAGTGTAATATGTGGCATATTTGAATCTTCAAATGAAGACTGCTTTGGAATTAATTGTTGCTATTGTGGTTTGAGTTATTCCGGAATTTCGTATCCGAGGAGAAACCAATTGATATTTTCTTATGTCTTCTTGTGAACTTAACTTTTACATTTACCTCAAATTGGAATGAGTATGACTGATTCTATCCTATGACCGAACTTAGATTGCCAATTAACAAATTCTTGAAATATATAACTCATTTTCTTAGATGAAATGTAATATCATGACATTGTCATTTGTAGTCACTCTTATAAATAATAGTCTTGTCATTCTTCTGGAGATAGCATAGAACTCTTGAACCCAATTACAAAGTATTCTAGGAAGTTCCTAATTTTTTATTTCAGAGGGTTGAAAAGCTTTAGCATTGTGTTTAAGTGGCTCCTGACTTAGAATCAAAGCATTCTCCTACTTTGAATTATAAATTTAAACTGAAAATGCCATCGCTAATGCCATAGTCCATATGCACCACCAACCAGCGTCGAATGTCACATTATCTTATTAAAGGTGAAATTGCAGTGTGTACTCTCATGTAATTTCCCTTTAAGTTGTTTTCTGCAACGGTTTTCTATTAAAATATTTATGCAACTTTTACTAGTTAAAGTTTGCTTTGTTGACAAGGGTTTTTGCACCAGAAAATTGTGTTAACTCTGTTATTGTTGCTCATGTAGGCTGAACCATTCGATAATTTGAAAGATGTTGCTTTAAAGATCTTGCAAAATCAGGTGGCTACAGTTCCCATAATTCATTCATCTCCAGAGGATACATCATTTCCACAATTGTTGCATCTTGCTTCACTTTCTGGAATTCTAAAATGTAAGTGTTTTCCAGATTTCTTATTTTAAAATGGAGCTTCCCTTCGGGTATAGGGGCGCAAAACTCCGACTCCTGGTTATAAAAAAAATTGGAGCTTCCCTCGGTACTAAGTAATGGGTGTTAGTTTCCAGGTATCTGCAGGTACTTTAGGCATTGTTCCAGCCTGTTGCCTGTGCTTCAACTACCAATTTTTGCAATTCCAGTTGGCACATGGGTCCCTAAAATTGGAGAATCGAATAGAAGACCATTAGCTATGTTGAGACCTAGTGCTTCCCTTAGCTCAGCGTTAAACTTACTGATTCAAGGTTTTCACTCAAACCTTCTACTGTAGGAGGGTTTTACAACTTTTACTTTGGTGGTTATATTGAGATAGGTAGCCTTTGCTTATAAGAAGAGGGACTGCTTTTGTGGATAAATTGAGGGATCTTAATAAAGGTTCTTCCAGACCTTGTCTTCTTTTTGGCCATCCATCACTCCCCTGTAGTGCTGCAAAAGGATGAAATCCAAATTATGAAGGGGAAAAAGTTATGTAATTGTTTTAGGGGCTGTTTGGGGCGCTGAGTGGGTTATATAACATGGTTATAATTGTCCGTGGATAATTATAATATGTGGAATCATATAATATTATTTAAAATGCAAATTTATTTAGTCTAAAGTTATGTTTGGAGCATGTTCTTAGATATTAAACTTAGATGACGAATGGATATATTGTAATTTTACATGGTCCATTGCTCTCTTGAAGATGCTCACTAGCTTAATGTCTGTGGTACATTGGCATCTGTCACATACTCATGGTCATGGATCGTATTTGTGTATGGAGTTAGGTGTGCTTAATTTTCCTGATCGATCTGATAAGTGTGGAGCAGACCATATAGAGTACCCCCCACCCACAAAAAAAAAGTGATCTTTCGTTTGGGATGTTGGCTTGAACGAAGTTGTGACAGTGACTATTGGAGCGCTTCTTTTGCTTTGTTTGGAGTGGACGTTATTATTTAAGATCGTTTATTGATACTCGATTAAAGGAAAAAAAGTAGTCTAGGACATGGATTTCAGTTTGGATTCATACTCTCACTCTGATTTTTGGGGGATGAGATGTTACATTTGAAGTTATGATGTATGTTTTATGTTTTTTTTTTTTATTGATTTCATTTGACATAACATTCTGCAACCTGCAGCTCAAGTTAGTTCAATACCCATAGTTGATGACAACGATTCGTTGCTGGATGTATATTGCCGGAGGTTATTTGTTGCAAAATCTTTATTTCGTCATCTTATATTTTTTAATCAGTTTAATTTGAATGAAAAAATATATTATAATATCATTTCTATTTTATTTTACAGTGATATAACAGCTCTTGCAAAGGATAGAGCATATACACACATTAATCTTGATGAAATGACCATTCATCAGGTAACTTTCCCCCCATTCCCTTTCATCTCATTCTAATACAAATCAGTAATATCTACACGTGAGTTGTCTCTCTTCCTCATCTGTTTGTTATCTGGGGGTGCACACTGTCTAGAGGAGGTTTTTTTATATTTTTTAGAACTCTATTGGCTGGATTCTGGGAGGTTCTCTCTTCCTCCTTTTTTCTTAACTAGTAACCTGATTTTGTACCATCATTTCTTTTTCAAAGAAAAAAGAAAAAAAAAACTTGCAAGGAATGGCAAAGTATCAAAGCATGCATTGATTTAGCGTATATGTTGAAGAATGTAACATTGATTTTAGGTTTAATGAAATTGATGCAATTGCAATGTAAATACCATGGATAGTAATTGGGAAGCCACGCTTGGGGTGTAGGATACTTTTGCCAACGAAATGAGGAATCACGAGTAACTGGGATGGTTCTTTGAGTTTTTGAGCGTAACCGACATGGAAGATAGTGATGCATTATCCACACTGCCATTTACACTTAAAATTGTATGGGTCTAAAGCTTATAACTTGTATCAGTTTCTGTTTCTTCTTCTTTATTTCCCGGCGTGTTCAAGTGGGGTGAGATTCTGCCTTTTCTATTTCTTATTGGAAGGAGACTTGTAACATTCAAAGCACTAGGAAAGGCTTGGTTACAAGCTAGTTATTGTTAAAATGCCCATATCATATTATTGCAATATTTTCCTTGCCCAGTCATCTCCTGTTATTTATATACACACACCATTGATGAATGAAGTGGAAAATTGTTATTTTACTATCAAATGAATATTCAGATTTCTCCATTGTTTTTGTATCTGAATCGTGAATCCTCTCAGGCGTTGCAACTTGGACAAGATTCTTTCATCTCCGGTTATTTATATATACACACCATTGATGAATGAAGTGGAAAATTGTTATTTTACTGTCAAATGAATATTCAGATTTCTCCATTGTTTTTGTATCTGAATCCTCTCAGGCGTTGCAACTTGGACAAGATTCTTTTTCCCTTTATGAGCCACGGAGCCAACGATGTCAGATGTGTTTGCGATCCGACTCGCTGCATAAAGTGATGGATCGTTTGGCCAACCCAGGTAGATATTGTCTTTCCTGTTGGGACTAATTAATTACGAAGATCATTCTTCTATTGTATGGGTGATTGAACTTTGAAGCAACCCCCGTTCCTAAATGAACTTTCAGGCGTTCGACGGCTTGTAATCGTGGAAGCTGGCAGCAAACGGGTAGAAGGGATTGTTTCACTAAGTGACATATTCAAGTTCTTGCTTGGTTGAGTCCATTTGAAAGCTTGACGATAAAGAAGAAGGATCCAGAGGGATGTTGTGCAAAAGAAGATGCGTAGAGGAGAATTGTACACTATCATCTGCATAGTTGGCTAGTGATGAGGAAGGACTTTGACTTCTTCATTTGGTTGAGGTTTAGCCTCTCACTTCCATCGCCTGGCTTTTGAAGGATTTTAGGGTGGAGTGGAGAAAAAAAGGGCCACAGTAAAAAAAAAAAGTGAAAAAGTAAAAGTAAAAAAAGGTACAATTGGGAGGGATTTGAATAGCGTTCGAATTTCTCAAACTCCCCTTTTTCCATTTATTATTATTTATCAGTTTATTATGCTGCCTTGCCTTGCCTGTTACTAATGTAGATTATTGGAGGAGGATGACGATGATGATGATGATGATGGGAGATTGTTATTATCAAGCTCTGTTCTTTCCTGCGTGAAAAAAAAAGAGCTTTGTGCAGAGGGAAATTGGGTGGGACGTGGAAAGTTGTTAATTCTGTGCTTTTTATTAACACGTCATTGACTTTTGTATTTCATTTTTTTTCCCTTTTCTTTTGGATTTGAAAAGCTTATTGTAATGTGGAAATTAAAGAGCTAAGGCAATTGACTCGTAGCATCCCATAAAAACCAATGAATGAATCCATTTTATTTTCTGTCATTTTGTTCCTTTTTTTCAAATTGAATCGTTCGTGGGGTATAGGGCTTCATTACAAGAGAATCAAAGTAGTCCCTCGTTTTGAAATTTTAATTAAAAATCGTTGTTATCTTATTTGAAATTTGGTCGTTTTCTGTTTTGTTTCAAATTGTATAAAGCAATACTGCTTTCGAACACTAATATTTTGGACCATTGCATTCCAGCTTTTGCATATTTCCTCTGATGTTATCAATGAGTTTTTTTTGCTTGAACTATAGGGGTTATATTCAACAAGTCATAACCTTCCTCATGCAAATTCATTATCAGTGCTTTCTATGTTTTTGACACCTTTACAACGGAGATGAAGATATATTTTTCTCGAGTTCAACATGTGAAAGTAAGGGATTTGAGCCTCTAGTCTCTTGGAGAGAGTGTTTTGTATGTCTTAACCATTGAACTATGCTCGAATAAAAATTCTTTTTTAATAAAAAAAAAGTATAACCTGCTGACATTTATAAAACACAAAAATACTATGTAATCTACAAGTTAGGATTAAGGACCAAGGGGGCCTTATCATCATCAAAAGATAGTTTGGGTGAAAAGTGACTGAATTTCTAATGGACAGAACCAGATATATTCATATACTTAATTCAAAACATCTTTTCAAACAAGGATCCTTCCCATCAAAGTCTGAAAGCCCTGTCACAAAGAAAACTGACAGAATTTTGATGGATGTAACTTTCAAAAGTTGCATCATTGCCAAATTTCCATCAAAATTCAAAAGCAGACTGCTACCAGCAGTTACATTACCAAAACATCTACAATTTATAGCTCTTCAATTCCCTTGAAGGTTACTTGCATTTTGTGTTATCATTCCCTCCTAATTCCAAACAAGAACTTATTGCTACAAATATAATGGACCCTTTTGAAATTGTTTTGAAAGGCATTCTACATTTTTCAGAATAGGCAACTGATCTAGTTTGTTTCATGAAAGGACTTGCTTTCTCAAATGTACAATAACCTTACCCTTGTAAGCCATCTAAAATAGCACTTAAAAACAAAGTAAGAAGCTGTCTTCCAAAATAGCCCCTAAATTTACTATGAGGTCTGGGTATTCTATAGCTTTTGAGTGATATTTCTGCCAATCTTTATCAAACCAACAAATCACAAGAACAGACACTGAAAAATCATGGCAGAGCTTTTATGTTAATTTAATGTGTATGAGTAATGAAGAATCAGTCTTCTGCAGCAAAAGAATTATAATGAAATAGAATAAAGTGATAAAAGTAACTATCCCAATTATGCTTGAGAACCCCTCTGAAAGGTAAACTTTCACAACAATGATAAGAAAACTCCATTAATAAAATGATAAGCAACTCCAAGAAAGTTTAACAAATTTTCCTTGGAAAAGTTGATCGATGACCAAGAAGAAAGGAGAACTTATTCCTATCTTCAAGATTTCAAAATCTCCTTAATCTGATGGATCAAACTAGATAAAAGTTTAAAGCATGCATTCTAAACCCAAGAATACTAAACTCAAATATGAGATTTCATTCAACTTCGACACAACCCTTCACCAATGTGATCTAAATTCAGCCCGCAACCCTACATAATGTATTAAAGATGTGAATGAATCTAGATTTTTAGATTCATTATGACTCTTGGATGAATAGGTACTTTATCAAGCTTGAAAGAATTCAACTTTTCACCATGTGTAGACACTTTAGCTTGGAAGTAGACATTAAAGTCATCTTGTAGTCTTTTAGCTCTAATGATTCAACTTGACATAATGACTGGCTTTGAAATTTGAGTTAACTCCTTTGATTTTGATATAAGCTTCGTTTGAGCTTGATTCAGCTGGTTGAGCTTTGGATTCTTCTAATAGACTTCTCCATAGTATCTAAAGTCTCACTCCAGATGTTCAGGCATTGCAACTTAGCAAAATTAATGCAATGAACAATCTTACTTTAAAAAAAAAGCTCAACTTGGAACTCACAGTATGAAGTGAATGCCTTAATTCACAATCGATTAATCTCACCATCCACATTTACATGATACAACTTTGATAGCTGAGGAACCTCTTTCAGATGAGGAAGAACAAACTTCTGCAAGAACACGCTTTCAGAATACATATATGGTTTAACCAACAGGAATTTTTTCTTAGTCAAACCTTCCTGAAACAGAAACAACAGAACTGAAGCTCTTGGAATTGTTCTCTTTTTTAAACTAAATGAAAGCAGCACAGGACTTCTAACAACCGCTGCAGTTTCCCAACCCAATTTGTTGACAAAGAAATCCATTGCCAACATAATTTTTTCCTCTGATAATGTCATACACCATGGATGACTCCTAAATGCAGCAAGAATCTCTTCTTCAGATAAACCCCACCTCTTATAAATTTCAAGCTTCTTTACCCATGTCGATTTGCTCATTGCTCGTATTGCATGAACAGCTTGAACAAAGCTCGATTTCGATGGATCAAACCCCATTTTCTTAACATCTTCCAAAATCTCCTTAAACCTGTCCAGAGCCATGGTAAACATTCTCGGCTGATAAAGAAGAAAATACATGACATTTGCTTCAGGAACGCCAGCATCGAGCATCATTCTAACAGAACCACTCAAATGAGTTTGACGAAAATCAGCAATAATACTCGGAAAGCGTTTGATAGACGCAATAGTTCGCTCATTAGATTTAAGATAACCCTTCAAAAAATCAAAAGCCGGAACCAAATGTTCATTAACACTTCTTCTCAAGATTTTCGGAGCCTTGACAATAATCATCGTGACTTCGGCACTCGAAGCACCTCTGGCGTAAAGAAACTCGAGCTTCGGCAAAAGAGTTTTGTTCGGATCAGATAACAGAAGCCGAGGGTATTTTTCGATAATGAGCGAGATTTGAGTACTAGAAAAACCGCGATTCTTGAAGAAGGAGATCACCGAATCTGGTTTTTCAGGAGAATCGAAGCTAACGAGCTTTGAAGCAGATGAAGCAGATTCAGAGGAGAAGGAGCATGAGTTTATGAGATACGGAACTGTAAAAGAATGTGAATCTGAAACGTTTGTGCTGTAGTTGAAATGGAGTGATTGAACGCAGCGGAGCTTTGGATATGGCGAAATCGTGATGAGATGCCGAACCTGAATTAGGGTTTTACAGAGGAAATTAGACATTGAAGCCGAACGGTGAAATGAACTCGTCTGAGACTCGCCTTGAGAAGAGTGAATTGGACGAAGAAATTTCCCCAAATTTCAAAATTGGGTGCGACAAGGTTTAAAATGTTTTTTTTTTATAAAAAATTAATATTGTAAATTTTCAAACTATTTATAATAATATTATAGTTTTAATGAGTTGACATGGGTTGGAGATTGTTGTGTATTCTATTTGACTTGAATCCAACTACCTTAAAATTATTAAGAGTACAATCAACCACTATGTAGATTTTATTCAAATTTTTTAAATGGTCACCGACCATCACAAAAATTTTTAATTTTGCGACAAATGACAATTTTTATATCCCGCACAAAATGCTCATCCCTTGAAAAATATTAAAACTACAATATTATTATAAATAGTTTGAAAAAATACAATATTTTTATAATAAGTTTGAAAATTTGCAACATTAATAAAAAAACCCTTTAAAATGTGAATGATTTTTTTTAAATAAAAAATATATTTAAATTAGAAAACAAACCTTCCACACTTTTTAGATGAGTTAAAATACTTGTTATAGTATGATATTCACTGCTTATATCGATGTCGAAACTATGAATAGGTAGAAATATCTATGGAAATATCATCATATCGACGAAAATTTAATGGGTACAATGTTGAAAGCAAGTGAAAAGCTTCCATTCGCCTCTCAACTTTTACATGTATATAAAAATTCAACGAGGAGCAATTTGATGCTAATTTGAACATAGTTCATTAACCAAGATTCTAATTACTATTCTAATGTTTGATCTTCCACTCTTAATTATCAACTTAAAAAAAAAACTAAAGACCAAATTGAATTATATTAATGTCAATAACTTTTATGTATTAGTTTCAAACTTTTTGGCATGTTCCACAACCTAGGTTAAAGTATTCTAAAATTCAAGAGCCCAAATTTATGTAACGTGTTTTGATTATATGAACCTGTGTGAGGTGTATTTATATTTAACTTCTAAGTTTGTACTTTATAAATGTAATATGTGTTATAGAAGATGAGATTCACTTTTTGATTCAACAACGTAGGAGAAAGACAAAGATTCAAATCTTTTGATCAAAAATATAAAAAATTCAAATCTTCTGATCAAGAATATAAAAGATTCAAATATTTTGATCAAGAATATAAGATATAGTTTATATATTCACTTTTAAATTTAATAATATAGAAAGATGAAAACTCAAACCTTTTCATCAAGAATATAATATATAGTTTATATATCAAAACTAATTAACTGATTGGATTTTCACAAATTAGGGAGGATGTCCTGAATTTACATATAGTCTGCATGACTAATAAATTTACAATTTTTTAAATGGACTTGAATACTAAAAATAAGTTTAATTTCGATACTTGAAAAAAAAAAAAAAACTCTTTCATGTGAACCATCGAAATATTCTTAAATAAAGTTATGGAGCGCGAAATTTACACAACTATTTTTTTCTAACAAATGACCTAGTGCCCAAAAAAAAAAAAAAATCTATAAATCCAATACAAATTATACAAATTCGCTCGCTTTGAACTCGTTCTTCTGTGAAGTTTTCTGTGTATTATCCGAAATAGTTAATTTTGTGTTTTTCCATATCCAAAAGGAAAGTAAGGTTTTGATCTGGAAATTTTTCTATCATTGATAGATAGGGGGATTTTCATCTCTTGTGGTTTTGATTAATACATAAACCACAAAAGAGTGGGAGTGCTTATAGAAAGTAATCAGCAATGAGTCAATTACACCATTTGTAACAAGAGGATTTGGGTGCAAAAGAAATAAAACGTACAAATACTAAAAACCAGAGACTGTCTTCAGAGCCTTATGTGGTGCAGCAACTCTGTTTCCAAGTTTCTTTCTTCCAGTTCAGGCTAGAAAAACAACCCCGATCGAGCCACCAAGTTTGACCTAATCGAGCAACGACTCCAATCCATTCGTCGCTAGGTCCACAACCAGAGAGAAAAATCAATACAAAAATGTATCTTCAAACAGTCTTCTCTTCTTCGAATGATCTGGGTCGAATGGAGTCCATCGAGCAATCAATGTTAAGCGACGTGACACACCCGAACTGCATGCCGTATTCAAAATCCTTTCATCCAGGACAATGTAAGAATATGAAATTGCATCCATGCCACAAAACTCGTCCCTTGCTAAAACATTTTCTTCATATTAATTGTCAATTCATTTCAAATATAACCAGCAACCCACAGGAGAGAGTAATGAGTATAAAATATCTCTTTAAACAGAATCTTCTCTTCAACTAATCCATCGTTCTATATTCAATCACTGAATCATACTCTTCCATGCGTAAAGAACTTCCTGCAAAACATCTGAGAAGGAAAACTTTCCAAATAAAAATGGCAGTAGAAAAATGATGAACATAAAAGATGCAGCCTGGTGTTGTGACGAAGAAACAAACTCAAATGCTCATGGGACCTTAATGAAAGAGTAAACTGATCGGGACTATGTTTTTGATGACTTAAAAGTAAACAAGATAGAGAATAATGACTTCCAAAAAATGCAACAAGTTCAGCTCAGAAGACTGCACCAACTAACCAGTCAGGAATATGTTAGGACTTAGGAGTACCATTAGGGTAAAACCTGGATTATTAGGATATGCCCCCTTCATTAGCTAAAAGGATCATTTGATGTTAATGAACTCGTGGAATTTTATATTTAATGGTTAAACTACCATTCTGGTCCCGATACTTTGGGTTTTGTTTTATTTTAGTACTTGTACTTTTAAATGTCCAATTTTAGTTCCTGTACTTTCAATAAAGTTTAAAATTGGTCCCTATTATTAGTTTATTGTTAATTTTTCTTACAAAAATTAATCTTTATTAGCTTTTCCTCTATAAATTTTGGAAATAAGTTCACATTGTGTCTTTTCTTGTACTGAAATTATTATTATTATTTAACCAATTTTGATAAAAATTAACTTCAAACTTATCAGAAGGACCAATTTTAAGCACCAGGGCCAAAATTAGACATTTGAAAGTATAAAGACCAAAATAGAATAAAGATCAAAGTATAGGGACCAAAATGGTATTTTAACCCTATTTTAACTTCTTAGGTAGTTAGGGCACCATAGGTTTTGTCGGTAGGAGGGGATGAAGGCAAGAAATGGTTTAGTTGTTTGGGCTTGAGTTCACTCAAGAGGGAGGTGTCCAAGTTCCTCATAATACTTACCATTCTTCTGTATTTTCTTATTTGGCAAGTCATCAATATAATTCCAATTTGAATTCTCTTAATCCATCCCTGCATTTTCTTGTTCCAGATATAAGAGGGTTGCTCTGAGCAAGTTGCTTCAGTAAGTTAATTGCCAAGGATAGTTCGGGACGTTGCTTGAAAGGAGATGGAGTTTAGTTACATAATATTGCATCTGAGCTGGTGGCATCAGTTGAGTTGGGAATAAATGGCACAAGGGTACACAAATATATTGAGAGTAATATTGAAGATTTACTTGCAATCAGCACGGTTTTCAGCTTAGGGGCAGATATCAATGCTCTCGCAATCCCTGGTCGCCAATTCTCTGGGTATATGGTATTGTTACTTAATCTAGGAGTGAACAACACCCTTAATACATCTACTTCTGTGAGTGGGCAACAAGAACTCAATATTCGAGAAATCTTGCATTCATTTCAAAATTTAGATGCATTAAGGAAAACACATGAGGATTTAAATTATTAAACAGTTAATGAGTCACGTACCTTAATTCATGCCAAAACATATAAGTTTTTTCGTAGAGGAAGGGACGCAAAGGCGAAAGAAAGTCATCTTCAGCATTAAGCTGTGAGGAGGGAGCTTCAAGTCTTGCCACAAATAGTGATGTAACCAGATGAACAATTATAGTTGGATCTGGGTCCTCAAGGATGGCCTGCAACTCTCTTTGTATCCATGGTTTAATCCTCTCCAGTATTGTTTCTTTGGCTCCATGATTTCCTGTTATGTTCTGCACAACCACAGTCACAAACACAGAATATGAAGAATTAAGGCTCCGTTTAATAACCATTTGGTTTTGGGCTTTTGGTTTTTGAAAATTAAGCTTATAATTAAAATACTACTCGAACCTGTGAGTTTATATGTTTTCTTTATCTACTTTTTAAGTATGTTTTCAAAAACCAAGCCAAGTTTTTAAAACTAAAAACAAGTAGTTTCAAAAACTTATTTTTGCTTTTCGCATTTGGCTAGAAACTCAAATGTTTACTTAAGAAAGATGAGAACTATTAGAGAGGAGATGAAAACTATGGTATAGAAATTGTGAGAAAACAAACACAATTTTCAAAAACCAAATGTTTATCAAACATGGCCTAAATTAACATAATTGCATTTGCACTCAATAAGAAATTTGCAACATCATTTTATGCAACCAAAGAGAGAAATTTAAATAATTAATTATCAATCGTGCAAGTATGCAATGTATTTGGCAACTTGCGCTCAATTGGTCGACATGATATCCGCAACTAAAAAATCAAAGGTTTGAATCCCCCACCCATGTGGTTGAACTAAAAAAAAAAAAAAGTATTGCAATGTATTTGGTTGGGAAAAAAAGTGTCCCAATTCAATTTCAAAGCAAGGAATTAGCCTCATGAGCTGCATATGAGGTAATCAAATTCAAGTTAAAGAGAAATCCTAACAGCAACCAGACATCATTTGAAAAGTGGTTAACAGTTCAAATTAACTGATAGCTCGTAATTGCTTGAAGATTAAAATGCATACCAGTTCTGAACATGATCTGACCGAAGATGGGACAGCTTGTATACGTCTGTCGTATATGCTGTGTCAGATCATAACCCGACGGAATATTAGCAACAATATTCAAGCTCTAATTCTAAAACATGGACCAAAAAGTGGGAGCTGTAAAATCCAACCAGAGAAATAAACCTAGAAGTTACCTTGCTCGCCATTGAAGTTTTCGCCGGGCAATAACATCAGCAGGTACAGATTCCGACCCTCGCCGTCCAAATGATCGCCTCCATGTAAGTGCACTTTCCGACCGTCTATCTCTATTCAATTCATTCCTCGTGCTCTGAAGAATCCTACATCAAAGTAAGGAGAACAAATATAGTTCCAAATTTAATGTTCAAATCAAGTCCTCGATTAAAACTAACTACAGCATTCAGTTCTCCGAGACGTGAAGAGAGCAAAGAAAATAAAGTTCCCTATTAGCTTATATGTTTTAATTAAAGCAGAAAAGGTCAATTCGAAAACAAACTTGGCGGCCATAAAGACGTATCAGAATGAAAAAAACACACCCGCGAGCATCGGTCCTGGAGGAGCCGACTCCAATCTTGAGCTTATCGGCACAATTCAAGGTTGGCAATCGTTCTTTGCGGAAGCGTCGCGATGAGAGGTTGATTCTGCAGAACCATGAATCGAATTGAGCGTTGCAGAGAGGGCAAGTCCGCTTCAAATTGCTCCATGTGCGAATGCAACCGACGCAATAGGCGTGGATACACGTTGAAAGCACAGCGGCGGTACGATCCTCCAATTCTCTGAGGCAAATTGGGCAGGTTTCTCCACAGATTGCCGGCGAAATTACCTTCGATATGAAGTTTTCGCCGTTGAGCTTTCGCGCCGGTTCTCGGGTCGAAGGCTTCATGGTTTTCTCTGGTAGCATGTAAGGTAAGAGAAGAACAGACTTTCAGGGCCCAAAGCTATCCGTATCTGGTTCTTGGGCCTACTTTCAAATT
Source organism: Trichosanthes cucumerina (assembly GCA_036507285.1). Classification (NCBI taxonomy): domain Eukaryota; kingdom Viridiplantae; phylum Streptophyta; class Magnoliopsida; order Cucurbitales; family Cucurbitaceae; genus Trichosanthes; species Trichosanthes cucumerina. The sequence continues at coordinate 78,972,014 of CM071840.1, read as the reverse complement.
GTATATTCGGCCCAGCCCACATGCTCCCTTCTCTGCGGCGTTAGGGGCTTTGGGCCCAAAACGTATAACTGGTTGTTGGGCCAGGTCCTTGGGCCTTTTTTCTAACTTAATTTCGGCCCAGGTCTAAAAGCCCCGAGGGTTATAGGCCCAAAGTGGTCACTATAACGGACCGTTGGATCACGTATTTTGGGCCGTCTTTTAGACGTAATTTCGGCCTAGTCTAGATACGCCCTCCCTTAGTCCCTTTGCAGCAAAGCGGTGGCTTGTTGGGCCTAATATTTGGGCTTTCTTTCATAGTTTTAGCCCAGTCCAGGTATGGCTTCCGTCTTGAACTAACGCTTTGGGCCCGTATACATAATTTCGGCCCAGTCGAGAGATACGCCCCTCAAGAACCGGTTATGGGCCCAAAGAGATCAGTATTTGCTGACTTTTGGGCCAGACTATGGGCCTACTTTCGAACATATTTTTGGCCCAGTCCAGATACGCCTCCCTTACTAGCGACTGGGGGTTATGGGCCAAAGTCTGGGCCAGGTCTTTGGGCCTTTCTTCAAACGTAATTTGAGCCCAGTCCAAATAAGGTGTCTGTCTGATTGTTGGGCCTAGTTTAAGTCGTAATTTCGGCCCAGTCTAGATTCGATCTTCCTCTGGAGCGCGAGAGGGAGGAGGAGAGAGCGGGTTCTGTTGAGGTTTCAGTGACAGCAAATTTTGTTCAAATTTTGCTGTTGTCTTTCGAACTAAGAACTGCTGGAAAAAAATGGAGGTTCCAAAGGATCAAATCTCCACTCTTCTCGACCAAGGACTCTACAGTTCAGCTCAAATGCTGGTAAACTTTCGCCTTCTATCGCTTTCTCTTCACTTGAATTCACTCACTCTAACAAGCAAACTCACCTTCTCCAAATTCGGGATTGGAGATCGGACTCAAATCTGTGCCGTGATTTTTTGTTATCTTGTTCAGGGTTGCTTTCTTGTTTCATCGCCAGCTGCTAATGCAGAATCCAGTCCTCACCTCAAGTCTGAGAGTTTGGTTTGTAGTTCTGAATTAATTTACTTTCAATTGTACTGTTTTTAGAATACTTATTTCATCTCTAATTGCATCGTTATTTTTTATTTATTTATTTTTTTTTGGGGATGGATTTCTCCACTCTAATCAATATTGTAGTTGGACCCTTAGTGACTCTAGTTCTTCTCTGCTAGGTGCTTCTTGGGGATGCATTATTTCGAGAAAGGGAGTATCGAAGAGCAATTGTAAGTCTCTGAGTTGATTAGATTGTTTCAAGAATAGTTTTTTGTTAAATTATCTTCAATAGTTTTGGGGGTTGTTTTTGGTTTTTGTTATATTGTTTTGCAGCATACTTACAAGCAAGGCTTGCAATACTATAAGATTATTCCTAAACAAAATTCAACTGCTACTAGAAGTTCTTTGCAGTCAAACAGGTCCTCTTCTCCAAACTCTTTTAACGTATCGGCCATTAATGAAAATGAGGTAGACTGGAATTGTTTATTAATATATGGCTCAATTCTTTTTATTTTCTTAGTATGTATGTCCTGTATATTTGCCCTTCATCAGCTTATTTGTTGCTAATTTTTTCTTAGATAAATTGTCTTTGGTGATTTCTTTTCCCTTCATAATTCATATTATGCCTTTGATGTTGTTTCTATGGCAGGTGAAGTTTAAAATTGCGTCGTGTTATTGTGCATTAAGTGACAACAGAGCTGCCCTTGTAGAGGTTTCTTTCTCTCTCTCACACACGCACGCGTGCGCACACACACATCCTACTTGATGTTAAACTTCTGTCAGTTTTACCTTGCAGATGGAGGGAATTCCAAGTAAAGCAAGAAATTTGCAAATGAATCTTTTGATGGGAAAGCTTTACAGATATGCAAGACATAACCGTGCTGCTATTGCATATTACAAGGAGTGCTTAAGGTTAGTCAATGAAAGTTAATCTTAATTGCACTATTAGATCTCGTACGTTGGAACCAATGGTTATGGAGCTGAGTCCACTAGTATGGAACATTTTCTTTTTCAAGTGAAATCTCCTAGTATATGAAAGAGTGAAAAAGTACTTTCATCATTGTGGAATAAGAAGTCTTCATATTTTAATGCATGCATTTAATTTATTCAGAGCTATTAGGACATGATCCACTTTTTGAGGAATATAGGTCGAGGCAATAACAAGAATACTTCGAGTGGAACATATTTCACAATCCTTGAAGAGATGTTCACTAATAGACCAAGGGATAAGTATGTCTTGTTTTGTACATGTGCACTTGGTTTAAGGCTATAATTAATTTAATGTTAAGGACCTATTGCCAAAATCGTAGTGTTACTAGACATCAATTATTTTCCCATTACCTTCTATTCTTACCTTATCTACATTAATCTTTTATGGTGTTGGATTTTCTGAATAATAGAAGGCCATTAGTTTTTTCCTTTCTTATTTACGGATCCTGCACCATTGGTTATTCAACTTGTGACTGCAGACTAAATAACTTCACTGGCTGTTGTTTATTAAGCTTACTGATTACGTGTTTTCTTTTTTTTCCAAAACTATGATACTTTCTCCCTTTATAAAAATTCACGTTCATGCTATTCTAATTCTTGTTTTTTTGGCAGACATTGCCCTTATGTGTTTGAAGCTATTATAGCTTTAGCAGAACTTGGTGCTACTGCCAAAGATATCATTTCATTGTTCCCTCAGGTTTGCTTACAAATATATTGATGAAAAGCATTGAATGTAGGAACACGTAATTTTTTTATTTTTAGTTGCATCTTTGTTCACAATTGCAGTACTATAAGTTTTTGAACGCTATATGATAGTCCTATAAATCTATTTGCATGTTTATTTCTACGGTTGGGTTTCGGAAGCTGCAGACCTCTATGCTTAAAATTTGTTTTACGAGGTGTCAAAACATGGCAGTCCTGTCTTTTTGTTTTGAGTCTCTTAGTTTTTTTTTTCCACAATTGTTTTTCCACACTTAGTTTTTAAATGTTCATAACCCATGCATTGACTTCTAGTACTATTACTATATTCATTCTTGGACATGTGTGAACCTTGCACCTCTGGTAAAGATTTACATGATGTAATTCCAATAAATAATCTAGTGTGGAGAATGAAAGGATGACTCCAATTTATCTATTTAGCATGAAGATCATTTGCATCAAAATTTCATGCTAGCTTTGTTTTATCGTAATTTTTGTAAATTTTAATATCATTTTACAATTTCCCCCTTCTGGTTTCTCTTGAATTTGATTTCAGACTCCAAATAGAAGTGGCAAAACTCCTTTTGATCACTTTGATTCAAATCGCTGGCTGCCAGTAAGTGTTAGAAGAGATAAACTACTAACTATCTTCCACTTTTCATCCTTTACCATTGGCTCTAATTGTGATATGAAGAAGCCACTTTTCATTTGCTTAATCAGATAGCTTCTGATCCAAGTAAGTTTGTAAGCTCTGTGTATGCGCGAGTTTTGGAAGCAAACTTCCATTAAACAAAGAGAAGAATGGAATGCTCAATTATTACCACCCCTTGTTAGGCAAACAAAGAAGAGGGTAATTGGATTTCACATTAATTGATATAACATGCATCCGAACTTGAAACCTGGTGTGTTGAACAAATTTAATGGACTGCCGTATTGAACAAATGTAATGGATAAGCACTGCCTAGTGTCCGGTCATGGGCAATTTCCAAATCAGAAACTGGTCGTTGAAATAGTAGTCTACAAATACTTTTACTTTCTCTGATATTGCAAGTACAAACAAATTGTATAATCTGCAATATTGATCATGAGAAAGTTCTAAATCAGATCGATTTGTTTTCATGAATTTCTTTTCCGGTTATCTTTTTAAAGCTCATAGTGTTTTTTTAAATTAAAAAAATGCTAATTTTTTGAAATTTTCTGCAGCGCTATGTTGAGGCCCAATGTTGCATTGCTTCAAATGATTACAAGGGTAAAATACTATCTTCCCGTTCAAACTATTAAAGCTATGCATAATTTATGTCACTTTATCCTGTAAGCACTGGAAAGTATCCATCCTCCTCTTATGCAAATGATGTACAACGTGGTTTCATATGATGAGAAGTTCGGGCATCAACTAACTTCTCATTTCTCTCTATATTTATTTATTATTACCTTCTTCTTTTTATTTTTTTATTTTTTAAATTTATGCAGGTGGTTTGGAGCTGTTTTTGGATTTGTTGCAACGTTTTCCTAATAATGTTCACCTGTTACTTGAAATTGCAAAGGTGGGTTCTTGTGATAACAAATCTAAGATTATTGATGTTCAATCTTGGGCAACCCTTCCCCCAAGCATATTCTTGGTTCATTGTGAAACGGAATGTTGAAGCTCGATGAAGTTTCTCACTTCTCTCTGTATTGAAGTGGAGCTAACTTATGTTGCTTGTGGCTAAGGGAGAAAATTTGCACAATTGTTTTGGCAGTGGGTATTACATCACCTTTATGTGTGTTCTCTTTCATTTTTCTCATATTCTGTTTTGCCATAGGATGGCCTTCTCTTCATGACAATAATATGTTTTTACAAAAGAACTTTGCTGTGTGTTTACTCATCGAATGTTCTGAGGCCTTCTGATCTTTTCAAGGCTTTAGTTGAAATGTTTCTTTTAATCTTTTGGTGCGTCATATTTTATTTTACAATATGGAATGATGTTTTGAAGGCGGTAAGTAAAAAAGACGTTTGCGACCTTTCCACCTGACTGACAAGTTGACAACTATTTGTTCAGATTGAAGCCATCATAGGAAAAAACGATGAGGCCATCATGAATTTTGAAAAGGTTACACAAAATTTCAGTATGATTATGATAACGATCAACTGCCTTCTTTCCCCAATGAGTATTTTATTTAATGTCATTACAGGCACGATCAATCGATCCATATCTTATAACATATATGGATGAATATGCAATGCTTCTCAAGATAAAGTCTGATTATTCAATGCTAAACAAGTTAGTCCATGACTTGTTAAATATTGATCCTACAAGACCAGAAGTTTTTGTGGCTTTGTCTGTATTGTGGGAAACGAAAGATGAGAGGGGAGCTTTGTCTTATGCTGAAAAGGTTTGTTATCAAAATGGAGCTCTGAGATTTGCTTATTTTCTATATTTACTAACATTTGTACTCCTAATAATCAGAGCATCCGAATTGATGAAAGGCATATAACGGGTTTCATCATGAAGGTAATTAAATATATGTATGCAAAGAGACCCGAATAGAATGTTACTCAACAATCTCAATTTTCTAGTTTCAACTTCCAGGGAAACCTGTTATTAGCCATGAAGCAGCCAGAAGCAGCTGTTAGTGCTTTCAGGAATGTTCAAGAATTAAGACCTGATATTCGTTCATATCAAGGTGCAACTTTTAAGCAGAAAATGTCACACAGTATTAGACAGCTTTCAATTTTGCGTTTATCAATGCAATGCAACTATCAAAAAATTAATTTCATTCTCTAAGAGGCTTAACTTTCATACGGTTGTGAATTCACTTTTGACTGCAGGCTTGGTCCATTCTTACCTGGCTCTGTCGAAAATAAAAGAGGCATTATATGCTGCCCGGGAGGCAATGAAAGCGATGCCTCAATCCGCAAAGGCCCTGAAACTAGTTGGAGACGTACATGCTAGTAACTCAGGTGGTAGAGAGAAGGTATATGTTTTAAAGATTTGTCCTGTAGTAATTTAGACTTGGAAACTGCCATTAGTAAGTGGATTTCATATGTGGATCTGGCACGGAATTTTTATAGGCCAAGAAGTTTTATGAATCAGCCCTTAGGCTGGAACCCGGTTACCTTGGAGCGGCGTTAGCCTTGGCAGAGCTCCATGTTAATGAAGGCCGAAATGGGGATGCTGTATCTTTACTGGAGAGATATCTTAAGGACTGGGCTGATGATTCTCTTCACGTAAAACTAGCTCAAGTATTTGCCGCCACAAATATGCTGCAAGAGGCTTTATCTCACTATCAAGCTGCATTAAGGTGAAATCTTATGTACGATGCTTTCTTCTGTCTTTTCTCTTGTTTTATTGGCAATCTCCTGTTTAAAGAGTGAAAAGGCATACCTCATAAACCGAAGCTATCTAGCTTATATGCACTCACAGATATAACTAACAACCTCGCTGAATGTCACTCTCTCACCCCAAGTTGGGCCGACTCACCAACTAACATATTATTCCATCACATTCCAGTAAGGTGTTTCCCTTACGTTTTGATTGAATATAGAAGGTAATAACAGAAATCACAATAACATGAAGAACTGTAACAAGCACCCAGTCAATTTTGAGAGGCTGGTAATCTCTCCTACCCTTCTATTGCGAAAGAAAGCCTGCCTATCGAAACAGAATACTCCCCTCTTATAGCTAGTCCTCACTCCCACGCCAACTGTACAACGTTCCCACTAATCTCTCAACCCTTCTATTGCGAAAGAAAGCCTGCCTAGAGCACGTGTTCACTATTGGGGGGCCTTACAGTTCCATCTCCTCTTTGCACACTATTGTTGATACACCATGACCATTGGAGGCCTTTCGATCTCCCTCCGGGCATTAAGAAGCATCTGTTTCCCAATGGTTTCTGCACAATTGTCATATTTCAAGGTGCTCCAAAACTTTAGGAGCCATCATGGCTCATGATTTTATGGATCATGAATAGATTTCTATTCACATGCTCAGTGTTTTAAAAAGCCCCTTCGGGCGCGCGCCTAGGCTCAAGGCACACCTTAAGCGCCTCGCACGCGCCTTCCATTGAAAAGCCCAAGAGGCACGCGCCTCTGGGGCTTCTTAAGTTTTTTTTTTTTTTCCAGTTTTAATAGTAAAACGTATTGTTTTACTTATTTTAAATATATATTTTTTTAAAAAAAACCAAAACACAAGAAACTCACTTCATTTAGGGTTTACATATACAACTTTTACGTTAAAACTTAAAAGAATTGCAACTCACAGTCGACAGTCCCACACTTTCTGTCTTCTCCTTCAATCTATGTTCAAAGACTAATGCTTGAACCTTATTTCTTTTACCTATTTTTCTGGGTTAAAACTTAATTTCTTCCATGAAGGGTTTTTTTTTATTGTGTATGTATACATATATATTTTATATTTTTTTATATATAGTGCGCCTTAGAAAAAAAAGCCCGCGCCTTGCGCCTAGGCTCCAGAGGGCTATTGTGCCTTAGTGCGCCTTGAGCCTTTAAAAACACTGCACATGCTCAATTCTCACTATAATGCACGTGTTTCAAAAAGCAGTTCCTCCAGAATCCAATGAACAGTAACAAGTACTTGGGATCAATTTTAGAACATAAGACTTCGTTTGATGTGAGGATGTTATGTTTCTTTACTCAGTCTAGCTTCTACGAGTTCAACCTAACACTATTTTGTGAAGTTCTTTCCTAATTTTATTAACTTGTCTATATTCGGCTTTCTTGCTTATGGGGTGGTATTCACCGACAATTACCTTCTTTCATATTTCATGTATTTATTTGGTTTATTAATCATATACAGGATGAATCCCCAGAATGAAGCAGCCAAAAAAGGTCTAGAGCGCTTAGAGAAACAAATGAAGGTTTGCTTTCAGCTTAAATTTTTTCAGGATCTTTCTACCTCTAAAGGCTTTCAATTTTTCTTCAAAGCAAGAAGTTGAACATTGCTTCATTCAAGCATGGTCTAATCTGAGAAAAGGCACTGACCATGATTTTTTCTTTAGTGGGAAGAGGGCATTAGAACAGGAACAACTCATTGTTATGCATTTCCTTTGAATTACATTAATATTGCAGGGAGTAGATCCTGATGCACCTGAAGATGATGAAGACAACGAGGTCGATGACGCCGATGGAGACCAAGAAGAAACTGAACTTTTATGAGGAACAATTCAATCCACGATGTTTACTTTTACAAGTAACAATTCAGACAACGACCCTCCGATTTTTCTTTGAAGAGTAAATAGTAACTCGTACGTGTCCCGATGTGAAATTTGGAGTTAGAACTGCAAAGCTGATTTCAAATTGTTATTCTCAAATTGCATTTGAAAGAACTGCAGCATGAAGTCACAGCCATGTGCGCAAACCTGTCCCACTTACTCATATAGTTTGACATCGTCAAGATCGACTGGACAAAAGATGGCGAAAGCGTCGAAGCATTCCAATTGAGTAGCTGCAGAAGAGTTATTTTTGTACGAATTGAGGATGATTCCATGACTATGAATCTTCCATTTTCTGTCAGTCATCTTAACTGTGAAACTCTGTAGGTTCTGTATGTATTTGTTTTACCTGATGATTTGACAAAAGAAGAGCAGTACTCTCTCTTGTAACTTATGTACACAAGATAAATGTTTTTATTCAGGTAGAAACCTGTGTATACATTTGTGTAACTTATGATGTCATTTTTGTGTCAAGACAGATAACTTTATGGTTACTGAACTAGATTTTCAGTTGCATTATTAATGGATTTCAAGCTTATTTGTCATATTAATTGTTTAAACAAAACCTAAGGAACTAAGTGTTCTCTCTCTCTCACTCATACACATGCACAAAACAAGCTATGTTGTACTCTGCAGATGGAGATTGGGTTTAGTTTTTATACTTTTTTTTTAATCTTTATTACTAGATAAACCAAAATATTACATTACATTACATTGAAGTCACCAAAAAAGGACTTACATAAAGACTTTTTTAAGTAAACTCTCTGTGCCATTTTCGTTGGATCCCTATAGTAAAGCTTGGCTATGTCAAAGTTACATTTATAGATAAGTTAAAGTAGTAGGTTGATCAAAAACTTCAAATTAAACCCACAAAGCACCAGCCCTCCTAAGCATTGGGATCAAGTTCCGCTTAAGATGAAGGCTCATCACTTCATTGGCGCCACCGACGAGTTCGCCACCAATGAACACTGCAGGCACGGCAGGATTGCAACCAATCCGAATGAGAGCTTGCTCGATTTCTTTCCCTCTCGGAAGCTCGTCGAGCTCGTACACCGTCGGGTTAACTCCAAAGTCACACAAGAGTGTCTTGATAGAGTGGCTCATACAGCAACTGTTCTTGCTGAACACCACCACAGGCCTGTCTGACACCAACTTGTTCACAGTCTCCATTGCTAGCTAATTCAAAAGCCTCAAAATGAGATTACAACTCAATGCCAAACAAGAAATGGCTTCAAAGGGAAAGCACAAAAGAAGAAGAAGAAGAAGAAATTGTTGGGATTGAAGTGAGAAATGAAGTGGCCAAAAGGGGTTATTTATATGGGAATTGTGAGGAGAGAGAGAGAGAGAGAGAGAAAAAAATATGGTGTGAAAAATTGAGAATGTTCGTTTAAGGAGAGATATTAATTTGAGAGAGCTGGAAACTTCCAAGCCACTCTTTTGAAGGGAAGGTTTATAGGTATAATTTGATCGTTCAACTTCAACATGTTGAGATTTAAAATGCTCACAGCTTCGAATCTTTGCATAAATGTGAAGAAAAATCCAACAAATTAGACGTGTCCTTTGTACGGTTTCCATATTTTAAAAAATAAAATAAAAATAAAAATATATATATATATATAAAAAAACAACTCTCCAGTACTTCTAAATTCCTTTTACAATCAGATCACATTTCCTTTTTTCTCCCATCTTTTCACCGTCCAACTCAAGTTATTCTCTCCATATATATGTATATTTTGTAGTCAATATTTGTGAGGATTTTCTTCTATTATCTAATGTAACATTTGTACGTGTATAAGCCAACTAGAGCATAATTGGATTGATTTAGATAATCTTAACCAAGAAGTTAAAGGTTTGAATTTCCACTCCTACAAATTGTTGAACTCAAAATGAAAAACTCTATACATGTATAAGCTCAACTCAACTATTTAAGGCATTATAACTTCGGTCAAGAAGTTAGAGATTTGAATTTCTAAGGCCTCATTTGATAATCATTTGATTTTTGTTTTTTGGTTTTTGAAAATTAAGCATATAAATACTTCTCCGACCTAAGGATTTACTTGTTTTGTTATCTACATTTTATCTATGTTTTCAAAAATCAAGCCATGTTTTGAAAATTAAAAAAAGTAGTTTTCAAAAAGTAGTTTTTGTTTTTAGAATTTAGCTAAGAACTCAAATGTTTTTTTAAGGGAAATGAAAACCATTGTAGAGAAATTAGGAGAAAACAAGCTTAATTTTTAAAAATAAAAAACAAAAAAACAAAGCCTAAATTTCTAATACTTTTACAAATTGTTGAACTAAAAAAAAACTCTATACATGTATAAAGCTAAAAGATATTATAACTTAAACAGGTTTGAATTTTCAACTCTTGAACTTAAAAAAAAAACTATATATATATAAAAGCTACCCTAAGTTCAATTGGTTAAGACATTATCGAAGATTTAAATTTCTACCCTACAATACAAATGATTGGATTGAAAAAGAAAAACCCCATCTATGTATATAAAAAGAATTCATTTTTTTTTTTTGGTTTTTGATGATGATAGTTTTCTTTTTTTGAGTTCACTTCAGATGATGATAGTTCTTTTTCTTATTTAATTTGATTGTGTATTTTAATGCATAAATGACGGGATCGGCCAAAAATACTTATTTTTATTTTAAAAAAATGTGTTTGATTATCGTCGATTTATCTATCTATTTGTCTATCGATCATTTTTTTTTGTTAAGTCAGTCAAAATTTTGTTCCTTTTTACATATTCTTTGGAATGAAATCCAGCTTTATTAGATTTGGCAATTCCCTTCCTAGGTTTAGATTTGGATTTACCAAATTAAACAGCCACGCCCACAGAGAAAAAAAAGAATCCAATTAATTATTAAAAAAAACAGTATTTTATTATTTTTTTTTTGGTACAAGTCAATTGAACAATATATAGAAACAAAGTTTTTAATTTTTTTTTTTGTGTGTATATATATATATAAGAATTTTGCTGCTGTATCTATCTTGGAGGCATCTATTGAGCTGGAGAAAGTATTTGGATTTATCCATATGAAAAATATCCCTTTATTTTTTTTGGATTCGCATCCAATTCAAAAACAAAGAAATTCAAGAACAAGCTCTTACTTTTTTTTTGCCCTTTTCTTTTCTGTTGCCCCCCAAAGAATTCTCCAGAGGCTTCAATTCTTAACCATTATGAATAACACAAGAAATAATTAGCAAATTTCAGTTCAACAAAATGTGGTAGAATTTCAATGACAGGCTAAATTTCTGTCACTAAAATCTAAGGAAAGACGGTGCATTATCGACTATTGTGCGATGTAATTTGACGGGTTGCTAAAATGGGAAATTTGCCGAGAAAATCTTTTTTTTGTGTGCTTTAATATAGTTTGACCCGTATTATGAAATTAATGACATATGATCATTTCTGTACTATGCATTCCGTCTAGATTATCGCGAGAGATCGTTGCTTTAGTTTTCGCTCTCCCTCATGATAGTAATGAGTGGTCGAAATTCTGGAGAAAAGAAAGAGACCGAGAAATCATGACCGAGAACGAGCCTATGAAAGTGAGAGTACAAGGTCCATGAGAGAGAGAGTCAATGTGAGCGAATGATTTTTGCATAAGTCATATTGTGAGCGAGCCTACTAGAGCGAGAGTGCGAAGTCCGTGAGAGGGAGCCAACATGAGCGAGTGATGTTTGCATAAGTCATATTGTGACCGAGAGCATTAGCGAGCCTACGAGAGCGAGAGTTAAAGGTCCAATGAGAGGGAGTCAACATGAGTGAATGATCATTTGCAAAGTGGTATCGTGAGCGTGAGTGATAACAAGAGCGATTCCACGATAATAAGAGAGCTAGAACGAGAGTGTTTCTGCGTACAAAAGCGTGAACAAGCAATGCCCCTCATACCGCCCTCATAGGTAATTTTTGCGCGTCAAGTCAGAATGAATCATATTTCATTATTTTCAAAATCTAGATCATCAATCAATAAAGCGTGTAAAAATGGATTATCCGTATGAAAATCCCGCTAAAATCCTTAGCAAACGTTTTGTGCGTGGCTAGAATATGTAATTTCTTGCCGTGACATCTAATAAACAAACGTATAATGTCTTCACTAATTGAACTAGATTGACGCAGTTTTGAGTCAATAAAAAGTTGACTTCTTTTCTTTGTTTTGTTTTATTTTTTTTTATTTTTGGTTAAAGAAAGGAAAATGGAAGGATAAGTGAGCTAAGTCCGAAGTCTCTTGTTTCGCTTTCAAATCTCTGCATGTCCAAATGCTGCCACCCAAAAGTAGAGAGAGAAACAAAAAAGGAGCCGTACATGGAAAAAGAAGAGAATTGAAGCTTGAGAAAGATGCTCTAATATTTATTTTATTGTTTTTTTTTTTGAGGTCCCCAACATTATCCCAATATATCTTCTCTCTTTTTTCCCTTTTTTTTCTTAAAGTTTTTTTTTTTTAATTTTAATTTAAGACTTGTAATTTTAATATTTTATCTCATAAAGTTTTTAGTAAGTGAGTTCCAATGCAACGATTATTGAGTCTGATGTCAAAAATTCTATGTAAGATGTATATAAAGAGTTAAAGAGTTTTCATATATACATGACCCTCTTTGCTATGAATTAAGTTTTCAAACTAACTGTAATTTGGAAAAAAAATTACAAATCTAAGTTTTATTTAGAGCCCAAAATTTGTTTTGATTATAATATTAAGTATGTTTTCTTTTCGTTAAATTTTTTTTTTCAATGTTCTATAATAACTTCTTTAGGGTGGAAATGTAAATTTTATAGAAACACGACCCTAAATGTAAATTTTAGGGGAATTGTAATGGGTAGCACAAAATATTAGCATATTTGCAACCTTAGTTATGATTTTTTTAGATTTGCAAATCTAGCAAATTTTTTTAAATCTGATTTTCGTTTTTTTATTATTCCAGATTTACCCTCATTGGTATATCAGCAGATATATCAGTAGTATATCTGATATACTTTACATTTGGTATATCGGTAGTATATCTGATATATTTTATATTGGTATATCAAAAGTATATCTGATATATTTTATTTTTATATATCAATATATACCTAAAATGAATTATGTTAATAGTATATTATTGATATACTACGGATGCCCTTATTTTAGGTATATGATTTAGAATGATATACTTCCTACATATTCGTAGCAAATTAGAGATATTTTACATATTAGTATATCACTAATGTACTTCATTTTAGATATGTTTATTTCACAAATATACCTAACATTTAGTATATCATTATTATATCAGTAAAATGAACATATATCATATGCGAGTTACTGATATACTCTTAATTAACTTCATATACATATATCAGTAGTATATTAGTGATATACTCTATACAATAACACATCTCACACAATAAGATATAACAATTCAATTTGGTTTTAAATTATGAATTCTACTTGAAATTTAAAAGCATAACCAGAAATTTACTCTACCTGAAATGTCGGACATTACAAATAGTTTTTGAGATCCCGTTGATATACTTAACATTAATGAATTAAAGTATATCATCATAAATCACTATCAAGCATAAATCACTATTTGTGATATATACCGTTGATATACTGAATAAAGTATTTTGGTAGTATATCACACCGATATATACTTAATATTAGTGAAATCAACGGTTATTAGTTATTTTTTGGTTAGGTATATCATTGGTATATATGATCTATTGTTAATAAACTAATGATTTTTTCGATATTGAAAAACACGGGAGGGCATTTTCAAATGTAGCAATAGTTTTTGAGATCTCGTTGATATACTTAATATTACTGAATAAAATATATTAACATAAATCACCATTTGTGATATACCGTTGATATATTAAATAAAGTATATCGTTAGTATATCACACTGATATATACTTAATATTAGTGAGATCAACAGATATCATATCATTCATGTAGTTATTTTTTGGTTGGATATATTATTGGTATATCAGATCTATTATTGATAAACTACTTATTTTCTCGATATTAAAAAACACAAGGAGAACATTTATAAATGTAGCAATAGATTTTGAGATTCCATTGATATACCTAATATTACTGAATAAAGTATGTAAGCATAAATCCTTATTTGTGATATAATGTTGTACTAAATAAAGTATATCACATAGATATATACTTAATATTAGTGAAATCAATAGAATCAGTAGTATATCACTTATGCAGTTATTTATGGGTTAGATATATCGTTGCTATATTAGATCTATTGTTGATAGACTACTGATTTTCTCGATATCGAACAACACGGTGAAGGTATTTGTAAATATAGCAATAGTTTTTAGATACAATAGTATATCAACAGTATATCTGATATAATTTATATTTGGTATATCAGTAGTACGTATATCAATAGTATATTTCATTTTAGGTATACCATTAGTATAACAATAGAATATCATAAGTACATCATCAGTATGTTTTTGATAGACTATTGATAGGTTATTAATATACTTCAGATTGAAAAACGCGCGTGAAAAATATAAGAGTATTTTTGACTTTGCACGCGCATCTGTTTGGGCTGAGCTTTTTTTTGTTGCTATTTTTGCAAATTACATTAAGAAATGATATGAGTGCAATATTTATATATATTTTTGCTATTCATGCAACTGCCCCTAAATTTTATAGAAACACGCAAGTAGGATGGAGTAGAATATAGATTTAGTTTGTATTTTGTAATTATTGGACAATAACTTTTAATAAATCTGTATAATCCATTTTCACTCTGTCTTATTTGTCAAAGTTTAATGATAGAAAAAACATGTACTATAATTTTTTTTTTAAGAAGTGCTATAACTTTTATTTAATTATATAAGTTTAATCAAATATATGTATATAACACAATTTTTTTAAAAAAAAAAATTACGCGTAGCTAATAATTTACTTATTTCACCAAATTAAACCATATGTCCTAATATATTCTCTTTTTTTAAAAAAAAAAATAAAATAAAATATATTATTCTCTTAATGGTATATAGGTTGCTGCTATCAATATATAAAATATATAAAATAAAATATGGTATCGATTTGAAAGGCTTCTTCACTTTCTCTTTTTTTTTTTTCTTCTTTTTCTTTTGGAATCTTTGATAAGTTGGTGATCCTGAGTGCAACTTTCCAACTACGTACGTATATTTTAATTTATACTTTTTTACGTATCTGGGAATATTTTGAATATTATTTTAATAAATTACAAAAAATAAAAATAAAAAGTGGCTCATGACATAGGCCAAGAGCCATTTTTTTGTGAAAGGGTTATTTTTTAGTTTCATACTTCAATACGCCTCATCCTTAAAAAGGTAACCTACTTTTCATGCATGCATATAGCTACGTGTCCTCGAGATATTGTTAGTTTGAGAATTTAGGGAGTGTTTAGCTTACGAGTTGAATTATTATTGTTTGCCATTTTTTAAAAAATATATATATATTTTAAGAATATATCATTAAAATTGTGAGATTTTAAACATTTTCGACCTTTAGGAAAGTTGGTTATCGATACCTCAACCATCAAATTCAAGTTATGTTCATGTTGATTAAGCTGGTATAATCTAAAGTTGAGAAACTGAGACGATATGTTAGTTGCAGTTTTGCTAAAAAATTGCGTAAAAGCCCAAACATATTAAAATCATATTTTATACTATATTGTTTCTTAATTTCTTATTAATTATAAGATTATAAGTTCAACACATGATACACAAACTTAATTATATATACCTAACCCATTCTTTTTACCAAACAAAAACACAAACTTAAACCAAATTTAGACTTGGTTAAATTTATGAGTGGAACTTAATTACGTTTATATCTAATTCATTATTATTATTATTTTTGTACAAATATATATAAAACACAAGCTACATAATTCACGAATTCAAACTTGTTAAAATTGTGTCTCTTTTAGGGTATTTTTCATTGTTTAAAAACTGAATTCTTTAATTGTATTTTCTTATGTTACTTTGAATTTGTTCTTACTATTTAGGATTCATGATTTTATGTCAATACTTTTAAAGATGTAGTTGGAAAGATCTTCTCAAGCAAAGATTATATTCTAAAGGCGGACGAGACCTGCCTTAACGAGACCGATCGAGAATGCCCATTTAGGTGGAGGAGAGAGTGGAGAAAAAAATTTCCGTTCACACCTCGTTTAATTTTTGTTTATATTTATATTTTATTTTTTAATATATATATGTATATATGTGTATAAGTATATATAGTTAAACATTTGAATTATATGTATGGATTAATTCTATAATTTTATATGAAATATTGTTTTATTTTTATTATGAGGGTTTAAGAATTTTATCCTTAAATAAAGATTTTTTTAATACAAAATTAACTATTGAAATAAAGACGTTTCATAAATAATTAACATTGTAATTGAAAATTAATAAATATTTCTCATGAAAGTTAACCATTTGAAATTTTATTTAAAAATAAATAAATAGAAAATAATTCAATAAACAACACAACATTTAGGGTGAAGCTAGAGATTCAATCAATATATGGCAATATACTAAAAGCTTAAAAAAAGATAATATACTAAAAGAAAATGTTCTAGAAATGATATATAAAAGTAAAAAACAAGTGAACCTCTCAAAAAAAAAAAATCTACAATTGTATGTTATTATCCATTTTGTACAGAAATTCTCATATAGTTAATTTCATACTAATAAAGATAATTGTCCTTAGTTATATATCTATATATATATATTAGTTATTATCTTCATTTCAAACAATTAAAAATCATTATTCTTTACCTATATACTACTCTTTATCTTCATTCTCAACCATTAAAGATAGGACATTTCACATAAATACTTTTACAAAATTTTTGTTTGATAAACAAAAAAAAATTAAGAGTTTATCTGGGCATAGGTTATAATAACATGTGTTATTATAACTCATAGAATATTCTGTACTTCAAACACAGACTATTATAATTTCAAACTATACTACTTTTTACATTTTAAATAATATTACGTGATTTCACAAACTATTATAATCTTATGTTATTATAACTCAATCAGCGCCTCAAACAACCTCTAAAAGATTGTTTGTAACCTTTTTTTCATTTTTAGTTTCTAATTTTCTAGAATTGTGATGGTTATTCTTATTTTTCATATTTCATTTTTCATAAACATTTCTAAAGTTGTGGAAATTTTTTGAAAATTAACAAATTCAAAATTAACATTATTTTATCGTTATTGATTTATAAAATGCATAATAAACATTTAAAAAGAATTATTAACATAAAATTTTTCTATTAAATTTTTTTAAACTAATTTTCATATTTTAATTTTTTTAAACTAACTTTCATATATTTATTTTTATATTTTTAATTTAAAATCTCATAGAATAAGAAACAATAAATATTAATTACTAGATATATTTATGTTTTTTTTTTTGAAAAATTTTAATGGCTAGCAAAATATGAGATCTTATTTGCAAATATAGCATTAAAAAATTTGCAAATATAGCAAATTTTTTAAATAACATTTTTTAATTCCCACTTTACTTTTGATTGAAGCCTGATAGACTTTTATCACCGTTCTTAAAATTTATCAGTGATAGACTTCTATCCTTGAGAAACTTTTATCACTATTCAGAATCTATCAGTGATAGACTTCTATCACTGATAGACTTTTATCACAGTTAGAACTCTATCAGAAGAATTGAAACCATCCTAATAGACATTTATCACAGTTCAATTCTTATCACAATAGAAGTTTATGAGTGATTGAATGTGGTATAATGCAATTTTGAACCAAGGCATGGAGTAGGCTGATAGACTTTTATCGTAGTTAGTATTTTATTGGCGATAGAATTCTATCACTGATAGACTCTCTTATCACAGTTACGATTCTATTAGTGATAAACTTTTATCACTAATAAACTCTTATCAAAATTAGAAGTCTACTAGTGATAAACCATGATAGAATGCAATACATGAAGAGACTGATAGATTTTTGTTAAGATTATTCTATCACTGATATGAAGGGAATCGAATCCCGCAGCGGAAGCGATTGTGAATCGCGCACTCTTGATTTAGTTACAACGATTTCATTCAAGAACGAAAACAACTAGATTAAGCATATAAAAACTAGATGGACAACAAGAAATTGTACCTTTGAAGAACCTTTCTTCAAGTGCTCCTCTTCTCTCACGATCAAGGTCTCAAAGAACACGAACCACGAAACTACTAAGACAAGACCACGACCACCGGATCTTCTCCGTTGTTCTCAGGTGAGGAGAAATGTGGGTTCCCTTAAGGTAAGATGAGATGTTGTGAGGGAGAGAGATTGTGGTCTTTGGAACCTTTCCAACAACACAACCAAATGGCATACAATCTCTCTTCTTTAGTTACATCTCATGCAACTATATATATAAGGAAATAGGATGGAAATGACCATCCTACCCTTCCTTTATTCTCTCATTAGTATATGGTTTATATGTGAATCTAATTCACATTAAAACTATATATTATATCAATTATATCATATACAATTGATATAACACTTCATGTATGAAATTTGAACACTTCAATTTCATTCCTAACTTTATACCTCAATATAACCATGTTGAGCCAACGGAGGACCTAATGGACCTACGGTTCATGAGCTCTAATGATATGAGATTAACCGACCAAACTCTTTGATCCAGGTTAATCAATATTCATCAACTACAAGTCACTCCACTATAGACTTGTAGTTGCACTCTCCTCATCAGTAGATAATATTGTGTCCACCGATATAGTCATTACCCATGAGTCGACCCTTCACGGGTTGTTCGTAATTACAAATAGGTCAAATTACCGCTTTACTCCTCGTGATTACCTCTTTGTTCCTTAAGCACCACCGATCCTCTAATGAACAACAAGTCTAAGATCCTACCTTAGACTCATACCTCATCAGAGGTGTGGGGCCGTTGTTGTTCAAGACCTGAGTCGATTCTTGAGGAAACAACCTATCTAATTCCTTAGTGTAGGAATGAGTGAATTCCATCTTGCACAGCTAAGTTCCCACTACCACGCACGAGTTTCTCGTCCCACGAGAAGGTAGGCTTATTGAGTCGACTCACATGCACCACTCTCACCCATACTAATCTGAGGACAAACCCCTATATAGCGGGAGTTCTTAACTTGCTCAGATTCAGTGTCGAGTTACTAATGACCATCTATAAATTACTAATCTTATCCTCGTTAATTGTTACACCTTGGGTTAGACTAATAATTTGCGGTCCTGGTCTTGTATGAACTCTTCATACAGATGCCCCCACTCGCATGTCAACTACATGAATGAGTTGGATTACCTCATTTGTACTAATTACAAAATGGGTCGCATCCATGGTGTTTCCAGAATAAGGTTTCCAACCTTATTCTTATACCATAGACCATTTAGGTTATATTCTTGAACACAATCCAAATAGTGTCCACTACACTGATGTTCAAGATATATGTTATAACCTTGGAGCTTAGTTTATTGGATTTATAAAGCAAGACTGTAATTCTATCAAAACAAATAACCCTTTATTTAATTGATCAAAATTACACAAGTTTAGGGCATAAATCTCAACATGATAGACTCTTATCACAATTTGAAGTCTATCAATAATAGATTCTAATAAACTTTACAACTGAAGTAAGGCTTGAAGTAGTATGTTAATAGACTTTTATCATGGTAAATAGTCTATCAATGATAGACTTCTATTAGTGATAATCTTAGTGATATATGAAATAAACATCTTAGTGATAAACTTCAATCACACACCCTAGCTTATTCAAGGATGAAAGTTAACATATATTAACCTTAGTTGTTTCAAGATTCAAAATTATAATAATTTAAATAATTGAGGCAATTAACATATATGTTTCTATCAGTGATAGACTTCAATACTCTCATTAATAGGGATAGAAGTCTATTAATAATAAATTTCAATAAAATAAGAGAAATAACATATATAGAAGTCTATCAATGATAGTGATAAACTTATATCACTAATAGGTTTCATCGCAAAACAATGATTGAAGTCTATTAGTGATAGACTCCAGTCACTATAGAAAAAGTTAAGATTCAAAATTATAATAATTCAGATAATTGTGGCAATTAGCATATATGTTTCTATCAGTGATAGACTTCAATCACGCACTACTCCCATGAAAAGGAATAGAAGTCTATTAGTAATAAATTTCAATAAAATAAGAGAAGCAACATATATAGAAGTCTATCAATGATAGTGATAAACTTATATCACTGATAGGCTAGCTTCTATCGCAAAACAGTGATTGAAGTCTATTAGTGATTACTCCAATCACTATAGAAAAAGTTGAATGTTGAACATCGATTGAACATAAGATTTTTAGTCGATCGACTAAACGTTGGAAAAATGTAAAAATAAAATTACAAAAAAAATTAAAGATAATTTGAGGAAGAAATAAAGGAAGAATATGAACCATAATTTTCATTTGGGCTAAAGACATGTGCATGAATTTTTTAGTAATTTAAATGAAAATTATCATATATGCAAATAGTTTAATAATTTGCTATATTTGCAATATTTTAGGCTCATTTTGCTATTTACACAATTATCCCTTTTTTTTCAATGAAAAAAGAACACAAATAACCAAAAACTATTGTCAAATGCAATTCTTTAAGAGAAAATATGAATAGGAGAAATATAAAATGAGAAATAAGAAACAAAAACAAATAACAAGAAGCTATTGTCAAATACAATTCTTTTCCTTAAGAGACAATATGAATACGAGTGTTAGGGGCAACCGACTCTGACAGATCTCCACAATGGTATGATATTGTCCACTTTGGGCATTAACCCTACAAGCCTGACATCTTACCTTATTTGTTTGACACCTGGAGATTCTACCGGCATGGTTAAGTTAGGAACCCGACTCTGATACCACTTGTCCACAATGGTATGATATTGTTCACTTTGGGCATAACCCCTCATGGTTTTATTTTTTGTTTCCACCAAAAGTCCCCATACCAATGAAGATAGTGTCCTCCTTATAAACTCATGATTTCCCCTTATCTAGCCAATGTGGGACTTTGGTTGTACTCCAACAATTCCAATAACGAGAAATATACAATAAAAAATAAGAAACAAAAACAAATAACAAGAAATATAAAATGAAAAATAAGAAAAAACGTTATCAAATGAGTCTAATTATTTCGAAAACAACTCTAAATCACTTTGATTTTATTTCAAGAACATAAAACGGTTTCGAAAACAACTTCCACGAATGTCAAAAAAAAAAAATTAAAAAGAAAGAGAATGTCAACTTTTTTAATCATGCAAAAAGGAAAAAACGAATGTAAAATATGCAAGGCCGGATCGTGGCATCGCATGAATTATTTTCTTGCCTCTCTAATTAATTCCTCTTTTTTCTTTTTCTTTTTCTTTTTCTTTATTCTCTATCCTTTACCCATCAATAAACCACTTTCTTTGTTTCTTACCATTATTTTCCATCATTACAAATTTTCCTACTCCAAATAACTTTAATTTTGTTTTCCAAAAAAAATATATCTTTTCAACTGCATAATCCATTTTTAATTAATAGGGAATTAAAATAATTAGGGATAAAATCAACTTCTATCCTTAAACTTTTCTCATTTTCATTTTGAACTTTCTATTTTATCAAGTGTGCAATTTTTTACCTTTTGTTAATTCACTCACTAATTCTAAAAAAATATATATAATAATCTTCGTAAATTCATTCATTTCAATAAAATCAAATTTTGCACAAATTTAAGTTGGATTAGTATTTAGCAATACAAATTATCTATGGAATAATTAACTTGGTTAAAACTCATGAATTTCAACAGAAATGCAGCTTTGATGTTGTTTATCTTTGAAATTCTATCAATTTTTTTACCATATATGTATATTTTATATAATTCATTTAACAAATATGAGAATGGCTTCTTTAACAATTTTTCAAAAAAAAAACTTGTTAAGAGGTAAAAATTACAACACTTTTTCAAGTATATGGTGCAATTTAATGAAATTGAAAGTTTAGGATAAAAATTAATACAACTTGACAAGTTTAGAAGTAAAATTTGTTTCTTTTCCCAAACAATTATATAATTTTTTAATTTTTTTAAATATTTTTCAGAAGTTACAATTTACACTAATATCATTCTTATGAAAATTCTGGTTGATCCTCAATTTTAATTGATTTAATTAATTAATTATATATCATTATTTAACCTCAAGAATTTAATATGGTTATATTTGTAAGGGTATATAAACTAAATCATTGCAACAAAAATATGAAAATTACTAAAGAGTTGAAAGTATGTGTTGAGGATCCCACATTGGAAAAGTTGTGAGAAACCTCACAATATATAAGATATGTGGGCTACTCCTCTCATTGTCAATTGGTTTTGAGATGAAATCTCATATAATCTAATATTCGGTCCAAAAATTGAAATTGGGATCCCATCTAAGAATGGCGAACCCAAAGAGACGTCATCTTGAGGGGGCATATTGGGAATAAAATGACATTTTGATGGACCAATATTTCCATACAATATTGTCAAATATTATTTTGAGGTAAAATATCATATAATTTTTTTTTTTCCATATCATATATTGGGCTATGCTCTGGGTATATCATATAATTAATTAAATTCTATTAATTAATTTATAGTATTTTATTAAGGGAATCAAAATTTCATGGTAGTGGGCATCTTCTAATGATAATCACTGGCTTGGAATCGCCTCCCCTAATCCATATTTATATCAACAAGTAATATATGCACCAAAATGTGGGGTCTTAGCCTTATTGTAAGAATATTACAAAAATAATTGTAAATATATGCCACTTTCTTTTAGTTTCCCTTACTTTATATTGCTACTTCTTAACAATGATATTTCAAATCACCAAATATATTGAATAGCCCCATTTTTATTTTTTATTTTTAGTTTTAGAATTGATGTGACGAATGAGTTTTTATGTTTTGTTATTTATTTTTTATACGTATCCTTTAAAATTCAAGTCAAGTTTTAAAAAGTAGAAAAATAATTTTTTAAATTTTTTTTTTGAACGCTAAAAATTCAAATGCATGGTTTTTTTTATGAAAGATAAAAAATTATTGGAGAGAAATATTGTGGGAAAATAAGTACAAATTTTAAAAAATCAAAACAAGTCCTAAATTAGTATATTTCATAGAGACTAACCTGAAGTAAATTAATATAGGTAGAGATCAAAACTGTTTCAGCTAATTATATATATAAACTTATAAAGTAATTAAATTATAAGTTTTGTCCGTAAAACATTTATGTTTTTTTATTTGATTATTAAATTAAACTTTAAAAAGAGGTTAATAAATCTCTAAATTTTCACTATTATTTATCTAATAAGTATCTGAATTTTTAATTTTATCTACTAGGTTATTGACCTATTTGATATTTTTTTAAATTTACAGATCTACTAGACTATCTAGTATACATTTTTTAAAATCAACGGATCTACTAGATACAAAATTGAAAACTTTGGATCTAATTAGACACGAGATCCAATTTAATTTCTTGTGGATCAGTTTTTTTTTTTTAAAAAAAAAAATGTTAGAGACTTATTTGATTCAAAATTAAAAGTTCAATAACTTATTAGGACATTTTCAAAGTTTAGAGACCTAACTATTAAACAAATTCAAACATCTTTTAGACACAGACTTAAAAATTCAAGGATTTATAACTTAAGGAAATTTAGTTTAATTATTAGGTTGTGTTTTGATTTTTTCCAACAAGAATTTTTCTTTTCCTCAAAACTTAAGTGAATAATGATAGCATTTAAATTTGGTTGTAATATCAACTTTTGTTTGAGGGGACTTTAAAAAGTTTGATTATTCTTGATCTTTTTTTTTTTTCTCCTTAATTAGTCTCTATCTAAATCTACATTAATCCATAGTGTGTGTTAGAGATCATCAGGCTGTGTGATGCAAAATCTTTGGGTGGCTAATGATGTGTCACATAATTCCGATCATCCCACCTTATGATAATATTCGATCCAAAATTTTGACATTCCTCCCTATCATATGATCTTTCTTTTTCAATTTGATTTGTCTCGCACGAAAAATTATTAATTAGAAATTATATATCGTTGGATGATTCCACCCCTAAATTTGATACTTCTCAAATAATATCATCTTTTAAGCCAACAATCCAACCTATAGTTCAACCGTTAACATATTCTCTTAAAAAAAATACTTAAATAATTTTAAGTACACACCAAAAAAAAATTATTAAAGTTGGTCATGACAATGTAGATGTCACTCTTATAATCATTAAATATATAATTACAAAATATTTAGTCTATTTCTCGACGCCAAACAGTTATGAAAGTAGCAACTCTATTGAACAATTTACAAGTATCATCTTTCTTTAGGTTATAATAATATGTGGGTTATTATAATTTGTGAAATCCTATAATATTATTTAAAATGCATAGTAATATAGTCTTGGGTTATAATAGTCTGTGTTTGGGGTGCAGGATAATTTCATAGGTTATATACAGGTTATTATAACATGTGCCCCAAACAAGTCCAGTGTTTTAATTTTGTTAAGAGCACAACTTGGAGAGTAATCTAGGTTGTAATTAAGTCTTGTGCAATCCAATTCAACACCACAGGGGAAAAAAATTATGTTTTATCAAAAAAAATTATGTGGTGTTAAAAGTTGGAACTGCAAACGATTTTTTCTTTTGTTAAATATTAGTATGGACTTTGCTTCAAATGTAAAATGGTATTTTATAATTAATGATTCCCTAGAAAAGAAAGGAAAACACAAAAAGGGTATGGATGCAAATATCTCAATAAAATATCTTTAATTTTTTTTGTATTATATAATTAATTAATTAACTAGACATTTAGTTTTTCTTAGTTTTATTTAATAATAGTTGAGCTTTAAAGCCAATCTCCGTCCTCTCTCCTATATAAATACACAGCAATCCCTTTCAGGCTACTACAAAGCTAAGCCAGCACATCTGATCTCTGATCTCTGTGTCTTTAATTTCATCTATTTTTTCTGTGTTCGTTAAAAAAAAAAAAAGAAAAAAAAAAAGGAAAATGGAGTTGGTAGCAAAAATGGGTGCAAAGAAAGCGGTAGTGATATTTAGCAAGAGCACGTGCTGCATGTGCCACGCAATCGAGAGGCTATTTTACGAGCAAGGAGCGAGCCCGGAGATTCACGAGCTGGATCGAGAGTCGAGAGGGAAGGAAATGGAGTTGGCTCTATCGAGGTTGGGTTGCAGCCCCGCCGTGCCCGTCGTCTTCATCGGAGGAAAGCTCATCGGCTCCGCCAACACTGTCATGACGCTTCATCTCAATGGCTCCCTAAAGAAATTGCTAAAGGAAGCTGGAGCTATATGGCTTTGATCTTTTAAAAACCAAATATATATATATATATATATATATATATATATATATATGTTTTCCCTTTTGTGTTGTAAATATATATATATATATATATATATATATATATATATATATGCAACGTAACGGTTGAAATAAGTAAACTAGTTGTTGATGGAGCTGATAACTTTATGTAATTTCCCATTTTTCAGTTTCATCCTTTAACTTAATGTATTTCCATATATTTTGGCGTTTTTGTTTTCACCATTTTGACAGAACTCCATATATATATATATATGCATGGTATGTTGTTTACCATTTCAAAAAAAAAAAAAGTTAAATTACATTTTATAAGTTTAGTCCTTAAACTTTTAAGTTTGTGTGTATCGGTTCGTTTCTTAATTTTTAAAAGTATCAAATAGGTTCCTGAACTTTCAATTTTGTATATAATAAGTTTTTAAATCTTAGAAATGTCTAATATACGTCTCTAAACTTTTAATTTTGTATTTGATAGGTCCCTGACATATTTAACTTTTTTCAAAATTAACTGATCTATTACATATAAAATTAAATTTATGTCTAATGGGACCCTATACTTTTAATTTTGTGTCTAGTAAATTCATGAATATTAAAAATTGTCAACTAGGTCAAGAGCTTATTAGACACAAAATTGAAAAATTCTGAAATCTATTGGACACAAGATTGAAAGCTTACGGACTTATTAGACACATTTCAAAGTTAAGAGACTTATTACATAAAAAAAAATTGAAAGTTCAAGGATCTATTATATTTGATACTTTTCAAAGTTTAATGACTAAATAGACATATAAGCCTGAAAGTTTAGGGACTGAAGTTGTAATTTCTTTATCTTTCTTTAAAAAAAAAACAAACAATATATTATATCTAAACTTTAGTTTTGAACATTAACCCATGGGGTAAAAAATTCAATGGCGACCAAGTTGTCTTTTCCTTATTAGTAGGAGTTTGGAGTTGATTCAAAAGAATAAAAGATACTTTTCCAGTAATTAAATATTTTAGAAAAACAAATTATTATAATGTTTAAATAATCTTACCAAATAAAATTAATTCACATCATTATCTAGAAAATTCGTATTAAATTTTTGCTATTGACAATATTCAATAGCGAAGCCAAAGTGATCCATAACAACATAGCTCAACTGGTATAAAATATATATTTATGACCTTCTTGATCATAGGTTCGAATTCTACCAACCCCGTTGTTGAACTAAAAAATAATAAAAAATGAAGCCAAAGTGGGTATAACTATCAATTGCCATGTACCCACGACCAAAAAATCAAAAGTTTGAACTCTCCAATCTCAAATGTTGTTAAACTAAAAAAGATCACAATTCACAACCATTATTGTTTGAAAAGATAACTAAACGTCTTTGTTTTGCTAATGGTATACATGACAAGTCTTGATATAAGAAGAATCTACCAGATGTTACTCATCTTTTAATCTGTTAAGCTTGTGCCCCAATCTGAAATGCCAAGTGGTCGAGTTTGTCCTTTGATTCCGTAGTGGGAACAAATGAGTCTCTATCCCTCCTTTTTCCGATAACACTCAGTAGAAGGTTTCTTGAATTTTCAGAGGCCATGAGTGTGACTGATTCAGTGGGAGTAACAAGAGTTCCAACTGACCTCTGGTGTTCTTCTTGAATTATCAGCGAACAAACTTTGTTTATCGAGGTTAGAAGATTCATTAAAAGAATTTGTACTTATCGTTGTGAACGACTCGTTCAGACCCATAAGAATGTTCATGATGAACTCTGACGGAAGGTAATCATCAAGGCTTTTCCTTCCTTCACACGTACAAGCTTCATATGGCTTGTAATCGGCAAGATTTTTCCAAATCGTTGTGATCCATGTGTAATACACTTCAACCATCATTGTTCCTTGTGTTGTGGTTACCAATTGTTTTCTCAATTGATAAATCAAACAACCGTTGGTTTGGTGATATCTCTCTTTGAGTATATCCTAAAATTCTTTCGTTGTCTTTCGAAATCGAGTTGATGATCCAGGAGATTACTATATCGTTATTACATTCTCAAGAGGTGAGTAAACTTCTGCTTCCAGATTTCTTGATAGGGCTAGTCACATACCCTAATTTGTTCTTTCCCGAGAGAGCTATCCTCGTAGCTCTACTCCATGACACATAATTGCTCGCACCAACCAAGACTTGAGTAACAAGCGTCGTTGTTGTTGCAGCCGAATGATGTAGGACGAACAGATTTAGTTGTTCTTCAATGAACGTTGGTTCGATATTTTTGAAGAACCAATTCTTCCAACCATATCAATGGAGGAGAAAAAAACAATGCACATGCACGACGAAAAAAAAATCCAAATCAATGCACGCGCACGTTGACAAGTGTCTTAGCAACGAGAAGTCTGCTCTGATACCATCTTAAGCTGACACAATTTGATTGAGAGAAGAAAGAGTTTTATTGAATCAAAACTCATATCAAATACAATAAGTCTCCTTCTGTTTGAATAGACTAATGAATACAGTTTTAAATTAATTAACAATCGTATAACAACTATTCAAACTAAAAGCCCGTTACAACAAATTGCATAGTCTAATAGACATAACGAATAAATCTACATTTTCATTATACCATACAAAATCGATGAAATTTTAAAAGAATAGCAACAAAATGTAACTTAATTTGAATATAATCTATAATAACAAATATTTTAATTCTTTTTTAGTTTTTTGTTTTGAATTTTTGTAAGAATATCTATTCACATCGACATATCAATATTTATATAAAATTGAGAGGTCAACATTTATGCTATTATTGACATTTTGAACTTTGGTTGATTTAAAATTTAATATTAAAGTAAAATTTGTCTCAAATTTTAAACATAAACTTTTTTCTTAAAACCAAAAGTATAAATTAGAATAACTTTATAGAAAACGTCTCTAACTTTTCTATTTTCGTTAGCTAAGCATAAGTCAGTCAGTCGAGTGCTTTTAAATGTTTGCCTGCCCGAATCTTGAAAACATGGTTAAAACGGCCACGTGATTTACACAAGTTAGGCTAAAGCATTTAGCTTGAATAAATGAGCCACCACCGGAAGTATATATGTTGGCTGAAAAGACTTAACATTATATATATATATATATATATATATATATATATATATATATATATATATATATATTGTTATTATTATTCTCAAATGTCATTTCATGTGAAAATGCATACAAAGTATTCTATTCTCCATAGCGTTTTTAATGTCTTGCTTGATTCTCCATCGTGCGTGGGTTTTTGGTTTCCATAGAAATTGCGGCAAACACCCACAAAATACACACACATATATAGTATATAATATAATTAATGCAATTACTGCTTACAAAATTGAAAAGAATTATCACATTCGTTTTTATGGAATGAGAGAGTGACAATTGTCAACTAAGTTAATTCAAGATGGATGGATGTGAGTTTCAGCCAAAATATTAAATTAAAAAGGAAAAAAAAAAAACTAAAACAGAATAATCGCTTGATCGATCCCAAGGACGGTTTTTGCAACAAAACTGTTTTTTTTTATTTAAAAAAAAAAAAAAAAAAACTTGTTAAATTATCGAAAAAAATCTCAATTTCATGGCCTACTTTTTAGAACATTTTGAAAGTCCTGATCAAATTTTCAAATCTTTTTTTCCTTTATGCAATTTGACTAAAATTTTCAAAGTGCTGTGTAGAAGTGAGTATTATTAATAACAAACATACTTTTTGAAAAAAAAAATTAAAAGGAAGCTGTTATCTAATAATTTTATTCTACTATTTATTTTTTTTCTTACACTACTAATTTATGTAATTTTCATTTAATATAAATATATACCATGAAAAATTACGGACATATATAATGCAATTTTAACTCAAATTCTTTTCGTTTGAAACCCTGATGAGATGCTAAAACTTTTTTTTTTAAATGAAAAGGCAAATTAAAAGAAGAATATAATATTATGCACGATTAGAAGTATTGATACTACTTTTTGTCGTAATTGGAACGACAAAAGAAAAGACACATTACTACATTTGTCCATATAATACATATATTCCTTTTTTAAAAGGTAGATGCATGTCCTTCCTCACATATTATAATCAAGATGAATAAATTAAAAATACACTTGTAGCATATTTCTTTGCAAATATATGATTACAAAAGGATAGCTAGCTAGATCCTCATCAAAGCTTAAAAAAAGGTGTACATACTACTTTTGGAGACCTTTTTCAAGATATGCATGAAAACTAGTAGATACTCGATGCTTTCAATTGAGAAAATGTAATTATAAAAACTTCAAATATAACGTTAGTGATTCAAGCAAAAATGATATTTCCTCTTATCCAATAAAAACCCCAATTACCCCTATATTTTGGAATTGTTTGTCTAATTGTCATAGTCGCAAAATAACTCTTTTGAAAGGTGCAGGCTAAATTATTAAAAAAAAATGTTTTTAATCCTTGTGCTTCATATTAAAAATACTTCTATTCTTTCAAAAGTTGCAATATTATCTTCGACAAATCCATTAAAATGTTAGAGACATTACAATAATTTAAAATGACGTAGTTGTGACTAAGATACTTGTCTAAATTAAATTTTAAAAAAAGAACATTCAAAGCCATCAACTTTTTGTTCAACATTCTAATAGAAATATTTATGAAAGATCAAAAATAATATTACAACTTTTAAAAGAATACGAACATCTTTTAAACAAGAGACAAAGTTTTTAAATATTATTATAATTAAGCCAAAAAAGTATTTTTAAAAATTTTCAATACCTTAGATCTCATTTAATAACTATTTAATTTTTAATCTTATACTTTTATAAATTAAGTTTATAAATACTACTTTTACTTATAAACTACCCTATTTTGTTGTCTACTTTTTCTATATGTATTTAAAAATCAAACCTGGTCAAGTTTTAGAACTAAAGAGAAAGTATTTTTCAAAAACTTATTTTTATTTTTTAAATTAAGCTAAAAATTCAAAATTAACTTTCTCTCTCAAAAACTTATTTTTATTTTTT
This sequence comes from Trichosanthes cucumerina, assembly GCA_036507285.1. Lineage (NCBI taxonomy): Eukaryota > Viridiplantae > Streptophyta > Magnoliopsida > Cucurbitales > Cucurbitaceae > Trichosanthes > Trichosanthes cucumerina. The sequence continues at coordinate 78,941,641 of CM071840.1, read as the reverse complement.
AAATTAAGCTAAAAACTCAAAATTTTCCTTAAGAAAAATGAAAACTATGGTAAGAAAGTAGAGAAATTATAAAGAAAACAAACCCAACACAATATTCAGAAACTAAGGTCCCATTTAATAACTATTTAAGTTCCAAATGATAATTATTTGATTTTTTATTTTTAAAAATTAAGCCTAAAAATACCAATTTCTATCCATTGATTTCTATATTTTTTTTTTTTATCTATTTTGTACCTATAGTTTCAAAAACCAAACTAAATTTTGAAAACTAAAAAAAGTAGTTTTCAAAGATTTATTTTTGTTTTTAAAATTTAACTAGAAACTTAAATAATACCTTAAGAAAAATAAAAAGTGCTGCAATAAGATGATAAGACATAAGTAAATAAGCATAATTTTCAAAACCTAAAAACTAAAACCAAAAAACTCTAATTATTGGTTTTTGAAAAATTATAATTATTTTTTCTTCATTTTTCTACCATAATTTTCATGCACCATATAAATGAGCAATCTAAATTTTTTGGAGCACAAAAAAAAAGGTTTTGGGTTCTAAAATCGATGAACCCGTCCAAAAAAACTATTTACCAAAACTAGAGGATCACTTAGCGGTTGGAGGAAGGGTCTTTCCTTTCCCTTCCCTTCAGTTCTACTCCTAATAAAGACCTTTTCCTTGAAATGAATAGCCAAGTGTACATTCAGTTGAAAACACGATTCTATAGAAACCTAATGAGTCGAGGCCGAGGGATTCAAGTTAAGCTACAAGTATCAAGAACACTTTTAAACAATGAGAGTTAACTAATTCGTTAGCAGAGCAAAAATTGTCAATTAGGAAAGAAAGTTAAAAAGGGGGTTATGAATGAGACATTCCTTACACATTCGCCCGATTGTCAAACAGCTTTCGGATCTGAGATGCCTAATTCGTTCATCGTATGACAATCCCATGACTGCATAATTTGCACTAAAATGGAAGTCTTCACCTTTTTCTCCCAGTGTTTTTGACCTCACATCAACTGCCAAGCATAATATATTTTGGAGCTAAAATCAACTATGGCATACAAGATATTGGCAGGACCAAATTTCTGTCATCTCTAATAATTTTATACAAGACTTTCGAGTTGAACCTACAGATCTAATGAATCCCCGAAAATCAATCCAAAAAAATATGGAGAGGGGTCTAAGCTTTAGCTAGCACGTGAATTTCAAGATAGTAATCACGATGCTATAACAAAGATATGGCAGAGTTGTTTTGCCTCAAAAAAAAAAAAAAAAAAAAAAAAAGATAAAGGGTGGATCTTACGGGTCCAAAAAAAGAAGGAAAAAAAAGGTTACTTCCTCCGCTTTCCCTGCAAATATATCAGTTAAGTTAGAACTGTTTGATTACTGTAAAGAGAATGGAGGCAATGTATCTAGAGAACTTACGGAGTTTACATAGTCATCCATTGATAATTGCTTCCGCTTCTTTAGGTTGTTAGTTGGGCTCTCAGTCTGCCTAGCCAAGGCACGTTTCGATGGCGTCATACTCTGAAACAAAATAGAATTAAAATTCAGCAAACACATCTCAATGTAGATATCGATTAAGGAGTGCATGTGTTAAAACATTATCACAAGACAATCCTACAAAAAGTTGATCAAAACAAAGGTTTGCAAACAAACCTTTGCAAGCTTCTTTTCTTTGCGGGCCTGTCTCTCCCTTTCATCGTGTTCCTGGTTTTCCTTCTCCACTAATCGGATTAAGGTATCGCACCTCCTTGCAAGTTCTTGTGTCGTTCGCGACTTGATAAACCAATCAAAGCGAAACAGGGGCGATGTACGGAATGCTGCCTTCAGTTCGTCCCAGTTTCCATAACCAAGCTTGTGAACCATGCATATCTGTTGATCATTAAGATAGAACTTATGGTCTTCAATATCCAAAAGAACATACAGGCAAATTTCAGATGCGGGAATTCAGCATATCCCACTACCCACCATGAAACGATCACATTCTTCGTTATACAACTTCCCTTTATTCTGGCCATACTGGATCTTGAGCTCCAGCCATGGATTTTTGTAGCGATCCAGTTTCTTGCCGATGGCTTTCATTATTTCATCCTTACGAGAAATCCTCGCTTCCCCTCTTTCTATGTTCTTGATGATTCTATCATAATCTGCAAATTTCATGTAAAATGCTTAGAAACTATTCAGATTGTAGTAGATTATAACATACAAAATACTAAACAAATATGTTTTTAACACATGAGAAATACACAACCCAACGCAGAAACCCAACTCAGCCTTCTGCAAACTTATTGGTAACACCAGCCGTGAAAATATCAAAGAATACCAATAAGCAATAAAAAAACAAGCTGATCAAAAGCTGACTTTATATTATATATTGATACAGCAATTTAAAGATCAATTTAGCTGTGCTAAAAGAGAATTGGACTGTAGCATTAACAGAGAGGTAGAAGTATACGTTGATATAGTTTTGTTATATTTTCTCAAAAATAATTTAAGCATTTCCTTGATCAATGAAATATGGTTCAAGTTATACTTAAACAAACTTTGAGCTGCACCTCAAATACGCCCATCAGATGTAATAAACACCAGCAGCTCGTTAAAATTATAAGAAGACAACAAAAATAGTTCAAAAGAAACAACTAACAAAGCTTTGAAACCATGGCGGGCACCATTTCCATCTTAGTAGGAGAGATGACACTGATGGAGCAAATTTACATGCAGAAAATGTTTCACACCATAAATTCAGGAAAAGGTATCTAAAGCTTAGTTTCAAAAGGAAATAAATTATTGATAAACATCAAGAACAAACAATAGCCTGTCACATTCACAAGAATTCATTATCACAAGATGGATCCATTTACCATTTAACTCCTTGTATCTCTCTTTAAAGACCTTTGCATATCTCTCAACTTCTTCTTCTGTTTTTCCTTCCATCTCCGAAGCAATACTTTTAATATCATTTCGCCCATACTTCTCACAAGCCCTAATAAATGTATTAAAATCTCTGCGACTCCATGAAGAAAATCCCTAAAACAAAAAATCAATTTCAGTAAAGTGGCCGTGAGACAAACCCTTAAAACATAAATCCACTTACTTCCTCCAAGAGTCGCTCCTTCTCTTCCAGCTCTTCGGCAGTCAAGGGATCACCCACATCTAATTACCATCTATAAGATTAGCCATACCATAGAAGAAAAATTAAAGGATATAGAGGCATGAAACATGAACATTAGTAACATACCTTCAGGCTCCTCAACATCTATTGTGTCTTTCAACTGATTCTTTTGATGTGTTTGCTGAGCCATTCAATCCAATGATAATAGAAAAATAAATCAAGTAAAAATGTGAATAATAGACAAACAATTATGTAAAACAGAAATGAATACTAAAGAATCTTACACTCACCATGAGATACCGCACTTCTTTTTCATAGAGCTCACTCAACCTTTGTGTGTTAAAAAACTGGAAATCATGCCTATAAACAAAGTATAATACACCCATGAGAAAGTATATACGTATATGTAAGAAAAAGAAAACTAGAGCTCAAGATAAATCAACCAATCCAAGACCCTTACAACTGAGGCATGCGAGGAATCCTAGGCTCTTTTGGTTTTGTTGGACCACCCTGCCTCATTGTTTGCTTAAAGTATTCTGATTCCGAGTAACTTATAGGAGGGAGAAAACAAGAGTCAGACTTTCAAAAGATTATAAAATTCAGTATGAAGTTCGCCTACTAAAAGAGGAAAAGAAAGTCATTACTTGCGCTTTCGCTCCCTTTTAGGTGGTTCAATCCAATTTTCACTAACAATTTTCTTGAAGTCAAATTTATTCTCATCCTTCATCAAGATACAAGATAAACAGTAAGGTCATTTTCTTTAATAGCCTTAGAATAATCAACATAAGAATAATATTGGAATTAGAATCTCGAAGTGGATTACATGATTATAGTATAATCGTATTTACCTTTTCATCATCAAAATCATACAATTCAGCAGCTGCCAACACCACATACACATTAGTTAAAACTACTCGCTCGAACATTGGAAAGAAAGCAGAAAATTAACAAAAAGAAAGAGGCTATAGTCAGTTTATGTCAGGAAGCTACACACTTTCATCCATTTTAAATTTAATGGCATCTTCTGTAAATTTCTTCATCTTTGCATCAAGCTCTGCTGTTGCTGCTTCTCCTTTTGCAATGATTCTGTCAATGTCCTCATCTGTGATGGTGCTATCTTTGGAACTGAAAACCATCTCAGCACCAAACCTCACCATTTGAAGTAGCTCATCCTTGTTGACAGCTATTATTAAAAAGAAATAAACAATGTGTTAATGATACATGCTAAGAGATATAAGTCAAAGCATAAACATATGCTAATCATTCAATCATGCACAGCTCGAAGTACAGAAAATAATGAACTCACTTTTCTGCTCTGCTAAACGTCCTTGTTGAATCACCAGAGCATCTAGGGCAAGTTTCTTGTAAGCCCTTTCAATAACTTTTTCTTCAATGGTATACTGTTCATTGAAGAATAAATTACATTTAAGGCTGCAGTAAGTTTGAGCTCTCTTTGATATAAGTAACTTTGTTTACCTCAGTGCAAAACCGAAACACTTGAACTTCCTTCTTCTGACCAATCCTGTGAGCACGATCTTGTGCTTGCAGATCAACTTGAGGGTTCCTGAAACAAATGTTGAGCGTCAGAGCATTTTGAGGGAGTAACAGCAGAAGCAGCAATAACTTTGATCAAGGAGATGTACCAGTCACTGTCATAAAGAATAACAACATCTGCAGTAGCAAGATTTATACCAAGACCTCCAGCCCTGGTTGATAGTAAGAAAACAAACTTTTCACTTCCTGGCCTGTTGAAGGCATCAATGGATGCATCACGATCTTCACCACCAGTGTTACCATCAATACGACAGTAATAGTATCCACGAAACATTAAATAATCTTCAAGAATGTCCAACAGCCTTGTCATCTGAAATTCACGCAAATGAGCTTAGCCAAAATATTAAATAATAATAATAATAATAACAATAACAATAAGCCAAACAAAATAGACGGTAAATCCACAATAATAAAGTAACTAGTTCATGGAAAATATATTCACTTGGACAATCAAATGCTATTAAATATATTTACCTGCGAAAATATTAGAACTCTAGAATCACGTTCTTTCAGCTTTGGAAGCAACTTGTCCAAAAGAACCATTTTACCTATGAATGAAATTTGCTCAGTATTAATGAATAACTAAGACCCAATTGTCATCATGCATCCTTCTACACAACGCTCACCAGCATTTGTAATTAGATGGTCTCCTGTGGTGTAAGGAGGCCCAGGTTCAGCACCTTGAAACAAATATGGGTGATTACAGCATTTCCGGAGCTGCATTGCTATATTAAGAAGCCGTTTACGCTCACCACCAGCATTAACAACTTCAAGATCCTTCTGGAGTAAAGCACGATAATATTGCTTTTGCATCTGTGACATGCCTACTTTGAGTATTGTTTCTTTTTTGGGAGGTAAACCTTTCTCGACATCCGATTTCAACCTTCGAAGAAGAAAAGGCCGAAGGACCTATAGGGTGAAAATAGGAGAGAAAAAAGAAAGTGAGATAAAAGACGTTGAAATATTGAACTATAGATGCATGCACAGAACAGACTTAGGTGTACCTTATGAAGTTGTTGAACAACCTCCTGCTGGTCATTTTCCCCAGAAATTTGAAACCATTCATCAAAAGTCTCAGCTGAACTAAATATTTCAGGCAAAAGGAAATTGAGGAGAGACCACAGTTCATGAAGATTGTTCTGAAAGAGACGATAAAAACCATATTGTTACTGTACATAATTACAACTCAATAAGAAAGAAAAAGGAAATATAAAAGAAACTAGGAAAACAAATCATAACCATGTCACTCCTCTTACAAAGAACATATCCAGGCAGAAATGGTCACAAAAAACTAACCAAAATGATTTGGATATCTAACAAGGCAATATACGCAACCAAAACCTAACCTCAGAATATCAAATTTTACAGGTTTTTATATGCAGAACTGATAGAATAATTCCACAATGGTGAAACTAATTTTAGATACCTGAAGCGGTGTGCCAGTGATTAGAAGACGATAGTTAGTATTATATAGCCTCATTGTCTTTGAAAGAAGGGAATTCTCATTCTTAATTCGATGAGCTTCATCGATAATAATGTAGCGCCAACTAAAACGACGCAAGCAAGACTTCTCCTTGATGGCCATTTCGAAACTGGTAACACAGACATCAAACTTCCCAGCAACCAGTAAATTATCCCTTATATCCCTCTGCAGAAATTGCATGATTAACACATTAATCAGTCGCCTTCAGCACAAATCTCAATCTAACATCACTAAAATTAACATATTCAAAGAAATGAAGAAAAATACCCTTTCATCAGGATTTCCAAGGAACTTTACAGCACGCAAGACAGGGCAAAAACGACGAATTTCATTCATCCAGTTTCCCAGAGTAGATTTTGGTGCAACCACCATATGGGGGCCTGTTATGCCTCTGTACTCGTGGAGATAGCCCAACAAAGAGATGGTTTGTAATGTCTTGCCAAGCCCCTAATAGAAAAACATCATTTATTAGCACACTGATTAAGGTATCAACTGTCTGAATTGAAATATTTTGTCGAGAAATAGGAACTATACCACCAGTAACTTGTAAGAGATCTTATATCAATGGGAAATAAATATACTTTTCATGATCAAACAAAGACGAGAAAATGGTGAATATAAGAATCTGTTTATTACCATCTCATCTGCAAGGATTCCGTTTATGCCATTCTCATATAGTCGAATGAGCCAATTTAATCCAGCTAGTTGATAATCCCTCATTTTCCCTTGGATACCTGCAATAAAACATTAGCCTCAGATAATTGGAAAAAAAAATGTCCCAAGCTTTGAAGCAAATGTTAATCACAAGGAATATGTTCAAAAAAAAAAAAAAGGAAAACTAACAAGATGGTTGTGAAACTAGACGAGTGTTCCCAGTCCCAGATAGACCATCTTCTTCCTCTTTAAGGTATTCTTCATCTTCTTCCTCTTCAGTTAGCTTTGATGCATGGCGACCCCTGAATTATTGGCAAATCAATAGCTATAACTAAACACGCTCACAATAAGCATCTCATTAATTCTCAATAAAATGAAACATCACCCATTAGTTTACATGGAAACCCTACATATATTAAATAATAATAATAAGTGTTTATTCATTTCCAAGCAATTCATAATCAAACTGAAAATGCAGAACGTGCTTATGAACCCCAAAAAAAATTAATGAATGTGATCATCAACTTGCCCAAATAGCCTACTTTCAAACATAACATTAATGTCCCTAGACCTTAAAAGTATTAGGAGGAGAACAAATGATCAAATATGTAAAGACACTAAATAACAATAATGGCCAACGGTAAAGTAAAGTTTCCTTTGATAAAAGAAAAGTTAAAGAATAAATAATCGCCAGAGAAGGTGCTTATATCAGCAATGGTCGCATAAAAATGCAACTCTTCTCTCTACAACCCCATGAAAAAACGATCATTTAGCTATTTAATTTACCAAGAAGCAAACCAGCATTCATAAGGCTCTTCAAATGATAACCCATACCTTCCTTTTGTTTTCTTTTGGGAAGAAGAATGCTCGCCTTTAGCAAAATGAGCAAATATCTCAGTTTGTTGCAGAAGATATTTCAAGCGTCCCTTCCCCTTATTATTCTGCCATTCGAGAACATTAATTAGCCGTTACTTATCTCAGAAAACCAGGAACGACATCAAATTTAAAGTGAATCCACTGATTCAACCAACCATGTCAGCATCAATTGCTGCATTCTGCGCATCTAACATATCCTGAATCTTCTGCTTCTTCATTTTTTGCATTTCTCTTAGTCTGGCCTTCTCACGCCTGCTAATATTGGTTGTGTCATCATTGCCGTCGTTACTTCCATCCTGTCGGAAGAAGTGACAAAAACGTGTAGCGTTGAAAAGAATATACAGTTTCGGAAATACGATCAAGAGCCCAGACTTAGACATGCCACCATATGCTCAACTCTCCAGTTCTCTCTCTTCTCAAATTTGCAAATGTACAAAAATAACGGAAATTTCTGGTCAAAACCTAGTCAATCTCACCTTAGTATAAAGTAATCCAGAGAAGGTACAGGAAAATTGAAATCAAAAACCCTACCGAGATCCGAGTAAAATTAACACAAATGAAGAGAGTAACGAAATTCAAAAATTTACCTCTTCCTCGCCATTTTCGACAGGTGATGATGTATCGTTATCTGAATCGTCGGCAGCTTCATCCTCGTCGGAGCCTGCCGAGCGAGCTACCGCTTCGAGCTCCTCCTCGTCTTCCTCCTCATTGATCTGCTCGTTAGTTTGCTCCTCTTCTTCCGACGAGGTCGAGCCATTGGACATGGCTTCATCGGAAGACGCCTGTCGCTTCGAGGGTTTCGCCATGGCTTTTTCTCGGACGCCGGGGGTGGGCTTCGAAAAAGAGTCTCTGTGAAAAAGAAGTGAACCGACTTCTATTCTCGAGCCACTGACCAAATGAAAACGAGAAATCAACAACATGGATGTTTTATAGCCCTTGGATTGAAATCAACGGAGATGGGCGGGTCGGAACAATTTGTTACGTGGAACCATAATTTTCCCGCCAATAAAAAGGAATTGTGAGTTCCCGCCTATTGCTGGGTTGGGCTTTTAATGGGCCTTTTTTGTGGACCTTATACATCGGCCCACCTAGCCCATTGCGTTGGGTGAAATTTCATTAATGCCCTCCTATGTATCATAATTCCAACTTTAGTGCACCAACTCTTTAATAACTTTTCGCTTCAAATATCATTAAAAGAAGTTTTCATTTCTGCATTTAATGAACTATAAAGCATAAGTATGATAGGAATTGATAAAATTTTAGAGAAAAGTGACATCATAACCTTTTTTCTTTGTTCAAATTTGAGAATGTTGGCAAAGTTATTTAGAACTGCTTTGGTATGCAATCCGGATCCTGCTTTTATGTTTCTGATTCACCAATTCGATGAATATGTGTTTGGCGAGATGTGTTTTATGTGTTTTGGATTTTGGGATCCAAATAGTAGAAATTAAAAAACAACATTTTTATGTTTTCATTGTATCCAGATTCTGAATTTAAAATTTTAAAATGCATAATTATATTAAACAAAGATAAAAATAATAAATACAATATTTCATGTTATGAATTCAATTTACTTTTGTTAAATTAAAATATGTAGAATATAATATATTATAAATTATAGAATATTATATTATAAAAAGATAATTCTATAAAATTTGTAAAATCATTTCCTAAATTAATTAATAATGACTTATATTCAATATAATAATTAGTTTTGCATCTACAACTAATTTCATGATCTATAAATATGTTATAGAGACACAGTTTAAACAATCATTTATAATGAAATCAAATTTCTAAATCTGCTACCAAACACATATCTGAAAATATGAAATACAACTCTGTTTTCATTGAATCCCTTGTTTTCAAATTTCTGTTTCCAGATTTTGTACCAAACAGGCCCTTAATAATTAATTCGTGGATTAGTGAATGTTTTTTTGTGTGCAAATCTTTATTTTATTTAAATTAATGAGTTTATGTAGATTTATAGGATTGCTTTTTGTTAAAATTAGTGGGTGAATTAATTAAATTTAAATCGAAAGTAAAAATTGTAATATTTATCTAAATTTATGGTATAATTTAATGAAATTAAAAGTAATTGATACATTTGAACCAGTTTAGAGTTAAAAATTATTTTATTTTTTATTTAATGTGCAATCAATAGTCATGCTTGTGGACTTTCTTTGCATTTCATCTTGTTATGTAAAATGAAATCCATGTATTTGCAGGACCCAACGATCCTTTAGGAAAGGAGATCAAACAACTAAGGTTTTGTTTGATAACCATTTTATTTTTTGTTTTTAGTTTTTTTAAATTTAAACCTAAAAATATTACTTTTACCAATGAATTTATATGTCGTCTCATATACTCTGTACCTGTATTTTTCAAAACCAAACAAACTTTTGAAAACTAAAAAAAATAGCTTTCAAAAACTTGAATTTATTTTTAGAATTTGGCTAAAACCCCAAATGGTTACTTAAGAGAGACGATACCTATTGTAAATAAATTATGTGAAAATAAGATTAACTTTAAAAAACGAAAAACAAAATGGTTCGGGGCCTAAAAAACCCGAGCATAAATACGTTGGGAGTTGAGCTATCCAAAAAACTCAAAAACTCGAGCATATATGAGTTTTTAAATATGATAAAAAGTGATTTCGGTCCTTTTAAAACTACTTTCAAACGTACTCTTAGTAAAAAAAAATGGTTGTGCTTTACAAATAAGTTCGAAATTGAGAACTTTTGTGGTAACGAGTGATCAAGTCATGTGAGTAGTTGTGGGAAAAATTTCCAGTACTACCGTATTACCATACTTTCTATGTTTAATTACACCTTGTTTTATAATATTAATAGACCACATCTTATTTATGGTGGATTCCACATCATTTTCAAATAGATGCTCGTGTGATCATTTAATGAGAATAGTATGAAAAATCCTCTATACTATCGTAGTACTAGAAAATGTCTGGTGCTTGTGAGAATTATTATTAAAAAAAATAATAATAATAAATCGGGTCATGCATACAAATTTTGGCATGTGTCCAAATAAAACAAAAACAGTAAAACTAGTTAGGCCATATGGTGAACCAAACCCTTTAGCCTTCAGCCTCTCAATTCTACCAAATCCTCCCTTTATAATCCAATCCACCTCCAAATTTGTACTCTCAAGCATTTTCACAAACACCTTCCATGCAGCCATCGCAGTACTCCAAAATGGAAGCGATGAAGCTCGGTCTACTTCTCCTCCTTATCATCGCTGCCGCCGTCGACCCTCATTCCTCCGCCGTCGAACTTGCCTATAAAGACTATCACAATAAGTATTTGAGCTACACTGCACTCAGATATAACAACATTCCTTGTGGCCGTCGCGGCCACTCTTATTATGACTGCACTAAGCGTATGAGGGTCAACCCTTACCGTCGTGGCTGCTCTGCTATCACCGGCTGTGCTCGATTCACCGATTAAATAATAATTCGCTTTCTCAACGAATCATTGTTTTTCTTTTAACAATGGGTTGGTATGATTATTGTTTTCTCATGATTTTATTTTAGCGGGTTTAAAAAAAAAAGAAGAAAGAAATTGGAATAAATCCAATTTTTGTTTTCTCAAGATCTTATTTTTCTAAATCATTTGGAATAAGTTTTATTTTCAACAATATGAATGGAAATCTTGATTCCAATTTTATATTTCTCGATTATATGTGTTGAGGGTAGATGTGACTCTTGTATGTATGTGTCTTATTTTCCTTTTAAATTTGAATAAAAATATATATTAACTATACTAAATGGATCGGTTATTATTTTTTTGGAGTTCTAAATAGTTTCGATTCATTTATTTCGAGTTAGCATGTTGTGACTTTTTTAGTTCAACAATATTTGAGAGTGGGGCATTTGAACATGATGAATTTAAGCTCTTTAGTTAGTATGTTGTTGTCAAAATGAGTAATATTTCATTATTTTCTGAATGCATGCATGTCGTCAACTATTAAAATACGTGAAAATAAGTTATATCTACCAAAATGGAAAAAAACTAAATGAGGTCCTGTATAAAAATTGATCAAAACAAACTTGCTTCTGTCCAAAATAAGCAAACTCAGTAAAACCACTCAGGTGGAGTGAACCAAACACTTCACACAGTCTCTCAATTGTCTCAAATCATTCATCTCTCACCTATTTATAATCAACCCCAAACCCTTATTAGATTGTTCGTGGATTGGGTCGGGTCAGATTGAAATACTTTTTAGACCCAGTACAACAATTCGAATTACAAATTTTTTCAATCCAAACAACCCTAATTATAAGCGATGAACCCAACCCAACACAAAATAACAATATTCCAAAGATGATTGTCGGATGTGGTTTTTTATCGATGGAGAAGGTCATCAGAGATGGCCGTCGATTGCCAATAAAGGTTGTCGGTTCTAAAGGAGATTTTTTCTTGCTGTAGATGGTCACCGATCGCCGAAAATTGTCGTCAGATGTGGTTTTCGATCGTCGAAGATGGTCACTGATCGCCGGAGATGGTTGTCGTATGAGGTTTTCGATTGCTGGTTGTCATAAATAGTCACTGATCGCCGGAAAATTGTCATCGAATGTGGTTTTCGATCGCCAGAGATGGTCACTGAAGTTGGTTATCGATCACGAGTATAGGTCGTTGGCTGTTCAATAAGCGATGATAAAATATGTGTTGAGTTTAGTTTAAAACTCAACTCAACTCAACTTACGAACCCAAACACCCCTTAAATGTACAACTTTTTTTAATACTAAAAAAAAAAAAAATCCCACCACCCTCGTAAAAAAATTATATCTGTAATTAAAAAAAAAAAAAACCATGTAGCAAGTTGATTTTGACACATTTATTTTGTATTATAAATGTTATCTTTAATTAATATTTTAGTGAAAATGATTAAAAGAAATGTTTTAAATTCATTGTATGTCATAATTAAAATAGGTAAATGTATAAGTTTTAACTTTATGAAAATATTGATAAAAATTTTGATAAAATGTTGATGTTCATAAATATTTATGAAAAAAAATTAAAACCAACAAATTAAACAAATATTTAAATTAATAAATAGACATTTTAGGCTTTCAAAATGAGTTAAAATATTATATTCAAATTAAGTTGCCAACGAAAAAATAGTTGGAGTGACATGAAATATGGATTATGACCAATAGGTCATTAATCTCAAAACCCTCTATCTATAATCTCTCAAATTAATGAGATATTAAAGAGTGTGAAGTGTGCTCTCACCTCACCTCTAATTATTTTTTAACTTAAAAAAAAAAGAAAGAAAGAGTGTGAACTCCCCCCACCCCACACGATTAAATGTTTCATTCCAACTTAAAAGACTATAGTGTATAGTATGTTGTGCTTTGTTAACCTATGAAGTTGAAATGGTTGATTTTAAACTTTAAAATTAAAAAAATGGGAATGATTTAAACTCTATTCTTTAGAACTCAATAGATTTGTATTGATTTTGTATCATTAAAAATACAATTTATTGTTTGGATGTTAAAAAAAATGAACAGAAAATAACAATTTTACCATTATATTATTATATATATTTAATAATAATAATAATCAATAACCCAACAACCCACTCCCCTAGCCAACGAGAACTTAGCTCCATTGATATGAGTATGGATTCGAATCCTCCCACCCCAAATGTTATCGATTTTTTTGTTTTTTAAATCTTACTTATCTTTTAATGTTCCATATGTTTATTTATTTATTATTACTATTGTATTAATTTTCTATATGTTTTTTAGTTCAATAACATTTGGAGTGGGAGATTTGAACCCAAAGTCTCTTAGTCATAAGTCTATACTTGATAATGCTATTGTTAGCACATGTTAAACGCGTGGGGTATGAAAATTTGAAGCTCACTTGACTTAGTGTTATTTATATTTATAAGTAGTTCATAAAGATAAGGATAAATTTTAAGTGTTAGCCATAAATGTATCACGTCGTATTAGCTTTCACTTTAAACTTTAAAGGGATGTCTGAGGCATGAATTATTATAACCCCTGTAATAAGCTTACTTTATAGGGGCACTTGCATGAATAGTAAAAAAATATATAAATATTGCATCCATGCCACTCTTTAATTTATTTTGCAAAAATAGCAACAAAAAAGGTCCAGCCCAAAGGGATGGCGTGCAAAGTCAAAAATACCCTTATATTTTCGTGTGCATTTTTTAATCTCAAGTATATTAATAGCCTATCAATAGTCTATAAAAAACATATTGATGATGTACTTATGATATACTAATGATATATCTAAAATGAAATATACTATTGATATACTACTGATATAACAAATATAAATTATATCAGATAAACTGTTGATATACTATTATATCTAAAAAATTATTGCTACATTTACAAATACCTTCTTCGTGTTTGACGAAAGAAAGCAAATAAACTCAGCTTCTTGCAGGTCCCAATAAGTTCAATATCGAGAAAATGAGTAGTCTATCAACAATAGATCTAATATAGCAACAATATATCTAACCAAAAACTAACCTCATAAATGATATACTACTGATTCTGTTAATTTCAATAATATTAAGTATATATCAATGTGATATACTACTGATATATACTTTATTTAGTATATCAACATTATATCACAAATAGGGATTTATGCTTGATATGATTTACGCTGACATACTTCATTCAGTAATATTAGGTATATCAATGGGATCTCAAAATCTATTGCTCGATTTACAAATGTCCTCTCTGTGTTTTTCAATATCGAGAAAATAAGTAGTTTATCAATAATAGATCTGATATACTAATGATATATCCAACCAAAAAGTAACTACATGAATGATATGATATCTGTTGATTTCACTAATATTAAGTATATATCAGTGTGATATACTAACGATATATTTTATTTAATATATCAACGGTATATCACAAATGGTGATTTATGCTTGATAATGATTTATGTTGATATATTTTATTCAGTAATATTAAGTATATCAACGGGATCTCAAAAAACTATGGCTAGATTTGGAAATGTTCTCCCGTGTTTTTCAATATCGAAAAAATCAGTAGTTTATTAACAATAGATCAGATATACCAATGATATATCTTGATTTCACTAATATTAAGTATATATCGGTGTGATATACTACAAAAATACTTTATTCAGTATATCAACGATATATCACAAATAGTGATTTATGCTTGATAATGATTTATGATGATATACTTTATTCAGTAATATTAAGTATATCAACGGGATCTCAAAAGCTATTTGTAATGTGCGACATTTCAGTTAGAGTAAATTTCAGGTTATGCTTTTAAATTTTAGGTAAATTCATAGTTTAAAACCAAATTGGATTGTTATATCCTATTGTGTGAGATGTGTTATTGTATAGAGAGTATATCACTAAATATACTACTGATATATGTATATGAAGTTAATTAAGAGTAAATCAGTAACTCACATATGATATATGTTCATTTCACTAATATATTAATGATAATATACTAAATGTTAGATATATCAGCGAAATAAACATATATAAAATGAAGTACATTAATGATATACTAATTATGCAAAATATCTCTAATTTGCTACGAATATATAGAAAGTATATAAATCTAAATGATATACCTGAAAAAAGGGTATCCGTGGTATATCAATAATATACTATTAACATATTTCGTTTTAGGTATATATTGGTATATAAAAATAAAGTATATCAGATATACTTTTGATATACTAATATAAAGTATATCAGATATACTACTGATATACCAAATGTAAACTATATCATATATACTAATGATATACCTGTTGCTACACCAATAAGGGTAAATCTGGAATAATAAAAAAACGAAAATCAGATTTAAAAAAATTTGCTAGATTTGCAAATCTAAAAAATCATAGCTAAGCTTGCAAATATGCTAATATTTTATGCTACCCATTACAATTCTCCTACTTTGTACTCAAAATATAGACTATTATAACCTAAATTAATCAACTCAACATTTTAAACAATATTATATAATTCCACGTACTATGTTATTATAACTAACTCAGTACATTAAATAATCCTTAAAATTAATTCATTTGAAGTCTAGACTTAGATAAGTGTTGTAATTTATACCCACCATTAAAATCTTACTAATTCACCTACTAATTTCAACAAAAGTAATGTAATAATTTGAAGTTTTATATAATTTTTAGTTTGATTAACACACAAATTAAGATGAAATAACTTTGCCAAAAACTCATAAATTTTAACAGCTTAATACAACTTTTGGTAAAAATTGATTTTTTTTCTCTAAAGAAAATAAATAAAAAAACCTCTTTCCTTTTTCCCACCGTTTTCTTTCATCTTCCTCCCATTGCCACACAACTGCAACCTTTCTCTTTTCTCCTGTTTCTTCTCCTCTGTATAACCCTCTCTCTCTCCCCTACAAACAACCCACGCCGGCCCGCCCTCTCCGCCGGCGTCGCTTTTTCTTTATTCTTCTCTCTGCTAAACCGCGCCGGTACGCCGCCCCCTGTTCTGCTGCAGCCGCACGACTGTCCAGCGCATTCTTCTACAACAGTTCATTGATAAGGTGCACACTCAATCTTCCGTAATTCCAGATCTCTCCGTCGTCGCACGGTTCAAATGTTCTTGTTTTTTTCTTTTTTGTTCATTTTGTTTTCTTGGAGTCAACAAATCCGAAAATAGAGTAAAATTGGAATGAAGTTGAATCTAATTTAAAATCCTGCCAAATCCGATCTATTTCGGACGGATTTGTTTTTTTTTTTTTTTACACAAAACGGAATTTCAAATCAGATTGAATTATCTTCTACCTCGAGGAGCACGCCTGAATTCTCATGGAAGTCATTACCTGCTTCTCTTCTGGCGGACCTTACACTCTACTTGCCCGCTTCTCCAGGTCGAAGCCATCTTCCTACTCCTTGGTGCAGCTCACTTTGAAACGCTCTAATTTGTACTTAAGACACCTCAATCACAGAGCCAGGGCCCCTAAAATGGCTGCTCCTCTTCAAGTTTCTGCATCGTCGACCATTGGTCTGTCGCTGCATTTGAACAGGTAATTTCATTATACTTTTACGAACATTGTGACTGATCTTTAGTTTCGCAATGAAGGTGCTTCTGAGGAGAGATTGGAGACTTCCTCGTCAGGTCTGACCGGAGCGCATGATTTGCTTATAGTCGGACCAGGAGTTCTTGGCCGCTTAGTGGCGCAAAAATGGCGGGAGGTACTATTAGCAATTTAATCAATGAGAAACTGGTGGATTTTAGCTTTAGGCGTGTTTGTTTCACTGTTACATTCGCATTGTCCAATTGCTAAGATAGCAGACTGCTTGAATCTGTTGTAATAGGATTTTGTTGCTCGTATTGTTGAGCAGGAATATCCAGGATGTGAAGTTCATGGACAGACTTTCACAGTGGATCACCACAACGAGTTGATCAAATTAGGGATTCAACCCTCTTTGAAGGGAGGCGATGACACTCGTCGTTTTCCTTATGTCATTTTCTGTGCTCCTCCCTCTCGAACTTCGGACTATCCCAGTGATGTCAGGTGATTAAGAACCATGGAGAGTTTGGGGGTAACTCATTGTGTAATTTGTTGGAAATACATGACATGAATGATACTTATTATACGGATTCATATTAAAGTTGTTCTATCTTTCAAATTTTATGAGCTTCCCCTTATCATCTTGAAGGAAGAACTGTAACTTTATTCCTAGCTAAGGGCTTAATTTACATGAAGGGTCACAATTTTAAAGCAAATTGACTCGAACTCAAATTGATTCTCCTTGCAAACTCTAAATTTTGCCGAATATAACATTCATTTTGTTTCCCAAAACTTTTAATTTAAGTCATTGAACTTTTTTTTAGGTTGTGTATAATAGGTCCCTAAACTTTTAATTTTTTGTTTGTGAATTTTTAAAATGTTGAATGTCTTATTAGATACAATTTCAAGGACTATTAAACACTTATAAAGTTTAGGGACCTAGTAGATACAAAATAAAAAATATGAGTAAAAGTTAAAAGACTAAACTTGTAATTTAAACTTGACTTAATCTTGCTTTACAAGGTAGTGCCTATTCTTGAAACATGGTGAAACGGAGACACAAGTTCTACTTGACTTCCCAAAAGTCTTTCTGTTGATCTACCTTTTGTTCATCCTAAAAGGCATTTTGGCTGTTTGATCAATCAGGCTGGCTGCATCAAGTTGGAATGGAGAGGGTTCCTTTCTTTTTACTTCAAGTTCTGCACCATATGATCGCAATGACAACGGGCCATGTCATGAGGTGGGTATCGCTTATCTTACAACCAACCCGGATTTGCAGTCACTGGCTATTCCTTCATATTGGAATGATGTTGAAAAGAAGTTTTCTTTTATTCATGGATACAGGACAGTGCAGTTGTACCAATTGGGAGGAGCCCTAGGACAGATGTCCTCTTAAAATCAGAAAACGCAGTAATTGAGTTTGGTGGTTGCGTACTTCGATTGGCTGGACTTTACAAAGCAGATAGAGGGGCACATTCTTATTGGTTAGAGAAGGGGACTGTCGATGTTCGTCCTGATCACATCCTGAATCTAATTCATTACGAGGTCTGGAAATGGTCTTTTTATTTGTAATTGTAGACATAATGATAGGGTGATACAGAGTTTTCCTTTCCTTGTTTTGTTGCTTATGAGAGTAATTATTTTTAAAACTATTACTTAGCTACTTCTCTTGGCTCCCTCTGCATATATAATTAGTTTCAATATTCTGTAGAAACCGAAGAACTTTGATTGTATTGAAGGGTAAAATGATAAACCAACTGTAATAACTCCCCAATTTTTGTGGCACTTGGAACCTCCCCCTCGTGAGTGTTTTCACTCAAGCCTAACTGAAACTATTGTCTACTTCTCTTGGCTCCCTCTGCATATATAATTAGTTTCAATATTCTGTAGAAACCGAAGAACTTTGATTGTATTGAAGGGTAAAATGATAAACCAACTGTAATAACTCCCCAATTTTTGTGGCACTTGGAACCTCCCCCTCGTGAGTGTTTTCACTCAAGCCTAACTGAAACTATTGTCTACTTCCATCCCCTCCCCGCTATTTATAACCAACACATCGATTACTATCCCAATAATATTCGTAATTACTCCCATAACATTCCTTACATACTCTTTTTTAAGTTTCGGTGTTATGATATTGTTGCACCTTGCCCTGGTAAAGAGTTATCTCCCTACTATTTACAAGAAGTTTGCATTGTTTGTGAATCTTAATGAACATTCATGTGCTGATCAATAATATTCGTACCCTGCCATATTTTCAATATATGATCTAAACAATTTATTGTATATAACTTTGGCATGTAATGTGTATCATACATGTGCGACATACAGAATTGTACAGTAGAACTCTTGTAGTATCTTGATGGTCTAATAAATGATTCTGAAATGTCTGGGAACTTCCTATTTGCTATAGTTATTATTATCTCTCGATGGTAAATTTGATTCACCTGATAATGTGCCATTCATTCCTTCTTTAGACTAAACAAAGAAATTGATTCAATAATAAACTAGACATTTATTTCATTAATTGAATTTATTCTTATTCCTTTGATTTCATTCCATTCCTTTCTAATGAACTGGACATCTGTTTAATCTCCTTATTGAAGCTGATCCTCTTATTTATCATGCACCTCTAACTTGGTGCTTTTATGAAACAGGATGCTGCTTCCCTCTCGGTGGCCATTCTTAAGAAAAAACTTCGTGGACGGATTTTCTTGGGTTGTGATAATCATCCTTTGTCCAGGTTAATCCTTCTTCTACTGCTAGTTGAAGATAAAACATTCCAGTACTTAAAAACTTTAGACTTAAGGCAGTGGAAGGACAGAAATTTGATTAGAACTGTATCATGATCCCAGGCAAGAAATCATGGACATGATGATGAAGAGTGGGAAATTCAGTAAAAAGTTCGAAGGTTTTACAGGTAAATCCCTTCTCGTTGGATTTCTTTCTTCCACTCCTTTTATTGTGTTGCATACTTATATGCCTCAGAAAAAATGCTTCTTATCTTATGCTTTATTCACGACCAATATTCACGTGTTTGTGGTCATTTCTTTGCCCAGTTTCTGCACTTAATCTTGTGATGTTCTTATATCCATGCTTACTCATGTAGATGAATACCATGAGTTTGCAGGAACCAAGGATCCTTTAGGAAAGAGATTGAACAACTCGAAAACTCGAGCAGAAATAGGCTGGGAGCCAAAGTACCCGAGTTTCGGTCAGTTCCTTGAAACCATTTAATCAAATGCTGCTTGTGCATTGTTCAAATAAGGTTGAACTAAAAAACTAGCATAAGAATTCAATCGGCTTGGTTTTGGAAGAGAACACATCTAGCCTAGAGTTTATGCATCTTCTTGACCTCTGTGACTTAGTTTCAAATTGGCAAACGGATCGGTACATTAGTAAATACAAGTTGATTGGAGCTTCCAACTGTGTTTAAACTTTTGTTAGTGTATACAATGTTTTTTTTTTGTAAAGAGAATTGATCATTGAACAACATTCTGGTGGGTAAACTCAAAACAAATGTTATTTTGTTATGCTACGCTTCCACTTTTTCTTCTTTTGTGCGAGGAACTAAATGACTTACAATCAATCATATTTTTAAAAACCTGTCCGTATGCCATTCCAATTTTGTTTTATGTTGTTCAACTTTATTGAATTCAGCGAATATCGGATTATGAGATCTAAATAGTAGAAATTTTGAAAACAACATTTTTATGTTTTCATTATATCTAGATTCTGGATTTAAAATTTTAAAATGCAAAATTATATTAAACTAAGATAAAAATATTAATAAACACAATATTTCATGTTATAAACTTAATTTACTTTTGTTGAATTAAAATATGTATAATATAATATATTATAAATTATATAATATTATATTATAAAATGATAATTTTATAAAATTTATAAAATCATGTTTATAAATTAATTAATAATGACTTATATTCAATATAATAATTAGTTTTGCGACTACAATTAATTTTATGATCTATAAATATGTATAGGATACACTTTAAACAACTATTTAAAATTGAATCAAATTTATTAATCTGTCACCAAACATATATATGAAAATATGAAACCAAACATATATATGAAAATATGAAATACAACTAAATTTCATTGTTTTTAGAATCTAGAGGAGTTTTGTCTTGCAGTTTATTTCTTGAAACAACCTTTAGATTTTGTGACTAGAAAGTGAAAATTTTAAAAAAGACACACTAAAGTGTTTTCAATGTTTTTAAATTCTAAATCTGCTATCAAGCGGATTGTTTCATTTTTATGAAAGAAATTATTTTCTAATATCTTATAATTTTTGCTTGAAAAAAATGAAAGAAAGAGACTTATATTTTAGAACCATTCAGTATAGCCACAAATAGGGTTGATTACTCAAATATCCCTGACCAAGTGATCAAAGATTTTTAAAAATGACAAAATTATTATTCATAATTTTAAATGTTAATTATTAAATGATTAGATTACTCCCAACAACTTGCATATCTAAGATTCTCTAATTATTATACAATTATAATAAAATTTTAAAACCAAAATCTAAAAGAAACCCGATAAAACAGATTATCTAAATAATAAAAGATGTTAGGAAACATTATCTAAAATTAAAATAGAAATTCAAAAAATCTTAACGATGAAAAAGAGGGTTAAAACACTATTTTAGTTCGTTTTTGTTTCATTAGTACTTTCAATAAAGTTTTAAACTGGTCCCTACTATTAGTTTGTTGTTAATTTCAAATGTCTACTATTACTTTCAAATGTCCATCACCTTCTTGGCAAACCTTGAAAGTTCATTCAACAAAGTGGTTCCTAGGCTCTTTCGACAAAAAAGATAAGAAATACTCCTTTATTCTTCATTTAAAACTTAAATCTTAGCTCTATTGGTAAATTGTGAAATGGCTCTCGTGGCAGTATACTCCCATCGAGCAACGACACATGATAACAAAAGGAAGAAGCGATAACAAACACCTTTGAGATTGGATATTAAGGTATTTATAAAAAATAATTTAAATATTATTTACGATTTTTAGGGAAGATACCTGGTAGAAATATGTTTAAATATAAATAGATTTTGCTACATTATTCTATACTTTAGATTAACTAGGTTGTTATACTTAACGCACTGAAATTTACAAGATCATTAAATAGAAAAAGAATGTAGGAGCAAGGAGAACGAATTAGACACTTACAAAGGTATGAAAACTCTACTTATACAAGCATATTACAAAATGATGCAAATTAAATTTTATGTTAATTACCTGTGTTATATTATGTAATGTTATTATTCTATTATTTGAAGTGTAATTTCTATTACTTTTTTTTTTTTACAAAATAACCAAATGGTATGTTGATTAATTTTGTTTTCAATGTTTAGATCACTAGAATACATAAAAGGATGAATCTAGTGGTCTAAAGGCAACAGACATATACATTGATGCTTTAAGAGGAACATATGAATTAACAAATGACACACATGATATATCATTGACTTGTGACCCTACATTCAACATCTACCTAGCCAAGCAAAAGATCAACTAAAAATCCAGCAAAAAGACTCTTTAAGAACTTATTTTATTTTATTTTATTTTATTTTATTGTAGAACTAGACTTTTATTGAATTTATAAATTGAACTCCTTTTAATCTACTTTTGATTTAGGAATCTTATGGTATTTTGGAATTATCGACAATCTAGTTTATAATATGAAATGATGTTGAAACATTATTATCAATTAGTTTTGTTTAAGAGTAAATTATGTATTCTTAGAAATTTCCAACTTGATAAATTTTGTATATTTAAATTATTTTGCTAGTTAATGCTTTGAGTTGATATAAAATTCTTAAAATTTTCTTGCTTGTCAAACGTATAATTTAAATAAGTGATTTATATCAACCTAAAATATTAAAAAAATACAAAGAAATATAAACTTGTAACGATCCTAACTCTAGGACTATAAATTTAACCTCAAGTTTGGGTAGAAATTTTCACACTCTAAACTTTCAATTTCGTAAACTTCAACGACCCTAACTCTACGACTGACTTTTAAGGCTATTATCACACCTGCATGTTTTTGGAGACTATAAAACAAAAATGAAAGTTTTTCCTTGCAACCACAGAAAAAGAAGGAATATCATAAAACAAGTGAGACAAACTTTATTTGGGATCCCAAAGTCAAAACATCTAAAGAAAGGTAAATTGTAATGGGTGACAAAAAAAATATTAATATAGCCATGATTTTTTATATTTGCAAATATAGAAAAATTTTTATGAATTTGATTTTTCAGTTTTTATTATTCATATTTTACCCTCATTGGTGTATCGATAACATATTTGATATACTCTACATTTGGTATATCAGTAGTATATACTCTACATTTAATATATTGGTAGTATATCTGATATACTTTGTGTTTATATATTAGTCAACTAATATATACCCAAAACAAAATACATTAGTAGTACTTGGTATACTATGGATACACTTCCTTTTATTAATATTAGTTAAATGATATACTCTATATATATTCGTAGCATATCCGAGATATTTTGCATTTTGGTATATTATTGATATACTTCATTTTAGATATATTCATTTTACTGATATACCTAACATTTAGTATATCAGTGTATACCAGTAAATGAACGCTATCATATGCGAGTTACTAACATTGAGTATATCACTATTTCTATCACTATAACATAAATCACTACCAAATATAAATCACTATTTGTGATATGTTGTCGATATATTGAATATTAGCATTTTCATATTAGCATTTTCAAAAAAAAAAAAATATTGAATATTAGCATTTTCATTTCATTTAGATACCTAAATAAAGCATACCAATAGTATATTACTGATATACTTGCTTTAGATAATCCGATATACCGATTAAGAATCACTATTGTATTCTTGATATAGTAAGTATTTCTTATTTTTTTATACACATAAATAAAGTATATCGGTAGTATATCACACTGATATATTCAACTTATTAGATTGTTGGTATATCAGATTTATCGTTGGTATATCAATAATCATATCAATAATCATAACAAATGACAAAAATACTCCTACTTAATATGACATATAATGATAAAATAGAAAATCAATAAAGTAACATCAAAATTATTAAATAATAATAATAATAATAATAATAATAATAATTAATTATTATTATTATTATAATTATAATTATATGATTTGGTAAGATTTTGGTGTCTCTCTTAATTTCACAACATCTTGCATCATAAGTGAATAAAGGAAAGACTTTTTCATATATCATTTCTTTCACTGTACTAATTTCTGCAAATGATAATTAAATTTAAGTAATATCAAGTTCTTTTCACTACCGAATTAAATAAGTTATAGACTTATAGATAACTCTATGAATAATATTAATTTATATTCATATTAGTGATTAATTGATCATTTTTAACTGTATTTATTGATCTTATTATTTGTACTTATATTCATATTAGTGAGAAGATGATGATACGATGAGGAAAAAATAAACCTATTAGCCTAAATTAATAACTTTATCACTTAAAATCCTAAATTTTCATAAATAAATCAATTTATACTCTCTCGATTAGAATTTTATTTTAAAACTGTTATTGTCATTTTCACATGTATAGAAAGATGTCTGAAGCTCCTTAAATGCAAGGATTAATGTCATATTAGAGAGAAAGGTTCAAATCAAATGGGTAGTAACAAACATTTCATAAATATGACTGGTTTTTTTTATCTTCTCATCTACCTCTATTTTCTCTATTTATTTCAAAAAAATTACATGAGAACTTTCGTTTCTACTAAGTAGGGTTTCAAGAGAATACTTTTATTTATGTAATTTTGATTTAGTTTTAAATGGAATTAAGTAAAAATATTTATAAATTACGATTGTCTAAATTGATGAAAGTTTAGCGGTACAAAAATTGATTTTTTTCTCTTATTTTCTATTTGTATTTATACTCGATATTAATTATATAGAAATTCCTTATTTTGATGGCAAATCTTAGGATTTACAAATATATCATTATTTATTTTTTAACTCTAATTTTTTGTTTATTATTATTCATAATTTATGAACCTAATGAAGAAATACATCGATAGCAAAGACAACTTTTTTTTTTTAATAATAAAACAAATTAATAGATTACATTAACAAAAATGAAAGAGAGAATAAAGGAAGTTGAGAAGTTCCTCTTACATATGATATTCAAAATAAATTCTACTTAATCTTTTGGATAAATAAATCCAATCATTCTTCAGAGCTCTTCCTTTATCCCATCCTCAATTATGAATGGGTTGGTATGGCTAGGCATGGTGGAATATTTTTTCTGCAAAATAAACACAATAGAAATTAAAATTAATAAAAGAATGAATGAAAATGAAAGAAAAAAAAAACCCTAATAAGTTTAACCTTAAATTTGGTTACAAATTTTTACTTTACGGTCTCGTTTGATAACCATTTTGTTTTTTGTTTTTTGTTTTTGAAATTTAAGCCTAAACATACGATTTCCATTTTGTTTGGTATGCAATCTGGATTCTGTTTTATGTTTTCGAATTTACTGAATCTAGTGAATATATGTTTGACAGATGTGTTTTCGAAAACTGTTTTCGAATTTGGGATCCAAATAGTAGAAATTCTGAAAGCAACATTTTTATGTTTTCATTGTATACAGATTCTGAATTTAAAATTTTAAAATGCAGAATTATATTAAATAAAGATAAAAATCTTAATAAATAAAATATTTTAGGTTATAAACTCAATTTACTTTTGTTAAATTAAAATATGTATAATATAATATATTATAAATTACATAATATTATATTATAAAATGATAATTCTATAAAATGTATAAAATCATGTTCATAAATTAATTAATAATGACTTATATTCAATTTAATAATTAGTTATGCAACGACAACTAAGTTTATGATCTATAAATATGTTATAAAAACCCATTTTAAATAACTGCTTAAAATGAAATTAAATTTCTAAATTTATTAACAGACACATATTTAAAAACATGAAATATAACTTTGTTTTTATTAAATGAATTATTTTTAAATTTCTGTTTAGCAAAAAAAAAAAATTACCAAATGCCTTTTTGCTGCAATGTCTATCACAATCATCAATACAGGATGTTCGATCTTCGCATTTATTCTTGCAGGGTTTGTAGCAGGCCCAATAATTGGTCTCCAAGTTGGCCCAATTATCGTTGAAGTACTTGAGTTTGGCTTCCACGTCCTTCTCGTCAGCTGCAGCCACCACTATAATACACATTACAAATACTGCCATCATCGTCTTTGCCATTTTCTTTTTTTAAGTTTTTTTTTTTTGTTCCTTTCCTTTACAAGGAGTTTGTTTGTTTGTTTTTTTTTTTAATTTCTATTTCTTTCACTTCGAGGAGAAGAGAAGACCTCTTTATAGGCACTTAATTGTTAAATTTAGATCATGAAGTGCTAAAATTAGTTTCAGTTTTTACTCTTCAAACTCTTTGAAGGGAGTGGTCTTAATTAGTTAGTTTTCTATTTGGATTTTTTTTTTTTCATTAATGAATAAAGGAAAGACTTTTTCATATATCGTTACTTTATTTCCATTAATTGTACTAATTTTTGCGGACGATAACTAAATTGGTGAATCTCTTTAAATATATACATATTTTCTTTTTACCATAGAAACAAACTCATTTTCTCATTTTAGATATCTTTATGTAATATGATATAATATGGTTGTCGCTACCAAATGCGATGCGGAGCGACCGATATCCATCTAAACAAAATGATGTTTTAGAAAAAAGAATAGAGTTGCCACCAATTATTTAAAAAGATGTGACTGATCACCCAACTTTGAAAAGAGTCTTTTATTTAAAAAAGAAAAAAGAAAAAAGAAAGGGTCTTTGAAAATAAAGTTAGGCTCGACAGTTGTCCGTTGTGTGTAAGGAAGATGCTAGTACCCTACAACATCCAAAATTAACTTACCTCATGCTATCTTGGTTAATTTTATTTTAAAGAAAAAATAATAAAAATATTAAAACTGCCCTTTGGGTTTTAATTTCTTAAAAAACAATGAATTTTATTGTTGATTTTATTTTTAGATGTCTCACATAGTCATATCTTAAACTTCAAAAGTGTTTCTAAAAAAAAAAAAAAAATCAAAACTGAAGCAAATATTTAACCAACTTAAATGGGGTTATTAGCCAATATTAGAACTATTTTTAATTAATAAGAAAATTTCTCAACTTAAGAGTTTAAGAAATTTGACACTTCTCGGATCCATCATAGGATTGCGAATTACTTTTAAAAAAATATAATTTTAATTAAATAAATTTATTCACATAAATTCTACTTAAGGATAAATCAATCGAATCATTAATTGAGAGCTCTTCTTTAATTTCATCCTCAACTATGAATGAGTTGGAATGGTTGGGCATTGTTGAATATTTTTTTTTCTGCAAAATAAACACAACAAAAATTAAAATTAATAAAGAAGGTGAAAAATGAAACCAAAATAAAAAAAGAAAAAAAGGTTTAACCTCAAATTTGGGTACAAATTTTTACTCTAAACTTTCAATTTCATCAAACTCATCCAATTTTAAATCGAAAATAAGGTTAAAAAACATTAAAAACTAGCAAATTTCAAAAAAAAAAAAAAAAATAGGACCGCAAAAAAAATTATCAAATGCCTTTTTGCTACCATGTCTATCACAATCACCATGACAAGAACTTTGGCAGTCACATTGTAGCATGCCCAATATACTACAAGAAACTTGGAATTTTCCGACTCCTAAAAGTGTCAGCATAAGTCAAAATATAGTTGGAAAAGTAATTGTCGACGCAAAACCCTTCGTCGTCAATTCAATCAGCATAACATTGTTGAAAAACCTTTTTTCGACGTGTGTTGACATTTGGTCGGCCATATTGAGGACCGACATATTTATTTTGGTCAACCTTTCTTACAAAGGCCAACACGTGGAGTTTTGGTTGGTCTTTCGAAGGAAGGTTGATGATTGTAATTGGTTGGCCTTTCGAAGATTGACCTTTGTAAGAAAGGTTGATGCTATTATTTTGGTTGATGTTACTTACACAGGGCGACTACTGAAGTGTTGGTTGGCCTTTTGAAGAAAGGTCGACGACATGATTTTGCTCGACAATTTGAACAATGGTCAACCAAATCTATAAAAGCGTTGGCAAAATGTTTGTTTTGGATATTTTTAAAATTTCAATATTTTTTTTATCTAGAATTTCATTCTAATTTACAAATTATTGTTCCTAAAAGGAATTGTATGCAAAATAAATCAAATAAAACTTAAACAAATCATAATATAAGTTTTATCTAAACTTCTCAATATTTATGGACACAATTAACTAAACTTAAGTTCCAACCACCCTCTTCACGCACCAAAACATTTCTTTTCCACTCTCTAACTTCAAATCAATTTCTAGGCATCTACCCTACACTTAAACCGTAAACATAAAACTTAAACAATCTTGTTAGGGACAACAAACCTCCACATATCTCCACATTGGTATGATATTGTCCACTTCCTCATGGCTTTACTTTTGGTTTCACCCAAAAGGCCTCATACCAATGGAGATACTATCCCTCACTTATATACCCATGATCTTCCCCTTCTCTAGCAGATGTGGGACTTTGGTCGCACTCACAACAATCCTCCCCTCGAACAAAGTACCAACCGAGCCTCCCTCAAATAGTCATCCATCCGTCCTAGCTCTTATCTCGCCAACTCCTTTACGAGTACACACATGAAGCCAGAGCCAACTCATTTTACCCGAGCACACCACCTGTAGATGGAGCTCTCACCACGGATCTCCACCATGACTACACTTCAAGACTCACCTCCTTTGTTCGGCACAGAGATTTTATCGATTACGGCTCAGGGCATGGCTCGATACCATCGTTAGGGGATAACGACCACTTCACATATCTCCATGATGGTATGATATTGTCTACTTTGGGCATAAGCCCCTCATGGCTTTGTTTTGGTACCACCAAAGGCCTCATACCAATGGAGATATTATCCTCACTTATATACCCATGATCTTCCCTTTTCTGGCGATGTGGGACTTTGTCGCACTCTCAACAATCCTCCCCTCGAACAAAGTACCAACCGAGCCTCCTCAAATAGTCATCAATCCGCTTAGCTCTTATCTCGGCCAACTCCTATATACCGAGAGACACTTTGCCGGCCAGGCCAACTCCTTTTACCCGGAGCACACCGCTTATTCGATGGAGCTCTCTACACGGATCTCCACCATGACTACACTTCAGCTCGCCTCTCTTTGTCGGCACCGAGGATTTTTGCGATCACGGCTCGGGGCATGACTGACGATACCATCGTTGGGATAACGACCTTTCACAATATCGTGTCGTTATCCCTAACGATGGTATCGTCAGTCATGCCTGAGCCGTGATCGTAAAATCTCTGCCGGCCAACAAAGCGGCGGCGACTGCTGAAGTGTAGTCATGGTGAGAGCTTCATCGAATAGGCGGTGTGCTCCGGGTAAAGGAGTTGGCTGGCAAGTTAGCGTGTCCTCCGGCATAAGAGTTGGCAAGGATAAGTGCTTAGCGGATGGATGACTATTTGAAAGGAGGCTCTCGGTTGGTACTTTGTTCGAGGAGGGATTGTTGGAGTGCACCAAAGTCCCACATCGCCTAGAGAGGAGGAAGATCATGAGTATATAAGTGAGAGATAATATCTCCATTGGTATGAGGCATTTTGAGTGAAACCAAAAGCAAAGCCATGAGCATATATGCGCAAAAGTGGACAATATCATACCAATGTGAGATATGTGAAGAATCGTTATCCCTAACGATGTGTCGAGCCATGCCCCTGAGCCGTGATTGATAGAATCCTCGGTGTTGAACAAAGGAGGCGAGCCTCAAGTGTAGTCATGGTGGAGATCCGTGGTGAAGAGCTCTACCTCTGAAAGCGTGTGCTGCTGGAAAAAAAGGAGTGGCTTTGGCCGGCGCGTGTCCTCCGGTATAGGAGTTGGCGTGATAAGAGCTGAAGCGATGAATGACTATTTGAGAGAATGCTCGGTTGGTACTTTGTTCGATGAGAGGATTGTTGGGAGTGCGACCAAAGTCCCACATTGGCTAGAAAAGGGGAAGATCATGGGTATATAAGTGAGGGGTAGTATCTCCATTGGTATGAGGCCTTTTGATGGGTACAAAAAACAAAAGCCATGAGGGCTTATGCCCAAACTGGACAATATCATACCATTGTGGAGATATGTGAAGGGTCGTTATCCCTAACAGGATTTGTAAACCATTTTATCTATGCGTTATTTTTAAAACCCCCGTTTATTTTAACTACGTTCGGGGGACCTGGACTTGAATGTATTTTCTTGTATGTCTTGTTGAATAGTTTCATTCTGTTAAACTCCACTAAATCCAAAAGTGTTGCGGTAAAAGTATATTTTACCTTTCATTTATAGGCGCGCTTATTATTAGAGATTATTGTGATGTTATAAATATGTTTTAACTTTCTTAATGTAATCAATATGTGGCAATTTATGGCTAACCAGAGGATATGCAAATGAACATTGAAAGGAAAAATTGCATTGTTACAAGGGATAAAAGTGAATAAATCATAAGTTATTGCATTGTAAGATACAATGTCATTCATTAAAAAGTGCCCGTTATTGTAAGATACAATGACACTCGCTTTAATGATGGACGCGCGCCATTAAAACCCTATAATAACGAGCAATACCCATCATTAAAGCCCGATTTTTTACTAGTGACTTTATTTTCTTGCCCTTACAATATTTTACTTATTATTTTTTTTAAAAACTAACCATTTATTTTTAAGTTATACAACTAATAAACTAAATCTAAATTAAATAATTAAGTTCTACATATTTATCATATTATGACCAATTCAATTTATAAAAGAAAAATATGATTTATAAATTAAATTTAGTTGTGATAAGGAATATCAATTAGGCTTTTGATTAAAATTATATAGATATTGTGATTTTAATTTTGTTTATTTATTGTTGAAATATCAAGATATGACACATGGTACTTATAAAAATTATTTTAAGTAATAATTAAGTAATTTTCACTACCGAATTAAATAAGTTATAGATAACTTTATTATTCATATTAATTTATATTCATATTATTGACTAATTGATATATATATATATATATATATATATATATATATATATATATATATATATATATATATATATATATTTTGGTGTTTATAGATCTTATTTTAATACTTATATTAATATTAATGAGACATTGATGATATCTTGAAGAAAAAATTAAACCTATAACCCTAAGTGTGGGAGGTGTATCACTTAATAGTCCAAACCAATAATTTTATCAATTAAAATTCTAAATTTTATAAATGAAACAATTTATACTCTTGGTTGGCATTTCATTTAATTTGAAAATGATTAATGTCATTTTTCGCATGTGCATAAAGTTTCTTTAAACTCCTTTAAATGCTAGGACTAATATAATATTAGAGAGAAATGCTCGAAATCAAATAGATAACAACAAAACTTTCATAAATATGAGTGATTTTTCATCTTCTCGTCTACCTCTATTTTTTAAGAATTACATGAAAAATTTCCATTTCAATTTAGTTGGATTTCAAGGAATAATTTTATTTTTATGATTTTTATTTGATTTTAAATAGAATCAAGTAAAAATATTTAGGAATCACTAATGGATGGTCTAAATTGATGAAAGTGCTTAGGTATAAATTGATTTTTTTTCTTCTATTTTCTATGGGTATTTATATTTGATATCAGTTATATAAAAACTTTTAATTTTGATGTCAAACCCTCCAATTTGAAAATATATCAATATGCAGATGGATATTTATTCTAACTTGTTTATTATTCATAATTTTGAGAACATAATAAAAAAAAACACAACAATAGAAACGACAAACATTTTAATAATTACAAATTTCAGAAATTACATTATAAAAATGAAAAAGAGGATAAAGGGAGTTAAAAAATTTCTCTCACAAAAATGTTATTCAAATAATTCTACATAATCTTCTGCATCAATAAATTCAATCATTCTTCGTCGCTCTTCTTTCATTTCATCCTCAATTATGAATGGGTTGAAATGGCTGGACGTTGTTGAATATTTTTTCAACAAAATAAAACACAACAAAAATTAAAATTATTAAGAGAAGACGAAAAAATGAAAACAAAAGAAAAAAGAAAAAAGAAAAATAAATTTAACCTCAAATTTCTATCCATTTTCACTCTAAAACATTCAATTTCGTCAGATTCATCCAATTTTTAAATTGAAAATAAGGTTATTTTTTTTAAAAAAAAACTCTTAAATCACAATCAAACTAAAAGATTCAACGGATAGTTTGAGACAAATTTAATTATATCAACATAGTCTAACACTCCCCCTCACTTGTGAGCTTGGAAATTTGATGAAAAGCTAGCCAAACAAGTGAAATCAATATTAAATTGAGCCTTAACACAGGATCTGCTGAACCACATTTAAGTTGATAGTTTGAGACAAATTTAATTATATCAACATAGTCTAACACTCCCTCTCACTTGTGGGCTTAGAAATTTGATGAAAAACCAAATAAGTGAAATCAATATTAAATGGTGAGGAAACTGACTATGCATAGGCCTTAACAGAGGACCTGTTGGACCATGCTTAAGTTGATAGTTTTGGAAATTTGATGAAAAACTAAACAAATGGAATCAATACTAAATGGAGAGCTCTAATACCATCTTAAATCACCAATAAAACTAAAAGCTTAAGCTGATAGTTTGAGACAAATTTAATTATATCAACATAGTCTAACAAAAACTAACATATTACAAAGGTTCTTTTTAGAGATTCGATAAATTACCAAATTCCTTTTGGCCGCAATGTTTATCACAATCATCAAGACAAGAAGTTTGATCATTGCCTTTGGAGATACATTCTTTCTTGCAGGATTTGTAGCACGCCCAAAAATTGGTCTCCACATTGACCCAATTGTCATCAAAGAACTTGAGTTTTGCTTCAATATCCTTATCGTCGACTGCAGCCACAGTTACAATGCACATTAAAAACATTGCAATCATCTTTTTTGCCATTTTCTTTTTCAAGTTTTTTTTTCTCTCCTTGCAAGAAGTGTTTTTTTCTTCTTCTTCTTATTTAATTTGTAAGTGGATGATTGTTGATGAGAGAAGGATGCCTCTTTATAGGCTCTTATTTGTTAAATTTGGATTATTGAATGCTAAAATTAGTTTTTTTTTTTTTTTTTTTACTCATTCAACTCTTGGGAGGGAGTTGTCTTAATTAGTTTGTTTTCTATTTGAAAGTTTTTTTTAGGAAAGACTTTTTCATATATGGTTCATATATTTGCCTTAAAAGTAATAATTATATTGCAAATGATAATTAAATTTGTAGATCTCTTTAAACAGACTTCCTATAGTTCCTAAACCTTCTCTTATTTTAAGATAGAATAAAAGAAAAATAACACATGCTTCACAACACTAAGAAAATGTAGACGTCGACCTTTCTTTGATTCAATATAATTAATTAATAATTGATAAATGATAAAGGGATCTTGTTAAACTTAAACCCGATGAACATGCTTTTCTGAGTGGGTTTTTTACCACGTTTTGTTTGGCAGAGCTTTTTCTCCTTGTGGATTCGCTTTTTAAGCTCATGGTTGTAAACTTTTGAGTTTGTGTTAGGCTTCAATGCATGTATTGTGTTGTCTGCTTGAAAAAATACTCAATGATGAATCGGAGCGGATTTATGAAGGGTCTAGGAGTTCGAACGCCCCCTCACCTCAATCTTTGAGGTGCTTAATTTGTATATTTAAAATATCTAAAATCTATAAAATTTATCTTGGCCTAAGTAGCCAGCCCTATGATTTTCTCTTATGAAATGAAACTGTATACAACCAAAATAGTATTCTAACCAAAATAATATATATATATATTTTAATCTAAATAGCATATTTTATGCAATAAACAAACTATTTAAAACATATATCTCATGCATAATTAAATTAAATTGTAAAATATTGACATTGAAAACAATTTAAATTACAATAATTTATACGTATCTTGATCTTCAATATCTGCAATAATTTAAGTTGTCGAAGCCTAAATCTGATAGGATAAAAAAGAAAATACACTACCCAAGTGTTAAACCCTAGTCCTTAAATTTAAGGAGTTGCACTCATTAACCAATGAGCCAAGTCCAAGTTTTATGACTCTAGAACGTTTAATACTATCATAAAACATTAGTTGAATATGTTTGACTTCGCTTTCTCCTTTTTTTTTTTACCTCGTCCTCGTCGACGTCTTCAGCACAGGTGGTCGAAATTTACAATAATTGTAATCATTCAAGTAAAATACATGAAATCCTTAACTCTAATCGGTTTTATTATGATCTAATCAAAGCAATAAATTCAATATCAAATAGTCTAAACAATCAATTTGTAAACCACAATATATCATATATTTGATAAATTAAAATACCCATCATCAAAAAACTTAAATCCTAAATAAAAGTCAAATATTGCTTTGATATCAATTGATAGGAATGAACTCTTCATCCCAGTAAAAGCATTATAGGTCTTCTTTGATTTTAATTAGAATTAAATAAAGAAACTAAATCATACTTTTGAGATGATATGAAAAATATCTTCTAGCAAATCTTATCTCCTCCACAAAGTCTTTGAGACGATTTTAATTAGAATTAAATAAAAAAAACTAAATCATACCTTTCAAATGATATGAAAAATATCTTCTAGCAAGTCTTATCTCCTCTACAAAGTCTTAACACAGGATTTAAGACTCTCTTGAAAGAAAATCGAAAGGATTGGAGAGGAAGAAAATCTAGAGAGAATCTTTCAATTCTCTATTGAGAATATGTGTGGAAAAAAAAAAAATAACTCAATGACTCACCCCTAGAGTCCTATTTATAATGGCCCAAAAAAATTAAATAATATATCTTAATATCTAATATATTAAAATATCTTTATCTAACGAATTTGAATTATATTCAAATAATGTTTCCAAATTCTCCTACAACATTTATTTACTAATTTGAAAGTTCAAATTTAATAAATATCTTTTATTTAATATCTAACATATTAAAATATTTGTCATGCATTCGCATGTTCTGACCTTCGTTCAACGTCTAGACACTTCGACCATTGTCTTGATGCTTTCATCAGGAGCAAAATGGTCATTTCACTTCTAAATGTTACTTGGTTGCTCAAATGAACTCAATTTTTGCTCATTTTAGCCCCAATTGGATGTATTTGCTCCAATTTGCATTTCTTACTCAATTACCTACAAAATAAACAACTATGCACATAAATTCAACTAAACTAACAAGAATTAGGCTTAAAAATCTAGGACTAATTTTGGTCCTATGAATAACTATGTGCTTCTACAGTAGCCTATGCAGTTTTTACAAAAGATTTGCCTCGAGTCTCTACAAATAGAACCTTCGGGTTGAGCCATTATAACACACATTTCCTCCTCAATAGAGAATTACTCTAGACTTTTTAATCTTTTGTGGATTTTCTTTCCAGAGACTCCAAAAAGGGCTTAATCTTGTGTTCAAGTCATAGCTAGAAAAACTTTGTGGAGGAAATAAAATCTTGCCTGAAATATCTTCATATTTATTCTAACGTTAAGTTTTTGCTTAACTTTAGATATTTTGTGTTTAATTCTGCGTTGTGGGATGAAGTGCTCATTCTTTCAAGCAGTACCATACTATACTATCTAGTGTAGGAAATTTTTTCTTTATCTAATAAGTTTGTAAATTTTTTTTTAAAAAATGTCAAATAAGTAAGATACATATTAGACACAAAATTGATAATTATAAAGAATACTTACTGTAACCCCAACTATAATAATTTATATTTTAAATAATATTATATGATTTAACAGATTATAATAACTTACCGACTATTATAATATCTTGTTATTATTTATAACCCCAAACATCTTCTAGAGTGGAAGGAGAAACTCGTAATTCAACCTAAAAAAAGTTTCAATTTCTCGATAGATGGAATGGAAAGAGGAAAAAAAGAAAGAAACCGTTGAACTTAGCATAAAATTGGGCGAGCTTTATTTATTGACCAGTCAAGTCAACTAAATGGCGTATAAAAGCTTCAAATTTCAAACGCTCTGCAAAATTGGCAGCAATCGAAACTCAGAACGAGACGACAACTCAGATGAAGTATGTGGCGCCTTCAATGGCTTCCAACGCATCCAATTTCAAGCCCTAATTTAATTTCAACAGCTTCAATAAATCCATCCCTCACTTTCTCCAATTTCCGATTCGAATTTCTCTTCTCTCTAGAAATTCAGATAATGGACGGCCAGAGGAAGGCCGGATTCCGCGTATCGGACGGATCAGAGACGACGAAGACGCCGCCGGCGAGGTTTTGCGATTTCATTCTGAGGTTTCTGGCGATGATTCTGACTTTCGCCGCTGCTGTGGTTATCGGCGTCGATAAGCAGACTAAAACGGTGCCGCTTCAGCTCGCCGCCGGATTGCCGCCGCTGCACGTTCCGGTTACTGCTCGGTGGCATTATTTATCTGCCTTAGTGTAAGTTTTATTTTCCATTTACTTTTACTTTTATGTCATCTTTTGCCAGATAATATAAATGTTTTATATTTTTCAATATTCATAAATATTATTTATTTAAACTTCGCCCCCTTAATTTTTTTTAAAAATTTTTGTCCCATCTTAACTTATCTTTTCTTTGTGAATTTAAGCGTTACCATATTTTTAGAGTTTGAGGGTCCAATTCATTAACCATATTAAACTTAAAAATATATATTTTAAAATTTTTTGGCCATTTCGTAAAAGAAACGTAGTTAAATTTTAGGTTAAATTATACATAACATCCATAAACTTTAGGATGAGTTTCAATTATAAAATTTGTTTTTAATCTTTTATAGAATTTTAAATTATTTCAAGTTTTTATATCATATGCATGCCAATTTTCATCTTTATTTTAACGAAAAATATTTTTTGGATCTATTTCATGGTTCAACGGTATTTTTTAGAACAAATTTCAAAATTCAATGATAAAAATGAATTTTTTCAAATTTTAGAGGTATAATTGAAAATTTATCCCAAAGTTTAGGATATTTGGTATAATTTAGCATAAATTTTGTTTCCAAAAGTTGATGCATGTACCTTCAACTGGTTAGTATACAATATCCTCCTAAGTCAAAAATTTGTCAAGTTTTTACCTTCGTATATGTTGTTGAATTTTTTTTAAAATTACTCTTTTGAATATATAAGGTGAAATTAATATGATTAAAATATTAAGAATCAAATTGAAAATACTAACAACCAAATATATTGAAGGTGCACGTAGAAGAATAGGACCATGTAATATATTTTGTCTATTTGTTCATCTTGATTTTAGATCAAATTTTAATCTTCAATCCTTCAAATTTGATTAGAAATTTTAAAAAACTAATACTAAAGTGAGATTTAGTCAATCTCACCGTATTTTAGTGGATAAAATAAGACAACAATTATTATTCCAATTTCTAAAAGCACCCATGCAATTATTTAATAAAAGAAAAAATTGAGATTCAACTCCATCATTCTCTTGAATTTTCATCTAATTTGATCTAGACAAGGTGACAGTTAATAAATAAATTATGGAGCATATTTTAATTGGTTAAGATATATATTATCGTAATAAATTTAGACTAATTAGATATTTCAAATAAAAACTTCTAATGGAGATTTTGTTTTTATTTTTTATTTAGGTACTTTGTGGTGGTAAATGCAATAGCATGTTCATACGCAGCCATCTCGCTAGTGCTTTCAGCAGTAAACAAAGGCAAAAGCAGAAGCTTTATAAGATCGGCGATAATGGTAATGGACATTCTGACGGTGGCGCTGCTGTTTTCCGGCTTCGGAGCCGCCGCCGCCGTCGGCATCATCGGCCGACAAGGGAATTCACATCTTAATTGGAACAAAATTTGCAATGTCTTTGGAAGGTTTTGTGGACAAGGAGCTGCTTCTCTTCTCCTCTCTCTGTTTGGAGCGACGTCGTTTCTCTCTCTTCTTGTGGTTTCTGCTTTTAGGCTTCAAAGAGGATCCAACTGAGAAAGGCTTTTTCAATTTGATTTTTTTTTTCCTCTCATCAATAAGGAAATTTCTCATGGCTTTTCAATTTTATACTTTTTTTTTTCTTGCATGGTTTTGCCTTTTAGTTTTTTTTTCCAACTCACTCGATGTAACTAAGAATCGAACCATCAACCTTTTAGATGATAATAAATGTTTTATCTAAATTATGTTCCATTTGGATTTATATGGTTTTTTTGTTAGAATTTAATAAGATTAATAATATCGAATATCGAAAATGTGTTATCTTTGATTAGTGTATACATGAGACTCATTGATAGTTGAGCGGTGGATAGAGCATATATCTTGTGGCATCTTACGGTAGGTAGCAAATCTATCTCAAAAATAAAATAGAACTCTTTAGAGAGAAATATATACTCATTTAACGGATAAATAATAATTTGAGTTTTATTATTTTAAAAGGTTTAGTTTAGTTCTTATAGTTTGAACATAGCTCAAATTTGGTTATACTATAGTTTTAATAGTTTCAATTTTGCTCCAATTCGTTTGAGATTAGTTTCAATTTGGATTTCATGATTTTTCTCAAAAATTATCCCTAATTTGTGTTTTGTCCACCTCAACAATCCATATATTCTATTTTATTTTTTACTCGATCTTACGGTAGCCAAAATAGAAAATTGCAATATGAAAAAAGAATTGTCAATATTAATAATAATATAGAATCAATTTGTAAGTTTTAAAATTATAGAAACTAAACTAAATTAAATATAAATCCAAATCATACCAACTAAATTTAATTATTTAAAACTATAAGAACCAAAATAGAAACTTTACTGAAGTGATAGAGATTAAATTTGAAATTTTTAATCTAATAAATTAAATTATTTAAAACTATTAACAACCAAATAAAAACTTTATTTAAGCTATAGGAACTAAGCTAGTAATTTTTAACCTAATTTAATGGAGGTACAATTTCAAAATATCCTTAAAAGTGGCTATATATATATCCTCCAAAATGGAATTTACTATTATGCGCCAAATACTAATGGACAAATTAATAAAAGTAATTAACTAAGTTAAGAACTCAAAAAAAAATTAACGAAGTTGAAGGAGTAATTAAAAATTACTAACTAAAATAAAAGTAGCTAAGCTCATTGTGCAATAATTCTTCCTATGCCAACATCTATATAGAATGCAAGAAGTTAAAAATTGTCAATTTTTATTTACAAAATGAGTTTTCAGTTCATAAAAAAATTAATTAGTAGGCCATTGATTTTTTTACTTTGAGTGTCAATATCATTTTATATGTATCTAAATAACTTTCAATAATTAAAGACTCGAAACAATTCTAAAATCATTTCAATTAAACTTCATCTCTCTTTTCTTAGGGTTATATCCATTTTTTTTGAAATACTTTTTTTATTTTGTTCTCTTTTTTTTAGTTCAACAATATGTAAAGAAAAAAATTACGTCTTAACTAATTGATTTCGGTTTAGGAAGACAATTGCTTTCAAAATTAAGCCTGTCAATAAACTTTTATATTATTATTTTGATTTTCACAAAAGGTTTCTTAAGTTTATATATTTAATGTATATTTTTAAATGATTTCTGAATACATTCCTAACTTTTATATTCAAGTAAAAAAATGCAAAAATTTAATATTTCTAAAATATTTTTTTTTTGTTCAACATCATGTGAGGTGAGGAATTTAAATTTGTGAGCTCTTGAACGAGATTATGTTCTTAAACTAATTGATAATGCATAAAAATCTTAAATGAATTGATTGGTTGAAAACAATAATAATCACAATCAAGGCCAAAGACAAATTTTATATATAACAAAGAAAGTTACAATATTAAGAATTAAAGAATATTAAGGGAGTTCTCAAAAACTCCTTTCACAAACTTTATTCAAAACAGCGAATTCAAACTTGATCAGCTTGTACATCATCCTTGATAGCTCTTCTTTTATTTCATCAACTGTCAATTAACTATATTCTTGCGGATTTTATCTGCAAAATTAAACCCAACAAAAATTCAAAATCTTAAAGTAATTAAAAAAAATTAAAATAAAAAGAAGAAATTATATTTTAAAAATATCAATCCAACTCATCCAATAGGTAATTGGAATTTGGAAGTAATGTAAAAAACTTTAAAACTCTTTAATTTTAATAGAAATAACTTACATGCACAAAGTTATGTATCGAATAACTCTGCCACAACTCATAATTTTATAATAAATAAACACTAACCTCATGTTAAAATAAATTTTAAATAAATATTCATTTGATATACATTTTATAATTTATTAAACACACTTTTTAAATTTAAACTAAATGTTGTCATACCTAATTGATTTTAATATGCATGGAGGGGGCATTTTTTGAGTACCGTTTTGGAATCGAAATCCAAAACGTTGTTTCGATCATTGTATTCAAAGTTCAATGAGTTTGAAACAAAACCTTATAGTTTTGTTTTGTTAATTTCAACACAATTTCGTTAATTACCAGACATCAAACACTGCATATTAAAATTTCTAGGGTTTCAAACTCCTTAGAACAAACCGCGTAGGGTTTCAATTCCAAAAATTTTGATTCGAAAACGGTGTTCCAACCGCCCGCGAAAAGTTTAGAATAAAAGTTAGATATCTTACCAAATACACGGTTAAAAATTGATTTTTGTTTCCGAGGGACAGTAGACATAGTACCAGAACCTTCCATTCCACCTTCAGCAATGACGGTGGAGAATTCCAGTGCAGCCATGAGGACGATGCACATTAGAAACACTGCCATGATCTTCTTGTCCATTTTCTTAAAAAAAAAAATAATTAAAAAAAATATTGCCTTTGGCGATGGTTAAAGAATTTTATTGGGATTTACAGTGTTTCTTTATTTTTGGCGATTGGATGATTGTTTGTGGAGAAGAGAATGGCTCTTTATAAAAATATTATTTGTTAAAATTTAGATAATTGAGTGTCAAAAATAGTATTTTTCCTCTCTCTTTTCTCTATGATTGGAGGAAGAAAAAGTCTTGGTTTGTTTTGTGCGTGTTTTCTTTTTCCTACATAAGTGGATGAAGAAAAGGCCTTTTTTTTTTTCCATGGTTTCTCTATTTTCTCGGATTGTAATAATTATTGAAAGAGCAGTATTTGAGACAACATAGTCTGTATTTTCCACTTATTCACCACATACCTTTTTTTTAATTTTTTAAAAAATACAATTATATGGCTACCGAGGGGTTGAACCATATTTGGATGCTGTCCAGACAACACACAATTTTTTTTTTTTATTTATTGAAAATGGTGAATTTAAACTTCTTTAAACTAATTTCCTTTGCACCACGAAAGAGAGAAATTCATTTTCTCGTTTTAGATTTTTTTTTAAAGAAAAATACATTTTCTCATAAAAAAAATTTTGAGTGTGGCATGGCTTGCCCTCATGTATTATCTAACTTTTCAACCACATGTTTTTTTTTTTAATTTTTTTTAAATAGAAAAATTTTTGGCTGAAAATGGAGTTGCATGGTGCAACCAAATTTTATTCGTTTTCATGTTATATCTTTTTTATTTAATTAAGTAATTAGTTTTACTAATTATTGATTTTAAAATACAACTAAATATAGATTTGCTTTCAAGACCCATTTGGATACAAGCTTGTTTCAGTATGAGTTAAACCTTCCAAATTTAAATTTTTTAGGCCCCTTTGATGTTTTTTTTTTTAAATCAAACCTATAAGTCAAATTTTGAAAATTAAAAAAAAAAAATTCAAAAACTTATTTTTGTTTTTGAAATTTGGTTAAAAATTTGGAGTAGATAAAAATAATAGTAGAAAAATAGTGAGAAAACAAACACAATTTGTAAACACTTAAAACTAAACACTAAATAGTTATCAAATAGAATTTTTAAAAATATGTATTATATAATAGAAAATTATGCCAAAGAGCACATTTTCAACCACACCTTTCACACATGATTCGTCATTTTGAAAATAATAATAACTTTAGCATGGCTCATACCCATAAATAAATATTAATAGTATTAATTTGATTTAAGGTTTCCGTATTGAAAACACTCCATTTATGCAAATCATTATACCATTAATTACATATATATTTTTTAAAGCAATAATTTTGAATATTTGATTCGATTTCTTTAGATTTGTGCTCAAATTGTTTTTATCTTATAATGCTAAAAATGAGTTATTTTATCCAAAAAAAAAAAACTCAATTTTCATATAACACAACATTTTGAATATTGCCCATTTGTCGTCTACGGCTAGAAAAACAGTTATTTTTTGCTAAATTTATTTTTCCTCTCTTATTTTTTATTTAAAGCAAAATTATCCTTCTACCATTTTCATTCTGATAACAACTGCAACTAGTCTCAACCACTTGAGGAATGTTTCTCTCTGAATCACTGTTTTTATGACCAATTTACTTAGAACACAAGTTTTATTATATATTGTTTATCATAAATTCCACCATATATATCATTTTGCTCATATATATTATGTTGATTATTTTTTTTCTCGAAATTGTATATAAACTTTTGGAAAAAAATTATTTTTGACTCTTGAATTTTGCAGGTTGTATCAATTTTAACCCTAAACTTTCAATTTAATCAATTTAAACCTCAAACTTGGCAGATTGTATCAATTTTAACCATAAACTTTCAAATTTATTATTGAAACTTCAATCTTGAATAAATGTATCTATTTACACCCTCGGTTAAAACTTATCTGCACCAAATTTCTTCTTAATGGAGTACTTTCATTCTTGAATCGATCGTTAATATTAATTTTTTTTTAATTTCTCATCAATCTCGAGCTTGGTTTGCCCTCTATCTTCCACAATAGAAGTAAGGAATTCGAAATCGTTTTCGTTAGAATCTTTGTTTCTTTCCTCTTCATCATCATTGTCACTTTAATCCTTTAATAAGACTATCGATGAGATTAACCAGGTCGACAATGACCCGTTAATTGTGTTCGTGGGTGTCACTATGTTCACCACCACATTTTCTATTCTCTTCCGTATTTTAGTCGAGTTGAAATCTCTCACCATCGAAGTCAACAAAATCACCATGGCCATTGTTGCCTTCAATGACATCACCACCTGGACTTTCTTTACACTCATCGTCGTTGGTATCAATACCAAATGGGAGAGAAACACAAGAGTGCATTTACTATTGTGTGGGTCCTACTTTCAAGAATCGAGTTAGTGTTTTCATGATAGTTACTACCCAATATGGAATGATATAATAATTGTTAGGTGATTTTTTTGTTTTAAAAAAATAACAAATAAGTACATATCATTAAGTAAGATGTGACTTTGGGCATGTGTGGAGAACCTTTCTAATGGTGATGAAAACAAAAACTTAACCGAGTGTGTAAATTGATATACTTATTCAAGTTTGAGATTTAAATTGATAAATTTAAAAGTTTAGGGTTAAAATTGATACAATCTGCCAAGTTTGAAGTTTAAATTTATTAAATTGAAAGTTAATGGTTAAAATTGACACAATCTGTCAAGTTTAAGGTTTAAATTGATGAAATTGAAAGTTAAAGGTTAAAATTGATACAACCTGCAAAGTTCAGGGTCAAAAATATTTTTTTCTCTAAACTTTTATAGTTAGTATAATATAAAATAATAAAATTGTACATGGTATATATGTTATAAACATCATTAGTGATATGAAACGTTGGGGTATTTGTACGGATAACCCATTTTCCAATGCATTAATGTCATTTGACTTCGACATTTCAAAATAATGAAATATGGCCTATTCTCGTGTGGCAATGCGCGCAAAATGACTCATAAGGGTAATATGAAGCGGTCTTTCTTGTTCACGCTCCATACGTTGTTCACGCTCTCGCTCCGTTGTCTCGCTCGCTCTCGCTCAAATGAATGGAAAAAAATAAAGAAAAAAAAATGACAAAAAAAGACAGAGAAAGAAAGTGGAGTAGAGAGAGAGAAGCGAGTTAGCGAGAGAGCGAGAACGCAGAGCGAGCGAGAGTGCTATGTCTTATTTAATTACTATCATAAGCGAGAGCGAGCGAGCGAGCGAGAACGAGACTTGAGCGGAATGCACAAAGACAAAAAGGAGAGCGAGAGCGAGAACGAGACTTGAACGAGAGCGAGGCGAGCGAGAACGAGACTTGAACGAGGCGAGAACGTGACTTAAGCGAGGCGAGAGAGCTAGAGTCGATGATGATGCCCTTACTACGGTAATTTGGACGAAATGCACAAGACAAAAAGGGTCAAATGTCATTAATTTTAGAACATGGGTCAAATCTTATTAATGCATGTGAAAAGGGGTTTTCCATGCAAATTTCTCATGAAACGTTCTTGAAAATACTAGATGTC
Source organism: Trichosanthes cucumerina (assembly GCA_036507285.1). Taxonomy (NCBI): domain Eukaryota; kingdom Viridiplantae; phylum Streptophyta; class Magnoliopsida; order Cucurbitales; family Cucurbitaceae; genus Trichosanthes; species Trichosanthes cucumerina. The sequence continues at coordinate 78,897,423 of CM071840.1, read as the reverse complement.
AAATATATAATATATTTTTTAAAAAAACAATATATATAATATTAAGTATACTATAAGTAACAAATATACATAGAAGTATATTATATATTCATCTGTATATAATTATATTATATTTTATATAAGCAATAAATATAGTTATATTCATAAACATTTATTATATAAACATAAGTAAATAATCGTCATATATTTTGTATTTTATTAATTTTGAGGTAACTTTACAATATATAGTTATAATGTCATAACATGATCTATCCATTTTATACTTACTATATGCAATATATAATGCTTAATGGATTCCTAAATATATACTATAACTCATAATTATATATGTTGAGGTATAAAATATATACATCAGTATATAATCATTCTATATGTTTAGGATGACATGATAATCCTATTATATTCTCATATATATAATATATATACCCCTACTATAAGCTTAGATATATTATGAAAAATAAAACCGTTAATAATGGAAAGAGTTGTCTAATTTTATAATTCTTGATTTTAGAAAAAATTATTGTGAAAATCTAAGTTGTGTTTGGAATGGAGGATCTAGGTTTCAACCATTGTGGTAAATATCTTTATATTTTATTTCTTTTATATTTAGCAATAAACAAAGGGGTAAATGAATTATGTTCCTCTAGATTTAGCTTCTATTTGACTTGAAAAGTGACAAAATCAATATTAATAATAAAACGGGTCATTTGTGTAAAATTTGGTTGTAGTTAATCTTAATCCTTATATATTCATGTTTGTCTCACATAAGTTTGATGGTAAGTCCACTCTCATATTTGTGATTCAAAATTCTATTAAAGAAAAAGGTTTTGATAGTGAGAAGGAAATTTATATAAAAAAAAAAAAATTGATTAAATTTGAGAACAAAAAATCAATCAAAATGAATATTAAATACTAAATGGTAGAAATTTATAAAATAAAAGTTAAATACAAACATTAAATAATTATTTACCAATTAAAAAATCAAGATTAATGACTGATTGTGGGCCACAAGGTTGTCTGGAAGAAAATTTTAGTTGATTAATAAATAAAAATAAATTTGACAACAAAATATTAATTAAAATGAATATACTAAATAATGCTAATGGTAGAAGTTTATTAAAATAAAACTTAAATACAAACATTACATAATTATTTACCAATTAAAAAATCAAGATTAATGTCTGGTGGTGGGCCACAAACAACCACAAGGTTGTCTGGAAGTTGAATTTTAAAAATTATTTTATATTTTCTTACACAAAAATCAACGAAGACATGTTTGAACAGCTATAGATGCTTTTAAAAATTGCCCATCTCAGAAGCGCTAAAATTACACCAAATGATGATAAAAGTTTATTCTCTGATAAGCATGATTTCTTTTAATATATTTATGAGTATTCGGGTCAATTTGTATACATCTCAATTATTTTCAAAGATTAACGGTTTGACTTTACTACATTTAGTTGTATGGCTTTACTACATTTTGTTTCCAAGATAACTCGTAGAAAAATCTCGAGCACAATTGTAATCACATTCAATGGGATAAAATAAATTAAGAGTTGAGGAAACAGAGATGCAACAATATATGAAGCACATTACTCACCTCATGGTATATACAAATCATAAAGTGGTGGTTCATCAAGAATGAAGCAATAAGCATTTCAATACTGAGGTTTCAACAAAGATCAAAAGAAATTTACTCACAGAGCAAGAGCATATTGAAGGCTGGCCTCCCTCAGCTACCTTGCAGAAGAATCAACTTAATCAGACCCAATTTATTTTGCCTCCAAAAGTCTGCATCCGAGGAATGGGAGTAGCAGGGTCCCGGAACAACACGACGTTGCCTTCCGAATCAACCGATCTGTATTCGACCATCAACGGATCCATTACGATCCAACATGTTGCTGGATCATCAGTTGGGAATTCCACCCCATAATAGGATAAATGGTCCTGAATGCTGTTTCCAATTACAGATCTGCATTTCAAGACCCAAAATATCACAAAAAGTATTTAAGATGGATAATCAATACTTGGTGATCAGCATGTTGCTGAAGTTCATCTACTCATCAACATGAAATTCTTTGCTGGACATTTCATTAACATCAAAACAAGCAGGGAAGTTGTTGTAATGAAACTGGGGATGCTTCAAAAAATCGAAAACATTGATAAAATTGATCAAACTGGGTCGGTTTGACCAGTTTGAACTCTTCTTGTCAGTCATTTCAGTTTTCAAAATCATAAAACCAAAAACTTGTTTATTGGTTCGATATGGATGCTTTATTTTGTTGGTTTTGAGGACAGTTGTAAAGTTTTACTCCCTATACTGACAACAAACACCGAAAGAGTTACCTGCTACAACTTGGATCTTCACCAGAATCATCACAGACTGTCTCAACAGGGAAGGCAAGACACGTCGATTTAGATGAAGTATCCTGAAGCCAAACCTGCAAGAGAGAAAATACGTCCGTTGATCTAGAAAGAGAAGAGACATCCAACTCTGTCCATACAATCCATGGCAATGAATTCCGGGCTGTGGCTAACAAACTAAAAAGCCTACCAACCGACCTTACTAGATTCTAGATCAAAATAATCCTTTCCTTTTTCCAGCAAACTTGTGCATAATTCACATATACAAGTTACAAGCAAATTGGTACCTCTCTGGGGAAGTGGTGATATGTTTTCCGAGGGATAATGGAAAAGTAAGGAGGCAAATGGGGCACAATATCATGTTCATGTGTGACTCGAATGGTATCCGGCAAATGTTTGCTATAGTACGATGCGAAAGCTGCATTGCCAATGCGAGGTTGGCCAAATGTCATAACTTGAACGTTTGAGACATTATGATTAACCTGTGGAAGAGGTAAATACTCTACTATAATTAACCATATCCATAAACCTCCAAAACTAAACAAAGATGATTTAAAACTTGAACAGGCCAAGACCTAGGAGATCATAACAGGTGGTTTTCAAGATTTGCAACACATAGCTGATTTAAGATGACCTCCAGTTCACAAGGATAACCAGAGAAAAAAAAAAGACTTGGCATAAAAAATTGACAAAGCCTATGAAAATAGAATCCAGAATTCCTTTCGTCCTTCCCATATCCATGCAAGTTGAATCTAAAATATGTAAATGAGCATCGACAAATAATCACTGCACAGTTAAAAAATATTGACCAGAACAGATATCTTCAAGCAAGACGAAATAAGTAAATCTTGAAAAATGAAAAGATTTTTGCAAGCCATTAACTCACTTACTATAAGATCAAGAGCACAGAAAGCAGCCATTGCTCCCCCCATTGAATGCCCTGTCACAATGATGTCAAGGTCCCCATACACTTCCCTTGCCTTTTTTACTGCATTTAGAATTGCAGGCCGTATTGTTGTGCAGTGATAAGCACGATAAAATCCGCTATGTACCTAACACGATGGTAGACCCAAAAACAAAAGCAAAAAAATGAAGCAATGCTCTTAAAATCCTGTGGAATAATTACAGGCCAAGAGAGCTTCAAGTACTACACACCTTTGCACCTGGCATTCCAGGGTAATCTAAATCTAGCTGCTTCCAGAATAAGTCTTCTACCCAATTCTGAATGCTGCAAAGTTGGTCAATCTATTGATTTAAAATCAAGGAGAAAATCTTCACATCAAATTTCGATGGTGCATGCAGGAATATGTTATGTTTATCTTTGCAGACAATGGGTGGTGTTTTCCAAAAAAAAATAATAATAATAATAATAAAGAAGCAACCAACGTCTAATGACTGATCATTACCAAAGAAATCACTTTAGAACAGAAGACAAATTGAGTATTCCAAGCAGTGAAAAGAACCATTAACAACACGAATGGGTTAAGAAACTCTGAGAATTGGATAATATTTTCATATGAACTTCTTTGGGCTATAGCTTGTGAATTGAAATTATTGCACTTGTCACAAGTCAATTAGCTTGACCAGAAAAATGGCATCATGTAACACATACGTTTTTTAAAATGTTACTGTACATGAAGTACTGCCAAAAAAAAATGGAAAAATAGATTATGTAAATATCACAAACCCAAGTTTTCTCTCATTTTTTTCTCCTCGTGTTGCTTTCAATAGCCACACGATGAAGACAACAAAAAAATTCTTGCTCATTGTTTCAACAACTAAAGCTCCGGGAAAATATTTGAATGATATTACTTTAAGAGAAAACTCTTATAGAATTGTACCTAGTTCCCCGTGTTCCTCTAAATGCAATTATAATAGCACGTGGATCCTTCGCTATTCCAACATATGACTGCATCAAATGACGATATCAACATGGATACAACTTGTAATAAGTAAAATGCAAGGTCGTTAACTCAGTAAAACATCCAATAACTATGCACCTGTAGGCAACTTTCAACATCTACAATCAGTTGCACAACTTCAAACCCCTGAACCAAAGGAAAATGAGCATCCATGCCGAAAACTTGAACAAGTAAAAAGGCTGGAAGAACATATTCTAGAAATGAAATCCATGATATAGAAATTCTCGTTTCAGGTGCTGAAACTTGGTGATTAACCATTTCATTTCTCTAAGTACCTTGGTGAGGTCATGGCATCTTGAACATGTCCACGTAAATAATGCTGTCATATCAGAAATATAAACCTGAACAATGAGGCAGTCTTTAGACTTGGTTAGATCTCACATGAAAATAGCACTGCCTAACATTCTTAATTCTTATCAAGCAATTGTAATTCGTTGACTTCATCAACTTAAGCAGCGTCATGTAATACTCTTACATACACAATTGATAAATTCAATACGGCTAACTTAACTTCTAATCAGAAACAGCTAGAACCAAACAGTTTGTCACTTCTTGGGCCTTCAGCTTCGCTTATTATAGGAAAGTATTAGGAGAATTTTACTGGAGGTACATACTTTTCACTATCTTAGAAAGAGAGAGAGCATTGCAAATTACGAAATGCAGATAAAAAGTTCAGCTCCAAAATATTTGAGAACTGTATATCTCGTCTGTGTCCATAGGATGGACATTGGACACTGCCCTTCTAAGTTAAACTAAACAAAAAGCGCTCTCTCTCTGTTAGGGTTGTGAAGCGAACTTACTGCAGAAGCATATTCAACCATGATAATGGCAAGGGTGTGGTTGTAAACAGATGAACTATTTGTCTCGTACTTCATCAGCTTCGGCTCTACATTTGAAGATAATTTCCAGTGAGTAGCCTATTTAAAATTGTGCTCTATTGTAAAGAAAATTACAATGTTTTATAATGTTATAAAAACTATGGCTCAAATGGGCAAAACTAAACAAACAAATTCCACAACCAATTTCTCTATCATCTCAAATTGCATATGTGAAATGCACAATTAAAAGAGGGCATAAACTGCAGTCTCACCTCTTCCAGCGGATAATACTAACAACCAAGCAAAGAATGAAAATACAAACCATCCACGCGTTCCCATATATCTGGAAAGAAAGAGAATTAGAAAACAAAATTTCAGATAATATTCCACAAGATTGACCGGACAGAACAGTTAACACATACCTCTTCATTTTGATTACAGCCAGATTTCTAGAATAGAATCTAAGTTTAGGGCTTGAGAACTATCTCCGATGATCTGAGAAAACATTCAGTAATCAATCAGGAAAGGGATCAATAAACAAGAACAGCATACTGCAGATGGAGGAACAGGACAGATTAAACTCTTGCCTACTAGTCACCGTCATCGGAGCTCCGGCGAAAACTGTTTCCACCATTTCCGGTGACAGGATATGGAGAAATTGCGATTTCTTCGGAATGAAGAAGAGAGTCGATGGGAGGAGAGAGAGTTTCCTTGGCGTCCCCGCAAGTTTGAGAGAAACGACTTTGACAACAAGGAGAACATATTCCGTTTTTTTTTTTAATACTTCTCCATAGATCAAATTATAATTTAGTTATTTGGCCATTAATTCGTTATATATATGAATAAAGTCACTTCAAATATGTAAAATAGCGTATGATATGTGCTTGTATTAGCAGAAGTTAATTGAAATGGGTATTAAGTTGATAGATTAATTTTAGATTGCAAACTAATAACAATCACCATGTTCGTCTAAAAAAAGATTAAATAACAATTACAATGATTTTAAATAGAAAATTTTAAAACTCCGTTTGATAATCACTTAGTTTTTTGTTTTTAATTTTTAAAAATTGTACTTGTTTTCTTATCATTTTCGTGCAACGATCTTCATCCATTCTGAAAGATTTAGAGATTTCATCAAGGAGAAAGAACAGAGGTATGACTATCAAGAGAAGTATTATTCATCGATTGAGGAAGGTAGTCAAAGTGGGTCAATACTTATAGGCCTACAATTCAACTAAATTAGTTTTAACAACAATATTACTGGACTTTAACTACTTCTTTTATTGGGCCTTTAGTGGGCTATCTTTACATCCCCCCTCAAGCCAATGGATGTTGAAGACAGTACATTGAGCTTGTGTTTAAGAGCAGAGAAGCGAGCATTGGAGAGAGGTTTAGTCCAGATATCAGCAACCTGATCATTGGACGGTAGATGGCGAACCTGTAATTTCTGCTGCATAACCAAGTCTCTTACAAAGTATACGTCAATCTCCACATGTTTCGTTCTGGAATGCAAAATTGGATTGGCACTGAGATGAACAACACTGAGGTTATCACACCATACTATGGGAGGACAAGATAACGAAATACGAAGGGCTTGGAACAACGAATGCAACCATATAAGTTCAGAAGATACATGTGCTATACTTCTATATTCTGCTTCTGTACTAGATCTTGATATGATGGTTTGTTTCTTAGACGCCCATTGAATAAGATTACCTCCAAAGTAGACCCCAAAGCCCGATGTAGATTTTTTATCATCTGGATCTGATGCCCAATCAGCATCTGCAAAGCCCTGCAAAGAGAGTTCTTTTGGCTTTTGAAGCCATAAGCCATGATCTAGAGTGCCCCGTAGGTATCGTAGAATCCGTTTAACGGTCAGCCAGTGAAGATGTGTTGGATTGTGCATAAATTGGCAAACCTTGTTGACACTGTAGGCTATCTCTGGTCTAGTAATCGTAACATATTGCAGGGCACCCACTGTACTTCTATAGAGGCTGACATCGACAAATTTATCTCCCTTGAAAGCAGAGATAATTGCTCCACTGACCATTGGAGTAGCAATAGAATTGGTGTGTTGCATCTTGGTTTTCTGAAGTAAATCAGAAATATACTTCTGCTGAGATAAGAATAAACCACCAGGTTTGGGATAGGACACTTCAATGCCAAGGAAGTAGCTTAGCTGGCCAAGATCTTTGAACGTGAACTTCTCATGAAGTGCTTTGATAACCTGAGCAATCTCAGTTTCAGAACTGCCTGTAATCACTATATCGTCGACATATACAAGTGCATAACAGCAATGGCCATTTTGATGTCTAATCAATAGAGATGTGTCAGCCTTAGAGTTAACAAAGCCAAGAGAAGACAGAAAATTGTTCAATCTTTCAAATCAGGCGCGAGGAGCCTGTTTTAGCCCATACAATGCTTTTTGCAGTTTACAGACTAGGTGATGTTGGTCAGAGATAGACATACCTGGAGGCTGCGACATGAAGACTTCTTCATTGAGATTACCATGTAAAAATGCATTATTTATGTCGACTTGCCTTAAAGACCACCCATTCATCAAAGCTAAAGTGAATAAAACTCTGATGGTTGTTTGTTTAACAACAGGGCTGAAAGTTTCTGTGTAGTCCAGATCAGCTTGTTGATGAAATCCTTGAGCCACGAGTCTGGCTTTGTATCTTGCAATAGTGCCATCAGAATTCCTTTTTATTTTAAACACCCACTTGCAACCGATTACCTTTTTGTTGGAATGAGCTTGTACTAGCTTCCATGTGTCATTGGCTATCAAGGCTGTGTACTCAAGTTTCATCGCCTCAAGCCAATGAGGGCACTGAAGGGCTGCTTTCACGTTCGGTGGTTCTGTCTCAATATATTCAGCAACAAGAACTTTGGGCCTGAAAATACCATTTTTAGATCTGGTAATCATATGATGTGTATTACATACCTCAAAATTCGTCGGACCAGACACAGGTGATGGAGATCTTGAGACATTGGAGGGAGCAGCTGAGAGATTTTGAGGTATAGTAGTTGGAGGATGAGAAGAAACGGAGGGGGTGGATCAAGAGATAAGTCTAGGGAGATATTGGGTGTGATATTTGGGATGGGAGATGTGATATGATGTGTAGGGGATTGAGTAGTGGTGTCAGTTGGTGGAATAGGAGAAATAGGTAGGGAGGCTTTGTCAGCAATAGGACAAGACAGGGTAGACAGTGTACCAGTTGACTTGTGTGAGATAGCATGGTGGACAAAAGTAGAGGTAGGAAAAATGGTTTCATCAAATAATACATGTCGTGAGATGATCAGTCTACCCGAAGCGGCTAAACACTTGTAACCTTTATGAATATTACTGTATCCAAGGAAGATACAGGGGATAGAACGAGGGTTAGTTTTGTGCTTATTGTAAGCTCTCATGGAAGGATAGCAGAGGCAACCAAAGGTTTTAAGAAGATGGTAATTGGGTTTTGTGTGATAGAGGATTTCAAGAGGTGATTGATTATGAAGGATTGGAGTTGGAATTCTATTGATTAAGTGAACAGCAGTGGAGAAAGCATCATCCCAAAACTCCATGGAAAGAGACGCATGAGACAACATGGATAAACCCATTTCTACTATGTGTCGGTGTTTTCGCTCGACAATACCATTTTGTTGAGAGGTGTAGGGACAGGATACTCGATGTTCAATGCCATTAGTTTTCAAATAAGGAATGAAGGGACGAAATTCACCTCCACCATCTGTTTGAAGACGAAGGATAGGGGTCCCTAGTACTTTTTCAACATGAGTTTTAAAGAGAATAAAGGCTTGGAATGCTTCTGATTTGTGCTTAAGAAAGTATATCCAAGTAGATCTAGAGTAGACATCAATAAAGCTAATGTAGTAACGAAAATTATTTCGGGAAGGTTTGAAAGTAGGACCCCATATATCAGCAACAACAAGTTGTAAAGGATGTGTATATACAGTAAAAGATTTAGGAAAGACAAGATTATGGTGTTTGCCAATTGCACAGTGATGACACAAGTTTGAATTGTTATTTGAAGTATATGAAATGTGACACGATCGAAGTATAGATTTGACCATAGATATGGCAGTATGGCCTAAACGTTTATGCCAAATATCAAGTAGAAGAAGATATAGTATTACATGAAGTAGAAGTTTGAAGACTAAAATGTAATATTTGAGGAGGAGTCGAAGACAAACACTTATCCAATTTAGAGGCTTTGGGATGAGCTTTCTCCAGCTGAAAACAATAGAGTCCATCACGCATTTGACCTTGAAGGAGGATTCGGCCATTGGTACGATCCTTCACATAGCAAGAAGAAGGGTGAAACTCAAAGAAAACATTGTTGTCTTTCGCAAACTGGCTGACACTAATCAGATTTTTGGTTATGTGAGGAACATGAAGAAGATTCTTAAGTTGAAAGGTATTAACAGAGAAAGGGGATTGAAAGCAAGAGGTACCAATGTTCAAGATATCCAAACCTGTGTCATTCCCAACTTGAATTTTGTTCTCCCCTGTGTATTATGAACTCATGGATAGATTGGAAAAGTCATTTGTAACATGGTTTGAAGCTCCTGAATCTGGATACCATTGACTCTCTCTATTCAAATCTTGTTGTAGTGTATATGTTGTGGGTTGTGACTGACCAAACTCAGATGGCTGTTGATACGGACTTGGACTAGGGGAGGCCGAATTTGGTCCTTGAAACCACCTTTCAAATCGAAAATAGCATCGTAATGCAGTGTGCCCAAATTTACCACAGAGCTGGCATTGTGGTTTTCCATTATTATTCCAAGATCTCCCTCGATTTCCTTTGCCATTTGAATTGTTCTTTCGTCTGTTTTGATCTCCATTTTGAGCGGCAGATGATGAAGTCGAACTATGAGTCATGGATTTCACCGGATTCTGTGTAGTAAGATTTACAGAAGGTAGTGTCCCATCAGAGTTAATCGTCAGATTTCGTTCAATTCGACTCTCCTGAGTAATAAGTAAAGAATAAACTTTTTGTAGTGTTGGTGTGTCACCTTTTTCAGTAATAACAGAGACCACCGAGTCGAATTCTGAGCCCAAACCAGCAAGAATGTGCATTACATGATCCTCGTGAGAAATCTTTCTTCCAGCAGCTGATAGCGAATCAACAAGGTTCTTGATCTTCAAGAAATATTCCTCTAATTTTGTAGCTCCTTTCTTCGTTGTTTCAAGTTTGGTCTTCAAATCCATGATTCTTGCAAGATTTCTGGAAGAAAAATGGTCCAGTAAAGTTTGCCATACCTCTCTTGCAGTCTGACACTCGAACATCTCTGCCAGTAAAGCATTTGACATTGCGCCGAACAACCATGCAACGATTAAGCTATCTTGCCGAATCCAGAAATCGTAATCAGGATTGGGCTTCAGTGTGTCATTCATCTCCCCATCTGGAATCATTCTTGGAGGAATTTGAGAGTCTTTGTCGATGAATTGCAGTAATCCATGGCCTCTGAGCGCTGTAATTACTTGAAGCTTCCACGACAGAAAATTTTCTTCTTCAAGCTTTGTTATTGCAATTTTATTTCCTGGATTCACCACTTTAGGAAACAAAGTACTCACTGACTCAGTTGAAGAGTCCATTGCAAAACAGATCTCGGGATCTATGGGTTGCTAACCCTTTGTTTGCTCTGATACCATGAAAGATTTAGAGATTTCATCAAGGAGAAAGAACAGAGGTATGACTATCAAGAGAAGTATTATTCATCGATTGAGGAAGATAGTCAAAGTGGGCCAATACTTATAGGCCTACAATTCAACTAAATTAGTTTTAACAACAATATTATTGGACTTTAACTACTTCTCTTATTGGGCCTTTAGTGGGCTATCTTTACACATTCTACTATGGTTTTCATCTTTCTTAAGAAAACCTTTGATTTCTGAGTTAAATTTCGAAAACAAAAATAAGTTTTTAAATTTTTTTTTTCAAAACTCAATTTTGTTTTTGAAAATACATCTAAAAAGTAATAAAAAAAATAAAAAACTATAAGTGAAAATAGTAATTATAAGTTTAATTTTCAAAAACCAAATAATTATCAAATGGGATTTAAAAGTTCATAGATCTAAATATTTAAATTTTTAAAAGTTTATGAACTAAAATAACCATATTGAAAATGTTATAAAATTCAATTGGAACAGAAAAGAAATATGTTTTTTTAGTACAATCCAAATGTGAGTTAAACCATAAATTTATGGTTTGTGCTCTAAAACTTGAATAAATTTGCCCCTATTAAAGACTAATTATTTAACCGGTTGTCATAATGTAGCTACCTCATATTAACTATTTGAGGTGAATTTAATCATTTTCACGACTCTAATAACCGCTAGATATTGAGATTCTCTCTCTACATCAAATGGTGAAAAATTGTTTGTCACATTGTGGTGGCCTTCCCGAATAACTTCCTCCACTTTTTAAATTGTTTGTCACATTTAGTGGATGTGAATTCAATCATTTCCATGACTCTAATAACTGCTGGATATAAATTTGAGATATTCTCTCTACATCAAATAGTGAAAAATTGTTTGTCACATTGTAGTGGCCTTCCCGAATAACTTCTTCCACTTTTTAAATTGTTTCACATTTAGTGAATGTGAATTCAATCATTTCCATGACTCTAATAACTGTTGGATATAAATTTGAGATAGTTTATCACATTGTGGTGGCCTTCCAACTCCTTCCACTTTTTAAATTGTTTTAGTGTTCACTCATTTCCATGACTCTAATAACCGCTGGATACAAATTTGAGATATAAATTTGAGACATTGTGGTGGCCTTCCCAAATAACTTCTTCCACTTTTTAAAGTTCAAGAACCTTATACGTCAAACTTAAAAGTTTGAAGACTAAATTTGTAATTGAACATAAAATAAGATAAAGAAAAAGTCAATTTATACTCTTAAACTTTGAGAGTTGTATCACTAAAACCCTAAACTAATAATTTGTATCTATTAATAAAACTTTAAATTTTTATAAGTAAATCAATTTCGACTCTTTATGAGAATTTCTTTTTGAGATCGTTAATGCATAACTATCACCTGTGTATAAGACTTCTTTAAATACAAAGATTAACATAATATTAGACAAAAATACTATAATCAAATGGATAGTGGCGATCTTTGATTGATATGAGTGGTTTTTAATCTTCCCATTTTTCTCTATTCTCACTACTCATTTAAGAACAATTATGTGACAGTGTTTCTTGATGATTTAATAGGATTTGGGGGAATAATACTTTTATTGAGGTGATTTGAGTTTATTTTATATGGAACCAACTAGTAATGATTATAAATCACTAATGAATGGTCTAAATTAATTTATTTATAAAATTTTAAAAATTTAGAGTTTAAATTGATATCATTATTAATTTGAGTTGGGGTGGATGCAGTATTGATAGTTTTTTTCGAATAAAATAAGTGGCTACTACGTCCAATTAACAAAATTTCTATTGATATGTCAAAAAAGAAAAAACAAACACAAAATCAAAATTTCTATTGAAATACCTAAATTGCCCCGAATTTGCTTTGGCCATTATTTTAAAACATTACGCATGTCGACGGACAGCTGTGGTGTGTCTCATATGGACAATGCCTGTTTGGGGTCAACCCATTTTTGTTTTTTTCCCTTTTAAATTGATATATAACCTGTAAAATGGGGACGGTATTGGGGTGATATCAACTCGATTTTCGGTCAAATTAAAATCCAAACCGATCCCATCAATTTTAACAAGAGAAGAACTGAATCAATATTCAATAAAGGACAAAATTATAGGTTTGATTCTTCTTTGGTTGGGTTCTCTTTTTTTCTTACAAATTTTATGCTAGGTTTCATCCTCTATTTTAGTGTTTTTTGCCCCAAAATTTCTTAAGGCCTCAATAAAAATTTATACAACTAACAATCTCATTTTGTTAGTTTAAAATTAATTGAAAGAAAACAAATGGAAGAATGGATTGAGATTCAATTTGGGAGGTTTGTTGAGGTATATATATTTATATATACACTTTAGTTCGATTTAATTTTTTAATGAGTTTTTCGAAGGAAAATCAAACCGAACTAATATTTTTCGATTTTGTCAAAACAAAAACTGAGATGCCCAATTTTCTTCTAAAAACCAAACTAAACCCTTGAATCGATTTGGTTCGGTTCAATTTGATCGATTTTCGATCAAGACTATCCCCCTTTCAAGGTACTGTGAAACAACAGAAAGAGTCTTTTCATTTATTTATTTGAGTAAATGAGAACATATTGCTTTTTTTTTTCTTTCTAAAATAGTAAAGCAATAAAAACGCAACAAACCAACGACCTAGAGTCACTCCTTCTCTCGAGGGATAAAATAGGCACGGGAAAGAGCTATTTTCATATTAAAAAATATATATCTATAAGAAGATGTTGTTATACTATATTGTTATAATTAAATTTATCCCAAACTATCAGGTTAAAGTTTTGGTTTTGATTAGTGATTTAAGATGGTATCAGAACAGGTGATCTAGGATGTTCAAACTCCTGTAAAGTCAGTTTTCTGCTTAAGCTTTTGGTGATTTAAGAGATGTCAATGTTACAAGCTCGTGAATCACTTTGTTCTCATATTTAAGGATTTTAAAAAAATGATAAAACATTAGCAAAAGTAGAGAGATGAATATCAACTTCCTCAACAAAACAAACTCACTCTCAAAAGACTAGAATCAAACCTATTTAAAAGCCTGACCAATCCGAACGAACCGACTCCACTTTAACTGTGGCTTAGCCCTTCGTAAACTGCGGGAGATTTTCCATGCCTTCCACAGCTTCTTTAGCTTTGAAAACTGTTAGAATATCTTAGTGTTTATTGCATTAGATCTTAGTCTTTATTGCATTAGATTTTATTTTATTTTATTTTATATTGTCCTATAAATAGGATTTTTAGCCTTGTATCTCAATAACACATAACACAATATCAATTCACAATGTAAACCCTAGCCACCCTTTGTGTTCTTTCCTTTTTTCCCCTCCATTCTCTAAAAACAACATGGTATCAGAGCCCTAAGTCAGGGTTTCACCACCATTATTGTCACCGCTACCGTTCGTTCACTGTCGTCCGATTAGATCCGAGTCCGCTTCAGATCTTTGTCTCCTCCAGGGTTCAAACATCCTCAGATCTCGTTGAAGTTTTCGATCTCTGTCTCATCGAACCTCAGATATCCATCTCCAGATCCCTGCTTCAGATATCCATCTCCAAATCCCTGCTTCAGATCTCTGTCTCCAAATCAACGCCTGTTCAGATCGAGGATTCGTCCTGGTGGAGATCTCGCGCATCCGACTCAGTTTTCGATTTGCATCATTTATCGTTCAGATCCGACCCGATGTAGATCTCGTCGTCCGACTCACATCTCACTGTTCGTCTCGGCACCACTGTAGATTCGGTCGTTCGTTTGTCTCATATTGTGTTGATCACTGCAAATCTCGTCGTCCGACTCAAGCCTGGCTTTCTCAACCCGACTCGTTTTGGTTCATCTTATTCAGACTGTTTTGGTTGAGCCACTTTATTTTGTTCATTTTGCTTTATTTGGTTTAGATTAGTTTGTCATGTAATGCTTCGGCACCTGCCCGCCGCCTCTGTTGTGCTTCGGCACCTGTCCATCGCCTCTGTTGTGCTTCGACACTTGTTTGTTGTGCTTCAGCACCTGCTCGCCGCCTTTGTTGTGCTTCCTGGCATGCTTGCCTCATCCTAGCAAACTCACATAGAATTGTAAGTTTGAGAGGGGATGTTAGAATATCTTAGTCCTTTATTGCATTAGATCTTAGTTTTTATTGCATTAGATTAGATTTTATTTTATTTTGTCCTATAAATAAGACCTCTAGTCTTGTATCTCAATAACACATAACACAATATCAATTCACAATGTAAACTCTAGCCGCTTTTTGTGTTCTCTCATTTTTCCCCTCCATTCTCTAAAAACAACAAAAACCTTGATTGGCCATCTAGCAGGAAATGGTTTGCATCTACCTAAAATGGGTCAATTTTTATTGTCTCTCGGTAACCAACCAAAAACAAATCATTCAATAAGGAGACTACCACATTGTGTGACTACCTCATAATAATTGTTAGATGTTAGATGTGAATCCAATAATTTTCATGTCCCCTAACATTCATTAGATATAAACTCGAGCTTCCCACTTAGTGATCACTAGTAGACCTTAGGCCCAACAGTTCGCAAGGCTAGTTAGCCAACAAACAAACCAATATGGCCTTAGCCCGACTAGTGCCCAGTGCTAACCACCTTTAGGTTGACCAATTCTATGTGGTTCAGAGATTGGAAATACACCTATGAGACCAATTCTTACTTGGTCAACTCATGCCATTAGTAATAGGCCAGAGAACTCTAAGTCAACATCATATATATATATATATATAAAGGAACAAACAATTTTATAGATATTTGATTCGCAAAATTATCATTAAGACCGTGCAAATAAATGAATTCATTTGTTCTAAATTTGTGCATCAACATGGGTGTTTGTTGTTTTCATAATAAATCAGTTGATAAAAAAACAATATGATAGAAGCATATCCTTCTATATTTTATTATATCCAATATACATGTTTGGTGTAGATTAGTGCTTGAAGGTCCTGCATGTGCTAAATTTTTCATGGAAATTTATAGTATTTGTCAAATGAATATATTTAAAATAATTTTATATTTAAAAAGATAATTAAAACAACTATGTGAGAGTTGAAGAACTTGAAATAATAAATATGAAATTAATTCAGTTTAATTTTGGACCAAAATCTAAGCATTTTTAAAAAATTTAAAATCCACGTTGAAACTTTTGTTTTTAACTTATCTAATCCAATATCAGTTGAGCTAACAAAGTAGCAACTAATGGCATTTGCTCGACATTATATTGTTGCAAAAGAATTCAATTTTTATAACTATTATGAAATTATATCAAAAATTTTGTTTAATGAAAAAGTGCATGTCAAGTTTTAGTATGATGAATGTGAAAGGTGTGTCGTCCCTCTAGATATTAGTTTGATTAGTTTTATCTAGCTCATTTAAATACCATAAATCACTTAATTTTGTTTAGAAAATAATAAAAGATTATTGAATGAAAACTAGCGATAAACTAAGCTAATGAAATAAACCATAGGAAAAAAGTCGTAGGAAATTGATTTAACTAATTAAACATACAAACTTAATTATTAATTGAAATGTCAAAACAAAACATGTTTCTCCCGAACATAGTTAAATCTCTTTGGCGAGTTAAATACTCAATATCTCTATGTAGTTTCAATAGCATGCAAAGACCTTGGGTCTACTTTTGTTTTTAACAACCTTTAAAGGCACAATCTTAAATTTTTCAATTTTAAAACTACTCCAGTTATGCATTTAAGTTCTAGTCTAAACTACCTCTTCCGAGCATAAGATTTAGATATAACAATAAGTAATATTTATTTAGGGATTAAAAACATATTAAGCTCATAAATACATGAATTGAATAACAACAATAAATAAATGCATTACGTTAATCAAATCTTGTCAAATGGCTACATCGATCCATAAGAAATCAAATTTAAACAACAACCAATTTAATCTCCACGATCCCGAGCCGTGAAAATCTCTTTCCTAAGCTCTTAATGATCTCTTTTGCCCTCCAATTTGGTCAAAATTGGGAATTGCTAACTTTCTCTCCCAAATTCTCCAATTTGGTCAATACTCTGTGTAGCTCTTATCCTGGCATGGCTAACTCCTTTTACCCGGAGCACATCGCCTATCCGATAGAGCTCCCTACCACGGATCTTCACCAAGACTACACTTCAAGGCTCGCCTCCTTTGAACGACATCCAAGGATTTTACTAATCACGGCTCAGGGGCATGGCTTTAATACCACTATTAGGGACAACGACCCTCCACATATCTCCACATTGGTATGATATTGTCCACTTTGAGCATAAACCCTCATGGTTTTGCTTTTGGTTTCACCCAAAAGGCCTCATACCAATGGAGATACTATCCCTCACTTATATATACCCATGATCTTCCCCTTCTCTAGCCGATGTGGGACTTTGTCGCACTCCCAACAGTATCAGTTGGTAAATAGTTAAGATTCTGTTGCCCTTCTTGAGTCTTTCTTCTTTTTCCCTGCTCGTATCTAGCCTTTTCGCCATGAATACGGCTCAATCTTTGTCCTCTACATCCCAAGTCCCGACTGAAGCTTATCCTAATCTGTTTCATGCATCACAATGACAACATCAATCTCGTACTTGTTTATGAACCTCTTACTGATGATAATTATGTTTCATGGAGTCGAGCCATGTTTATCGCCCTGTCAGTGCGCAACAAGCTCAGCTTCGTTGATGGAACTCTTCCTCGTCCCTCCGATGACTTTCTTCCGGCGTGGAATCACAACAATAATACGGTAATCGCATGAATTTGTCAAAGAATTTCAATTTCGTTTACCACTCTTAATACAAGCGTTGTTACATTATAGATAGAATTTTAACGTTGTTCTTCCGAGTTTTCTCACAAGTGACATCTACAAGCATTAAGACATTCAAATAGCGTGTCAATACAACCCCTCCAAATTTAGGCTTCAATTTGCTTCTTGGTGTCTCTTTATTTTCTTTCAACTGTCTAATTATTTTTCAAAATGAATAGACATGGGTGCAAAAGTAGTCAAATAATCATCCAGCTAACAATGGATATGCCCTAAAAATAAGCTTATTTGTCAGAAATTTATTGACCAAACCAATCAAACTGACTCATTGATTTTTCTCCCCCTTTTATTTCGGCTCGTACCTCGAATAATTTCTACCAAAGATAGCATTTTTTGTTTAATAAAATACAATTACCGAAAACGTAATGTTTGACTGTAATTCGATGGATGTGTATTCGATGAAAATTGCAAATTTAAAGTTAAACACTGGTCGAGGAATTAAAATTAGTGGCAAGTGTAAAAATGGCAAAAAATAATAATAATAATAATTAATTAAAAGGTTAATTAAAAGAGTGACTTGCATTTTCTCATTTTATAAGCGTTGGCCCAATCCATTATGAATTCGTGAAAAATCTATAGCACCCCCACCTATGTAATCCCACATCTTTATAATATCAAATACATCAACAAGTTATCATCAATATATACTATAAATATATATTTAATATCTAATGTACCTAATATCAAGTATATCAACTATTTATTATTGATATATTTTATTTAGTATATCAATGAAATGATCAAAATCTTAATATTTAGTATATAAAAAATAGTTAACACGAAGTATTATACATATCACACTTATCTAATATCATGTATATCAACAATATATTATTGATATATTTTATTTATGTAAATCAATGAAATGAAAATCTTAATATTTAGTATATCAACAGTATTTTAAAAATAGCCAATACGGAGTATATTAAGAGTATAATAGTGATTCATGTTTAGTATATATATCAAATATCCTAATATCAATTATAGTACTGATATAGTACTGATATATTTTACTTATATATCATAATGAAAAGAGAAATACGTACACATAAAGTATATTAGTGATATACTATATTGATATACCTTATTTTGGGTTTTCACTTAATCGTTTTTTGTCACTATTTTTTTATTAATATACTTATCTTTGTCGATACATTATATTAGTAATGAATAAATGATATAGTATTTATCACTTAAAGTGATGAAGCATATCACTGAATGAAGTATATCACTGATATACTATTAATATACTAAGTGTTAAGTATATCAATGATATACCAAATATGCAAAATATTCTTAATATGTTGCTAATGTACTTCAGATATATTATATCATTTAACTGAGATACCTAAAAAGAGATGTATCAAGTAATATACTTCGATTTAAGTATATATCAGTTGATTGATATATAAAATGTACTAACTGATATACTATTGATAGACCATATATATAAAGTATATCAAATATATTAATATACTTGTTGATATACTAAGGGTAAAACTGAAATAACAAAAAAAATGAAAATCAATTTTAAAACATTTTGCTATATTTGCAAAATCTTCAAAAAAAAAAAAAAAAGCTAGATTTGCAAATATCCTAATATTTTTTTGCTACCAAATTATAATTCCCCTTAAAATTACTATAATGTGCCTCCTAAAAAAATGATAATAATGTTTAAGGCAAAATACACTTTTGATCTCTGAAGTTTGGAATTTGTGTCTATTTGGCCCCTGAAGTTTTAAAATGAATACTTTAATCTCTCAGGTTTAGAAAATAATTCTAAATAGTCCATGGAGTTAGTTGACTAACAAAAAAAAATGATGTGGCATGTTGAAGTGACAATTTTTAAATGATGTGTCAAAATTTATATTATTTTAAGATTATGTAGCTTTTATTAATTTATTTTTCCTATTTCCTTCACCTTCTCTCTCTTGACTTCTCCTCCTCCCTCACTATCTTCCTTATACTCCTCGATCGTTCTACATTGATCTCCACCACGATCATCCTCTTTTCTTCTTTCATTCCCTTTTGTTACACCACTTCTCATAAATTTACATTCTTCCCTCTATTCACAAACAACACAGTGGGCATTTTTCTACAATTTTCAAACCACATCAAAATACCTACTATCCGAGTCAACTCGATCAAACTCACATTCTCATACCAAAATTTTTACTAAACTTCGAAAATTTCTAAATCAAATCCTACCCCCTTGTAAATCGAATTGTTTCTAAATTCTATCAATATGCAACGACTCTGAAACTTGGTGTTCACTCTACAAAAACTCACAAGAATATCCAAAACCTCGATAAATTAACCAAAAATAAGGATGCTAACCATTTTAATTCCCTGTACCCAGTTTTGATTTTGGATATTTTTCCCTTAATTTTTTATTTGAGTATGAAATCTTGTGCTATATGTATTACTCTCTTATATTCCATTTTGTGTAATAGCGCATGATACACAAAATCTTTGTTTTTTTTTTTTTTTTTGGATTTATCATGTGGATAGCATTCTATTTTTTGCCTATGACTAGAAAGAATTTGCTTTATTTTCTTTTAATCCAACCATATCACCCTACAAAATAAAAAAAAATAATAAAAAAAAAAAAACAATCGCCAGAAAATTAGAAACTCATTACAAAAATTGAATCAATTAAAGAAAAATCAATATATGGATATTTCAAATTTGTGAACATAAACAAGTTTCTGATGATCAAGAAAGGTGGATCGAGTAAAGTGTTGCATGTGTCAACGTAGTTAAGAAAGTCTTCCTTGTCATCTTCATTTTTAGGGATAATGTTGGAGCCAAGGAAATGAAAATAAAATAAAAAATAGACCTTGCCGAAGCAAAAAGGAATAGAGATGCCAGAAATAGAAGAAGAGAGAAGATGAAAGAAAATTAAAAATAAAAATAAATTTACAAAAACAACTACATAAGATTGAAATAATATAAATTTTAACACTTCATTTAAAAATTAATACAGACTGATTTAATTAAGAAAAATTAACAATAAACTAATAGTAGAGACTAATTTTAAGTTTTATTGAAAATAGATGGACTAGAATGAAATAATACTTAAAATACTAAGATAAAAATGGTATTTTAACCTTAAATGTTTATAAAAACAAAATGATTATAATAAATAATAAGTATGATGAGCAAATGTCTTTGACGCCACGAAACCGGAAAGAGCTGCCTGACGTATTGGGCTGAACCTCCCAGCGTGAAGACGAAAACAGCCCATGCAGATTCCATTCATCCACTCAAAATCATATGTTTCGTATTTCATTTTGCAATTATCTAAATACTTCTTAAATAATATTTTCATGATTCTTTTAGAATATAAGATTATAGCCGCGGGTCAAATTCGAATATCTTACGTATTGAAAATAAAAATGGTTAGAGTAAATAATAAGTTTAGTCTATGAATTTTTCTAACTTTCTTTGATAACTATTTAGTTTTTTAAAATTAAGTTTATAAATATTACTCGAATTTACTTGTTTTGTTATCTACATTTTACCTATGTTTTTAAAAACTAAGTTGTGTTTTGAAAATTAAAAAAATAGTTTTCAAAAATTTGTTTTTTCTTTTAGAATTTAGCTAAAAATTCAAATGTTTTCGGAGGGAAAATGAAAATTATTGAATAGTTTTCAAACACTTGTTTTTGCTTTTATAATTTAGCTAAAAATTCAAATGTTTGCTTAAGGAAAATGAAAATTATTGTAGAGAAATTAGGAGAAAACAAGTTTAATTTTTAAAACCAAAAATAAAAATTATAATGGTTATTAAATGGGGCCTTACGTTTATGTTTAATAAGTTTTTTTACATTAAAAGTGAATACACAAAGCTCTGTTTGATAACCATTTCATTTTTCATTTTTTATTTTTGAAAATTATGTTTGTTTTTCCACAATTTCTCTTTATCTTTTCTGCAGTGATTTCCATTTTTCTTGAGGTACTATTTAAGTTTCTAGCAAAATTTTAAAAACAAAAACAAGTTTGTGAAAACTACTTTTTTTTAGTTTTCAAAATTTAACTTAGTTTTTTAAAACATAGGTACAAAGTAGATAAGAAAACATAAAAACTCATTGGTATAAATAGTATTTTTAGACTTGAAATTTTCAAAAATTAAAAATAATAATAAAAAAAACTAAATGGTTATCAAATAGAACCTAGACTTTCAATTTTGTGCCTAATAAACTTTGACATATTCGATATTTTTGAAATTCAGAAGTCAATTAATCACAAAATTGAAAATTTATAATCATATTATACACAAAATTTAATTTTATGTTAAACACTAAATAGATACTTTAGTTTTTAATAAATATTAGACATATCACAGATTTATCTGGCACAAAATTTAAATTTTAAAATTTATTAGACACTCTGACTTCAACCCCCAAATTTGACGAAAACTTTGAAGATTAAACTTAGTAATTTAATCAAAATGTTGTTAAAGCGTTAACTATAGAGCTATTTAAGTTGGCTATTTTTTTTTATATGTTTGCAAATAAATAATATTTTAATTAAATTATAAGTTTAGACTTTTAGATTTGTGTCAAAAAGGCTTATGAATTTTAAAAAGTATCTAATCATTGAACTTTGAAAAGTATCTAATCATTGAACTTTCAAAAATATGTGATAGATTCATGAACTTTTAATTTTGTTTTCAATAGGTATCTAAACTTTAAAATGTATTTAATAAGACTCAAAATATTTATGTATAATAAGCCTCTGAAATTTAATAATTTTGTGATTAATAGGTCATTGGCCTATGCAACATTTTTTAAATATACGAATTTTTGACATAAAATTAAAGGTTTAATGTTCTATTAGACACACAAAAAAAAAAAATATACAAAATAGATTCATTAATTTTAAAATATGGAAAATATGTTAGGGATTTACTAAACTAGTTCAGATATGATATTATTGACTAAGATGTTAGAGATTTAGATTTCGACTCCCTCATGTTGCTAAAAAAAAAAATTAACAATTAAATATTCATGTGGATGACCTAGTTTTTTTTTTTTTAAGATATATAGAGAGAATTTTTTAGTTCTTTATTTTTTAGGAAAAATTCATTTTTTACTCATAAACTTGTCAAGTTGTATTAATTTTCACCGATTTTCAATTTCATCAAATTGAATTATAAACTTACCCATTAAACTATATTCTATGTGGACGGTCTAGTTTTTTTTTTTTTTTTTCTAATGTAGAACTTTTTAGTTCTTTATTTTTTTTGGAAAAAGACGTTTTTTTTACCCTTTGACTCGTGAAGTTATATCAAATTTCATCATGGACTTTCTATTTCATCAAATTGAATCATAAACTTAAATAAGTGTGATAATTTTTACCCCTTTTCAATCCCTCTAAATGTGCCCACTAATTAAAAAAAAAACATGAAAATTTTCGTAAACTTACTAATGCAATAAAATCAAAATTTACACGAACAAAAGTTTCATTAATGCACAAATTAATCATTGAATAACATTGTCAAGGTTCGTAAATTTTAACAAAGTTTTGGCTCCAGTGTTATTTTTCTTGAAAATTTTATCAACTCTATAGTTTGTACCATGCATATGTTTTATAATTCATTAAAAACGTATGAAAATATTTTTTAACAAAAATTTTCAAACGAAAACTTATAAAATAAAAGTTCCAATATTTTTTGCAAATTTAAAATTAATATTGTAAGCATTTAAATTTGAGATATAATTTGATGAAATTGAATGTAAATTTTGTTGTTTTTTTTTTTTTTTGTAGTACAATAGGAGTTGAAAGATTGGAACTACAAATCTTTAATATTTTCATCTAGTTTGAGTTATATTCTCTTTAACCATCACTTACTTGTTAACCTGTGGACAATTTAAATCTTGATTTTTTTAGGGTATGTTTGGTAATCAATCTGAAAATAGAAATTTGAAAACAAGTGATTCAATGAAAACAGGTTTGTATTTCATGTTTTCAGATATGTGTTTGGTAGCAGATTCAAAAATTTATTTTCATTCTAAATATTTATTTAAAGTGTGACTTGTAACATATTTATAGATCACGAAGTTATCTATAGTTGCAAAACTAATTATTAAATTGAATATAAGTCATTATTAATTAATTTATGAACATGATTTTATAAATTTTATAGAATTATCATTTTTTAATATAATATTATGTAATTTATAATATATTATATTATACATATTTTAATTTAACAAAAATAAATTGAGTTTTATAACATGAAATATTGTATTTATTAATATTTTTATTTTTGTTTAATATAATTATACATTTTAAAATTTTAAATTCAGAATCTGAATGTAATGAAAATATAAAAATGTTGTTTTTAGAATTTTTACTATTTGGATCTCAGAATCCGAAAATAGTTTTCGGAAACATATCTGTCAAACACATATTCACTGAATTCAGTAAATCCGAAAACATAAAAAAGAATTTGGATTGCATACCAAACATACCATTAATACTTTTAACCACATTAGACAATATTAAGAAACGTGGTTGAAGATATACTAAAAAAAACGTCGTTGAAAATAAACCGGGTGATTTTTATTAATATTGTAATTTTTAAAACTTATTATAAAAATATTGTAATTTTAAAACTATTTATATTAATATTGTTGTTTTTTTACAGGTGGCAGAATGTCAAAAAAGCGGAGGATGGTCGCCACGAAACATGGTCGTCTCTTCGACCATCCTCCGTTTTTTTGACCTTCTGCCACCGGTAAAAAAACAACAATATTAATATAAATTGTTTTAAAATTACAATATTTTTATAATAAGTTTTAAAAATTACAATATTAATAAAAATCACCCAAATAAACCGAGGTATCAGGTATGCGATCAATTTTGGTTTAGGGAGACACGTGTCGCAATCACAATGTGTACAGACCGTTGGATCAGAGCCGTCCATTTCTCGTCAACGAAGGATTTCGTCGTTGAACACGTGGCCCAAATTCCACAACGGCTCGCAATGTTTTACCGAAAAATTGGTCCAAAACTAACCCGTCTGCCGCAGCTCACCACCTAATTAATGACAGGGACATTTTAAATAGTTTTATCATTTAAAAAATTGTTAAATTTTATATTTATTCCTAAATTTTATATTTGTGTCTATTTCATCCATAAATTTTAAAAATATCAAATAAATTTTTGAACTTTTAATTTTGTGAATTATGTCACATATACAAAAGTTTCAAAAACTAATATATATCAAGGACCTATAAGACACAATAAAAGTTTAAGAACTTATCATACATGAAATTAAAAGTTTTAAACAATAGTCAAACACCTTTTAAAATTCAACTATCAAATAGATACAAATTTAAAGTTTAAGAACTTATTGCATGCAAGCCGAATATTGTTTAATAAAAACTTGCTCCAATTCGCTTTAAAAGTTTAGATACTAAATCGATATAAACTTGAAAATTCATAGACTAAACTTATAATTTGATCCGTAGTCTACTTAAAATTCGTAAAAAAGAAAAAAAATATTATGTAAACATTATCATTTTTAAAAAATATTTTTAATTAGTACTTTTTTCCTTTAGTTCATGCACATTGAAAATGTAAAGATAGTCTGTTTTAAAGTATTGGGAAAAAAATCAAATCTATTCTAAACTTTCAATTTCAATAATATTGCAATCTATTTCATTGGTTTCAAATTCCACTGATTTGCACACTACTATAACCAAAAAAAAAAAACACATTAATTTCAATAAAATAATTTTTTGCACAAAAATTAATTTAACTGGATAAATTAATTATTAAATAATTTTGTCAAATTAAAATTCATAAATTTCAACCAAAAAAATTTAGCTCCAATGTCATTTTTCTCTAAAATTTTATCAATTTCATACCGTACATATGTTTTATAATTTATTAAATGCAAGACAGAACTTTTTGTTAATGATATTTGAAACGAGAACTCATTAAATAGTTAAAATTACAATACTTTTAAGGTTAAGTTGCAACACTTATCTAAATTTAATGTGCAATTTAATAAAATTGAAAGTTTAGAGTTAAAATTCATTCAAATTAACAAGTTTAGGGTCAAAATGACTTTTTCTCTAAAATCTTTAAAGACAACGGTTTGGAAAAAGTTGAGTCGACATTATAATGCATACAAAAATCAATTAAAATTCAAACTTATGAATTTCATTGTCAGATGGTCAAAGTAATTCATTTTATTGTTATAATTTGACAAATAGGAATACTTTCAATTTTCGTGTACAATTTCATTTTATATTTATGATTTTCACAGTCATTCAAAGTTACTTATAATAAGACCAAACATTTTAAATAGAATGGGCAATATATAATTACATGGTTGGTCTAATATTTATTTCTTTATACGATACATAATTGAAGTGAATTTCATTATTATTGGAATATCATAGCACATCGATCATAGGTTTTCTTATTTTACTAACATTTATTCAATTTTTTTAAAAAATTATGTTTACCCAAACATATCATACTCATCGGTATACCATCATTAATTTCAAATGCAATCGTAAATCAACGCATAAATAGCTTGTCGATGGTTTGATTCTTCACCTCTGTTCAACTAAAAAAAAAATTGGACTTAATCATTTTAAGTTCCAATAGATTTGGCCAACCTCATCAGTATATACTATTCTAACTAGTTAAGAGATATATGTTTTATGGACCAATAAGTTAGAGATTCAAATATTTCTACTTAAAAATCTTAAAAAGATTTAAATAATTCTCAAATGATTATTTCTTTATATTAGAATTATGGTTAAAATACCAGTTTGGTCCATATACTTTGCATTGTTCACTTTGATCCATGTATTTTCAAATGTCTAATTTTAGTTCATATACTTTTAATGAAACTTAAAATTGGTCCCTATGATAAGTTTGAAGTTATTTTTTGTCAAAATTGGTTAAATAATAATAATAATTTAAATACAAGAAAAGATACTATGTGAACATGCTTTCAAAATTTGTAGAGAAAAAACTAATACAGACTAATTTTTTAAAATATAAATTAACAATAAACTAATAGTACAAACCAATTTTAAGCTTTATTAAAAATACAAAGGCTAAAATTATACATTTAAAAGTACGTGAACCAAAATGAGACAATATTCAAGGGACAAAAACCAATATTTTATGATAAATCTTACTCCACGATAAAATAAGAAAAAGAAAAAAAAAAACGTGGGCCAATCAAAGTCACAATACTAAAAACAAGAGGCATTCAACCATTCACGAAGATGAATGTATTTGTTTTTGCTTCAATTTTATACCCTAATTTGTATTTTTCCTCACCACATGAAATATATGTCAATTTGCTTCCACATATTAATCATCGACCTCCAATAAAATCTCAATTGTAGCAAATTTATTTTTCTTTTGTCTTAATTTTCTTTCTTTCTCTCTCTCTCTCTTTTTTGGTTATTCTTTAGAGTTGTAATTTATTAAATTTCTAAAACTAATTTCTTATTAGTATTTCTTAAATCACCAATCAAACCATAGTAAAGTTTCTCTTTACTTTTTCAATGTGGGATATTTAACATACCTTCAAGATAGTGACTTTTTGAGTTCATCATTTTTGGATCGAATATCAATTTCAATTTTTGCACCAAATATCCATTTGGGCTTAATAGACTCATATATCATATTAGATCACCATTCAAACTAAAAACTTAATTAATTATATCAATTAGTATCAAGACAGTCTAACAGTATTTGGAGATCAATTGCACAATGATTTTCAAGTGGGCCAATTAATAAATTGTGTCACACCAATGTCTAAATCTCAATTAATTAATTACATTAATTAGTATTGCCCCACAATATGAATAAGAAAAAAAAAACTAAGTTTTCCATCAAAAATTGTTTGAAAAATCTTAATGGGTTTACGAACTTTATCCCCATGTTCTTAAGTGATGTTCTTCCATCATGATCATAAAAAGCGAAATCTCAAGGACTAATATTATCATTACCGATAGTGAAATGGCAGTGAACTTTCAATGAGAGTTTTATTCACACCACTTGGAAAATGTTTACAGAATACCTTCATATATATAGAAGGTATGTTTAACAACATTCTAACCTCTTAACTAACTATTAGTTCAAAATAATAACAAACAGTCAACAAATCTAAACAACCTAACAACCACAATAACCATTAGTAGTTACATAACAATCTAACAGCCTAACACCCGCCCTCAAACTTAAATCTCTTTGAGATTAAGTTTGGACCATAGGTACAAGAAACGAGTGTGACTTAATGGCCTGGTAAAGATATCACCAAGTTAATCTGTAGTAGAAATGTGATTGATTTGGATGTCTTTTCTTGTGGCTCGTTCTCGAACAAAGTGATAGTCAATTTCGATATGTTTGGTGCGTGCATGGAACAAAGGATTGTTGGTCAAAGCTATTGTTGAGGTGTTGTCACACCATACTGTTGGAACACAAGGTATTGGGACATGAAAGTCACATAGTATTTGGCGTATCCAACAGAGTTCTGTTGTTGCATGGGCCAACGATCTATAGTCTGCCTCTGTTGACGACCTTGCCACGATGGGTTGCTTTTAACATTCCGGGAGATGGAATTGAGACCCGAAAGATGACATAACCTCGTGATAGAACGCCTATCAATCAATCACTAGCCCAATCTGCATCACAAAATACTTGCAAATCAATAGGGCTGGCTTTAAAACTAAGTGTCATGTCAACAGAACCCTGCAGGTAACGTAGGATGCGCTTGACTGAGCTTAAATTTTTTTCGTGGCGAGTGCATCCTTTGACATACTTTGTTCACAAAAAAGAGATATCTCAAGCGAGTGAATGTTAGGTCTTTATAACGCTCCAACAAGGTTGCGATATTTTTGAACATCCGTAGGTAAATCGGAGAGATTTGAGAGGCTGAGTTGCACATGGTGTAAGACAAGGCTTACATCCTGTCATTTCATTTCGACCATGATGTAAGTAAGTCTTTGGTGTATTTCTTACGCAAACCGTGAGAGTGGTTGATGTTCGGCTATCTCAAGGCCGAGAAAGTACTTTAGTTCTCCAAGATCGAGTCATTTCAAACTCACCTTTAAGTCATTGATGAGCTCATCTATGTATGAGGTATTGTTGCCGCAGATGACAATGTCATCTACATAAAGTAGTAAAAGATTTTGGATGATGAAGTCACTTTGTGAAACAAGGATGGATCAATCTTTGACGCCTCAAAGCCAAGTTGCAAGAGATAGTCAGGAATCGCTCAAACCAAGCCCTGAGGAGCTTGCTTTAATCCATACAACGATTTATTTAGTTTGCAGACATGATTGGGATGCTCCTTATCAACAAAACCTTGTGGTTGAGTCATATAAACCTCTTCTTCCTTTCGCACACCCATGTAGAAATGCATTCTTTACATCTAGTTGTCTTGGGGCCAATTAAAACTTACAAATTAGGGAAAAAAATTCGAACAATGAGTATGTTTAACAACCGGGGTTGAACGTCTCATCATAGTCAACACCACACTCTTGGTGGAACCCTTTTGCTACTGAGGCGGGCTTTGTATCTAGCCACATCACCATCCGGATTTCTTTTAATTCTAACACCCACTTGTTGCCAATGGCTCTTTTGTTAGTAGGCGAGGGAACTAATGCCCAAGTGCCTTGCCTCTGTAATGTCAGTAAATTCTTGACCATAGCATTTCTCCATTTCTCATGTTTATGGGCGGTGGAAAAGCTTGATGGCTCTTCATTGTGTAATTGATCATTATCCTTACAAAGGGCAACAACACACACTTTCTTCTTTGATATTCCGTTTTTGACCTAGTGGTCATGGAATGAGTATTGTTGATAGGTAAAGGAGTCGGTGCCACACAAGGTACGGGGAAGAGGATCGGTGTTTGTGGGTGGAATTGATAGATCGTGGTTGGACATTTGAGATAGGGGTTGGGAATAGGAGAGAAGAGGTAGTATGGAGGGACCCGATGGTCCAGAAATGGAAGAATCGAGTTTGAGGGAGCGATGCAGAGTAAACCAAGTAGTGTTGTGAGCATAAAGGGAACAATGTTTCTTCAAAGATGACATGCCTTGAAACAATGAATTTGGTTGTTTTGGGATTATAGCACACATAACCTTTGGTGGATTGAGTGTAGCCGAAACACATGTTGGCACGTTTTAGGTTGCGCTTTATGAGTTGTGTATGGCTTCATAAGTGGATAACAAGCACAACCAAAGGTTTGGAGCATTGATATATCCGGTATACAATTATATATTAGCTCATAAGGTGACTTGTTTTGTAAAAATGGTGAAGGCAAACGATTTATTAGGTAGGCTGCAGCAGAAAAGGCATGGAACCAGAATTTTAAGGGTAAGGACGCATGGGATATTAAGGTAAGGGCAACTTCTTGTAGATGACGGTTTTTTCTCTCGGCTACCCCATTTTGTTGGGGGGGTGTGTGGACAGGTCTTTTGATGAACAATCCCATGTTTGGGGAGATAATTTTTTAGTTCATTGCTTGTGTATTCTCCTCCCCCATCGGATCTTAGGATTTTAATATTGGATTCAATATGTTTTTCAATAAAGGGTTTGAAGGTTTGGAAAATTTGAGAGACTTAAGATTTATGGCTCATTGGAAAAATCCAAGTGTAACGAGACATGTCATCTATAAACGAAACATAGTAACGATAGCCAAAACAAGACTTTTCAGGACTAGGACCCCACACATCACTATGTAAAAGTTGAAGTGAAAACGTTGAGCAAGACTTTGATAAAGGAAAAGGAATCTTATGCATTTTACCTTGCAAACAGGCAACACAAGTACAATGAGTAGAAGGAATTGAAATACATGATTTTGATAAGGTTGCCCTTAGTATAGGGTCTGATGGATGACCTAGGCGATTGTGCGGTGGGATCACGAGACTTTTGTATGCGACAAAGCTTCTTTGGTTGTTCCTGGAAGTCGGTCCGATTTGAATTGGGTGAGACGGGATAAAGACCATTCTTAGAAGGACCCTGAAAAAGAACTTTGTGAGTACGTTTATCTCTAATGAGAAAAGAATCTTTATCAAAGAGAATTGAGCAATTATTCTCTTTGCACAATTGATGAACCGAAAGTAGATTAGCTGACATTGAAAGATTGAAAGTATAGGAGGGTGTGGGAAGGATTCCTTTACCATTATGTGCAACCGACAACCCTTGACCATCATCAACAGTCATTTGGTCATCACCATGATGAGGAACATATGAGTTGATAAGGGCCATATCTTGTGCAACATGGGCATTGCAGCCGGAATCTGCCAGCCATACTTGGTCGTTATTATTTGAGTCTACAACATAGGATGCGACCATGGTCGCAAGTTGAATGGTGGATGTCCGCGCTTGATATGCATAGTCCATTCTGTGAAAGCAATCTAAGGTCGAATGACCAGGTCAATTGCATATTTGGCACATAGGTCGATTTCCATTGCTTCGACCAGTTGGATTTGGAGCGAAACCTCCTCTTTGGTGGTAGTTATTGGTGCGACCACCACGGTTGTTTGACCCCCTGCCACCACCTCTGGAATTTCCACCTCTGTTCCACCCTTGATTATTGAAATTTCCACCTCTGGAATGATTATTGGAGTTACCACCTCTGTTTGACCCTTGATTTCTTTGGAGCACCAGATTTTCGACAACTTTGTGTTGAGCTTCAAGGGTTTGTATTCTCAAAGGAAATTGAATCAACCCGTGTTCGAAGTGATGTGCGAAAAGCATGATATTCACTAGGCAATCCATTTAAAATATAGATCAACATTTCTTCATCATCAATCACAATACCCATATTGGCTAGTCGGTCTTTGGTTTCTTTTGCACGTTGAACGTAATTATCAACTGATTCATCAGCTTTCTTGGAGAGAATCTGTAATGTGGAGCGGAGATGAATGATATGAGAGCGAGAAATAGAGGAAAACGAGTTTATCAAGGCTGCAATGGCACGATCTTGCGCAAGCCAATCTCCATAATGTGGATTTGCCTCTGATGTTGTTCTTCCTTGATCATCAAGAAGATATCACGGGGGTTCAGGCACCGATCCATCAACAAAACCGAACAATTTGTGAGCATGAAGAATTGGAGAGATTTGATGCTTCCAAATGGAGTAATTTTCGGAATCAAGTTTGATTGAAATCAAATTGCAGACGTTTGACAGAAGGAGGATGGGCAGGGAACTGTGAGATAAAGTAGAGGATTGAGAAGTGGTGGAACTGCTTGAGAGTGCCATTTGTAATTTTCAGATTTGGACGTTTGTCAAAAGGGCTCTGATACCATGAAATAGCAGTGAACTTTCAATGAGAGTTTTATTCACACCACTTAAAAAATGTTTACAGAATACCTTCATATATATATATATAAGGTATGTTTAACAACCTTCTAACCTATTAACTAACTATTAGTTCAAAATAATAACAAACAGTAAACAAATCTAAACAACCTAACAACATCAATAACCATTAGTAGTTACATAACAGCCTAACAGATAGAACTAATATATATACCCACAAAATTAGGTTTTATACTATATTAGTTTCTATATATTTATTAGTTTTCAGTTCATTTTAATCTCTTTATTTTTAAAACATCTATTTTGATTTTTATATTTTTAGTTTTCGTTTATTTTAGTGTTAGTACATTCGAAATACCTGTTTTGATCATTGTATTTTTCTAAAATAACTATTTTAAGCCCTATTTGATAACTATTTAAGCTTTGTTTGATAACCACTCGATTTTTATTTTATTTTTGTTTTTTTAAAGTAAGCCTATATAAATATTGCTTCCACCTATGAGTTTTCTTGTTTGTTATTTACATTTTTTTTTACATATTTTTGAAAACCAACTCAAGTTATGAAAACAAAAAAAAAAAAGTAGGCCAGTTTAATAACTATTTGATTGTTAGTTTATGGTTTTTGAAAATTAAGCTTATTTTTTCTCATTTTCTCGGTAATGATTTTTATATCTCTTAAGGAAACATTCAACCATATTTGAAAAACAAAAACAGGTTTTTGAAAACTAAAAGAAAAAAATAGTTTTTATTTTTAGAATTTAGTTAAGAATTCCAATGTTTTCTTAAGAGAGATGAAAATCATGGAAGAAAATTGAGAAAAAAAAGCTTAATTTTCAAAAACAAAAAACCAAATAATTATCAAATGAGGTTGTAGTTTTCAAAAACTTGTTTTTGTTTTTGAAAATTGGTTAAAAACTCAAATATTTTCTTAAGAAATATGAAATTTACTGTATAAAAATTGTTGAGAAATGATGAGAAACCAACACAATTTTCAAAAATTAAAAATCAAATGGTCATCATGGGACATTAATTTTTTGTTTTTGGTTTTTGAGAATTAAGTTTGTTTTCTCTTAATCTCTCTACCATGGGTTCATCTTTTTTAATGAAATATTTGAATTCCTTTTAGAATTCTAAAAATAAAAACTAGTTTTTTTTTTAGTTTTTCAAAACTTGGGTTATATTTTAAAAACATAGGTAAAAAATAGATAAATATATATATAATATATACACATACATACATACATATATATATATATATATATATATATATATATATATATATATATATATATTTTAAATTAAGTTTATAAACATCTTTTTTCACCAATATAATATATATATATATATATTATATTATATTGGTGAAAGCACTGTTTATAAACTTAATTTTTAAAAAATGGTTATTAAACAAATCCTTAGTTTTTCTACTTTCATTATTATTTAATTTTTAATGAAAATTTTGGTACATATGCTACATTCAACAAATTTATTAAAGCATGATCATAACTTTTTTGTTGGGTATAAAACTTATGTTAAAAATTGAAAAATACGAATCAAAATAATCACTTTTAAAATCACACAACCATAACAAATATTTCGAAATTTTATAAAATAAAATAAACATAAGTAAAAAGTATATTTAACAAAATCAACATCTAAAAAAACTAAGACGAAAAGTATATGAATCAAAATAGTATTTAAACTTATTCATAAAAATAAAAATCATTTTATATACGAGAAGAAATCAACATAAAAAAAAAGTGTTGGATTTTGTAGAAAAATTGTAAAAGAAAGTGCTACTTGAAATTAAAAAAAAAAAATTGATGTTACATCTATATTGTTGTTACTTGACTTGAAATTCAAAAGTTTTAAAATGATTTGAAACATCAAACTGTGTAGATGTTTGTTTTATAAATTTAACTTAAAAGTTAAATTTGTGAATTATGTTTGAATTTTTACAAGTAATTACACAATTGCGTTACTTTTAATATATGTTTTATACTATTTATATTAATTTTATTTTTGAAAAGTTACTAGCTTGCTAACTTATATATAAATAACAACTTGTTTATTTTTTTTAAAGTATCTCATTCTATTTTAGAGTATCTAATTCCAATTGAAAAGTTATCCTCTCACCTCTCTTCTTTTAATCTCGAGTCAAGTTGAGAGCAAGTATCTAATAATTCTATCAGCTCTAAGTAGTTTGAGCTTGTTGTTCTACCAAAATTAGTCGTTATATCATGCTTAGACCATCATGCTTGCAACTTGTGTAGAACAAATAATTACCTTAAGAACAATGTTTTGTAAGTATGTATCGACTACTTACTGTCGTTGTATTTAAATTTTAAATTGTTGTTGCGTACAATATATGTATAATTATTTATATTTAATTAAGTTATAATTAATTTATCAGTGTTACTCCATTCTTATACAGAATGAAGTATTATTTTCCTTAAAGAAAAAATCTCCTTCTATAGAATTGCTTTATCCATTTGAAATCAAAATCTCATAAAATAAAAGAAGCTGAAGCCTGTGTGGTTGGCGTTGGCAGCCAAACCAGCAGAGCACTGAGATTCTGATTTCTGTGGAAGCAGATTGAATCAAATTATTAAAACAAATAGTTAAAAATATTTTTTCTTTTAAAAAGGAGACAGCATGACCGAGCGATGACTCAGCACTCAGACTAGGCCTCTATACGCGTGCCACGTGTACGAACATCCAAAAGCCCTTTTTCGTAATTTCACAAAACACAGAATAAAAATGAATCAGAAACACGGAGAAGCTTTTGTCTGTTTGGATAAGTGGATAAGATTTTAGAAAAAGGGAATTCCAATAAAAATAATTGAATTATTGAAAATTGGCAAATTGCATCCCAATCAAGGAACCATAATTCAATTAATAAAATAAGTGGCTTTAAAAAACTTAGACCACTGCCAAACACACCGTAAGCTGACTTGGCTTTGGGTCCCACACCGAACAGTCAATGACACGTCATCACATGCTATTAAATTAATCATATCGAATGGTTTTAATCTTGTGGTTAATATGTTATCTTTTTGAAAAAAATTTTAAAAAAAAGATTCTTTTCTTTTTTTAATTAACAAAAAATAAGTAATTACGCGGCATACATAACTTTGGCCTTCTGAAATTTCGCCACGTGGCATGGTCATTTTCTTGCCTTTTTCTCTTTTTCCCTTTTTCTTCCCTCTAATGGCGTTTTCTTATATAAATTCAAGCTTCCCCACCGGTTTGTTCGTCATTTTTGAGAGCTTCGTTTTACCTTTCGCCAAAGCTATCTTAATTTTTCTTCTTGCCGTTTGAGAATCTTTGTTTCTCTATAATTCTTCATTTTTTTCCCTTTGGATTGCGGAATTGATTTTTTTGTTGTTTATTCTCGTTCCCGATTTACTCGGTTCGCGCGTGGATTTTTTGGGAGATTTTTGTTTGAATTTTTCCGTTTCGTTTTATCCCGAATATGGAGGTTTCGGTGATCGGAAAATCGCAGGCGAAGATCGCAGGAGCCGATTTTGGTAACAGAGAGTTAGGGTTTTTCAATTCGAAAGTAGCTAGTAAGATTTTTGGTTCGAAGTCGAAGATCTGTTTTGCAAGGAGTTCGAGGTATGAAAAGTCGAGAATCCGATTATCGACGAAAGCCGCGCAGATGGAACCAGTTCAATCTCAAAACGTCGACGTTGGAAGAAGATCCAAATCTGTGAGTACTATTTTACTTATTATTAGTGTTTTTTATGCTTCTTCCCCTTTGCTATCGTCTTGTTTGGTTGCTGAGAAGTCTGAAATCTATAAGCCGTCAGATTAATGGATGAATGTTTAGTTTTAAATAAGCAGCTAGATTAAAACTGCAGGGTTGAATGCGAGAATCTGTCTCGTATAATCTTTTAGTTCAGTTTTTAAATAGTTTTTTTCTGTCTTCATGGAATTTAAAACTCGGTATCTTATGGATTTATAATCAGATCTCATTAACTTTGGTTGTTTATATTAAATGAACACTAAACACAAGAGCTTCCTGATACTCTCCAGAACTTGTGGATTAAAAATTGGTAGGATCTAATAAATAATTATCAATATTAATGGAGAGTTTAAACATAGTATTTCCTGCTATGATATTGCTATTAATCTCAAATAGTTAATGTTCCATGTTGGTTAAAAGCTATGAAGATCCCTTGATATAAAGCTTTTTGGGTGAAAGTAAAAGCAAAAACATGTGGTTGTGACTTTTGAAACTATTAGTAAAGTGCTGATGCCTTCCTTATAGAATATGGAGGGGTCTATTGTCCTGAGTCCTGAAACGTTCTTTATAGAGTGCCTTGCTCTTTTGGTCTTTAGAACTAATCAAACTAATTTTTTGTTCTGTTCTTCATGATTCTTTAGTGTTCCAAGTTTATCATATGTTGATTTTTCTTGCTTAAGTTCATTGCTGATGGGGTTTTGCTTGCTTTTTTGCAGCTTGAGGGGGTGAAATTGTATGTTGGTTTGCCGTTGGATGCAGTTTCTGCCTGCAATGCGGTTAACCATTCGAGGGCAATTGCAGCTGGCCTTAAGGCTTTGAAGCTGCTTGGTGTAGAAGGTGTTGAGCTTCCGGTGTGGTGGGGAATTGTCGAGAAAGAAACCATGGGCAAATTTGAATGGTCAGGCTATCTTGCCATCGCGGAGATGGTCCGAAATGCAGGTCTCAAGCTACACGTTTCACTCTGCTTCCATGCATCTGACGAAGCAAAAATTCCTCTCCCCGAATGGATCTCAAAGATTGGTGAATCCGATCCTAACATATACTTCACCGATCGTTACGGTCAGCAATACAAAGATTGCATATCACTCTCTGTTGATAACCTTCCTGTCCTGAATGGAAAGACTCCAATCCAAGTTTACCATGAATTTTGTGAGAGCTTCAAGTCTTCATTCTCAAATCTCATGGGCTCCACAATCTCGGTAAGCACCGGTCTTTTTCAGATTGCATTTAGCCTCCATTTTATGGTTTTATTTGGGTTCTAATACTTATTGTTGCCTTTTGGTCAATTTCAGGGTATCTCCATGAGTCTCGGGCCAGATGGTGAGCTTCGATATCCTTCTCAGCGACAGCCACAATCACATGGAGTTGGAGAATTTCAGTGCTATGATAAAAACATGCTTAGCCATCTCAAGCAACACGCTGAATCAATCGGGAATCCTTTATACGGTCTTGGAGGTCCCCACGATGCTCCGAGTTATAACGAAACGCCAAATGCAAACAATTTTTTCAAAGATCATGGTGGTTCATGGGAATCTCACTATGGAGATTTCTTCCTTTCATGGTATTCTAGCCAGCTAATTGCCCATGGCGATCGCCTTCTTTCTCTTGCATCATCCATTTTCGGCCACACCGAAGCAACCATTCATGGGAAGGTTCCACTGATACATTCTTGGTACAAAACTCGATCACACCCCAGTGAATTAACAGCTGGGTTCTACAATACTGCCAGCAGAGACGGATACGAGGCTGTTGCCGAAATATTTGCCAGGAACTCAAGCAAAATGATCTTGCCTGGAATGGATCTATCAGATCAGCATCAACCTCAAGAATCACTATCGAGCCCCGAGACACTAATAGCACAAATCAAGTCAGCTAGCAGAAAGCATGGGGTAGTATTGTCCGGGCAAAACTCATCCAGTTCGGGAGCTCCCGGGGGCTTCGATCGGATAAAGAATAATCTGGAAGGGGAGAGTGTGGAGTTGTTCACATACCAGAGAATGGGAGCATACTTCTTCTCTCCAGAGCACTTTCCTTCTTTTGCTGAATTCGTCCGAAGTGTCCATCAACCTGAACTGCATTCAGATGATCTTCCCATCGACGAGGAAGACGAAGAAGCGACCACAACATCACGGGCCAGTTCCGTGCCCGAAGCACAGATGCAAGCGGCTTAAGAGAGGCTGGAGAGTATCGTGGTAGTGTAAATATGGAGCACATTGGTAAGATCATTGAGTAGAAACTGCCTTATAAAATTATGAGACATTGTTAAGCCATTTTCTGTTCTGTTTGGTAGCAAAAGCTGTGAATAACTTCAGTTCAAGGCTTGAAAATAATGCTTTACATTGAGGATTTATATATTACACATTCTCGAGAAACCAGCTTTGTATATGCTTGTAAGATTCTAAATTAGATATCCAGAAAGATTCTGGTCTGGTTCGAAGC
This sequence comes from Trichosanthes cucumerina, assembly GCA_036507285.1. Classification (NCBI taxonomy): domain Eukaryota; kingdom Viridiplantae; phylum Streptophyta; class Magnoliopsida; order Cucurbitales; family Cucurbitaceae; genus Trichosanthes; species Trichosanthes cucumerina. The sequence goes on along the minus strand of CM071840.1, from coordinate 78,859,326 downwards.
AAGAGATGCTAGAAGATTATCATATTTTCATTTGTAAAATTTCAGTGATTTAAATTATTCTTCTATTAAGATCCAGTATATTTTGATTTATTATTTTGTTATTTTTGCTCGATTGTGTTGTGCCTTCAAAAGGTAAAAGCTTTCGATCTAAAGGTTAAAGGTTAGATGTTCGAAGAGCTCCCATGTTGAATTCAACTGCATGGTGGCATTGTATGTTGGATGATGAGGGGTTAATTTTTACCTTAGACAATAATTTGAGGGGTTAATTTAGATATTGAAGGTTTAGGAATGCAATTGTTATAACCACCGTGGATTGTGTAACTTGCTCCATACAAGGAAAATGAAGGGGCCACATGTTTTAATATTTGCCTAAATTTGATTTTAGGAAAATTTTAATTTTGACCTCTAAACATATTTGTCATGTTATATTTATTTTTACTCTAGACTTTTAATTTCATCAAATTATATTCTAAACTTGGATAAATGTTACTTGCAATTTTTAAATTATATTCTAAATTTAGATAAATGTTGCTTGCAATCTATATCTTAACTCCTAAGAGGGGCAATTTTACCTTTCTAATAAATGCACTTGAAAAATTGTTAAAATGAAAAAGTATTCTCATAAACATTAATGAAAATTGAAAAGAGGATAAAAATTGCCACATTCATCAAAAATTTATGATGAAAATTTATACACCTTGATAAACTTAGGAATAAAAATTGAAGTTTCGCTAGATTCAATTATATAGAAGAGCTCATAAGCCCTTATGAACTTTACAGAATATGTAAACTCACTAACAACATAGAATTAACTGGACTTTAGAATAAGATTTTACATCATCAAATATGATAAAAGGGACACTTTTTATCCATGAGTGAAGACCAACAAAACTACAAAAAACAAGGAATGAAAATGAATAGCTGATTTAACACAGTCAAGCATAGCCATTCTTCTTCTTCAATAGAGAAAAGGAAAAAAAATTCATTATTTACACAAACTGGAAGAAATATACATATCACAATCAAATAAAAAGTCTTCAAATTTCGCAAGTTTCTCTGCGATTCATTCCCTCAAAAAAAGAAAAAAAAACCCCAAAAAATCGTAACCGATGCAAAGAAACCACCACGAAAGAAGCAACTTCCTACGAGTTTCGGAACATACCCTTCTTCCGCTATCGCGTTAACTTACCATTTATAAACGATTTTATTGCCAGAAGCCATTAGTAGACCTTCAAACTGAACATCCTTTCCCTGCATCACAAATGAAACTCAGGATCAATAGTTCTTATTATGGTGATTATTGCTGTCTAAAAGGGTTATAAACACAAAGCAGAGTCATGGAATAAATTAAGGTGTATATCTTAGCATAAATATTGAATGATTCCCAAGGTGAAGCACAATTTTCGTCATATTTACTCGTTCGTCTATCAATCCTCAGCCTGCTAGGGGGCGGGGTATTTTTGATAAAAACAGTTCCGAATACAAGCAGCGAAAACGAACTGTGAACTAAGAATATGTCAGGCTTGAAACAGAACCAACAATCGAGAACATAACGTCGTGTGGAGTACATGCTAGAAACCAAAACATTTTCGATTGAAACAGTTCATAGAGACAGACATATTACAAGGTATAGAAAATAGCAGCAAGAATGTGAAGTGAATGTGTAAGACATGGATGGTCATAATAGTGTCCATTTTGGGATCTTGCAGTGGTTTCTTCTATTTCCTTTGAGATCATTGGGGCGAACGGATGGGATAACTCAGTCAGAAAGTTGGTTTCCGAGTTCAGGGTTATAATCAAAGTAACGGAATTAGGATAAAATGAAACTATAAGTAGAGTAGATACTGCAGAATACCATTTCCAAATAGCAATCCTAAAAATAGACTCATAAATCGTAATTAAATCAATAGAATATTGACCTGTTAAATGATGTGTCTGTCATTCACAAGCAATCTTGGTGTCAAAGCTGCTGAGGCAGATTGCAAAAGCCTGGAAAGCGGAGATCGGGTAACGATAATCCATTGTGAATACATCCTTCCCTACTTTTCCAAACTGAAGGATGATCTTCTCGTGTTCTTGTGTAGGTGTTTCATTTTCCGAAGAAGCGACTAGTTGAAAATTTTTCACGGAAGCAATTGTAACTCTTCCATGAAAGTTCAAACACCAGCACTGTAGCTGCTCGTGCCACCTGGGAGTCTTGTTTCTCAGCACCAGCATTCCATCTTTCTGACTGCCCAAAGGTTCAGACAGCAAGCTATCAGCATTCGATTTTGACCTTAGGAACGGGAACGATGGAAACAATTCCACATTGCTCAAAGAAAGCTCGGTCTGCGTGGGAGCCACACCTCCAGGTTCAACTGCAGAAACGGGAATAGCGTCCATGATACACTGCATTCTCCTCGGACCCCTGCTTGTTAATCACATGAACTTTTCAGCATTTTCCAGACATCTAAAGAAAAAAATGGAGTCATCCAAACAACGAATAACCATAAATCATAATCCATTAATCTGATAGCCTTTGAATTACCTTGATCCCAACACATTTAGTTCATATGAAATGTGGGCAACTGGATAGTTCCCTGCAGGGACCTTGGGAGAAACTTGTTTCAGATTCACTAGCCTTGTGGAGCGACTTTTTGTGATCCTCGCTCCCGAATGTGGTGGTTGCCCGTCAAAGATTGTGAACTTGGTTCCTAGAAAATTAGATCTGCTCCCACACATGGAAACAAGAAACTCTCAAAAACATGTCCCAATATATACATCTAAAAATGACATCACAAGCCTTCAAGAGCATACCTCAATTTCCCAACATAAGTGCTGCTGCCTTTTGACAAATCCTCAGCATGTAAAGAGATAATATAGTCTGTGTAGGTCGGGCGCTTGCATTTACGAGCAGCAAGTAGAAATTTACCATCATCACTTAATGCTGTCATGTGAGCAAGAAAGCGACAAATCATAAGAAATGTACCATTCAAACAAAGTATAAACTTCACGAGATGAAGACAAAGCTGGCAATTACTCACCGTTAGTCAAACTGAGGAAGAGATAATAAGTTTGATTGGATCTGTTTCGCTTTATGAAACACTGTAGAAGAGGATCCCTCGGACCAGGCTGCAAAAACGAACTCCGGATGTGAAGAGAATAATCTAAAAGTATGAAAGTTCAAATGAAAAAAAAATGTAAAACTGAACAAATGCGTCAATCACATGTCCAGTTTGCGATTAAACAAAAAGGATATTCAAAACATGATATCTGAAATTGAACTATCCACAACTGGGATTAATTCAACAGCATTCCATTGCACCTACCCCAATCAAAAGAAAGCATAATCTTTATGAACAAATTTAAATGGGAGAAAAGAAAGCTATTGCGCATAGAAACTTAGACAGACAACAATTACACTTCCATTTTCACTCGTTTAATTTCTTGATATTGTCATGGATTAATTGTATCCCGCAATGGATGCTTCATGACACAAAATTCTTTTTAAAGCAAAATGAGGCTTAATTTCTTTGAACATATCCATTATGTGGCTTACTGTCAGTTAACCCATAAATCAAATCCAAAAACAGACTATAAAAACAAGAGTTGCAGGAGGTAATGACCAAAAAAACACAAACATAACCACTCGGCCGAGAAAACATCTTATAATAAGTGATTCTCTCACAAGATCAAATCAGATAATATCAATTAGGCTCTTGAAGTTTCAAGGAGCAAAAAGAGCGAAACATTTCCACCAAATTGTTAATTCTAACAACAGACTTGGAGTAAATACCTTCTTGTGACAACAACAAATCCTCATAAACATAAAACAAACAACAACAAATTTTCCAATTAGTTCAAAACCATACCAAATACACCCTAAAAAATCCATCAAATCCTCCAAAACCCCCAAAATTAACAAGCAGCGCGTGATACTCACTCACCTGCTTGATAGCGATCGGGAACGTCAACCTGCCGGAAACCTCCGGCGTTTTGACGATCTCCTTAGTAATGGCTCGCCAGCTCCGGCACACTCCGGCGCAAGCGACGACACTCTTCCTCGGCGGCCAAGAAGTCTCCGACGTCTCGATTCTCATCAGAACCTCCCTGAGAAGCTCCTGAGGCATATTGGCCCAGCAGCTCTGGTCGAGGCCGTCCCTCGGCTCCGGCGAGGAGCCGTCCTGCACCACACGGCGGGAGCGGGACCTCATATCTTGAAAGATGCTCTTGAGAGACATGGATTGGCCGGATTTCTGTGGGAGAAGACGATGAAGATGGAAGAAATTATCAAAGAAGGAGAGGAAAATCGAGGATTGAGGATGCGAGAGAGGCCATTGGAGGCGTATGGATTTAGCTTCGGATCGTTGGGAAATGGATATGGAAAAATGGAAGAGAGTGAGATAAATGAATCTGAGTCGGAAATTTTTGGCTATGTTTTTTTTTTTTTTTAAATAATTTTATTCGGGTGATTCGAGATTGTGAGTAGCGGAATAAATGAAAGAGGGGACCGGCTACCGGCTTTGGTGATTCTGATAATTGCAACAGAACGGGTCGCCCTTGTTATTGCTTGGAGTTATCGACGTAAATGAATATCAAATAATCATCTATATATATATAATAAGTTAATAACCGATTTTCAAAAAAAAAAAAAAAAAAAAGTAAGAACTAAGAACCAGATTTTTCCTTTTCTTTTTCTTTGTTTTTTCAAGGTTGAAGTAAGTAAGAGCAATATTTGGATATAGCAATCCACTCGATTTTTTATTTATCTATGGGTTAAATGTTTTTACAAGTTTAGTCTTTCAACTTTGAAGTTTGTGTTTATTTGATCTCTAAACTTTAAAAAATGTCAAATAGGTCGATGAACTTTCAAAAGTGTCAAATAGATCTCTTTTCAATTTTGTATCTATTTGGCCCATAAACTTTGAAATGTGTTTAATAAATATTTAATTTTTCAATTTTGTATTCAATAGATTCCTGAATTTTCAATTTTGTATCTAATAGATCATTGACCTAGTGGACGTTTTTTAAATTTCATGAGACTAAATAGACACAAACTTCAAAGTTCATAAACTAGATAGACACAAACTTCAAATTTTAGAGACTAAACTTGTAATTTAACCTATATATAATTTAATAATCGATTTTTTTTATAAAAAGGGTAAGAACTAAGAACCAGAGTTTTCTTTTTTTTTTCAAGGTTGAAGTAAGTAAGTGTAAGAGCAATATTTGGACATCGTAATCCACTCGGATTTTTATTTATTTATGGATTAAATGTTTTTATGAATATTTAGGAAATTGGACCGTATGAGACTAGGGTTGTTCAAAAAACCCGATAACAACCTGACCAACCCAACCCATGGGTAATGAATTTATTTGAATTGGGTTGGGTTCAAATAAATTAAAATATATGAGTTGGGTTAGTTCGTGGGTTCACCTAAAATTAATTTGGGTTGACCCGACCAACCCGAACTTATTATTAATTTTAAAAATTATATTTTTACCTACCATACAACTACATATACATGTATTTAATTTGTTTTTATTTAATTTCATTATTATTTATTATTTAATAACTCTTAAAAATACATTTTTGAAGTCGTTAAGGTATAATTTTTCATAATATAAATTGAAACTAAGTGACTAATTTTAATTCAATCTTTGAAAAATAAACAGTCTTTGTTTTAAATGATGACGATTTATTTAGAAGTTTCTTGGGATAATTGTAAATTTGTACTAGAATATTTAAGTTTTATGGTAGTTATTTAGTATAAAGACATTTGGAGTTTTTTTAATTCTTGATTTTTTTTTATATTTATATTAATTTTATATTTTTTAAATTTTTAAATTTAAAAAAAAAAAAAAAATTAACCCGATAACCCAACCCAACCCAAAAATGTTGGGTTAGGTTACCTCATGAATAGGATTATTTGGGTTGGAAGAATGAATAACCCGAAAATTCGGGTTGGTAAAAAAAAACTAGCATAACCCGGCCCAACCCGACTTATGTACACTTCTACGTACACTAAATAAAATAAAATGTGACATTTTAAAAAAATATCTAATTTTTTTTTTTTAAAAAAAAACCATGATTTATGGTTGCATGTGAAAAACTAGTGCCAATTAATTTTTTGGATTTTTCCATCTATCCATACCATGTGATCTGATTTATTTTGTATTTAGAATTAAATTTAGGCTTCATTTGATAACTATTTTGGTTTTTGATTTTTGGTTTTTGAAGATTAAACCTAAAAATACTACTTTGAAGTTCGATCTATAGGTTTCTATGCTTTCTTATCTACTTTTTAATTTACCGATGTGTTTCAACAACCAAACTAAGTTTTGGAAAAATAAAAAAGTAGTTTTCAATTTATTTATTTTTTTAATTTGGCTAAAAACTCGAATGATACGTCAAGAAAGATAGAAATTATTGTAGAGAAAATGAAGATAAATTATTTTTAAAAAAAGCATAATTTTTATAAAAAAAAAACAAATGATTACCAAACAAGGTCTTAAATTTCGAATTTCTTCTATATCTATAGTCGTTTAACTTACTTTTTGTATTTGAATTATCCTTCCAAATTTAAAATTAAATATTTTCAATCTTTTATATATATATATATATATTTATTTATTTATTTATTTTCATATTTTTATACATAATATAATATTTGAGAAGTTTTTTTATTTAATTAATCACGACTTGTGAGCTGGTTTAGAGTCATTCAATCATAATTTTTTGTTCTACTTATTTAGGTCTAACAACTTTTGATCACATATCATCTCGAATTATAGGTATGTATATTTGTATTTCTTATACAAACACTCTAATATGCTTGATTGACTATAACTGAAAGTAAATTTTTAGAGACGACAATAAGCGAGATATTATGTGGTTGTCAAAAACTTGTGGATGAGATCTTGAGCAAACACCTAAAATGATATAATATGCGAGCCTTCAAAAAATTGTTTTTTGAGAAATATGAATATCAACTTGATTTGTAGAAGCTTGATTATCTAAAGTTGGCAATTGTTTGACAATACTATTAAACATCTTCAAATACTTCAATTTGCGCATACAATTTTATTTTCTAAGAATGTGAGTACATATCTTATTCCCATAAAAAAAAAATAGTTGGTTAATACGAAGTATTTGTATCACTTAACTAAAATTTCATTTTATTTTTAGTACATAATATTTGCATAATCAATTTGACAAAAATTTTAGATAATACTTATGGCTCAATCCAATGAAAATCTAAGTTGTTTTTTAATATTACCTAAATTTTGAATTATTATAATTAAACATTATTGATGATTAAGATTAATTTTTTTTGCTGAAAATTAATACATAAATTTATGACTTTTCTAGTTTCCCTCAATTAACATGTAATTGTGTTTTTTTAGATTTTGTTTGTGAGATATTACTTTGATTTTTTTCGGTGGAATTCTAGTTTTAAGTAATATGATATTTAAGAATATGTATCAAATTATCCTTGATTTAATTTTTAGTTAGATTTTTAAAGATTATGTATTTTTTATTTTCAAATACATAACTAAGTCTTTTATTAAAATTTTCTATCTTGGATTCAAATTTGTATTAAATGGTACTTTCGACATTTAATAATTAAATTTTAAAATGAAAAAAAAATTGTTTGACTATTTTTCAAAGTAAAAAAAAATCTATGACCTTTGTTCTAAAGGCACATTTAAATTTAGTTGTTCTTAGCTCCCTTATTTATGGGTTAAATTATAAATTTAATCTTTGAACTTTTTGATTTGTATCTAAAAGACACCCTTTTAACTTTAGGAACTATTAGACCTCCAAACTTTTAATTTTATATCCAAGTCTCTAAACTTTTAATTTTATGTCTGTTGTTGTCAAATTTTGTACATGAGAACACACCCGATCTCCACGTGACAACTACAGTAAATTTGTAATTATTGGGGGAAGACGCTGCAAGACAAGAAAAACCGGTGTGGTGTAGGGCACACAAACTCAAATGTTTATGTCATATATGATTTTTTAGAGAATTAGAGAGAAGATGAGTATTTTCATGACTAGAATGAATTTACCCTGCTCTCCCCTCCTGGGACAACTTAAATGACTTTCTTCTATGATCCTTTGTGGGTTTTCGCGGCCTACTGAGAAAAGGAAAGCTGAGAATGGGTTGCATGAGATCAATGCAAGGCCCAGAATATGGCCTTGACCACAGGCTTGGGCTGAGCCCAGACTCTTTTCTTGGATTGTTGGGCGAGGGTAGAGCCCAAATGGAGGGGTTCTACCCTGGTCGGCCACGGGCTTGGGCTTCAACCCAAGCTCATACTCCTTTCTTGGATTGTCGGGCGAGGATAGGGCCCAAATGAAGGGGCTCTACCCTGGTCGGCCTCGGCCTCGGGCCACGTTTCGCCTTGGTTTGGTCTCAGTTCAATTTCGGCTCGTTTTGACTTCGTATTGGGTTTCTTTTTAGTTTGACTTTTTGTCGTAGTCATTTGACCAGTCCATTCTCATTGGTCCAATTTAACCCATATAACAATATCTAATAGCCTAATAAGTTATTGACCTTTTAATTTTGTGTTTAATAGGTCTCTCGACCTTTGATCTGGTATGTTAATAAGTCTTTAAAAGTGTTTAATGAGTTTTTTAACTTTTAAGTTTGTATCTAATAAGTTGTTGAACTTTCAATTTTGTGCTTACAATAATGTTCTTGACTTATTTCTATTAATCATTTTTAAATCTAAGTTGTTAAATTTTTATAAAATTTTTATAGTTCAACAATTCTAGGTTGGAGAATCAAATTATCAACCTTTTGCAAATAGTAATTGGTACCCTATCTACTATAGTTAAATGACAATTTTATAAAAGCTATTGAATCGTTTTTTAGGAAAACAAAAAGGAACTATGAATTATAGTTCACGCTTTAGGATTTCTCATAAAATTATGGTATAATACACGTATACCAATAAATTGCTCTCTTATCAAAGTAAGCATAACTCAATTGACATATAGAATGTGTTAACGACGGTCTATGATTCAAATCTTTCCATTTTTATTATACTAAAACGAAAATAAAGGAAATAAATTGCTCTCAAATAATTCTTCAAATACGTTTTTATTATTCAGTACTTAGGAAAAAAAATCAACGGATTGACTTTTGCTCTATGAGTTTGTTGGGAAGTTGAATTTAAATTAGAAAAAAAAAATTATCAATTACCACTAAAAAACAATTAGGGGGTGTTTGGCCCATTGGTTTGAGTTAGGGTGGTGTTGGGTTTCAAACCTAACACCATGTTTGGTACAAAGGGTTGGTTTTGAAAACACAACCCCATGGGTTTTGAAACCCAACCCCATGCGTTTTGAAACACAACCTCATGGGTTTTGTACCATGTTTTCCACTTCTATTTGTCGTTTTTCATTTTGGATGACCACTTCAACAACAATTCCGATGACAACTTCGACAACAACTCTGACGACTACACCGGTGACCCGACCAACTCCGATGACAACTCAAACGACCACCAACAATGACAACTCCGACGATTACACTGGCAACTCAACCAACTCCGATGAAAACTTTGATAATCACACTGACGACTCGACCAACTCTGATGAAAATTCCGATGACTGCACCGGCGACCCGACCAACTCCAATGACAATTTCGACGACCACACCTGCGACCCCGACCAACTCCGATGACAATTCCGACGACCACACCGGCGATTCCGACCAACTCCGATGACAATTCCGACAACCATACCGACAACCCCGACCAACTCCGATAACAATTCCAACGACCACACCGGTGACTCCAACCAACTCCGATAACAATTCCGACGACCACACCGGCGACCTCGACAAACTGTGATGACAATTTTGACGACCACACCGACGACCCTGACCAACTCCGATGACAATTTTGACGACCACACCGGCGACCCCCCGACAAACTCCAATAACAATTTCGACGACCGCACCAGCGACCCCGACCAACTCTGATGACAATTTCGACGACCACACTGGTGACCCCGACCAACTCTGGTGACGATTCCGACAACGACACCGACAACCCCGACCAACTCCGATGACAATTCCAACGACCACACCGGCGACTCCAACCAACTCCGATGAAAATTCCGACGACCATACCGGTGATCCCAACCAACTTTGATGACAATTCCGACGACCACACCGGCGACCCCACGACCAACTCTGATGACAATTTCGACGACCACACCGGCGACCGACTAACTCTAATGGCAACTCCGATGACTGTCTGATCACTACCGGTAACGAAAACTTCAACGACCACATCGGCGACCTGTCCATCGCGACGATTACCTCCATCGATAACTACAATGAAAACTCTATAGATTAATTTAACGATGGCCCCTGCGACTCGACCACCCAAACAACTTGATACTTTGATGCCCCAACCACCGCCAATCCGAAAGAGTTGTTCAAAATGAGACATTCATCGGCTCAAATGTCCTCGAGAGAGCATTAGGTATCTTTGAAGGGTCGATGGGCGATACTAAGAGGAAAGTCTATTTACCTAGTAGAAGTCTAGTGTAGACTATAATTGTATGTTGTTTGTCGCACAACTTAATTATACAAAAGATGGACCCAGTTCCCACATTCGAGGAGGCACACACACAAGTGACCCAGATTCAACTCGGGATGAACACAAACAACGTTGGATTTGTAGAGACAACGGATGTCCGGATCAATGGAGGAACATCTCGCAAAACCATATATGGTTGAATTGGAATGGGAATTGACGATTGTTGACTTAAACATATATATATATATATATATATATATATATATATATATATATATATATATATTGATTAGATTTTGTATATATGCACTACATACATTGTGGTGGATAATATTTTTTGTTGTAAATATTATTAATATAATATTAGTAGCTCGAGTGAACGAGCTATATGCAAAATTGAAGGCAATCCCAGGGATGACAAGGCAGGACTGCATGGTAGTTACAAAAACACTTCTCTCGAATAGTATGATGTTGAATTCTTTCTTTGCATGAACCACCCCAAATTGGAAATATGATTACTGTGTGGAAGTTTTAGGGAAAGCACCGGGAACCTAATTCTATTTCCATCTACCACTCTCTATGACTTTTTTAGAATTTTATGTTTAATTTGACTTCATTGGACAACTATCTCTACTTTTTTTATTATTTATTTCAGTCAGTGTAACATGTTATCTTCAACCAACATATTTCTATGCATCGATTGTTTTACTTTATCATTGACGCCATACGATTCTTACATTACACATTACAACATATAGTTAGTTGTTTTACTTTATGTCATCATGAGTGAAGTGAATTATAAATATAATATATACTCCTACAAAGTATTATAAACTTAAATTAGATACATTAGATAAATTGTTGATAAGTAATTATGTAGTTATGAAGTTAAAAAAATAAAGTAAGAAGACAAAATTACTAGATTTAAAAAATATTAAGTATTTATTTTAGAAAAAAACAGACTGCACACACCTAATCCAACACAACACTGCACCCCCAAACATTGTTTTATGCAACCCATTCCAGCACAACACTGCACCTCAAACACTATTTTCTGCAAGACAGCCTAACACAACCCTGCGCTCCAAACACTGTTTTCTGCAAGTCCAGTGTTTCTGATTCCAGCCAAGAAACCCTGGGGTTTTGAAACCTGTGGTTTCGATTCAACCACGCAACACAAACAAATTTCCCCTTAATGAATGACTTTTTGTCGCGCACATTGCAGCCTTTCCTTTAACTATTCAACTCGTGAATTTAATGTTTATTAAAAAACAATTATTGTTGAAGAGAACGAACAATTTCAATTTAAAATTGATAACAATAATATATAACTAAATCTTTTCAAAAGCAATAAAATTTTATTTTAATTCACAAAATTAAGGACACTCGTGTATTGCTCAGTTGATTATGTCCGTTGAGGAACCTAAGATTATAGGTTTGAATTTTCAGTTTATGTTCAAATAATCATCATACACTGATTACGTTTTTAATATGTTAAATTATAAATTTAATCTCTTAATTTTGAAGTTTTGTGTATTTAATTTTTAAACTTTTAAAATTACAAATTTAACCCTTGAACTTTTGAATTTTTTAAAATGCACATATCTACTAGAAATTAACATAATTGAAATGTTAGGTTCTACTAAACATAAAAATTAAATTTATATCTCATAGATTAATTAATTTTTTAAAAGTTTGAATTTTTAAGAGACCTATTAGATACAAAATTGAAAATTTGAGAACCTATTAGATTCAAAATTAAGAATTTATAAATTATTAGATACTTTTGAAAGTTTAGAAACTAAATGAGTAGATACAAAAGTTGATGAAGAAATTTATAATTTAACCTTTTTAATTATAATATTTTTAACATAGTTTGATTTTGTTTATCTAATTATTTAAGGTTGGTTTCAATTGACTCCATCTATTTAAACACACTGATAAATATTTGAGTTAATTGAGTTTTCTTTTAATTAATTATCAGAAAAGTAAGATTTTGAAGTCAACACAACATGAGTATGAAAAAAAAATAGATTTGATTTTTTCTTTCCTTTTTAGTAGAATAAATGTGGAGAATATGAATTCAAGCTTCTAACCTCGAAGATAGTATGTGACAATTATCAAGCTATGTTCACTTTAACATTTTTTTTTTAATTATAACTAATAGAGAATCTAGATTTATAAAAGCTACATGCATACCACTCTTTTTGTAATTGACATTATTCATTAATAAATTCTCTCTCTTCCAAAGGCGGATTCAATTAAGGTCGAAGGGCTCGAGCTTCTCCCAAATTTTTCAGTTTAATATATTAATAATAAAAAACTACTCACTTTATAGGTATTTTAACATGGCTAAGTAGTTCCAATCTCCTAGTTTTTAATCTCCATTTGAGTTTTTAGGTTGGAGCCCCACCTCCATCAATTAGTAATTTTACCTTTTATTTTATATAGTTTCTTTCATTTTTTTTAGTTTGTTTTCCATCCTTATTTTTCTTTTTAATTTTCCTTATTGAGTATAAATTAACATTCTTTTTTTTATTTTATTTTTTTCCTTATGAGATCTTGAGGACTCATTATAACATATAATGTTTGAAACTAAAAGAAACTTTTTCAATTACACATATTTGACATCTCTCAAATTTAATTGTTGCTGGTAATTTAATTATCAAGAATTTAGAATTTATAAAAATTAATAGTGGTGGCATGCACATGCGGGGAGACTCTGCTACTCCTCTATCTACTTTTTGTAAACATCTCAAAATACTCTAATATATATACCCACTTCTCAACTTGTAATTTTTTCATACCGGATAACTAGATTCTCTTTACTCCTAAACTTTGCTCTTAATTTAAAGAATATCACTATCCCTTTAAAAGTTGTAATATTATATGTGACTTTTCATAAACGTTTCAAAATCAACTTCAAAATAGAAAATTTTAATAATGTTGGATAGAAAACATATATGAACGTGACCTAAAATGATGGTAATTGGAATACGCACGACTTAAGTCTGAAAGAATAGCATTCGACCATATTGATTCTTCGTCCAATATTTTAGTAGTTTTTATTTCAAAAGATATAGTTTTAAAATATTTATTAATGGTCCAAAGATAATATTGTCACTTTTGAATTAATAAGAGTATTTTTTTAAAAAAAAAAAAAAATCTCATTTTGGTATTTGAATTTTTTTTTAGTTTCTTTTCTTTTGGTCCAAAAAATATGGTGACGTTACTGCTCTAATTTTACCACTCAAAGTTTGCTCACTCAACGCTAAACTAATTATAAAACTCTAGTTATTTTAAGAGTGTAGACATTAAAATAGAATTAACCTAAGAATTTAAGCCAGGATAACCATTTTATTTTTCATTTTTTGTTTTTTAAAATAATGTTTGTTTTTTTTACAATTTCTCTTCATCTTCTCTATAATAACTTCTATATTTCTGGATGTACCATTTAAGTTTCTAGCCAGATTTTTTAAAATTATTTTTTAGTTTTCAAAACTTAGCTTAATTTTTAAAATCATAGGTACACATTAAACAATAAAATATAGAAACTCATTCGTAGAAATAGTATTTATAGGTTTAATTTTTAAAAACTAAAATATAAAATCTAAAAAACCAAATGGTTATGGAACGGAGTCTTAGTGACCAAAATCTCCATTTTATAATTTTAGATATCAAAATAAAATAAAGTAAATATCCATAAATTATAGTTTTATTTACATTATCATAAATAAATTAAAAGATAACATTGGTTACATTCAACTTTATAGATTTTAAAAAAAATCTAATCCAACTCAACTCTTATAGAAAAAAAGTTAATTTAAATATAGTTTCAATTGATTAAAGCATATATTTTCGATTAAGGGATCATCACACTTTGAAGTTCCATCCACATAATGGGTTGAACTAAACAAATAAATTCAACTGAACTCTCTAATATGCAAGCCTTTCAATTAAATATTTTACCAATAACAAACATTTAATAATTTTTGTTAATTTGATTATAGTTGAGTTAGATAAGATATAATTTACCATTTTAAAAGTTGAGGGTGGGATGTTCTTCCTTGACATTTGAACTAAAAAAAACTTCCGGATTTCTTTGTGAAAGAGTCTAGATTAAGAAAACGGAAGCAATTTTGGATCTTGAACACTCTAAGTTGATCAATTTTGTAAAATAAAAAACATGTTCAAAGCTGGAAAAACAGAGGGATAGAAAACTCAACTTTGAAGATCAAATTCTCTTCACCCGGTTGATGGTTTTCAACACGAACACTTCGTGGACAACTGTTAGAGTCTTCTCTACTATCCTCAGGCCTTAAAACGGATTGTGGGATCCTAGGTTGAGAGAATTTGGAAGAAAATACCTCAAATGTCACTAATTCGAAATATTAAATTTTCTGTAATTCTCCCAAAAACACCAAAATCACCATTATATAAAGCTTCAAAAAGCTTCAATGGAGTGACAACTCAAGGGTGATGAGGATGCTTTGAGATGGAGGTGGCCAATTTTGGTGAATTTTGAAGATGAGTAAGATTGGGCAAGTTGGCAACTTGTTTTTCATGAAAATCATGAAAATCCCTCATTTTACATTTAATTTTAATTCAAAAATCAAGATTTTTAATTAAAATTAATATAATTAATTAAATAATTCAAAATTAATTTAATTAATTAATTTTTTAATTTAATATCAAATATTAAATTAAATAAATTGCCCGATCTCGATCGATTTTCCGAACATGAATCCTTATTCATGCTATAAACCGATCCGATATTTAAATCATATTTAAATATATCCACCTCTTTTAATCATAGTTTAATTCATAATTAAGCTATGATTCGTTAAATATATCACATATAATTAACGCTTTATTCCAAACTCGAATTTGAACAATTCAAATTCTTTTCTCTCAAAACGTTATAAGGCTAAGTCCGAGCTAGTAAGGAGGACCTAATGGACCTACAGATCATGAGCTCCAACGATACGAGATTAACCGGCCAAACTCTTTAGCTTTAGCTAATCAACATTCGTTAACCACCGTGACACTCCACTAAAGCCCGGTGGGGTTTGCATTCTCCTCATCAGAGATATATTTTTATCCACTGATATAACCATGATTAGTAAGTCGATCCTTCACAGGTCGTTCGTAATTACAGCTGGGTCAAAATTACCGTTTTACCCCTGTAATTACCTCTTGTTCCTTAAGTCCCATTGATCCTCTAATGAACGATTGATTTGTGGTCCAACCAACAAACCGATCCCTCTCGGGCCAATGAGAGGGTGGGCCTTTGTTCAAGACCGAGTCGAAGACTTAAGGGAACAACCTCTCTACTAATCCCTAAAGCGGGTAGGAGTGAATTCCATCTTGCGAAAATATGTTCCCAACTATCTACCCGGTTTTATCCCCGATATGGGAGGCTTATTGAGTCGGCGAGCCTCGTGCCACTCTCACCCATGCAAATCTAAGGATAATCCGAATAAACAGGGAGTCCATGAACGCTTAGGATTAAGATCGAGTTACCTAGGTCATTGTATGTATATGGTCGGGCTAAAACGATGAACGGAGTTATAAAGTCTAAGTGATTATTTCATGGGTCCAGGTCTTGCAAACTCATTGCATAGTAGCGCCCCACTCACATGTCTCCACATGAACGATTTAGGATCACATCGTTTGTTCTCTGCAAAGTGGGTCGCGTCCCATAGTGTCCCCTGGATAAGGTACCAAATTTCTCCTTATACTATATTATGCATCGCTTCGCTATAACTTGAACTTGATCCACTTTTATGTCACACATAAAGTTCAAGTATTCATCCTATAGCCAAGGGTTCTTTATAGGATTAAGGTTACATAATACACAATATTCAATAACACGTTTACTGAATAAATATCAATAACAACTTTATTGTGAAATAAAATATACATTCAGTTTACAAAACCACGAGTTTTAGGACATAAAACCCAACACTTTGTTCTTTTTTCTTCTTTAAAAAATGAAAAAGAAAAATCGATAAATTAGGTCTCGTTTGATAACCATTTTGTTTTGTTTTTAGTTTTTGAAATTTAAACCTAAAAATACTAATTCTACCAATGAGTTTATATGTTTTTTATCTACTTTGTACCTATGTTTTCAAAAACCAAGTCAACTTTTGAAAACTAAAAAAAACAGTTTTAAAAAACTTGACTTTGTTTTTAGAATTTGGCTAAGAATTCAAATGCTTACTTAAAGGAGATGATCTCTATAGTAGAGAAATTAGGTAAAAATAAACTTAACTTTCAAAAACTAAAAATAAAAAATAAAAATGGTTATCAAATGAGACCTTAGAAATATGAAGTTGAAGGATTTCGAATCATGTGATCTTTTTCTAAATAGTAAATTGACTCGATTCAAAGAACTATGTTCCACTTGCTGGCATCCTATTTATATAACACATGGGGAAAATACATCACACTAAAATAACATTTTAATTTTATTGCTTTTTATTTATTTCCTAAATTTCAATCCATTGAACTTGTAAACTAAAATAAAGTTATCGACCAAGGCCAAAGAAACATCAAAGTGGCCAAGGGAAATTTACAATAAAGTTCATGTTTTGTTGTTTTCCCCCCTTAAAATATGTAAAATTCATTTTAAATTTGAGAATATGTTGACAATGATATTGATTCCTACTATAAATATCTGTAGGTTGAGATTTTGATTTTTCCTAACACGAACAATGAAAAAGATGGAGTAGTTTGAAAAAGACACATATATATATATCAAATTAATATCCTCTATTTAATGTAGATAATTATGACATTATTTTTTGAAAAAATTATATTGAGCTTAGTGTTTATTAAAATTTGTAGTTGAAAAATATGAGATTAAAAAAGATGCGAACCACTTTTTAAAAGTAAATGAACAAAATGTATGTTTTGAAAGGGTAAAACGAGTTATATTCATGTGTGTGGGTTAAAATGGATTTTTTCCCCTTTTTAAACAAATATCACAATAACTAGAGTAGAGAAAAGGTGAAAAATATAAGAAGCTTTAGAAGATTTGAACTTTTTAAATTTTATTTTATATATATTATTTGGGTAAACTTATACTAGTTTTGTCAAACTAACGACGAAAGTTGATTTTAACCTTGAAAGTACATCATATTAACTAAATTTGAACATTTGAAAATTAAAGTATAATAACTAAAATAGAAATAATTTTAAACTACATGTCATGTTATTTCTACAATTCTAATTTCAAACTAATTAAACATGGGCAACTCAGCTTAGGTCAATTGGTCAAGACATTGTAATTTAAAAGAATGGAGGTTCAAGTTCACACATTCTCATATTGTTGAATAAAAAAAAGTATTAAACAAGTTTGTGTGTACAGGGTCCTTGAACTTAAAAAAAATATTAAATAGGTTCATGAACTTTCAATTTTTTTTCTAATAGGTCAATGAACTTTAAAAAGCATCTAATGTCTTTAAACAATCAATTTTATGTCTAATAGGTCATTGAGCTTTCAGTTTTGTATCCAATAAATTCTTGACCTGATCGACTACTTTTAAAATTTAGAAATTTATTAGACGAACACACATTTAAAAATTTAGTGTCCTATTAGACACAATATTAATTTAATTTTATACATAGTACAATCATTAATTTAAAAAATGTCGCATATATTAGAGACTTATAGACATTATTAAAGCTCATATCTATTGAACATAAAATTGAAAATTTAAGGAACTATTAAAAATTGTCAAAGTGAGCTTAGCTCAACGATAATTGACATTTATCATCGATTGAGAGGTTATATGTTTGAATCTCTAACCTCAAATATTGTTGAATGAAAAAAATTGAACTATTAGAAACTTTTTAAATTTTAGAAATAGAATAAGACAACTTAAAAATTGTAATTGAATGAGAAAAAAAATTAAGGCCTCCAAATTTGATAACCATTTGATTTTTAGTTTTTGAAAATTAAGACTATATTGGTACTATTTTCACTTCGGACCTTTTATGTTTTCTTATTTACTTTTTAGATGTGTTTTCAAAAACCAAGCTAAGTTTTGAAATCTAAAAAAAATTATTTTTAAATTTTATTTTTGTTTCTTAACTCAAGTGTTATCCTAAGAAATTAGATGACAACTATAAATAAAAATTATTGTATATAAATAGTAAGAAAATAAAAATAATTTTCAAAAATTAAAAACTAAAATCAAATAGTTATTCGGGCATAAGAAACCCTAATTAAACATTGAGAGAGAGAATTGTGCAATTTGATGTGCCGCCACTTGCGCCACTCCATTTGCATAAAGCTTGGGGGCAACTTCACCAAAGTTCTAAACTAATCTCCTACTTAAGATTCCTCATTGATTGGCACAGGGCCTACAAGCAAATGCACCAACTCCATTCACAATTTAATATTACGATCCTTTTTATAGCATTAATTAAATGATTTCAACGCCTTTTTTACCCAAATTAAATGTCAACTTGAGCATTACTCGAGCTCCTAAGTTTGAATCATCACTCTATATTGTTGAATTAAAAAGTAATTAATTTAATTTTAATCATTCTTACAGTGATAGATACTTTTTTTTTATATTGTATAAATAATTATTATATAAAGTATATGTATCTATTTTAATTTTTTTGTACAATTAAAATGAGATATGATGATTTGAACTTCTGATCTCAAATAAATGAATAACGGTAATTACGTCTGAGTTATGCTCACTTTGACATCTATTTTAATTCTAAAAGGCAAGTCTTGAAAACATCGTAAATAAATTATTTTTAGAAGTATGAGTTCATCTTATTTGTATTCTGTACAATAATGAAATTTATAACGCGAAGTTGATATAAGATGCATTTAGTCAGTGAGTTTAAGATATATAAATAGATGTACAAAATTTAGTGCACAACTAAGAGGTAAGTTCAAAGATCATGTATAATTTTATCATTTTGATGGTTGAAATTAGTAAATCAATAGTTTGATGAAAATTAACCCACATGCACAAATGGAACTATAAAACCAAGTCTATTTGTTTTCAGTTTTATATAATAACGCCCACCAAATATATTTGTATATCTTCATATTATCCATTTAAACATAATTCTATGAATAAGACACCAAATATCATATCTCAATAGTTGATGATTTAATAAGACACCAAATATCATATCTCAATAGTTGATGATTAATTTTGGTTGTGGTTGAATTAAAAAGGAAAAAAAAGGCTCATATTAAAATCACCGCAAATATTCCATATTTTCAACTTTCTAAATTAACACGATGATGTAGTAAATTAAATGTATTGCCAACATGTTAGGTAGTTGACTCGTGTTATCTCCCACTTACTTGAGCCAACTTTTTTTTTTATTGTGTCTTTTTTAAAAGGCTCATACTTCAATATTTTCGTTAAAAAATATTCGAAGATAAAACAATTTTTTAAAAATATATACCCTGTTAAACATATGTTACAACTTACACAAGCATATTGAATGCATAACTATAATAATAAAAAAAATTACTTTGCAATATCGTATAAATTAATAATGCCACTTATTTTTTTTTTAATTTTGTTTTTAGTATATCAACAATTGGGGATGAGACATTCGAACTCATGAACCTCCTTGGCCCGTAGGTCCTAACACAAGATTAGAATTCTAGCTCATTCAGAGTGGTATCTCACTAATGGCTCGGGCCCCCGGG
Source organism: Trichosanthes cucumerina (assembly GCA_036507285.1). NCBI lineage: Eukaryota > Viridiplantae > Streptophyta > Magnoliopsida > Cucurbitales > Cucurbitaceae > Trichosanthes > Trichosanthes cucumerina. The sequence goes on along the minus strand of CM071840.1, from coordinate 78,839,087 downwards.
AGGGGGCCTTCTTCGCCCTCCACCTAAGTTGCGCAGGATAGGCTCAAAGCCTATCTCAGGGAACAGTGAAGCTTTATAGGGTCTTTTTGTCCAAAATCTACTCCCTTATTCCATTTCGTCTCGAAGAGTGATTGAGACCAATTCAGTCACGTTTTCAGTCATAAGTCTTACTTAATGTCAGTTGAGCTATGCTCTTGTTGGCAATGCCACTTATTCTTACTCGTAAACTTCAACATAGTTCAGTAATAATTACATGTTTGGGAATGATGTCCAAAATTGCTTTTGTCATATATAATCTTTTTATTTTTTTCGACATAATAAAAGGATTAATTTGGTAATTCAAAAACCACTCTCAAATATACATAAATTGTATAACATTAATTAAAAGGTCAAAAATTTAAATCTCCACTTATGTTAAACTAAAAAAACTATATTTATTGTCAAAGTGAGTATAGTTCAACGATAATTGGTATCAGCAGCAGATCCATAACTTTAAGTTAGGGGGCTTGAATTCGTATAAAAATTATTTTGAACGCATTAATATTTGGTTGTATATAATCTCATTCCGTTTTTATGGTTTACTGAAATTAAGAAATTGAACTTTGAAAGTATAAAAAGTAAAATAAAACAAACCACAAAGTACATGGATGAAAATAAAATCTTAATATAATAGTTTATATATTTTGATATAAGAAATATGATTAATTTTTTTTACGTAAGTATATGAGAAAAAATTGAAAATAATAAAAAAAAAATCCTAGAATCATATTTTCTTTTATGTAATTAACTTTTAAAAATAATTTTTTAAAAATTAAAAAATATTTACATTCATTTTTATTTATATTTGATACCAAGAAAAAAAATATATTCTTAAAAAATAAATAATTTTATGAATAGATTACAACAAAAAAAAAAAAGCAAAAGATAGCATAACTCAATTGGCATATCGAATCCTTCCAATCCCTATTGTACTTAAAAAAAAAGTATGATATATTTTTTTAATTAAATATATTTAAAAATAGAATTTAAAGTATTAAAAGTTTTTTATTTTTATTGAGTGAAATATATATAATAAAATGTAAAATTATACATATATTTGAAGGAAAAATTAGAAGGGGCTTGCCACTAGGCTAAAATAAACTTTTGAAAATTGATATAGCATTTTATATACACAAACTAAGTTTTTCTAAAGCTGAGTGAGGCTCGAACCCCTTTAGACCCTTCTTAAATCTACCCTAATTGGTATATATTTCGACTAATTGCTCACACGTTTAAATTGATGGTTGAGCTAAAAAAACTATATTTGTATGCTTAAAAGAAACTTTATTTGTGTATTTTAATCTATAATAATAATAGGACCCACCGGTTTAATATCCAACGAACCAAAACATGAAGGAAACTCACTTTGGGTCCCACGGTCTTCGACGGCAGTAGACCCACGTCCCTTTTTTAAAAAATAATAATAACAGAAAATTTAAAATTTAAAGTTTAAAAAGAAAAATTGTAAATGGAAAAGCCTCGGTGGGCAAGATCATACTAACGAACCCACGCGAGCGGCTGGCGAAGCAAAACAAACAAGCAAACAAACCCTGGCCCACCTCCACCCCTTTCTTGCAACGTGGCAACTTTTCAAAAGATCACAGCGCTCCAACTCCACGCGGCGTTAGATCAAAGGAGATACAAGTCAATCAAATCTGCGCACGGCCGCAGCATATCCAACCAAAAAAATTAAGCAATAAAACAGAAAACAGAGTGATTAAGGGGCGCATAAGATTGACTCGTGCGACTAAAATTGCCGCTTAATTGTCGCGATCAGTCGCAATTATTCGGTTAAAAAATCGCGATTTGAACAGGCTTTTGTCGGGAGTAGCCGAGTCAGAAAATCAGAGTTTGCCGGCCTGGACGTCGAGCTTTGCTTTGAATCGCCGATTTGCCCACAAGCTGTTTGATTTTATGCTGCACATACACGACAGCCAATTAATTCCTCGTACGAATCCAACCTAAACAATTTTTTTTGCTCCATCTTTGCTTTGCTTTGGTAATTTCTTCTTGATTTGCTTTCTATTTTTTCTCATTAATTTTCATATGGTTTGTTTTAGTTTCAAGATTAGATGTTTTTCAAATGATTTTATTTGGAATTGGAATTTGTAGTGTTGGGAGAACAAATTAAAGATATGTTTTATTTTATAATCTAGTGATGAGACACTATATCCTTAATTTTTCTATCAACCGCACTTCTGTATTCGAATATTATGACATATCAATACTAGTTGCTCATACTTTTAGCAAAGTTGATATACATGATTAATGTCGTGTAAACCTAACATATTTTTATTAGATCTATGGTTAAACCATTCAAATGACCAATAATAACTTGATCACATCATTGTTAAAACAGAAAACAGGCGACAAAGCAAATAATTACAAAAGAAAAACGACACACATATTTATGTAGTTCACTAACGGTGCATTAGCTATGTACGTACACAAGTAAAGGAATAGAGTATTTTATTATCTTGAGAATAAACATAGTACAAAATACATGATAATTTTCATATGAGAGTCTCGGAGATTTATATATAATATTCCTCCTAAACCCTAATATATAATAGATCCAATAAATTCAAAATTACTAAAAATAAACTAATCTTCGTATAATTTAGGTTTCAGAAGCAACAAACACTTCGTCAATCCTGTACTTGGTCATTTGGAGTGTCATAACGGATTCAAAGCATTTTCACAAAACTATAAGCACCTTTTCAACTCATATGCTAAGCCAATTACCAAACATAAACCAACGTCGTGAAACGAGAAGCTAGGTAGAAAACGTGTCCCATATATTCATATACTTAACTTTGTTCTATCGATTTTGTATTATTTGTTTTTATTTTTTCGAAAGAGTATTTGATTTGCTATTATTTCATCGAAATCTTCCCACTTTTCTAATTCGACCATCCATTTTTTAAATTTGTAGTTATTAGATATATTCTTAAACTGCCCATTTATGTTGAATGAAACCTCTTTAAACATTATTCAATTATAAGAAAAGGGACAGCTTTTACTTACATACATGTATTGGAGTGAGATCAGAACAGGGCATTATTCTTATAAGAAAAAAAGGCCGTACGATTTTTCACTCCGACCACATTTTTAAAGTGGGAACCTAATGCATGCAAGGATCAAATAAATTGCAACAACAAAGGCTCGATGAAATTGCGGGAGAGAATATAGTTCAATTAGCAATATCGAATGTGTTAATAACTACGAAGTTTGTAGGTTAAATTTCCCAACTCTTATTATATTTTGAAAAAATGCCCGCGTAAATCCACCATGCAAATACATTATAAACTATGTCTGTACATTTAAATTTGAGGAAACAATCAATTTATCCATCTAAACTCTAGGAATTGTATAATAAAAACCCTAAACTAATAACTATATCAATTTAAACTTTGAACTTTTATAAGGGTATCCATTTACATGTTCTATTAGATTTCGTTTGAATAACATTAATTTACACATGTGCAGAATTATAATTCTATCCATTAAATTTCTAAATTGTCATAAGTGAATCAATTTATGACATCGAAATTTGAAAATGATTGATCATACATAAATTCTCACTGGTGTCTAGACTTCTTCAAAAGTCTAGACCTTTCATTTAAAATTTGTCAATTAAACCTAGAAATCGATCACTGATTCAATTTGATCAGTACCTCCACATATGATAGACCTCAACAGAAAATTGAAGAGTAATGACACTAAGTGATTGAGTTCAGTAGTTTCTCATATAAAATTATTGACTCTAGAGATATAGCAATATGGAGAAGGCTAAATTGTTTCAAGCACCAACAGAACCAGAAGCATCCCTTGTTTTAAAGAGAGGAGGACGGGTTATTCACATTTCATTTGATGGTCAGAGGCAAATTGAAAGCGAAGCAGTGGCAATTCTAAGGATTTCCTGTTGAGGATCCTACATTGGAAAAGTAGAGAGTAACCTCACAATATATAAGGTATATGGGTTACTTCTCTCATTGCCAATTGGTTTTGAGATGAAAACTCATATAATCTAATATGGTATCAGAGCCCATTAAATCCAAACGGATATTCTTGGTCAAAAAATCAGTCTGCACATATTTAAAACCTTTTTTTAGTTCAACAATTGTTCGAGGTGAGAAATTAAACTATCAACTTTTAAGTAGTAGTTGGTGTTTTTATTCACTGACTTATTTTCGAATTAGCTACATATTTAAACCTTAATCCAACCTTGTATGATTATATTTCGAAAAAGAAATGTTATGTACGTTAACAAATAGCATATATTGCACTAATACATGGAGAGAGCTTTGAACAAACTACGATTTCCAAGCATGGTCATAAATTCATAATTTTTCTTTACCATTTTAACAAAAATTTGAATCTATTTTGAGACCTCACATCTTATCTAATATTTGTAGCATCAAACGTTTCTGGTGAAATGTATACTTATATCCGATAGGCCGGTAAATGAAAAAGGAAAATAGTTTATATCAAAATCTTCTTAAATAATCTAGCAGAACTAAAATTGTTTGTAACATTGAATTGTTTAGTTTAGAATTATAATATTCTGTATTTGGGTGCACAGTATTCTACCGATTATAATAACACAAATTATTATAACATGTACTCCAAACAGACCCTAATAGAAAAAAAATCAAAACATAATAGAAGAAAAGCGTTGAAATCAAATTTAAACTTAAAATGTTTTCTTATTAAATAGCCTTTCACTTCCTCTTATAATTTTTTTTAGTTTAACAATATTTAGTAGGAGAGATTTAAACCTCTATTACATGTCAATTATCATTTTGGCTATGTTTAAGTTAGCCACCTTCTCAATTTAAAAAATATAATGGAGACATTTGAAAGTTGGATTCGTATGATTTTGAAATTCAAATCCAAAATGTTATTTAGATTACTATATTTAAAATTCAATGAATTTAAAATACATTTTATAATTTCGAACGGTACAATTTTCTGACTTCAGAATACTATATTTATTTTAAAAAAATACATTTGTGGGGGAAGATTCTATATACGACAAAATGATACATGTGGGTCCCACTCTGTTTCCCACATTCTCTCCCTCTCTTTTCATTCCAAAAAATGCCATCCTACTCAAAACTGTAGAATACAAACAGAGCCATCGTACTAGATAATCTCAGCCCTCCATTTCATCGCGATCATCACCACTCTCCACACCGGACGGTCAAGATCCCTCCAAAGTTCAAACTTCGCTCTACACTCAGCCGTATATAAATATCTTCCACTCACAGGCCTTCCTCATTCTCTCATTCCCTCGCTTTTGTTTCGCCAAAATTCCAAAACGTAAAAACCAAACGGACCAACAGTCTCTGCTCCAATTCCTTCCATTATCGTGTCCAGAATTTGAGTTTTCTTTTCTTTTCTTTCTTTTCTCGTTGATTTGGTTGAATCAATGCAATTTTTTGTTCGAAGTTTGGGAATCGGCTGCAGAATTGAATCAGTTTTTGCGATTAAGTTTCTGTTCGTCTTTTGAATGCTCGAGTTCTTGGTGAGTGAGGTTTTTCACTGGTTGAATTAGTTTCCAATTTCCATTACTGTAGTTTTTTTAACTTGCTACTGTTTCGGCATTTTTCTTGCTTTCTTTCTTTTTCATTTGCTTTACGTAGTTTGAAATTTTGAACTGTTTAACTGTATTGGTCATTGCTCTGTTTGCTTGACGAGAAAGCTGATTGAAAAGAAAATGGAACTTTGGTTAGATTCCGATTGCTATTCGTTAGGTTTCTTTAGTGTTGATATGTCTTATTTTTCTTCTGATCTCTGTAATGGAAGGAATGAAAACCGTTAGACTCGTTTTTTCAAAATCCTTCTCTTCCTTCTGCAGCGGAAACAGTGGATTCGAGTTATAAAATCCAGATTTCTGAGACTAATACTTCGAAATTTGTGTTGTGCTTCATCTGGCAGATTTTGCTCAACGTTTCAAATGCGATTTCGTAATTGAAGTGAACTTGAAAGCAGGATTTCGGCTTGCTATGGCGCCTGAAATGATTGTCGAATCAGGCTCGTCGATAGTGGATTTTGGGATGGAGCTAGTCGCGGATCATACTTCGGTTGTTTCTTTAAACTTATTTGTAGCTCTTCTTTGCGGTTGCATTGTTATCGGCCATTTGTTAGAGGAAAATCGATGGATCAACGAGTCCATTACAGCCCTTGTCATTGTGAGCTTATAATGTTCTGATTCTTCCTTAACTAGGTATTCATGTGAAATGAAATCGATAATTTAAATATATTGAAATTATGACAGGGATTGTGTACCGGCATCATAATATTGCTAACAACTAGAGGGAAAAGCTCGCATTTATTTTTGTTCAATGAGGAGCTTTTCTTTATTTATCTCCTTCCGCCTATCATTTTCAATGCCGGGTGAGTACGGTATTCACTTTCCTCCAAACTTCCAATAAATGGTTCGGTTTTATGGTTTAATCATACGTTGCATTGTATCATCATCTTCATGATGTTTTGAATTGAATTCTCATTTTTGCTTTCATAGTTCTTTTGTGAGTTCATTAGCGATGGCTTCTGTCTTCAATATTAATTGTGATCATGAATTAGGGGATAGAGAGGCAAACTTTTTAATCATGTCATTTGTCTGTGGAAGTCATCAAGTGCTTGATTATTTCATTTTGCTCTTGTCATAGAACACTTAAGGAAGCTTTTTAAACAAACTCATAATCTAAGCAATCTGATCTTTTTTAAACCACAAATGGGTGTGATCACGTTTAGCTTCAAAACAGATAAATCACCATAATTTCAGTGATTAGCGTATTACCCTCCTTTAACTAAGCAAACATTGACATGCTTTTCTTTCCTCAGGTTCCAGGTCAAGAAGAAGCAGTTTTTCCGCAACATCATGACCATAGTGCTTTTTGGTGCTTTTGGCACTCTCATATCCTTCTGTATTATATCATTAGGTATAATCTGTACCTGTATAGAGTTTTATTCTCTTAAACCTTACATGTATTTAAAGGTTTAATAGCAGTACCAACATGTAAAGCTATCACAAATCAAGTATGTTTAGAAGAAGCACTTGAGGAAAAGAAAGCATTTATAAGTTGTATAGACGCTTTGAGAGAACACTCTCTTTTTCACTCTCACTTCATTTTCTTTGCTCAGACTTGGCTACAGTAAAGGTCCTTGCTCCCATTACAAGTAATAATAGTTCCCTATAGCCCAAGTATAACAGGTTTATCTAGGGCATTAATCAAACTTAAGGTGTTAAGTTAGAGTAAACTTAAGGGGGTTGCCCTGTTGGCTAAGGAATGGTGTCTTTGAGTAACACGTATCCAGAAGAAGTGTGTTTGAATCTTCAAGTGAGCTTATTAAGGAAAATCTTTGATGTCTCCGAAGTTTGAGCCTTGAAGTGGGCACTACTTTTGGAAACAAAGAATTTACGTTTCTTTTAGTTTTTGGTCTGACTATGTGATATAATAGCCTCAAATACTAATGATTGTTTTCTTTCCTCTACTGATTAGGCGCTTTGCACTTCTTCCAGAAAATGAATATCGGTTCCCTTGATCTTGGAGATTATCTAGGTATGATCCAAATTAGTTCTATTTTCTCTTTGTAAATTTAGTTATACAATGCTGATTCTATCTTATTTGTCCGATTTTCACCCTTTTGTTCATAGCTATTGGAGCCATTTTTTCTGCAACAGACTCTGTTTGCACCTTACAGGTAAGCAAGAAACTCTTCAGCTAGATTTCCCATTTTGCCTCATCTTTACAATGTACGAATAGTTATTTAGGTGGAATTCTTGTCTTGGAATGAATAGAAAAAAAAATGGATTGATATTGGTCCGATATGATTTATTATTAAAGATCAATCTTGACCCTGGCGGATTTTTCTCGTTTTTGATATACGAAGTATCGGATTTCACTCATTACGCTTTTATATTTTCTGTCTGTTGCTGCAGGTTCTTAATCAGGATGAGACCCCTCTTCTGTATAGCCTGGTTTTTGGGGAGGGTGTTGTAAATGATGCCACATCGGTTGTGCTATTCAATGCAATCCAGAACTTTGACCTTTCTCACATGAATTCTAGCATCGTTCTGCAATTCATTGGGAACTTTTTGTATCTGTTTATTGCAAGTACTGTGCTGGGAATTTTAGTAAGTCTCTCAAACTCTTATTGCTTTTATCAATTCTCTTTATAATCGCCCTTAAAATCATAACATAATCCTAATATTCTGCAGGTTGGCCTCCTTAGTGCATACATAATTAAGAAGCTCTACTTTGGCAGGTTGGTTAATCTCTTCCATTTGTATTTCCTACATCCATTACTGATATGGTGAAATGTTGGGATATTTGTTGTTGTTGTTGTTTTTTTTTTATAATTTTAACATTTAGTGATGGTATCATGTATATTTTTTCTCTTATGCAGGCATTCTACTGATCGTGAAGTTGCTCTTATGATACTCATGGCGTATTTCTCCTATATGCTAGCTGAAGTAAGTCACTAAATTCTGTCACGCTTTTCTTTCTTCTTTATCGCTCTTTGATTTTATTTTCATCTCTCCATAGTAGTTGAATAAAGTAGATTTTTATTGCAGCTCTTCTATTTAAGTGCAATTCTCACTGTATTCTTTTGCGGTATTGTCATGTCTCACTATACATGGCATAACGTGACTGAAAGTTCCAGAGTTACTACAAAGTAAGTCAATTACTTGAAAAAATATTTCATTCATTCATTTTTTCGGCAGTTTTTTTGTGCGTAATTTCCGCAGCCTCTGATGTTTCAATTCTCTTATTGCACATTACTGCAGGCATGCTTTTGCCACTCTTTCATTTGTTGCTGAGATCTTTATCTTTCTTTACGTTGGCATGGATGCTCTTGATATTGAGAAGTGGAGATTTGTTAGCCACAGGTAATGATCATATAATTCATATTGCCTAATCAGATTAGCTCTTTGAGACCCTAACTTGGATGTCTGTGTCTATTTAGTTTCTAAAATTTATATAGTTTCAATTACATCCAACATGTGATTTTATATAGTTTATACTCTTAGCATCATTAACTAAATGATAAAGTGATTTGTTTTTTTTACTAGCTTTAGCTAATTTAGTTGATTTTATGTGGTCTCAAGTTAGCCAACATGTTAGTACAATAAGCATGATGCATCATTTTCGGTAAAATTCTGATATGGACTAAAATTAAGAGACATAATTCACTAGGACTGAATAAACGAAATTATGAAAGTTTTAAAACTAAATTTGTAATTTAGACTTATTTGATAACTATTTTGTTTTTAATTTTCTGTGTTTAAAAATTAAGTTTAAAAACACTACTTCCAACTATATGTTTCTTCTGTGTTATTATCTACTAAATATATTTTTTTCAATATATAAATCAAAATTTGAAAATTAAAAAAAATAGTTTTTATTTTTAAACTTGGTTTTTAAGAAAGGTGAAAAACATACCAAGAAATTATGAGAAACACAAACACAAGTATATTTTTTAAAAACAGAAGACCAAAACAAAATTATGATGAAATGGAGTCGTCGTGTTTCATATTTACTCCGGCATGGATTTTAGTCCTTGTCTTGTTTAACTCCATTCCATTTTTCCATTTAGTCCTGGGAAATCCATTGGGGTGAGCTCAATACTGTTGGGATTGGTTCTGGTTGGAAGAGCAGCCTTCGTTTTTCCATTATCCTCCTTGTCCAATCTGACCAAGAAGTCCTCGCATGAAAAACTCAACTTGGAACAACAAGTACGATTTTTTTGTCGGCTTCTGTGTTATGTCTGTGTCTTCTTCCTCTTCATAACTGAATCGACTTATTTATTATGTCTCCCAAAACTTCTCTTTTGCAGGTCACTATTTGGTGGGCTGGTCTCATGCGTGGTGCCGTTTCAATGGCACTTGCATATAATCAGGTTTGCTAAAGGACCTACCATTAATGTTATGTATATTGCTCTCTAAGGTTTTACTCATTTTCAAGTTTGTTTGATTTTTGTTCATAAATTTTTAAAGGTTAAATACTTAAATTACAAGTTTAGTTTCTAAACTTTCATGTTTATATCTGATAGATCCATGAACTTTAAAAAGTATCTAACAGGTCTACAAACTTTCAATTTTGTATTTAATATGTCTTAGAACTTTAAAAGTGTCAAATAAGTCCTCGAATTTTTAATTTTGTGTCTAATAAATCCTTGACATATTCAATTTTTTTTAAAAAAATAACGAATCTATTAGACATAAAATTGAATTTTGTGTCTAATAGTATATTAAACTTTCAATTTTCTATCTAACAGATTCATAAATTTTAAAAAATGCCGAATAGGTCAAGGACCTATTAGACACAAAACTGAAAGTTGAAAGACTTAAAAGATACAAAATCGGAAGTTTATGGACTTTAGACATTATAAATAGATAAAAAAAATTGAAAATTTAAGCATCTATTAAAAACTTTTTAAAGTTTAGGACCTATCCGATACAAATCTGAAAGTTTAGGGATTAAATTTGTAATTTAACCATTTTTAAAATATTCATTTTACTTCCGAAACATTTAAGTTTGTTCTATTTTGTTCTATCAATTTTTAAAATGTCTATTTCGGTCCGTAATTTAAAAAAAAAAATCATTTTGGCACTTGTTATATTGTTTTTCTATTTAATATCCACTTTTTCAATATTCATCTTTTAACCTATGTGACTTGAAATCACATTCACATGCTAGTGCATATACTCTAAGTTACAACATTAATTTGTAAGGACAAAATAAAAGTAAGGACTAAAATAATTATTTTGGAAAATTTAGAAACTAAAATAGACATTTTAAAAGTCATAGATCAAAATGGAACAAATTTGAAAGTTGAAGCACCAAAATAGTCCTTTTGAATGTTTAGGAACAAAAAAAAAATGCAACAATCTGAAAGTCTTGAGATTACCAAAATAGGGTTTAAATTTATATTTTTCTTATATTCTTTTTAATAATATTCGACCCACTGCTAACATCAGTTTTTCAAATCCAGATTTATTTCCCTTTCCACTTAGACAAGGCAATAATTTGGGTACTAGGGTCATGTCAACCTAATTGAGATAATTTGATACATTTATTTGTTTCTATCACTAATTTTATTTGTGAAGGAAAGAAAAACCCATTTGTAATTTCGATATGGTTGTGGTTCGTGCTCGAGACAATCTTGTAGATTCCTTCACAAAACATAAAAGTGACCACTAGCGTGAGTGGTACCTTTTGAATTATAATTTTCAACTTTTATTCCTTCTTGTCCTTTTAAACAAAATAATTATTGTCTTTTTTTTTAATGAACTTTTAAACAAAATTATTGTGTTTATTTCTTTTTGCTCGAGGGAAGAATAATGAAGTGGGGGCAATATGCAAATTACAAACATGTTTAAGAAATTGTTCACTTTTTAAATGCAGTTCACCAGGTCAGGCCACACCCATTTACCAGGCAATGCAATCATGATCACCAGTACCATCACAGTTGTTCTTTCCAGTACAGTGGTAAGCCACCATCACCTTAAAATATTATAATAAAACATTATATTTAAATATTATTAGGAGTTTAAACTTTATATAGATAGTATAATTTTAATCCAGTCTAAGTTGAAAGGTTAAATTTTTGTCCCAAGTTCCTTAGATGGTGTTTATTTAGTTTTTTTTTCCTTATAGAAGTTTTTTTAAAAAATACTATTAGACCATGAATATTTAAATTGTTTATTTGATCTCTATATTTTAATTTTCTAATAGGTTTCTTAATCTTTAAATTTTATCTATTAGATTTCTACCGTTAACTTGGTTAGGCTTAAATGTTCTAGAAATCAACATGTTACATAATTAATACAGTCAACATGTCTTACAACATAGGATTTGTAACATGTTACATAATTATTACAAGTTTTACAACATAAGATTTGTTAAAAGACAAAATTAAAAGAAATTTAAGAAACAAACTTACATCAATAACCGAAATCACATTTATGTTATCCTTGAGAAATTATGGAAATGTCTCCATTCAAATGTTCTTTAGGCATCTATGACTATTACCTATACAGATGAGCATTTTATCTTCCACACTTAAAAAATGTTGTAATATAGTTTTATAACACATTAATTTTTAATGGGCATTTCATTGACTTATTGGTCAACAAAGATTAATTGAACATAGTAAAGTTTAGTGAAGATGTGGTCAAACCATTGTGAAAAATTTAGATATAGATGTTGAGATTTCACTTTTACTTATATATCCTCTTTTAAGAAACAAAAGAATTGATGAAAGAGGATTACAGATCTGGAAAGATTCTCTATATCATTAATTGTGATCAAAGGCAATTGCTCTATTTATAGAATACTCTAAATACAAAGTTAACTAAATAAAAGTAAAGAAACTTAAAAAGGGTTGATATTACAAACTCTCAATAACTATTAACTAGCGAGCTCTCTTATAAAATATCGATATTAATAGATATTCTTGTAAATTAAAAAAATAAATAATTGACAATTTTTTTTTACTTCTTAAATAAGACATAAATCTAACTATTACTATTTATATTTATGTGAGTGATTAGTTGATCTTTTTATGTTTTATAGATACTCATACAAGATATTGATTAATTCTTAATATCAATATTGAATCCTCCCATTTGCGGTCAACATCCACGAATATTTTAATTTTTTCTAGACTATAATATTGTGATAAAATCTAGCGAAAATTGTTTGGACTATGAATTTTTTGTATTTTTTATTTTTGCAGGTATTTGGAATGATGACAAAACCCCTAATAGGGATTTTGCTACCCCAACCAAAATGCACAATGAGCATGGTCTCATCCGAACCGTCTTCCCCAAAATCGTTCACAGTCCCACTCCTGACAAATGACCCAAACAGCCCTTCCCCTTTGGGCCTGTTCCTCCGAATCCCGGCCCATACGGTTCATCATTATTGGCGGAGATTCGACGACGCCTTCATGCGCCCTGTCTTTGGAGGACGGGGCTTTGTTCCCTTCGTCCCAGGCTCCCCTACCGATGACCCCTCTCAACAATGGCAAATTACTGAGGGAGTTCTGGAATCCGCCATTGATGACAATAAAACCATTCTTATACAAACTCAAAGATAAAAAAAAAAAACTTAAATTAGAAGAACAAGGATATCGATGAGGCCTGGCTTTTTCGTGTGCGGGTACGTATACTTAAAAAAGAGGTAACAAATTAATTGAATTGTTACAGCATTGATTATTCTTTCTTTTCTTTTCTTTCCACACTTCTGTGTTTTGGCTTGGATTTTGTGGGATTTTGCGTTGTGGTCAAATTCAAGTTGGTTTGAAAGAGAGATGAGAGGCAGAGATCATGAAGAAGAAAAAATAATAATAATGAGTTTGGTTTGTTGTGTGGTTGGTTAACAAGGATGAGAGTTTTTTCTTTTATTATTATTGTTTTTTTTTATTGGGTGAGGAGTTTTGGTGGGTTTTGTGAGTTTCTAAGTTGGTTTTTTGTTTTTGTTTTTGTTTTTTTTTTGGGAGATTGGTTTCTGTAAAAAATTACTGATTTCAATCTAATACAAGATTTTAGTTTTTTATTTTTTATTTTATTTTAACTTTCAATTATGGTTCTGTACTCGTGTTCTAGAAGGGTAAGAAAAAATGGGTGATCATATGGTGAAGTTAATTTTCAGAAATAAATCCTCTAATTATAACATAACTTATTAAGTTAGGCCACATCCCTCCCCCAATTCTGTTATTATTTTTTTTAATTAAATTACAAGTTTATGAACTTATTTCTTAAAACTCATATATTTTATGTTTGTTTATGTATAACTGTGTAAGTAGCTTTTTATTAGCTTTTTTAATAAATTCAATTATATAATTAGGCATAAATTAAAATTACTTCGAGATTCTTGTTTCAAGAGAGTCCTTCCTATCAAACATTGATAAGGGTTAGATTTCACAATCTCTATTTATCTAGTTAATTCTTTTTCATTTTTAAAATCAAACATCCAAAGCCCTGTATTCTTGAGTTGTAATTAATTTAAATTATAACAACTTCAATTTACTAATTTCCTTTTTTTTTTTCATTTGCTGGTTTGATGATGCTTTTTAAACACATAATTACAAATTTTATTGACAAATTATTTTTATTATTTATCATCAGACCTTTTACTGGTATAGCTTTCTAATATTAGAGTTGTTTTTCTCTAATAAATTTGAAAAATGTTTTGCCTCAAAAAGGGAAAAAATGAGACATGTTAAATTACACTAAATCAAATAGCTATTTCTTCAGATTGCAATCTCTCAGAAAAATGAACGGAAAAAAAAAAACATCAACAATTGTAAAATAAATTAAAGTATCAAATTTTTTTCTTCTTAATTATAGGATTATGTTATTTAAAGAAAATTTGTTAAAATATCATTGTGGTACTTGTATTTTAGCGGGTTTCATTCCATTTTACTTGTATTCTAAAATGTTAAATTTTAATGCATGTGCTCTCAATAAAGTTTAAAATAGGTACCATTTTACTATTAGTTTGAAGTTAATGTTGATTGAAATTGGTTAAATAATAATAATAATTTCATGCAAGAAAATACAAAATGAAAACATATTTCTAAAAATAATAAAAGAAAGGTTAATAGCAACTATAATTTTTTTTAACAAAAAAAGTAACAATAAAGACTAATTTTAAGATTTATTAGAAGTATAGAAACTAGATTAATCATTTCAACTAGACTAAAATGATATTTTAACTATTTTTTTATCGGTTTTTGAGAGAATTAGGAACCAATTTGTTCGTTTCAATTTAATATAAGTCAAATAATTAGGTCATCTAATTTATTGAGGTAAAGTATGTGACGTATACAATTTGATATATAATAAATGTTTCCCGAAAGGCGCTATCATCCTTGTTAACCTACCAATTACCTTTGTGCACTTTGAAGGTCCAATTTCAGGGAGAGAAATAAACAATTATAAAGAAATAAACACGCACATTTTATACAAATTTAAAAGCATTTAATTCAATAAATTGTGAAATAAAAGTACTCGAACAAGTTGAAACGGTATATTTGTACGGGTAACTTTTTTTTTTCCACTGTCGAAATGAAATATAATCAATCTTTTAAAATAACCATGGATAACTGTCTGTTCACATCACATTGAGAGGTAGAATACAATGAAATTCATCGAGAGTAAGAATGATGAAAGCGAGAAAAACAATATCAACTCTCGTCAGCACTCCATCATCATCTTAATCTTATTATGTGTGAAGGAGAATAAGAAAGTAGTTGAATATGGATTCCATAATATCGTGGTTGAAAATGCATTCCATATTTGATATCCATGCATTTGATTCCATATTGGATACCAACGGGATTTTCAAAGTTTGAGGTGGGTTGAAAATAGATTTCAGATTTGATACCCAAATTTGAGGTGGGTTATTGCCGACATGTGTGAATGGAAAGAAGAAGATTGAAAATGACATTAAGAAGGTTGAAGATGGTCTTTCGCTCTCATTAAATTTTTCTCGTACTCTCCCTCTCGGTCAAGAAGGTTGAAGATGACCTCTCACTTTTGTTTGATTTTATTATAGTTTTACTTTTGATGAGACATCACCAAAAGATTATCCATCATTATTTTGAAAGACTCGATGATATTTCATTTTAACTAAAAAGTATCTAATTTTAGGGGCTTATACCTCATCCCACCCTCAGACCAAAAAAATTCTAAAAAATGATTAAATAATTTCATCGAGGCAACCACGAAAAATATAAAACAAGTTTAATCTTCTCCCAAAATTTCAACTTTAAAAAAATTATTTTACTAATTTTTTTTAACATTAAATAAAAGATAAATTGAGTCCATTATAGAGACCTAATTTGAAATTGGAGAATGAGGCCAACAAGATAGATATATTTTTTTTGATCTACATGGATAGGTTTGGCAACCTAACTAAACCATTTTTTATCAATCTAATCCTTAGATTTGTATTTATTATTATTATTTAGTGAAGAAACTTAGACTTGTATTGATTAATGTTATTTATTATTTATTTATTGAGTTCTTGTATCGATTAATGTTTATTTCACTGATGGAAATTATTATTTAGAAACCAATGATATTGAAAGAGAGAGAGAAAAGTAACCCTCATTAACACCAAAGGAGCTAAGCCCATTCACGTTCTCACCTAAATTGACTATTTTACTAATTTGCCCCTCTTTACGGTGGCGTTTTTTATTTTATCACCCGGAATACCTTTCTTTAAAATGTACCCTCTCGGGGAACTTAAAAATAAGAATATTCCACATAAGTCCCTGGCATTTAGAATTTTATTTATGCGGATAACCCATTTTCCAACGTCATTAATGTCATTTGATCGACATTTCAAAATAATAAAATATGACCTATTCGACGCGTGGCGCGCGCGAAAATGACTCATAAGGATAATATGAAGCGGTCTTTCTTGTTCACGCCTCAAGACGTTGTTCACGCTCTCACGCTCCGTTGTCTCGCTCTCTCGCTCTCGCTCAAATGAATGGAAAAAATATAAAGAAAAATGACAAAAAAAAGACAGAGAAGAGTGGAGTAGCGAGAGAGCGAAGTCGAGAGCGAGAGCCAACGAACGAACGCAGGCGAGAGAGCTATGTCTTATTTAATTACTATCATAGCGAGAGCGAGAGCGAGAAACGAGAACGCAGCAAGAGCGAGCGAAGCGAGCGCGAGCGAACGAGACTTGAAAACTAATGCACAAAGATACAAAAGGGAGAGAGCGAGCGAAACGAGACTTGAACGAGAGCGAGAGCGAAGCGAGACTTGAACGAGGCGAGAACGTGACTTGAGCGAGAGCGAGAGAACTAGAGTCAGTATGATGCCCTTACGGTAATTTGGACGTAATGCACAGTACAAAAAAGGTCAAATGTCATTAATTTCAGAACATGGGTCAAATCACATTAATGCATGTGAAAAGGGATTTTACATACAAATTTCTCTGGCATTTATCAGTTTCGAATTTTCTTCTTTTTAAAAAAAAAAATTGAAAAAATCCGTTTCAAAATTAATAAATAGATATTAGATGTGGAGTTGTGGCGTGTAAGAAGTGTGTTGTTTTTTATTGGTTAAATTATACAGGTGACGGCTAAACTTTGGAGAATGTCTTAAATTTTAATTATACTCTACATCTTGAAATTTCCCATGGTAACTCTTTAATTTTGAAATTGTTTTAAAAAATATTCTTGAAGATTTTTTCTTTTGAAATGAAGAACATAAATGATGATCTATGGTAAAAATTAGAAAACATATTTCACATCATTTATGACCCAATTTATATCAAAATAAAAAATAAAAAATTTTGACTCAATCTCACTTACATAAAAAATTAAAATTATGTACGCTCATTTCAACTAAAAACATAATATTAAAGAAAAAAACTCAAAACATATTGGTGATATTATTTAAGAATTACAACCTTATTTTTAGAATCAATTTGTACGCATCAATGGTCTCAGTTTACATAAATGATGTTGTAAACGATGTCATATAGTCTTTCAATTTTTACATATTAATAATCATGTCAGTTTTCATCCGTGATCTTAGTATCTATTTTATTTCATGGATTCTTCCCCTGAGTTTTCAGGCATGTATTTAATACAATGTTTATTTCATTGGTTTTCACTTTTTAAAATTGACGATGTTATTATTTTTGAAACTTTAAAATTCATCGACATAATTTTTTTTTGTTTTTCTTTTTTTATATACATTTCATACAAGGGGTTTTTATACATGGGACGAGCAATAACAATATAACCTAATTAATTGTTAATTCAGATTATCTGCAACAACTCATTGATTTTGATTCTCGAGTTAAATGACATTGTAAGGGACTTAGAATTATTGGTCACGTGCAAATCTATACCTCTAGAGGTGGAATCTGATTCTCTAGGAGTTATTCAATTTATTACTGTCCATGTGGAGGATTATACTGAAGTAAAAAATTTAGGGAGGAGGATAGCCCGGTTGACAACAGAATGGACATAAATTTCCTTTAAATATATTTCTCAAATAACCAATATTGTAGCACGCAAATCGAGTTCTTCAATTAAGGAAAGACGTGTTTTGGAGAGTTAGTTCTCAATGGATCTTCTTTCTATCGTAAATTTGTATCTTGTTACATCCCTAAAAAAACAGTTAATTTATATTAATTAATCATTAATAATTTTTAATTAATTATTAAAATTAATATTTTATTCATACTTAATGAAATTATAATTTATAACTATTATTTTATATTTGTTTTAACTATTTAGCATGAAATTTTATTAATATTTTAATTAATTGATATTTATTTAATTATTTTTAGAGAGAATGGAGAGAAACTATTCATAAATTATGGTAAAGATCAATTTCAACGGCATTAATTAATAAGTTATCAAGTATAAATATTTTAATTATTTAGAATGTTTTTTTATTTAAACTTAATACTTTAATTTATTTTTTGTTCCGTAAGCAAACCTATATAATAATTTAATATATTTTATTTTACTGTCAAAGAGATTTTAAAAGTGAACATGAAGTATTGGATAGATGTGATAGGTTTATTATCTAATTAATTTTTTTAAAAAATTAAGATTTATATGTTTATTTTACCTTAATTCCAAAGAAATAATTGCAATAATTAAATAAAAATTGTATGTTGATTTAAAAGAGTAATACAAATTTAGTGGTCATTGATAAAAGTCAATTAGTAAATATAAAAGAGGAGGGGAAATTAGGTAAAAAACTAACAGTTAAAATTTTTATTTTAAAACATGGTTGAATTTTAATACAATTTAATTTTGTGTACAATGCATATAATGTTGTATAATTTTAATTTTATTGGACTATAGAAAAAAAACCCACTAAGTAATATTTTTGACAATTTTTTTCTTTAAAAAAAATGATTAGTAAAACATAATATTTAAATAAAGAAACTTGCAAAATAAACACATATATATTTAGTATATGGAATTAATCAACCTACATTTTCAAACACTCTCCTACATCAATTATCTTGCATATTCAAATATAAATATTTATTAGGTCAGATATTTAATATTTATGAAGGACAAACTAAACAAATCATTAATGGAATTATCTTAAATAAAGTACATTTTTTAAAAACAATTTCAAGGGTTAAAATCAAACTTTTCAGCCAGTTAAGTTAGGGAGATTCAAACTAAATTCACACTTTAGGCCAGTTAAGCTACAAAATGTAAGATTACATTAAAAAGGTAAACATTTTGATAACTATGGTATTTCATGCTATATAGTGGTCTTTTTTTTTGTTATACTAAAATAAGTAGAATATAATATATTATAAAATAATAATCATTCAAAACTTATAACATAAAAACATATGTGGGTCATTATAACAATGGTATGATTTAGGTTGATTGTTATATAATTAAATTTACTAGAGGTGATTGCTTAAATTTTTTGTAATTATAATGTGCAACAAAAAATATTAGGATATTTGTAAATATAAGTTTTTCTAAAAATTTGCAAATGCATAAACAATTTTTAAAATATAATTTTTATTTTATTATTTTTTTAATTTTAACCTCATTAATATATCAGCAGATATAACGGTAGTATATATGTCAGGGGCGGACCTATATTGAGACTAAGGGGTCATGGCCCCCAAATTTTTTTTGAATTTAATATGTTATGTATTATTTTTTTTAAATGATGATATATAGTATTATTATTAAATACTACACTTTATTTTTAATTTAATTATGGTGGTAGTAACGCTACTCTTTTTCATTCATTGCCGCCCATATACATGGTTTTGTTATTTGTTCTTCATACGTTTTCTTATGTATATATTTCGTTTTATATATAAGTTTATAAAAGGTTTCTGACCCATATATTTTTGTATACATATAAACGATAAAATCACATTTACTCAAAAAAAAAAAAAAGTATGGAAGGATATGTATAATTCAGAAATAATTTTAAATGTTTTTAAATTAGTTTTAATATTTAATTATACAAAAAAACTGTAATATTATATTCTTGACCTATTTGATATTTTTAAAATTTAGAGATCTAGATATAAATATTCTTAATTCATAAATATTTTTAAAAGTTAATAAGTTAGATTTAAATATTTAATTTAATAAGAATCATAATATTATATTCTTGACCTCAAGTTTTAGATTCATGATGTACTTTTTAAAATTTAGAGATTTTATAGACCATAATTTAAAAGTTCACATGTTAAACTCGTCATTTAACTTTGTTTTTTTTATTTAATAAAACATTACAATTATTAAAACACAGTTAAAAAGTTTTTGATACATGTATCTATTCTTATCACCAATAACTTTTTTTTAGGTCAACATAATGTGTTGTGTTCAAATTGATCTTTTCGATAATTTTTTATTATATTTATTTACTATATGTCAACCCCCAAACATGGATATCTAGGTCCACCCCTGTATATGATATATTTTATATATGGTATATCGGTATTATATTAATAATATATATGGTATTTTATATTTGGTATATCAATCAACTAATGTGTGCTTAAAACAAAGTAATAATCTAATACTAATATACTACTAGTATACTTTTTTTTAGGTATATCATTTAAATGATATACTTTTTATGTATTTGTAACATATCATAGATATTTTGTATATTTGGTATACATATATATTTCAATTTTAAGTATGTTTATTTCATTGTTATACCTAACCTTTAGTGTATTAATAGTAAACTATGGATATACTATATTTTTGTATTTAATTTACTAAATATGAATTTCGTATATACTATCGGTCAAATATATCGATTAAATAAGTATATTAGCTACAACCTAGCATATATAAAAAGAAATAGTCAATATAACCCATTATAAAGTAAAGAATTAAAATAAAGTATATCAAAAGTATATTATTTACTCTATATTATACTTATATGATATATAAATTATTAATATACTCTTGATAAACTTAGTAAATATAAGTATATTAACAATATATCAATGATATACTTTATATTAGGTATATCATTAGTATAGGTATACCAACAATATATCATTAATAGACAACTAACAAACTTTTATATTGAAAAACATGGGTTGTAAAAATAAAGTATGCCAGTTTGTCTTGATAATATATTTCATAATATATAAATATCACGTCTGAATTATCAATATATTCTTGATAAACTTCATATAAACATACTAGTAATATTTAACGATATATTTTATAGTAGGTATACCATTATTATATCAATGATATATCTTTGATAGATTCCTGACGAACTTCATATTGGAAAATGCGCAAAAAATAAATTATGTTAGTAGTATATTAGTGATATACTCTATATTATGTATATATTACATGTCATCTACTTATATACTATTGATAGACTTCGTATAAACATATAAATAGTTTATCAATTATATATTTATGTTAGGTATATCAACAATATGACACTGATAGACTACTATTGGGTTAGTTCCAACTAAGGTGGTTAGTTAGTTGAGTATTAGTTTGTTAAACTAACTCTCTGTAAAGTTATTTATATGATTGCCCCCTAATCAAATAAAGTGTGAGAGATTTATTTACTTCTAAGGATTCAATATGGTATCAGAGCATATTCCGAAATCTTCTTCCTCCGCGAAGTAAATTTTTTTTTCTTCTCACCGATCAATGGCTTATTCTGCCCATCCTCCAGGCTCTTCCTCTACCAGTTCGCCCATGACTTCCGTCCTCCTCGATCAATATACCAATCTCTACTTCCTCCATCGCTCTGATGGCACCAATCTTCTCCTTGTCTCTAACCTACTCACATAATCAAACTACACTTCCTGGAATCAGGCGATGGTTCTCGGACTCACAGTGAAGAACAAAGTTGGTTTCGTCGATGGAAGCTTACCTTGTCCTGCCAACGACATGTTTCACTCATGGATTATCTGTAACAGTGTGGTCAAGGCTTGGATTCTTAATGCCCTATCGAAGGAGATTGCAGCGAGCGTCAATTTCTCAGATACGACCCGAGATATATGACTCAATTTACAACAGAGGTATCAGAGGAAGAATCGACCACGAATCTTTCAACTTCGACGGGAGATTTTCAATCTTACACAAGATCAGACTTCTGTCACCATCTATTATGCCAAACTCAAGACTCTGTGGAATGAGTTGACCTCGTACAGACCTTCGTGCTCTTGCGGCAAGTGCACTTGCGGCGGTATGAAAGACCTTGTCGATTACTTCTCTACAGAACATGTCATGGCCTTTTTGATGGGGTTAAACGAATCTTTTAGTCAGATTCGGACTCAATTGCTCTTAATGGAGCCAGAGTCGTCGATTGTGCGTGCTTTTTCCCTCGTCGCTCAAGAAGTGGAACAACGAAATTCACTAACCATCAATTCGCCTTCAATGACTGCTACCGCCTTGCTTACAAAGTCATCTCAAACGTCTTCTCGATCACAAACAATCAAGAAGAAAGAAAGGCCCGTCTGTACTCATTGTGGATTCCAGGGACATGTTGTTGATCGCTGCTATAAACTTCATGGCTACCCGCCTGGTCATCGCAATCACAAACCAAACTAACAAAAGCCTGAATTATCAGCCAAGGTAGAGTCATCCGCCAATTTGTCTCCACAACAGTGTCAAGGTCTCTTGTCCATGCTGCAATCTCACCTGGCTGCTGTCAAGATGGAAACTGAGCCTGTTCTTTCACCAGAGACCTCCCATGTTGCAGGTATGAGTACTCTCCGCTCCTCTAACGTTACTGATTGGATCCTAGATTATGGCGCTTCTGCACATGTCTGTTATATTCGTGAGCGTTTCCTTGATCTAAAATCAGTTTCTGGAGTCTCTGTTACATTACCAAACACCAGTCGAATTGCTGTCAACTTTGTTGGGGACATTCGTATGTCTCCTACTTTAATTCTCCATGATGTTCTGTTTGTACTAGACTTTTGTTTCAACCTACTTTCCATCAGTACCTTAACTTCGAAGTTGCCGGTTTCTGTTATATTTAATGGTGATTCTTGTATCATTCAGGACAAGTCATCTTTGAAGACGATTGACAGGGCTGAACTCTGGCAGGGTTTGTTCTTAATTCGTGTCTCAGTGCCCAATAGTGACTCTGATTGTCCTAACTTTTCCAATATTTTTTGTAATACTACTAAGACCAGTGGTACTTCCATTTCTACTTGGCATGCTCGTCTTGGCCATTTATCAAATAAACATTTACAAGTTTTGAAATCCAAATTGGGTATGTGTACCTCCCATAGCAGTTTCAATTCTTGCTTAATATGTCCCTTAGCTAAACAACGACGACTTTCTTTTTCTTCTGTTTCACGGATAACCAAACATTCCTTTGATCTCATTCATTGTGACACTTGGGGACCGTTCCAATCAGCCACATACAATGGCCATAGATATTTTCTAACCATAGTTGACGACTTCTCAAGGTACACTTGGGTTTTTTTTATGAAACATAAGTCTGACGCTTTACGAATTGTCCCTCAGTTTTTCCAGTATGTTGAAACACAATTTAACACAGTCATCAAAGCCTTTCGCTCAGATCAAGCCCCTGAGTTATCATTCACTCAGTTTTTCCTGTCCAAAGGCGTTATCCATCAGTACTCGTGTGTCGAGTGCCCAGAACAAAACTCCATCGTGGAAAGGAAGCACCAACATTTACTAAATGTAGCTCGTGCGCTCTTTTTTCAATCTCGTCTGCCTATCAAATTTTGGGAGATCGTGTCTGACACTGCTACACTGATCAACAACCGGTCCCTTTCCAAGATACTTCATTGGCGGACTCGCTTTCTTTCGGTTAAACAACATAGAGGCCGATTCTGATAACCTTCGAGTATTTGGTCGCTTATGCTTTGCTTCCACTCTCGTGTCACATCGCACAAAGTTCCACCCTCGAGCCACGCCTGCTGTCTTCCTTGGATATCCTCCCAGAATGAAGGGTTATAAACTCTATGATCTCCACCACAAGCGATGCTTTTGTGTCCAGGGATGTTGTTTTCCTTGAGCACATGTTTCCTTTCCATGAGATAACGCATCAGGAAGAAGTGTTTGATCCTTTCCCTGACCTTGTGTTGCCTAAGCCCTTTAATTACAGTGGTCTTCCTGCATGTCCAGTCTCAACTTTCAGTGCGCTTTGCCCCGCTTCTTTGGTGCATCTTGTGCACCCTGTGATGTTCTTGATGCTGGTGCGCCTTGTGTTGCGCCTTATCTTTGGCGAGCAGGCTCTTCACCTACTTCTGGTTCCATGGTAGAATCCTCGTCTGGTTCCGTTGTGCCAAGTGTTACTGATGCAGTTGTTGTACCTAGGCGCTCGACCAGACAAGCCACACAACCTTCTTATCTGAAGGACTTTCATTGCAGCCTCCTCAAGACCATTGCGCCAAGTATTACTGGTTCTTCTTCCGCCCCTAAATTTCCCATTCAGGATTACTTGTCCTATGGTGGTTTGTCTTCTTCCTACAAGGCTTTTGTTCTCAATATTTCTACACAACCCGAACCTCAGTTTTATCATCAGGCAGTAGTCAGTCCTGAATGGCGTGAAGCAATGGAAAATGAACTCAAGGCTATGGAGACAAATTGGACTTGGTCCGTGGTTGCTTTACCACAAGGACAACACACTGTTGGCTGCAAATGGGTCTACAAGATTAAGCACAAAGCAGATGGCACGGTTGACCGGTATAAAGCCCGCTTAGTTGCAAAAGGCTATACTCAACAAGAAGGCTTAGACTTCATCGAAACGTTCTCCCCAGTTGCCAAGCTCGTTACCATCAAAGTTCTTCTTGCCTTTTGCACGCCTCATACAATTGGGCCTTTGTTCAATTGGGCGTGAATAATCGCTTTCTCCATGGTGACCTATTTGAAGAGGTCTACATGGATTTGCCTCTAGGCTATCGTCATGAAGTTTCTTGTCAGGGGGAGAAGCTCGTCTGCAAGTTACACAAATCCATTTATGGACTTAAACAGGTTTCGCGACAGTGGTTCGATAAGTTCTCGTGTTCCTTACTCAATCTTGGTTTTCATCAGTCTAAAAGTGATTATTCTTTATTCACAAGAGGTTGTGGCTCCACTTTTGTTGTCTTCTTGTCTATGTTGATGATATCATCATAACAGGTGCCTCTACTACAATCATTGACAACCTAAAATGTCGACTCAATGATGTCTTTTAGCTCAAAGATCTCGGTCAATTGCGCTATTTCTTAGGCCTTGAACTTGCTCGGTCTACACATGGTATTTTCTTATCTCAGAGAAATTATACTTTACAACTTCTTGAAGACACTGGCTTTCTCGCAGCAAAGCCTTGTCGATTGCCAATGGATCCAGGACTCCGTTTGTCAAGCAAAGATGGTGAATGTTTAGAAGATCCATCATCCTACCGACGACTCGTTGGACGCTTGTTATACTTTACCATTTCGGGGCCTGACATTACCTTCGCAGTCCACAAGCTTAGTCAGTTTATGGCTCGTCCCCTGCAACATCATCTTGCTGTTGTGCATCAGTTGCTTCGATATCTCAAAGGTCGCCCAGATCAGGGTATCTTTTTAAAATCATCTATGAACTTCCAGCTTCAAGCCTTCTCGGATGCCGACTGGGCATCCTTCTTGGACTCGAGAAAATCCACAACGGGCTTTTGTGTATTTCTTGGCGAGGCCCTTGTCTCCTGGAAGTCAAAGAAGCAGACCACTGTTTCGAGGTCATCCGCAGAGACCGAGTGTCGTGCGCTTGCAACCACTACCAGTGAGCTTATTTGGCTTACTTAGTTGCTTAAGGATTTACAGATATCTTCCCCAAAACCAACATTAGTATTTTGTGATAACGATGTTGCCATACACATTGCTACCAACCCTATGTTTCATGAACGAACCAAACATATCGAGCTCGATTGCCATTTTGTTCGTGACAAGGTCACTACAGGAGATATCAAGCTACTGCCCGTTCGTTCCCACTCACAACTTGCTGATATTTTCACTAAGGCATTACCTGTTGCCTCTTTTCAGTTTTTACTGTCCAAGATGAGCTTCATTAGATTAGGCTCATCTTGCGGGGGAGTATTGAGTTAGTTCCAACTAAGGTGGTTAGTTAGTTGAGTATCAGTTTGTTAAACTAACTCTCTGTAAAGTTATTTATATGATTGCCCCCTAATCAAATAAAGTGTGAGAGATTTATTTACTTCTAAGGATTCAATAACTACCGATATACTTTATATTGAAAAACATACACAAAAAATATAAGGACATTTTTACTTTTCACATTGTCTGTTTGGATTGAAACTAGACATGTCTTAAATCATCAATCAAACTAAAAGTTTGAAAATTGATGAAAAGCTAAAGATCAGATATCAACTTAAATCACCAATCAAAGAAAAAGTTTAAGTTTATAGTTTGAAGTAAATTTAATTATACTAGTCTAACCATAGGACTGCCATTTAAGTAGAGTTTTTTTTTTAATATATATAAAAGTGACCCTAAATTTGTAGATTGACAGATAATTTAACATGGCATCAACGTTATGAGTTGAACTTCAAGAGCGTTTTGTTCCCAGACAAGGGTTTTCTGAATTCTCATCTAACGTCTGACTATAAGTGTAACCAAACAAGAGAAGTGAAATAACACTGGAATTGGAGAAATTAATTCGCGTGTCCAAACACACTTCGATACACACGAAGTTCTAAAGAAACATCTATAAAAGCGTTTTATTCGCAATTCAAGGGCCTCACAGTCTTTGTGCTCTTCGCTCTCTTCCCCCCTTACAAGTTTCATCACATTTTATCCCAAATCTCAGATCTCTCTGTAACTCTCTCCTAAACAAAAATGTTCTCCATTGCTGGATCTTCGGTTTCCGTGCCTACTCTCTCCGCCTCCTTCAAGCAATGCCAGGTAAAACGTTTTTCTCTTCTTTTTAGTTCATGTTTAGGGCTATCTGTTGTAAATTCAACCTACTCTTGCTTGAAACTTTGTAAGTTTGCTTCGATGAATCTATAGATTTGATTTTCTTTACTTTTTCGAAGTGTTTTTTTAGGATTCGGCTTGTTTTCTTGGAAAAGTTTGAGGAAATGTATTTGTTTGTGTCCGTGATTAAAGTTGCAGAATATTTTCGTTACTGTTCGGTTTTATTTTTGAAATTTCCGTTAAAATCGAACGAGTTAATTTTAAGATTCTTTAGGATTTAGCTCGATTGGATACAGTACTCGGAATTTTGACCATGGACGATGATAGATCTGATTAATTTTATTTCGTTTCCATGAATTTCGCCATCGGATTTGATTGTAGAAACATATTTTGTTTGTTTAACATTGAGAAATCTTTTCTAAGTTTCATGTTATCTGATTTTTAATGCTTCTGCTGGAATTTTCTTGCAGGTGTCTAGCGGCAGGATCTCAGGTTTGAAATTAGTTTCAGCGCCTTCAGGCCGGGCCAGTTTTCCCTTGCGAAGGAGCTACAGGCAGAGAAGCCTTCAAGTTTGCTGTGCCGTAAGTGTTCTTCTATTATATTTTTCATCATTTAATTGAAGTTTTTCTTCCTCGGTTTTATGATACTGTGAGTTTCATGCATATTTGTTTCTGGATTTTAATCGTTAATGTCGTTGTCCTTGTAAGTTTTTCTTGTATGTCATTTGGTACGTATTGTTTCGAAACTAGTTTTGTTGGCTCATGTTGTTCTCTCTGAAATTGTGTCAACAAATTAGCTTGTAACAATTCAACTCAATTAAACCATAGATCAAATTCTTGCTCCCAATCCTTTTTATAGGACATATAACATGAAAATTATGGTTCTGTTTGTGTTCGCCACCAATCTTTGTATGTGTTTACTGTATGTGATTTTTTTTTGGTAGTTTTCTGTTTTCTACCGATTATGATTGTGGGAGATAAAGAGGATAAAACTTTCACATTCATTCAAGAAATTAGATATGGATAAATGGAAACTGCTAGAACAAATAAATATCTCATATAGATAGCTGCTATTGGCTGCTTTAGCTTTTCTGACCATCACATTTTTGTTGATTCCATTTATTTGAAACAAGATGAATTCAAATCTACACCATGAAAATGAACTGTCTTCAGAACTAATAATATTTTGGCCATCGTCATGTGTGAGTTTTATGGTTAGAGCCTCGGAACTGTTTTGTTTTTTGTGAGTTTATGGCTTCTTTCTTTTCTTGCATCTATTCGATAATGTTAGATTGTTAGTTGTTACATCGAACTTGTGAAACTTTTGAACAGGCAAAACCAGAGACCGTGGAAAAGGTGGTCGGAATCGTGAGGAAACAGCTTGCTCTATCTGGAGATTCTAAGATCAATGGAGAATCAAAGTTTTCTGAACTCGGAGCTGATTCTCTTGATACGGTAACAATTCAAATATATTAACTTGCACATGTATTATTAATACTTGTATTGCATATTTTTAGAAATTTTATTATCCATCAGTAGTTAGTAGCATTTGCAACCACCGTGGTTGGTTTTAGTGATTATAGGAGGGAATGTTGGGCAGCCACGTACTATTTGGGTTGTTTTATGTGTTTATTATTTTTGAAAAATAGGATGGATTGAATTCATTTAGGCCCATTCGGTAACCATTTGATTTTTTGTTTTTTGTTTTTGGTTTTTAAAAATTGTGCCGGTTTGTCTTTACAATGGTCTGCATCTTCTCTACCATGGTTTCACCTTTCTCAAGAAAACACGGAAATTTTTTACCAAATTCGGAAAGCAAAAATAAGCTTTTGAAAACTACTTTTTTTTTCTTTAATTTTATTTTTAAAATTTAGCTTGGTTTTTTAAAACACATCTTAAAAGTAGATAAGAAAACATGAAAAATCATAGGTGAAAAGTAGTATTTATAGCCTTAATTTTAAAAAACCAAAAGCTAAAAACCAAATGGTTATCAAAGGAGGCTTTAGTTTTCAACTAAAATGTTTTTGAAATGGTAAGTAAAGTTTAAAAATGAAAAACAAGTTTTTAAGAATAAATTTTCTTTCCCAAAATTTTAGCATATATTCTCTCAAACATGTCTCTCACCCACCTAGTCTTACTTTCCTCTCTCCTCTCATATAATTTTTTATAATTTTTTTCTCTCATCACATATGAGTTTTATTCTTCAATAATATAAAACTCTTCTCCTCCATTTGTGTATCTTTAATATCTCTCAAACTCGCATCTGTCTAAAATTTTTCTTTTTCTCAAACTTTTTAAATTTTCTCTTTACAACTTTTTTTTTTTTTACGTGTGAGGGTAATTTTCTCTTTACAACTTTTTTTACTTTGAGGGCGAGAGATTTGAACCAATGTTTTTAAAGGCTCAAGGCGCACTAAGGCGCAAGCAATAGCCTTCTGGAGCCTAGGCGCAAGGTGCACCAAAAGGCGTGACCTTTTTTTTTCTAAGGCGCACTATATATATAAAAAAATATAAAATATATATGTATACATACACAATAAGAAAAACCCCTTTTGGGAAAGAAATTAAGTTTTAACTAAGAAAAAAACCCTTTAGGGAAAGAAATTAAGTTTTAACTAAGAAACATAGGTAAAAGAATTAAGGTTCAAGTATTAGTCTTTAAACATAGAGTCAATACTCCATTAAAAAAACATGAAACAATACAACACTAAAAAACAATACAAGATCAAAAACCTTAAATATCAATCTCTTCTTTACTAAATATATTTAAAATACTAAAACGGTAAGTTTTACTTTTAAAACTGAAAAAAATAAAATAAATTGAAGAAGCCCCAGAGGCATGCCTCTTGGGCTTCATGAGGCGTGTGTCTTCCTATATGCGCCTTGAGACGAGGCGCTTAAGGTGGGCCTTGCGCCTAGGTGCACACTAATTTGAATCTTTAGTGAGTTGAGTTTTGCCCTCTTGGTCGAGGATAATGCCTTAACCTGCCTTTCAACTCAATTTGGTAATTTTTAGCTCAACTTAGCAATTATCTCTTCTAACTTGTCTGTTTTAAATTTCTCTTTCTAAAACCTATTTCCTCTCTCTAATATTTGTTTTATAAATGTGAGTACTGAGTAGTTGTCTATAATGTTAGAATTTGAATTTTGGTATTTACAATTTAAAAAAACAGCATGTTATCGAACATTTTTCGTTATAATAAACAGGAAATAGGAACAAAAAAATATAACCACCAAAAATTAAATACAAAAAATGAATAATTCTATTGAGATTGGTGATAGAGATATTGAAACCTTGTCTGAGCTGTCACAGTTTTAGTCGCTATTTTAATGGGGCGGCGTAGAAAGTGGGTTGAAAAAGTAATTTTTGTTTGGCATCATGGTTCTTTTAAAATGATTTCAATCTTATTTTATTTTATTTACACATATTTCCTTTTCATCCCTCAAACTTTTAGTTCAACTCTCAATTTTTTTTAAGCATAGCCCTTTGATGATGTATAAAGGTAATTTTTCATTAAACATGTTAAATTCGTAGGTCGAGATTTTTTTAAAAATCAAAGAACTGAATAAAAGTTGTGTGGTTGACAATGACAAATGTCTTACGAACCAAAATAAATAAACGTGGAAAGTTTAAACAGTAGGAATAGGATTACAATTTTTTACTTAAAAAAATAGGATCTGTTTTTTTTTTTTTCATTTTTATGAATTTACTTTATTGTTTAAGTCATCTGTTCACATTTAGGCCCCCACCCCACGTCATTTTTTTAAAAGTAAAACATCACTAAAAATGTGATATATTTTTCAATCCACATCTTAAGAAAAAAAATGCAACAATTAAGGCTCGTTTGATAACTATTTGGATTTTAGTTTTTAGTTTTTGAGAATGGTGCTTGTTTTCTCATCATTTCTCTACCATTCTCTATCATAACATTTGAATGTTTAGCCAAATTCTATAAACAAAAACATATTTTAGAAAACTATTAACTATTTTTTTTAGTTTTTTAAATTCGGGTTGGTTTTTGAAAACACAGTTAAAAAGTTGATAACAAAACAAAGAAAAACTCTAGAGTATAAATAGTATTTATAAACTTAAGTTTTCAAAAACAAAAAAGTAAATGATTATCAAATTGTGTCTAAACATCTACTTAAACCGGTTTTACAGTTGCAAAGAAAAAATAGTTTTATAAAATTAGTTGCAAAAGAATAAAAAAACAGTAAGAGTTGAATTTCAAAATTACATTCGCAACACCAATTCTTCACGTGTTTGTGGTTTTTCTTTCTTTTTTTTTTTAATTATTTTCAGTTTAACATGTGGTTTTCCTGTGTATATTTCCTTTGAACTTTTACTTGAATTTGTTTCATTCAACATTTTGGTTGAGAATGTATTGTTTTTAATAATTCCTCTTTTCAAGTGCTTATCATTCTGAATAGTTGTGTTGACTTAGGTTTTATATTTAAGGCTAAAAAAAAACATGTTAAATATCCAGTAGGGTTTTTCCTTTCCCGTTTTATTTTTTAGCAAAGAGGGATTGAAATTGAATTGATTGGTTGTATTATTATCTTGAATTGGATGCATCCGTAGGTCGAGATTGTGATGGGACTGGAAGAGGAATTTAATATCAGCGTGGAAGAAGAAAGCGCCCAAAGCATCACCACCGTCCAAGAGGCTGCGGATCTCATCGAGACTCTCATTTCTGAAGAAAAATAGAAAGAAAAAAAAAGGGCCCAATGCTTAATTTAATTTAAAATTCGGTCCTCATTTTAGATTTTGTTATTAGATCTCTCTCTCTGGCCCCTCCATACTCATTTGAATTATGCTTGGCCTCATTTACACTCGAAAACATAAATCCCTGTGTGAGAATTTTGAATCAGTCCTATTTGTCGTCGTTTATTTTCCTTATATTATTAAACTAGTTTCTAGAATGTTCCACTTCTCTTCTTTCTACTGCTGTCATTGCTTTTGTAATTGTTCTCTTTACTTTTTATTTTATAATATTCCTCACGGAAGGCCAAAAAGAAATATATATATTTCTGTCACGGCGGTAACAGGGATTGGGACTTACACATACTATTGCATGCAATTACATTGTGAGAAAAGACTCTGGACTTTGGAAGAATGCACATTTTGAAATATATTTCATAATGTTTCTTTTAATTTTATAAGTTTAGGAAAAACTTTGAAATCTTAAAAGATTAATGTTTGAAATCTATGTTTTGCTTTTCAAATTCGGTTAAGACTTTTAAAATATTTTTGAAATATGACTAAAATATACGGTTAATTTTTTTTTTTTAAAAAAAGAGTAAGTTCCTAAAATATCTTTAAGCTCCAGCCGTTTGATTTTTGTTTAAAACTTGTGTTGCCTAAATTTGATTAAGATTTCCTACTTCCTTATAAAAGAGTTTTTTAAAAGAATGAGGAAAAACAAACCTAATTTTTAAAAATAAAATAATTGTCAAAGGAGATCTGAATCAAAAGTACACTTAAAAACAGAAGTTAACTTCATGTGTGAAGCAGATATGTGAAGCAGAAAATGAAAGGGACGAAATAGAAACTCAGATTGGGTCAATCAAATGAATGAGGACGCTTTGATCTTTTATAAGTTTGATTTGTATAGCTAAAGTTTTAGTCTTTCTAATATAATACAAGTACACAAATAGTAAGCTAAATGTCTAATTACAACACATTTTGCGTCTAAATCATTGGTTGATTTAATAGATTCTTTGATCAAGTTTTAGCCAAGGGTAAGGTTCATCATACAAGTATAAAAGGGAAAAAAAAAAGCTTTTCGGTTTCACAAGATGCATATGTAGCCTTTTAATACAAATATTTGATTGATACATTTAACTTGCGCTGATTCAACTAATTAAAGTATTTTTCAAATTTAATTTTAAAATATAATTAATCAGTGTTTCAAAGAAATAACTAATTAAAAAAAGTTAAACTATATACCTAGCATTTTTATGTCCAATAGATCTAATAGGTCTATAAATATTAAATTTTGTGTCAATTAGGTTTCTAACTCATTTTGTGTTTAGTTCTTATGTTTCAAAAATTATCAAATAGATCGGAGACTTATTAGACACGATCAAAGGTTTAAGAAACTATTAGACACATTTAACATTTATTGATCAATTAAGCACAAAAGTGAAAGTTTACGATTTTTTTAGATACTTTTAAAGTCTACATATCTATTAGACACAATCCTGAAAATTCAAAGTCTTAGATTTTTAATTTAGCCTAAAAAACGTTAAACAAAAAATCAGTGCTAAAAAAATTTAAATTCTAATTTAACCATCAATAAGAGCCTTAATTCAATTTCCTGGCACCGAATATTATTTAACTCTCCTCTGTCCCCCCCTTCTATCACGTGAGGAAGCTTATTCTATTTAATGCCCTACAGTTTTTTACAACAAGTAAAAGGCAAAAATGACATGGACATTTTAAATCCTCATGTTGTTTTTCAGCCACCTAATCTAAACTCAACCCAAATAGCTAAAAACGCCTTCTTGCAAGTTGTCATAAAATGATAAAAACAACCATATATATATATAAGAACATATAAAAATAAAATGAATAAATAGGAGGGAAAGACATGATAATGACAAGGGAAACCAGACAAGGAAGGCTTACCTAAACAGCACTATTCAGAAAACATATTGATTGGTAAACATGTGACTCAAAATTTCAACTAAGACAACTAAACTAATTCACAGTTAGTGTGCATCACATGCACAAGGAATCAGATTTATGCAATCTGATTCAAACCCATGTGCCACCAAAATTACCCTCCTACTAACAGTAACAAAATCTAAGCACGCAAGCTAAAAGAACTATAGAGAGGAAAATTACCCAAAGTTTCTCTAAAAAAAAAAAATAGATTTTAATGTTTTCCCCCTTAATTTACCCCTTTTAATTCTTAGAATTAATGCAAATTTTGTCTGAAAAGGAGATTACATAAGACAGGACATCTATCTCTATCAAACCTTGAAGATAATGCAGGTTTAAAACACGAGTTCAGCACCTAAAAATACTTCAGATATTCCCAAATTCCAAATCATGGCAGAAAATCAAGCAGCCAATCAAAGATTAAAGACTGAAACACTATGCTATATATTTCTTATCTTATAGTACACAAAATGAACTGAATTTCCCCTGCAATAGTTCAACTGAAAGAAGCTTAACTAAAAGTACTATTTTCCATATACTAACAAAAAATGAAATTAACAAAAAGGAACGAGGGAAACATCGGGGATTTGATGAAGCAAGTACAAGTACAAGTGGGACTGAAGACATTTTAGGACTCAATGTAAGAGCAGAGAGAAGCCAAATAGAAGAAGAAGAAGAAGAAGAAGAAGTGAAATTGAAGAGCAAGGAAGGGGTTTGGGTGCTGCGAAGGAACCTGGTAGCCCAAATGGGGAAAGGGCAGAAGGATCAGGGCCAGGAGCCTCGAACTCGTCTGGATTTGGAGGGCTGGGGTTTGAGGGAATGGTGGGAATAGAACCAGTTGCAGAAGGAATCTGACCGCCTGAAGAAGGCAGTAATGGAGCAATGTCAGGGGAGAGTTCTTGAAAAGGGGAGCTGGTAGTGGTCAAAAATGATGGCGAGGCTGAGGCGATGGTGGAGGGTTTTGGATTGGGTAGAGATGGTAAAGCAGCAAGCAAAGGTGAGGCCATGAAAGCCATAATGAGTGCTGAACAAGAACAATACCAAAAGGAGGCCATTCTAATGATGATGAAATCAATGGACTCTCTCTCAATCGAGGGTGTGTAGTGTAATATATTTGTGAAAGTTGAAGGGGGTGGTATTGTTTTTTTTTTTAAGGCTAAATTATAAAGTCAGTACTTCAACTATTACTCCACTTTTAAAAATATCTAATACGCTTCTAATCTTTTAATTTTATATTTAATAAGTTCTTGTACTATCAACTTTATATTTAATAGATCTCTAACAAATTTGAAGGTTAAGGATTAAAGCCCCATTTGATAACTATTTGTTCTAAAAAATTAAGCCTAAAAATATTATTTATGAGTTTTTATGTTTTTTTATCTATTTTGTAACATGTTTTCAAAAATCAAACTAAATTTTGAAAACTAAAAAAAATAGTTTTCAAAAATTTGTTTTTTTTTTTTTTAAAAATTGGTGGCTAGAAACTTAAATGATTACTTAAAAAAGATGAAAAACATTATAGAGAAGGTGAAGAGAAATGGTAAACAACCCAACATAATTTCAAAACTAAAAATAAGAAAGATGAAAACCATTATAGAGGAAATGAAGAGAAATTGTAAACAACCTAACATAATTTTAAAAACTAAAAATTAAAAATTAAATAATTATCAAATGCAGCCTAAATTTATAATTTTGAAAACTCAAGAATCCAATAGACACAAACTTCAAGTTCAGAAATTAAATTAATTTTGTAATTTGATTTTTGATTTTTTATTATTTATTTGTTTTATTGTGTTGTTTTTTAAATATTTTAACCCTCGCCTTTACTGAGCTGCCGAGACTCGAGGGGATGATGGTTTTAGGGACTTTTGTTTGAAATTATGACGTGGGGCCTTTGAAATGGGAGAGTGAAGGAGCCAGGTAGGCCAAATGCCACGTGGCAGGTGGTAAGTGGATGTTGTGGAGGGAATACAGGTTGTAATGTTTGGGGATGGGACAAAAGATTGGACTTTTTTGCTATGGCTTGTTTGGTAGCAGACGATTCCTCTTTAACCCGTGATATTGGTTCTCCTTAATTTAAGATAATTCAGATCCTAAAGTCCAGTTCAATTGATCACAACTCAACTTTACCAAAATATGAAGTTCACTAATCGCTCTACTTACTACTCCCTCGCTAGGATTTTTTTTAGAAAAAAGGGAGTTTTTTCAGAAAAATATGCCAAAAATATTTACAAAAAGCTGACTTTTTTATTTCATTGGAGTCCGTAGGTTTGAAAGACCACCCTTTTGTGTCTTTCAAACAGATGCACTCTAAAAAAAATCTGTTTTTTGTAAAAAAAAAAAAAAATTTTGAAAACCCCTATTTTTCTAAAAAAAAAAATCTCCCTCTCTATTCTAATTACTCAAATTTCAATGATCAATCCCATTTCTTAAACTTGTTTCTCAGAGAGAAAACAATTAACCCACTTTGATTTGAAACGGACATGGAAAGATAAAAGAATAGATGTACAGAAATTTTACCAAATTCAAACAGACAAAATGTTTGGTGATGATACATTGGAAATGCCAAAAAAAGTTGGCTTGCATTTGCATTAACAGAGGGCACCAAGCAAAATCTCCAACATAAGGATGGGATGTTCAGGGTTTTAATTTTGTCGAATCAAATGAGACCTAACATTGGGATGGGATCTTGTGGTAAGTACTTTGTGTGGAGGGAACAGAGTTGAAGAAATCACTATTAGATTGAATGCTTTATGTCTTTTCCTCATGGCTAAATTGACTCTTTCAACAAGTTAGAGCTCAAATTTTGTTAATGGATCCAAATAGTCCCATTAATAAGTTAATGCTCTTGAGAAGTCTTGTTTCTCAAGAGTAACATTAAAGGAATATAAAGTTTAGAGCTCAAATTTTGTTAATGGATCCAAGTTGTCCCATGAACTTTTCTGTAAAATCGGAAGACACCAAACCACAGACATTTTAAGGCTCTACTAAGGGACAGAAAAAGGAGAGTCCAATATGTACTCATTGTGGTTTTCCTTTTTATGGGGTACCCTCGTGACAAATGATATAAGCTACATGTTTTACCTGTAGGTTTTAGTCAAAATATTAAAAGAGCATAAATCCCACGACAAAGAAGTGGCAGGCTCCAAGTAGTATAAAAGGAGCTTATGCCTACAGTTTCAAATTGTTCTGGTTATTAACCCTTCTAAGTTTTGGTGTAATAACTCTAGTTAAATTTCTTTTTTCCATTCTCTTGTTTAAGGGTGAAAAAGAGTTGAGAGTACAAAGTTTCGAAAAAATATTTGTTTTGTAATTAGGGTTAAAGGAAAAAATGTTGTGATTATAATATTTTATTGAGTTGTTATTAGTTTGTTCATTGTTAGATGTTTGGTTATTAGTTGAACAAACTAATAACAACTCAATATATTTTTCACATAGTTGAGTTTTTTTAGTGAGTCGTGATTTTTTCTCCATTATTGAAATCTATCACGTAAATTCTTAAATTTCTTATTTTTTTTTCATTTTAATTTCTTAGTTATTTTTCTGTTTATTCTTGCCGTAGAACTCAGAAGTGGGAGGTTTAACCTAACATTACCCTCCTAGATATAAACAACGAAAAATCCATGAGATAATCAAACAAGAAAGAACGTCACACCCAAGAAAAATCTTAAAAAATATGATACTACTTTCATTAATTGTCAACCTCATTTGAAGATGGTGCAAAGTCCAAGTGCATTAAAAATTTATGTATAAAATAAAAATTATAATGTGAATATAGGGAGTACTCCCACAGAAATTTTCTGTTGAGGATTCTGTTCAGAAGTTCAATCAGTTTCTGTTAAACGTACTGAAAGAAGTTCAATAGGAGGAGAATACGGGCTTCGTCTTTTCAATCTCGTGTTCACATTCAGTTTTGGTACAACGACATTCCTTATCAATAAGACAACCTCTACTGATTTACAAAGTAAAAACTACTTTTTAATTACTTTATGGCCCACAAGTAGATTATACTTCTCCCTGGGTTTTTAATTGCTTAAATTTACCTTCTCACCGGATTGTCTTGACTAAGTTAAAATTTATGTTGGTTGCAGATGCATTTATAAGATCTATAAATAAGATGGAAATATGGGGAAAAAATATTATAATGTTGGAATTAATTTAATAATTAATTCATACATGGGTAACAAATTAGATGACGATTATATTTGGGATATTTAAATGGTGTGATCTTGATAATGGGTCCTAAACTTCCCATATGTGTTGTGGCCTGATGAGCATAAATCAGTCTATTGATCCTAAAGGATTATGGGAACCCTAAGATCAACTTATAAATAGTAGGTTATGGTCCCCAATATACTACGTCTCTTTAGCCTCTTATTTCCGAAGATTTCCTGACTAAGTTGCATAGTTGAAGAAGACCATAAACCAAATTTATGGATTCAATACATCTAAAAGTTCTAGCTAATTCTAAATCTCTTTTCATTTAAGCTTTCTTCCATGCATAGATTCTTTGAACAAACTAGCCATGATCTTGATCGGTATGTCTTTATTATGGAATAATTGCGGCTTGTTAATAAATTTCCAACATATAAAGCTTGTTAAGGTCTACTCATCAAGAATGTTAGGATTTCTTTAAGATTTTTCTCATGCGGCAGAGCTTGCCAGTGTACAAATTCGCATTAGTGATCTTTTGTAGGGCATAATGTGGAACTACCCTAAGGTTTTCCAATACAGAGTCATGCGGATAGATTTTTATTGTTCACAAATTTATGATTGTTGACCAAAGCATAGCTCAAAAGATAAACATCAATTACCAACTTGTTTATAATTTAATCTCCAACCCACAATTGTTGAACTAAAAAAATCCATATATAAAATAAGCCTCCAGACAATGGTTCTCTAATCTTTATTTTCTTTACACTCCTTTGTCACCAAGTTTCAGGATCTCTCTCTCTTAAAAAATTTAATTAGTCTATCCCATTGATATTTTAATTACTGGATCTGATGTGAGTGGCTCTGAAAATGGGCAGATCGAGCTTAAGGATCTTGGTAGTTTGACATTTTTATGGGTCTGGAGATTTTATCTCATAGAGGTATATAAACGTCATTAGACTTTTCAACTACTTGGTTCTACATGTGATATTTTGGGCTGTAAGCCTCCTCATTAGATCCTAAAATTCAGTGAAGTTCTTTTGATGGCGATGTTCTTAGTGATGCTTCTCTTCTTCATATTGGCATTTAGTTGGAAGGGCAAGGCTTCTCTATTTGACAATATCACGACCAGAGAGAGTCGTGACTAAACCTACTCTGTGTTGCCTCTAGATTGGACTCTAGCAAAACCACCCAATGTGAATAAGCATGGACGTCTTAGTTTTCACTTTCAACATTCCATCTATTATTTCGCTAGTGTCAAATATTGTTTAGACATTTTAAGGCCGTTGGACTGAAATTTGTGGAAAGGATGAAAATAAAGTTCATGAGAACTTGAGAAGAAACAGAAATGTTGTTGTCTAGCGCTAAGGAGGCAGTAGCGCCCACGAATTACTGCCACCATGTTGGCGTAAAATTTCAGGTTCATAGATCAGAAGACAAAAAGTCATTCTGTTCTGCTCTACCAAATGGATTGCGTTGAAAATTAAACATGTTTTTAATTCTAGATAGTAGATATATTATACACAAATTGGTGTTTAATTGAGTGTATAAATGTATTTAGATTTTTAAAATGAATTAATTATGTATGATGGATTCAGAAGATGAAATTTATTGTGGGATCTAGATTGTTCCATGGGAGTCCTATAAATAGGTATTTAAAGCAAGTGTGATTAAACACAAGAGAGTTTAAGAGAAAAGTAGAACCAAGTTTGTAGTTTCTTGAAGAGTTTTCAATACAAGTGAATTTGTTTCTTCTCAGATAAGTTTTGTTTGATTATTTCATTATGAGTGTCATCATAAGTTTCTAATAAATTGCTAGTTGAGTAGTAGGTGAGCATATAATACATTACTGCATTCTTCTGCTTAACGAAAATATCAAAATATTTTGATCAAACACGGAGAAGATAGAGCTGTACAAGTACCTGACGCCTTATGCCAGAATCCTACTAGCTCGTGAGGTCTCCTCCAATAAAGTACTCCAACAGAACCAAAACTGACCATATTTGAGCAGATGTTTCCTCCCTGGTAAAGGCAGTATTAGCTGAAATCAAAACTCGGTATTATCTAACATGAACTTAAGGAGGATTTAGGAAGTCAGGGATGAAGAAATGAATAATTCCTGGTAGAATCGAACATGAGCTCTTAGATAATCCAACAGGAGAAATTATGAAATAGAAGATCTTAAAAACTAAAAAGTAAAGGAACTTTTAGCTCAATCTGGTTGTCCTAGGTGTCGAGAATCCTAACCTGCGATCAGTGAAGAATGAGCTTTCTGTCAGTTCGTCAAACACAAGATATTCTCGCAGAAATCTCAATCCCGTTCGAACTCCAGCGTAAATACAAGGCAAAACCAAAAGTTCAACTAGTCAAATATTGATCAGATCGATGCAGCAATCTCTTGTGGTGATTACTTTTTCGAGGTTTAGAATTTAGATACATACGCCTCGGATAAATTTGAGAATTCCTTCTTCGTACAGTAATTGAGTTCTATTAACTTGCTTCGCGCAGAACTTGTTGATCATTTGCCATATATGATATATCAACGCCTCAGGTTGCTCATTATCGTCTATTTTCTTCCACGGTATAGAGCCTATGAAACACTATTCTATACAGTATATCAAAAGTAGTGTTGATGATGATCAGAAAACCAGCTTAGTACAAGAGATAAATTAGCGGATAGGTTGAATCAAGCTCAGAAAACTTTGCTAATTAATTTGTAAAATTACATGACGAACGGAATTCTAGTAGCTCAGGAGGTCTCCAATAAAGTACTCCAAAAGTGACCGTGTTTGAGCAGATGTTTCCTCCTTGATTAAGCTTTGGCAGTATTGGCGGAAAACAAAATTCGGGGAAATAATCTGACGTGAGCCTGAGAAAGAATAAGGAAGGTCAAAGTTGAAGAAAATGAAAAGTTCTAAGCTACTCCAATCGATAATGAGCTTTTAGACGATCCAGCAGCAGAAAACGTAAAATAAATCTTAAGAGTAAACGAGAATCTATGTAGTCAATAACCTAACCTGCGATCAGTGAAGGATGAACATACAGCCAGATCGTGAAGCACAATCTATTCCAGCAGAAACCTCAAAATGCCGTCCGAACTCCAGCTTCGATATACTGCGAAATCAAAAGTTCAACTAGTCAGAAATTGAACGAACGCAGCAACCAAACCGAAGTTTCAGCTACATACGCTTCGGAGCAAAAACCTCCTTCTTCGTACTGTTGATTTGCTTCGTACAGATTCTTGATCATCTGCTACGCATCGACGCGCGTAATCGCCAATTACTCGATCGCCTTCTTCCTTCCTCGGTATAGAGTCTACAAAAGCACAATTTAGAATATCAAAACTATTGCTGTCAATGACTGGAACAATTAGCAGAGTACAAAGAGTACAACAAAGAAATTTGCGGATTGACTAAAATTAAAGCTCAAAAAATGTTACCGAGAAATTTCAGCCGCCAATGGAACCGCCGGAGACGTTATACTCACTCAACATTGCCTCTGTTCGCTTTGCCAAGGTTCAAAATTCGGTCCACGATTTGTGCAGATAAACCGAAGCGAAGGAAGAAGAAGACTGAAAGAAGAGAGAGAATGCTGTTGAGATTAACGGATGAACGCAAGCGAAGAAAGAAGAGTGAAAAGCTTCGTAAATCGTTGTTGAGATTAACGGAAGCGAGAGAAAGAGAAGAATGCAAAATTTCATAAATCGTGATTCGAGCTCAAAGAGAGAGAATGCTGGCGACTGGCCATGGATCAGAGAACTGAACAACGAATGAAGTAGGCGGGAACAGAAAAGAGAGATTGAAATTATGAAGTGAATGCGGTTTCCTAAAAATTAGTTTTGGTTGAATCAAACCAACCACTTTTTAATTAGTTTGAAAAATGTTCTTTTACGGTTTTACCTATATTACAACTATGTCCGTATATTTATTTTAATTTTATAGGTTATTTTAAATTATTTATCCTTAATAAGTTTTTAACTATTTAGAAGGTAAAAAATCATAATACTGAGTTGTTTATTTTAGTTGTTTATTTTAATTATATATTAAAAAGAATATGTATGTGTTATATATATATATGCATATTACATATCAATACTTAACTTTTTTCTTAAAATAAAATTGTGAGTATATGACCTGACCAACCCGAACTAATTCAACCCAAATATTTAATGATTGGGTTAAGTTGAGTTCATTACTTAATAAGAGTTGTTTGAGTTGAATAAAATTACAAAGTGAATAATTGTGTGTGGTCTAAAAAGTACCCAACCCAATCCAACCCATTATTGAGGTTTTTGCATTATATTATAAGTGAAATTGTCCACAAAAGGTGCAAATAAGTTATAGGCTTCTGACATTATAAAATGAGTCTATGACTTTGGTTTCAAAGCATCTCAGTTAGAAACAAAGTTTGGTGTACTAACTCTAGTTAAATTTCCTCTTTATATTATCTGGTATGAGAGTGAGAAAAAGGTCGTGAGTAGTATAAATATTTGGGATAGTATTTTTGTAATTGGGGTAAAGAAGAGAATTATGTGTGATTGTAACAAATTTTTACATAGTGTAATTTCTTTCTGTTCGTAGTTTTTTTCTCCATGTTTGAAGTTTTTCTACGTAAATTCTTGTGTTTCTTATTTTGTTGATTTCTTTTAATTTCCCAATTATTTCTACTTATTATTGCAGTAGTAGTGAAGTGGAGTTGGGAGGAGTTAATAACTTCTCAAACTCCTTATTTGGCCCAATAGGTTATTAATTCCTCCTCGTGAGTCTCATATATTTATTAACTTCTTTCTCAACTATTTCTTATGGGTCTTACAGATTTATTAACTCGTTCTCCAACTTTTCACAACTCATTTTCCAACTCGTACTTCCTCCAACTCATTGCCACAAACACAGTTTTTAATAACTAAACAACTCTACACTCTAAACACATATTTCAGAACTCCTCAAAATTCTTTACTCCCTATACTTTTTTACTTTTACTTCCTGCAATTCCTACTTCCCCAACTCCTCAACCCAAACGGAATGTCTAAATTTATTATCTATACTTTCAATACATTTGAAAATTTGTCTTTATTGTTAGATTGGAATCTTTTTTTAATTAAATTTGACTAAATAAAAATAATAATTTTCATTCCAGAAAATGTATTATGTAAATATTTTTTGAAAATATATAGAGTGAAGACCAATAAATTTGTTTAAAAACAAAAATGCTAACCATAAATTAATAGTAGTGACTAGTTTTAAGATTTTTTTAAAAAAAATAGACATTTCATTTATTTTCTAAGTTATAGAAAAATATCCCTAAATTTATCTTATTTCAATAATACTCTAAATAAAAACAAAAACAAAAACTGCATTAATGCCCTTGTCGTTAAAAGATCACATTGCACGCTGAAGATTCAAAGATAGCTTACATGGCAAATGAAGGTTTTCTACGAAATTATGAAATGACGACTGAGATTGTGGTTTTTTTTTTTAACACGAGTTTGTAGTTTTTTTTTTTTCTTGTAGTTGGTTTTGGATTACTTCATTCGCTTTTTATTTTGGGTTACTTTTTTGGTATTGGTTTGTCCTAAAGGCTATAATTTGTGAATGGATAACTCCTTCAGTTGTACTAAAAAAAAAAAAAAAACTCCTTCAGTTTGTCCAGTTTTACCATAATCTCTTTTTAAATTGGTGAACCATTTGTTTTTTTTAAAAAAAAAAATTACAGCTAATTTGTTCCTATTATCCTTTTTTTTTTTATCCACAAGTTTCAAATATTTAGATATAAGCCATTAATATTTCAAGAGAATAACAGGGTTTTTAAAATGTTCTCAAACTTAGATTTTACAGATAAATCCAAGCTATTTTAAATCCACCGTTTAGATGAATGGCGGAGAAGGTGATTACAGATAAATCCAAGTAATTGTTAGTGTTTGCCGTCTGGTAAAAAAGTAACATTTTGTTCCACGC
This sequence comes from Trichosanthes cucumerina, assembly GCA_036507285.1. Lineage (NCBI taxonomy): Eukaryota > Viridiplantae > Streptophyta > Magnoliopsida > Cucurbitales > Cucurbitaceae > Trichosanthes > Trichosanthes cucumerina. The sequence continues at coordinate 78,795,358 of CM071840.1, read as the reverse complement.
GACTTTTTTTAGCAATTGTTTTCTGAATATTTTATCAAATAGTAAACATAAACAAAATATAACATTTGAGTTATGCTCCTATACAAAACATAAGGTTTAATTTAAATCATATATGTACCATAAAAATAATCAACAATTGATTTAGTATTAATTTGCCGAGTATATTTTTTCATGTTTAATTTACTTAATATTACACATGAGTTTTAAGTGGTTACAACAATATTGCCAACAATAGTATAGTTTAACTGACATCAAGTAAGACTTATGACCAAGAGGTCATAGGTTCAAATTCTCCACCCCAAATGTTGATGTACTCACGTCAGGTGGACATAGTTCAACGATAATTAGCATGTACTCTCGACAAATAAAATAAAAAATAATTCATTATAATTATTGAAAAACTATTGAAACTCAATAGATATACTAAATTAATAGAGAATAGAGAGAGTGTAGACATAAAAAAAAAAACAAAAAAAAACAAATTAACACTTTAATTAATAGTTGGTATACGGAAATGGGCAACCACTTGTGATACCCTTAATTGATATGAAGTTTAAGGAATCAACCATGGAAATGAGTTATTCTCATGAGTATATTTGATACTCTTGGAAAAGCATGAATTTTTCTTCACACCCTTCTATCTCATTTTGGTTAATGTCCATATTTTGTAAATATATATTATTTATTCTATTAAAATTAATTATAGTTAATTATTTTTTATAACAAACCAAATTATATAAAATCTATTTTATAATATAATGTTGAATTATCTTAATTAATTAATTATCTTAATATGCTTGATAATAGGATGTCTATGAATTATAAATGCCCGTAAATAAGATGATTGTGTGTTGGTTCTACATGAAAATGCTATCGGACTTTTCTATAAACAAATTATATTTATATTTGTGTGGTGAAATTAATATATACAATCTAACTGTAAATACATAAAATAATTAATTAATATTCCATTAAATAAATACAATCCAATTAATGTACTAAAAATATAGTTTAATTGGCATGTACTCATTTCCTTGAGACTGAAGTTTGAAATCTTCATACCTCCATTTGTGGTATACTAAAAATACAATATATTTTAATTAGTTTTAAATAAATAGATGAAGTATACAATAACACATACAACATCAATATTCTGCAAGTTTGCATCGTAAGAGATAAGGAAGTCTCGACCATAAAACGATGCTCAAATAGGTAATTATTATCTACAAATAACGTGTGAGTTTGTTTTATGAGATTGGTCTTATAAATCTTTCTCTATATAAAGCAATGAGATTTAAAATTTTAAAATAATATATTTTTTTAAAAAAATAATAATAATAGTCAATTCATCACAAACAACTCACGAATAATTAATTATAGTGATTATTCTTATCTTAAATCAACGATATTTGTAATTAATTGATTAAATATTCATTGAAAAATAATTAGACATATCATTAATTAATGAAATAATATTTACACAATCTATTTTATAATTGATGTTTATGCTTGCTTTACGAGTATAACCATACAAATCTTATTTTTTTATACTATTTAATGAATTGATCAAAACTAATTACAACAAATAAAAATAAATCAATCGATTATAAATAATTTTAATAAAATATTTATTTATAATTATTGAAATTATTGAAACTCAATAGATATACTAAATGTTAATAGAGAATAGATGGAGTGTGGACATACACTTTAATTAATAGTTGGTATAAGGGAATGGGTAACAACTTGTGATATCATTGTTTGATATGAAGTTTAAAGAATCAACTCTTGAAATGAGTTATTCAACGATATTTGATACCTTGGCGAAAGCATTAATTTTTTCTCCCATCCTTTTATCTTGTTTTTGTTAATATCCATATTTTGTAAATATATATTATTTATTATATTAAAATTAATTAACTATAATTAATCTTGATAACAAACCAAATTATATAGAATTTATTTTATAATAACGTGTTGAATTATCTTAATTAATTATTCAATTACAATAAATCAATAATAATTAGTTGATTGATTAAAAATATACTAAATGAATTTCTATTTATTTAAAAAAAAATCAATCTTCACTCCTAAGTTTGTCAAGTTGTATCAATTTATAACGTAAACTTATAATTCCATCAAATTGCATTCCAAGCATAGGTAAGTATTGCAGTTTTAATCTTAAACTTAAAAAGTTTTGCAATTTTTATCATCTAGTAATTTTCTTTTTTTTTTTTGAAAATTCGTTGACAACAAAAAATATAGTGTTAATTTGATGAAATCAAAATCTTAAAGTGAAAAAACATACACAATTATAGGTTTACAGGTAAAAATTGATATTTTTTCCTTTATAAAAGCAAACCATATCAATGTAACAAGTATTTACAACTAGTAGTCTATTTAATGTATTTAATTAATTGAAATAATTTAGTATAAAATTTTTAACTTTCTATAATGATTTATTCAATTAAAATTATATATCTATTGTCATCAATTAATTTCAGCCTATTTATGAAATGGTTCATTAATAGATGTAATTAATCTCATAAAAGAAGACAATGGTATCGTTTATTATTATGAAAATTATATAGTATTTTAAAGTATACAACCAACACACAACAATCAATTCCCAACGATGTTATCTCTAGACATCCATTATTCACATGGATTTAAAAGAAACCTTTAAACAAAGAATTATTTCAATCATGGAAAAGAAAAGTGATGCCTATATCTGTTTTTTTTATAAAAAAAAAACATTATTTGTAAGCCTACGAACTTATTATAAAATTTATTGCATGTTTCAAATTAGTTAGAAAAAAATATTGCAGTTTTTATCAGCTAGATTTAGATCGTCTCTTGAGGAACGATCTTGTACAAAAGTCGTCTCTTAAAAAAAATAATAAATACGTGTACGTCGTTAACTGACATAGAGAATTAAAGTATTGTGAAAAAAAAATTAAAGTATTGTAAAGGATATATATATTACATTAATATAGAGAGTATTAATATAGAGAGTGTTTGGAAAATGTATTATATAATATATTTATAGACTATAAATTTAGTTGTAGCTGCAAAAACTATGTTGGCTTTTTAGCCCTTGATCTAAAATTAATTAATTATAATTAATTAATTAATTAATATTTTGATGATAACAAACCTGTTATTAATTACTAATAATTTAATTGTTTTGAAGTGTCTATTGCATAGAGCTCGAATAACGATTCCAACGCCTCTTGAATCACTCAAATCGAGCTAAAACGGGAAGTTATGACCAAAACAAATTTGAACGGAAATTTCCGACGCGATGATGACGTGGCGGCCAAGTCACCATTGTAGACCAATCAAAGTGTGATATGTGGACCTATGGGAGAGTAACATTTGGTGGATTTTTATTTGTTTTTAAAATAAATATATATATATATATGTATATTATATATATGTAAATCGTTGAAATTAAAAAAAAAAAATATCAAAATTTTTTTCTTACTGTTTAGACACATTCATATATATATATATATATATATATATTATTATTATTATTATTATTATTATTAATTCTTTTTAATAATTATTTTTCTTTTTACTTTTAATCTCCACCTTCCATTTCTCTTTTACCACAATCCAATGGTCCAAATTAAAATTTGTTTTTTACCCCATTCCCCTCTCTTTTTATACCATCTTCTTCTCCAATTTTTTATAACAAGTTTTGGCATTTTACAATCCTCCAAAAATCAAAAGCCTCCATTGTTGCTCTCTCCAAACTCTCAATTTTTTTCTTTTCATTTTTTTCTTGAGAGAGTTTTGTTGTGTTGTGAGGATTATTTTGTGAGAGTTAAAATTTGTGAATCTACTCTATTAAGAGAGTGTATTAGTGTGTTATTCAAATCTTTACCAAACTTTGTAACGGTTTGATCCTAAGCCGTGGAAAGGATCGGGTTTGCTCTTGAACCCGTAAAAAGAGTGGTGTAGCGGTTGGGCTCTAATCCGTGGAAAGAGTCGGTGCAAATTTTTTTATTCAAATTCCCAAGAGGCGCTTGGGGAGTGGAGAGGTCGAATTTGACCAAACCACTATAAAATTACTGTTGTCCTCTTCTCTAACTCTTTCCAATTTATTTTTGCAATTACTAGTAGTTATTTATGCATGTTTTAATTTGTTCCTTAATTAATTGCTAAGTATTGGATAGAATTAATTTTTGTTATACTTTTATTTATCTTGCATATTAGATTAATTTCTCTTAATTATTTCTTTTAAATTGTTTTTAAAAAAGTTTGTTAATTAGATAAATTGAGCATATTTAGCAAAAAGTTTAATTAAACCTATTCACCCCCTCTAGAGTTGCCATACCGATCCAACAATTGGTATCAGAGCGAGGTTGCTCTTTTAGAATTTTGTTTATAAACTTTATTGTTTGAGCTTTATGGCAAACCTAGTAGTAAATGGTGTTATTGAAGGACAATCCACCTCTAGGCCTCCTTATTTTGATGGGTCAAATTATTCTTATTGGAAGGCTAGAATGAAAATTTATTTGCAATCCGTTGACTATAGTTTATGGTTAAATGTGGTTAATGGTCCTTATATTCCCATGAAAATTGTTAATGAAAATGATGTGCCAAAATTAGAAAATGAATATGATGAAATTGATTTGAAAAAGTGTGGTCTTAATGCTAGAGCTATAAATTGTTTTTATTGTGCTTTGAATAAGGATGAATTTAATAGGATTTCTATGTGCTCTTCAAGCTAAAGAAATATGGAATATTCTTGAAGTGACTCATGAGGGAACTAATCAAGTTAAAGAATCAAAAATTAGCATGCTAGTTCATAATTATGAATTGTTTAAGATGGATGCTAATGAATCTATTACCGAGATGTTTACTAGATTTACTAACATTACAAATGCTTTGAAAGGTCTTGGTAAAGTTTATACTAACTCGGAAAATGTTAGAAAAATTCTTAGATCTCTACCTAAGATTTGGGAAGCTAAGGTGACGGCAATTGAAGAAGCAAAGGATCTCACCAAACTTCCTTTGAGGAACTTATTGGCTCTCTCATGACACATGAGATCACTATGAAGGAACACATGGAGGATGAGTCCAAAAAGAAGAAAGGTATTGCTTTAAAGACTTTATCCTTGGAAGTTGAGTCCAAGATGAGGTGTTCTTGATGAAGAAGATATTGCATATTTTTCACGTAAGTATAAAAAGTTCATTAAGAGGAAGAAACAATTCAATAAACACATTTCCAACCAAAAAGAGTCAAAGGGTGAAAAGAGTAAAAAGGATGAGGTCATATGCTATGAATGCAAGAAACCGGGTCACATAAGAACGGATTGCCTCTCTCCTCAAATCATCCAAGAAATCCAAGAAGAAAGCAATGAAAGCCACTTGGGATGATAGTGATGAAAGTGGAAGTGGAAGTGACAATGAAGAAGTAGCAAACTTTTGCTTCATGGCTCATAGTGACAAGGGTGATGAACAAGATGATGAGGTAACTTTAGAGCCCCTTTCTTATGATGAATTATTTGAAGCTTTTGAAAATATGCAAAATGACATAGAAAAACTTGGTTCTAAATATGTTGTGCTTAAAAAGAAATACAATGCTCTAACTAGTGAAAATAAGTCTTTACTTGATGAAATTGCTTGCTTAAAAGAAAATGAGCATAATGTGGTGAAAATTGATGAAATGAATATCTCTTGTGATAAACATGCTTTTGATTGTGATGAGAAAAATGCCTTGCTTGATAAAGTTAGATTTCTTGAGCATGATAGTTATGAAAAGATAATTTGATTAAATTGCTTAAGGAAAATGAATTAAATGCTTTGCAAGAACTTGGTAAGGCAAAAGAGTCCATTAAAAAGTTGACAATAGGTGCTCAAAGATTGGACAAAATAATTGAAGTTGGCAAACCTTATGGTGATAAAAGAGGTTTAGGCTATATTGATGAATGTTCTACTCCTTCAAGCTCTAAAACTATCTTTGTTAAAGCATCTCCCATTGTGGCTAATCATAATATGCCTAAGATTGGGTCTAAGCATGATAAATCTAGTTTTGTGCCTATATGTCATCATTGTGGTGTTGAAGGTCATATTAGACCAAATTGCTTTAAATTAAAATATGCTCATACTACTTCTTCAAGAAGAAATTTTTCTCAAAGAGCAAAGTTTCACAATGCTCCAAGAAGGAATTTCTCCAAGAAAAGTAGAGTGCATAAATTTGTCGTAAGAGATAAATCCTTGCATAATGTTGTTTGTTTCTCATGTGGCAAGTATGGACATAAAGCTTATTTTTGTTACTTGTCTAAATCCAATGCTTTAAATGTGAATGCAAAAATATGGGTTCCCAAGTTTGTAAATGCTAACCTTCTAGGACCCAAACAAGTATGGGTACCAAAAGATCAATCTTGAATAATTTTGTTTGTAGGTATGCTTGAAAGTCTCCAAGAAAAACAAATGGTACTTAGATAGTGGTTGCTCGAGGCATATGACGGAGACCAATCCAAGTTTGTCAATCTTTCCAAAAAGGATGGAGGTTTAGTAACTTTTGGTGACAACAAGAAAGGTAAAATTATTGGTAAGGGTAGTGTAGGTAATAGTTCTTCTACTTTGATTGAAAATGTACTTTTGGTTGATGGTCTAAAGCATGATTTACTTAGTATTAGTCAATTATGTGATAAAGGTTTTAGAGTTGTGTTTGATAAAAAAATTGTATCATTGAAAATGCTAGTGATAGAAAAGTCTTGTTTGTTGGTAATAGGGATGAAAATGTGTATACTATTGATTTGAATGATTGCCCTATTAGTGATAAATGTCTTTCGGCTTTGCATGATGATTCTTGGTTATGGCATAGAAGACTAGGACATGCTAGCATGCACTTAATTTCAAATATTTCCAAGAATTCTTTAGTTAGAGGTCTACCTAAATTTAAATTTGAAAAGGATAAAGTTTGTGATGCTTGTCAAATGGGTAAGCAAACCAAGTCCTCTTTCAAATCTAAAAATGTGATCTCTACATCTAGACCCCTTCAACTATTACATATGGACTTATTTGGCCATTCTAGAATTGCTAGTTTTGGAGGGAATTATTATGCTTTTGTGATAGTTGATGATTTTTCAAGATTTACTTAGGTTTTGATGTTAAAACATAAAGGTGATGCTTTGAAAAGTTTTTCTAGTTTTGCAAAAGAGTTCAAAATGAAAAAGGATTTTTTATTTCTAAAATTAGGAGTGATCATGGAGGAGAATTTGATAGTATTGCTTTTGAAAATTTTTGTGATGAAAATGGTTTTTCTCATAATTTCTCCGCTCCAAGAACTCCTCAACAAAACGGTGTGGTTGAAAGGAAAAATCGTACTTTGCAAGAATTTGCTAGGTCAATGTTGCATGAGTATGATTTACCTAAATACTTTTGGGCGGAAGCCGTTAACACCGCTTGTTATGTTTTAAATAGAGTTTTAATTAGACCTTCTTTAGATAAAACTCCTTATGAGCTTTGGCATAACAAAATCCCAAATATTGGGTATTTCAAAGTTTTTGGTTGCAAATGTTTTATTTTGAACAACAAAGAAAAACTTGGAAAATTTGATTCTAAGACGGATGTTGGTATTTTTCTAGGTTATTCATCTACTAGTAAAGCCTATAGAGTTTTCAATAAGAGAACTTTAATTATTGAGGAATCTATGCATGTTGTATTTGATGAATCTTGCGTTTCTAATGAGTCTATTTGTAGTGATGATTTAGAAATGAATTTTGGAGATTTACTTGTTAATGACAAAGACAAGGAAATTGACTCAAGTAAGCAAGAAGTGAGCTTGAATGAAAAGAAGGAAAATGATTCTTCATCTATGTCTAAAGAATGGAGGTATGCTCCATCCCATCCTAAAGACTTGATTCTTGGTGATCCCGAACAAGGTGTGAAAACTCGTTCCTCTCTTAATTTGTTTAATAATCTTGCTTTTGTTTCTCAAATTGAACCTAAAAGTTTTAAAGATGCGGAAAATGATGAATTTTGGATTTTAGCTATGCAAGAAGAATTAAATCAATTTGAAAGGAACAAAGTTTGGGAATTAGTCCCTAGGCCTTCTAATGCTTCTATTATTGGGACTAAATGGGTCTTTAGAAATAAAATGGATGAAAATGGAAATATCATTAGAAATAAAGCTAGACTTGTAGCTCAAGGTTATTGTCAAGAGGAAGGTATAGATTATGAAGAGACTTTTGCACTCGTTGCTAGATTAGAAGCTATTAGAATGTTACTTGCTTTTGCTTCCTATAAAAATTTTATCTTGTATCAAATGGACGTGAAAAGTGCCTTTTTAAATGGTTATATTATGGAGGAAGTTTATGTAGAACAACCTCCGGGCTTTGAAAGTTTTGATTTGCCTAATCATGTCTATAAGTTGAAAAGGCTCTTTATGGCTTAAAACAAGCTCCAAGAGCTTGGTATGATAGGCTTAGTAATTTTCTTCTTGAGAATGGTTTTAAAATGGGTAAACTTGACACTACTCTTTTTATTAAGACTAAGGAAAATGATATGCTTTTAGTACAAATCTATGTAGATGATATTATCTTTGGTTCTACTAATCCTTGTTTGTGTGAAGAATTTTCTAAATGTATGCATAGTGAGTTTGAGATGAGTATGATGGGAGAACTTAGTTTCTTCCTTGGACTTCAAATCAAACAACTAAAGGATGGTATCTTCATAAGTCAAGAGAAATACACAAAAGATTTGCTCAAAAGTTTCAAGTTCAATGAAGGTAAAATTGCAAAAACTCCTATGAGCACATCCACTAAGCTTGACAAGGATGAAAAAGGTAAATATGTAGACATAAAAACTTATCGAGGTATGATAGGATCTCTACTTTATTTAACCGCTAGTAGACCCGATATCATGTTTAGTGTATGTATTTGTGCTAGATTTCAATCTTGTCCTAAGGAATCCCATTTGCATGCAGTTAAGAGAATATTTAAATATTTGCTTGGGACTATTGATTTAGGTTTATGATATCCTAGAAATGTTGAGCTTAATTTGATAGGATATTCCGATGCGGATTTTGTCGGAAGCTTACTTGACCGTAAAAAGTACTAGTGGAACTTGTCAATTTCTTGGTAGCTCTTTAGTATCTTGGTTTAGTAAAAAGCAAAATTCGGTTGCCTTATCCACTACCGAAGCGGAATATATTGCGGTTGCTAGTTGTTGTGCTCAAATTCTTTGGATGAAACAAACTCTTTGTGATTTTGGATTAAAGTTTGATAATGTGCCTATATTTTGTGATAATACTAGTGCTATTAATTTGACTAAAAATCCTATTCATCATTCTAGAACTAAGCATATTGATATTAGACATCACTTTATTAGAGAACATGTGCAAAATGGTCATATTACTCTTGATTATGTGAGCTCTAATGATCAATTAGCGGATATTTTCACTAAGCCTTTGAATGAAGAACATTTTTGCAAAAATAGGCTTGAGCTTGGTATTATTCGCTGTGATGCCTCTTGAATCTATAATTTTCGCTTTTTATGGCATATTGATAGGGGGAGTTATGTTAAGTATGTTTTCATGTTCTTAGGGGGAGCTTCCACGTAGTTCTTAATCTTTCATAATTATGTTTTTTTTTTTTTTGAATCCAAAGGGGGAGAAGTTTAAGAAAAATAGGTTCTAAATTTTGTATCATGTTTTAGTTTTGCATTAATTTAGGGGGAGAATGATATATTATATTTATTTGAGTGATTGTTCAAGTATGTGCTTTATGGTGACACATTGGACTTTATATTGAAATTATTACTTGAATACTTGAATTATTTTATTTTTATGAAGTTCAAGATATTTTTCTTTAATGGTTTGTCATCATCAAAAGGGGGAGATTGTTGGCTTTTTAGCCCTTGATCTAAAATTAATTAATTATAATTAATTAATTAATTAATATTTTGATGATAACAAACCTGTTATTAATTACTAATAATTTAATTGTTTTGAAGTGTCTATTGCATAGAGCTCGGAATAACGATTCCAACGCCTCTTGAATCACTCAAATCGGAGCTAAAACGGCAGAAGAAGTTATGACCAAAACAAATTTGAACGGAAATTTCCGACGCGATGACGTGGCGGCTGGTCACCATTGTAGACCAATCAAAAGTGTGATATGTGGACCTATGGGAGAGTAACATTTGGTGGATTTTTATTTGTTTTTAAAATAAATATATATATATATATATATATATATGTATATTATATATATGTAACCGTTGGAAATTAAAAAAAAAAAAAAAAAAATATCAAAATTTTTTTCTTACTGTTTAGACACATTCATATATATATATATATATATATATATATATATTATTATTATTAATTCTTTTAATAATTATTTTTCTTTTTACTTTTAATCTCCACCTTCCATTTCTCTTTTACCACAATCCAATGGTCCAAATTAAAATTTGTTTTTACCCCATTCCCTCTCTTTTTATACCATCTTCTTCTCCAATTTTTATAACAAGTTTTGGCATTTTACAATCCTCCAAAAATCAAAAGCCTCCATTGTTGCTTCTCTCAAACTCTCAATTTTTTTCTTTTCATTTTTTCTTGAGAGAGTTTTGTTGTGTTGTGAGGATTATTTTGTGAGAGTTAAAATTTGTGAATCTACTCTATTAAGAGAGTGTATTAGTGTGTTATTCAAATCTTTACCAAACTTTGTAACTTGGTTTGATCCTAAGCCGTGGAAAGGATCGGGTTTGCTCTTGAACCCGTAAAAAAAGAGTGGTGTAGCGGTTGGGCTCTAAACTGTGGAAAGAGTCGGTGCAAATTTTTTTATTCAAATTCCCAAGAGGCGCTGGGGGAGTGGAGTAGGTCGAATTTGACCAAACCACTATAAAATTACGGTGTCCTCTTCTCTAACTCTTTCCAATTTATTTTTGCAATTACTAGTAGTTATTTATGCATGTTTTAATTTGTTCCTTAATTAATTGCTAAGTATTGGATAGAATTAATTTTTGTTATACTTTTATTTATCTTGCATATTAGATTAATTTCTCTTAATTATTTCTTTTAAATTGTTTTTAAAAAAGTTTGTTAATTAGATAAATTGAGCATATTTAGCAAAAAGTTTAATTAAACCCTATTCACCCCCCTCTAGGGTTGCCATACCGATCCAACAAACTAATGTTAAGGTGAATATATTTCATCCTAAATTAATTTATGAACATGTTTTTTTTGTTATAAATTTTATATAATTATTACTTTACAATGTCATATAAATTTAGTCTATAACATGAAATACTAGTTATATTAAAATGTTTATTATTATTATTATTATTTTTGGTACAATCCTACCTTCTAAATTTTTAAATTCAAAATATGAATATAATTAAAACATAAAAATGTTGTTTTATCAGAATTTATACTATTTCAATCACATAATTCGAAAATAGTTTTTCAAACATACATTTGAATACTCACTCAACTCAACGAATCTGAAAACATAAAACATAATTCAGACTGCCTACCAATATATTCTAAATAACTCCCTCAACTTCTTGTTTGGTTTAATAGTTTTTTAACTTTTATTAGGGCCCCACAAACATATTAATTTATTTACAACTCTTTCTTGTAAGCCTCACAAACTTGTCAACTCATACTTCAATTTCTATAATCAGCCCCACAACTTTTTTATCTCATTTTTTTATTCACTTCACCTCACTTGCTCTCTCTTCCATCTTCTCCTTTATATCTCTGTTTTTCTTTTACATTAATTTTTTTTTTAATTTCGTGAATAAAAAAAAAACTTTATTTTGTATACAAATTTTATTGTCATTATTAATTATTAATAATATAATTATTTATTAAAAATATTTGTATTTTATCGTATATTTTTTATAACAATTGTTTTCTATTTAAATATAAATTATATAAAAATGTTTTAGTAATAATACTATTATTTAAATTAAAATTCTTAATGTAAATTAGATTACTACATAATAATTTTGTTTTAATTATAAAAATCTCTCTATATCGCTTCTTTCATCTGTCATCTACATTTTTTTTAAACAAAAATTACTTAAACAAACAACAATCTTGTTTTTCTTTTCTTACTTTTTATTAATAGCTAAAAAGTATACATAATTTTATGATTTAAGACAAACGTATTTTAAACTAACTCATATTACAATTTAAGAATAAGAAATTAGTATTTTAAAATGTTAATGTATTAAAACCAATTTGATATTCAAATTAATCATGTCTAAAGTTAAAAAAAAACAAACAATTTCTCATTCCAAACTTAATAAAATAAAAGTATCCATTAAATAACATAAATATATAATAATCTTAACAAAAGTATATATGTCATTTTTATTGATGTTAAAAATATATATTAATTTTGAACTTAACTATTTTAAAATAACATAAATATTTGATTTTTTTTTTACTTAGTTGTTTAAGACTTTAAATAATGTATTATACCCAAATTAATCAAATTATGGATAATCAATTATATTGATTAGTTAGAAAAATAAAATCTTAATTTTTACCATTATTTTTTTATTAAGCTTGAAAAATATTAAATTAAAATTTTAAAATTGACGAAAACAAGTGTTTAATGAACTTGTAAAATATTAATAAAATAATATAATTTAAAATCTAAATTTTAGGATAGGAGGAAACAAATCTATATTATCGTTGAAAAAATTGTATCTAAAAAAATAGCTATTTGTACTCAAAACACAAACCTGCGAACTCCAAACAAAATAACTATGAACCCCAGACGCATACTTCATAATTTTTCCAAACAAATTAACTCCCTGGACAAAAGAATTTCTTACTTCCTAAACCCTACTTGTTACAAATTTTTTTTTATAATTTTTTTTTAAAAAAAAAAAAAAAAAAAAAAAAATTAAGTGAATCGGGGCGAACGACTCGCCCCCTCCTCTCTCAAGGTGGTAAGCAAATTCACTGGCCACTGCGTTTCTACTGCCACTACCCATTCTCTCTCTCTCTCTCTCTCTCCTCTTCTTCTCTTCTTCTTCTTCCCCTCTTCCTCTCTCAAGCTCTCTCCTCTCTCTCTCTCTCTCTCTCTCTTCTCTTCTCAGCCCTCTCTCTCTCCTCCTCTCTCTCTCTCGCCTCTCTCTCCTCTCTCTCCACCGCTCTCTCTCTCTCTCTCTCTTTCTTTCTCTCTCTCTCTCCTCGTGTCTCCGTCGCCACGAGCAGACGCCTCAGCCGCCGCCAACGCCACGCATAGCTGTCAAGCCGCCGGCGTGCGGTCCATGATCCATGAGACCCACGCTTTGTTCACCCGAGCTCGAGCCCTTTTCGCCGGCTGGTTTAACGGAGTCCGGCTTCTTGATAGATCGGGCCGCAAGGATTCCAGATTCGCCACCCACGTCACCGCCGCCGCCTTTTCACGCCCGCCGCTGCCCGCCGCCCCACGCGCCGCCCGCCGCCGGCGACACGCGCCGCCACTCGCAGAGCCGCCACCGTTTCTCTTCCGTCCGTGGCCGCTTCGCTTCGTTCGCCTTTAGTCCGCTTTGGCACTCCGTGGGTGAGTTTTCGCTCTCTTTATTAGATTCGTTGCGTAGGTTCATCGTGGCTTTAGTTTACTTTGTGTGTGTTTCGTTAGGGCGGGAAGTTGAAGTGACGTTTGGAGCACGCCACAAAGTCGCCGTTATCGCTGGCTTCCACCGTAAGTAGTCATTTGATTGAATTACCCCAAGTGTAGGGCTTGGGCGTCGTTGCATGCTATACTATCTCTGAGCTAAATGTTTTAGAATGTGTAGCGTCTTCGGACTTGTAGTAGCATGCTAGGTTGTGTAAACAAGATTGCCAGTTCTAAGTGAATTACCCGATGGGTCGTCCCGATGTGTCAAATGTATGTGCATGTGCTATGGTCATTATCTTTTGGTGCTACGATCATTACCTTTTCGTGCTTAGATGTGATCTTGTTAGGAAAGTTGACCTAACCCTGTCTTGAGAATGACGTTTATGTTAGAGGTACATGTCGTCTTTGAAATTGTTGAATATGCTGAGAGTTGTGCACGCTTGTCTATTCCGAGCATGTCGATCTCGTACTTAGTTTTGTAGTGACTCGGAAAGTGTCCTCGAGCCTTAGAATTAGTAGTTAGCACAACTAGCCCTGGCAGTGCGAGCCCAAGTCCTAAATATCTCGTGTAACCCTTAGTAGGCGAGACTCGAGGTTGGCGAGATGATGTATGGGATGTGATGGTCCGCCCCCATCCAACATGCGACTTCGGGGACACGATCCTTAGAGTCGAGAGGGTTGGATAGAGTCCTTCGCCCCTAGTGCGAGCCCGGAATGAGTCCGAGGTCGATCGTGGCGCGGTAGTACCGCTTTGATGCTTATGGGATGTGGTGGTCCGCCCCATCCGGTTGTGCGACTCGGGTGTGATCCTTAGAGTCGGAGGGGTTGGATAGAGTCCTTCGCCTCTAGTGCAGCCCGAGGATGAGTCTCGTGGCGCGGTCGCCAACCCCAGTCTAGGAGCTGGCGGGTAGGACAGAATCGAGAAAAGTGAGCAAGAGTAGAGCCGTGGATGCGTGTTGAGGTTGTTTGGCGGGCTAGGTGTCGTGTTAGCTAAGCCTGAGGGTCGTATTTGTGTTCTTTATTCTTGGGCGACGTGTGGGCAACTTCGAGTATTTTTATACTCACCCCTTCTTTATTTTTCTTTTTCGCTGCGGAGTAAGGCAAACCAGTGAGATGACCACCGACGGCGAGACCCTGCGAGGCTATGGAAGACTTGTAGGACTTAGTTAGGAGTTGTCGTTCCTTTTCCTTCTTCCGATTTGTGTCTTGTGGGCTTCCATTCATGTTTTAAACTTATTTCTCATCGATGTTTATTTCTCGAATCAAAGCATATTCTGCTTTATCTTTCGTACCCAAAGCATGTTTTGTTGTTTGAGATTTCATTTTCAGAGGACCTGGAGCCCGACTTATTGTTGTTCTCGTGTAGTTTGGTGGAGGCCGGGCACCCTCGTGAGTCTTTGAAGTGTTCTCGCTTAGGTTCGTGCACTTGTAAAATTTTTTCGGTTTGTCCAGTTGCGCTGTTATCTTTGCCGGATTTCCCGCGCAACTGCATTTACTTGGGAGTAATGCCTCGAGTTGTGTCGTTCAATTTTTCGGGTGTTACAGTTGGTATCGTAGCGTAGTTTTAGATCTTGTATAACGCTACATCGTAGGTGTTTAGTCCTTCATAGCCTCCTCTCGCAAGGAACTCGTCGGGTCGTCAACGGTTTTGCTTTACTTAGTTGGTAAGAGGTTCGTTGTTAAAATTGAGGTGCTTTCCTTTGTGTTGTACTTCTTGTATCTTTGTTGTTGATGTTGTACTCTTCTCGCTTTTAGATTATGGCCCGTGGTAGAGGTGCGTGCAAGAGCAAATGCTGGTGGTCGAGGCCTCGGGGTGGTCGTGGGGGTCGAGGCCTCGGAGGGCCGAGACCGAGAACCGACCGTCCGATGCACCGTAGGTCGAGCACTCGAGCATCGGGAGGGCTCAACCAGATGTCCCGGTGGTCGAAGAATCACCGCGTAACGTAGAGCCCAAGAAAGAGCAAATGTCCAAGCACCAAACGTGCGCGGCCGTCGCGATTCTTTGAACTCGTGGCGGGCATTCGAAGAATCGATCGGCGAGCATAGCAAGTCAAGCTAATCGACGGCTATGTTCACTCGAGCCATGGAGGCCTGGCATCCCGGTCGAGCGGCCAAACTGCGGCGAGAATCCGGGGTTGCACCGACCTTTACGTTCGAACGGCAGAGAAGCGGGTACCGAAGGATTTCAAAAGTATGACCCACCTTTCTTTGATGGGCCGGTAGACCATGTAGTGCTGCCAAGCATGGTTTTTGCAGCAGCGGATGACATCCTAAGTCGAATGGGTTGCCCCGAGCACCGAAAGTTCGATCTGCGCGATCTATGCATGCGTTAGGGGAAGTGCTTCTCACGTGTGGTGGCGGTATTATGTGCAGTCCATAGATGTCGATCAGGACCGATAACTTGGGCGCAATTCAAGAAGTGTTCTACGAGAAGTATTACCCACTGTGCTTAGAATTGACAAGAAAGCCGAGTTTATACAAATTAAAAGCAAGGGCCGAACCAGCATAGGTTGAAGAGTATACGAACATGAGTTTACATCATTATCTCGGTTCGCCACGATATGGTGACACCAGAGAGAAGAAGAAGGTTGAGTGTTTCCTCGCGAGGTTTTGCGAGGAGGCGTGCGTGGGTCGATGATTGCTCACGATCCCAAGACGTCTGTTCTGCAGCTGATCAGAGTGGCATCCACGGTTGATATCTGAGACTGAGGAGGCGCATGGGTTCGTTTTCGATCGAGCTCGGGCGGTCCGGAGTTCGTGGCAGTCGAGTTCGGAACCACCGGTAGAGAGAAGTTTGGCGGGCCTTTGCTAGGCTAAGCAGACACTGGAACTCGGGGACATCGGCCAAGCAGCACCAAACAGGGGTTCTGCCTCGGGTGTGGAGTTCAAGACAACGAACTGTCATGCAATAACAAGATCTGCAATAAGCTGCAGAAAAGTTGGGACACTTGTCGATTTGTGCGCGGCGAGTCGAGATCGGCCGAGTCTGTTATAAGCGTGGAAAGCTTTGGGCACTTGGCCAAAGCTCGCACAAATGAAGAAAGACGCGAGTCCGAAACCGCCCAGGGGTGGAGTTTATCACGAGTGCAAATAGGAACGCAGGAGGTTCCGGTCTGCGCCGTGGTGACAGTACACTACCGTTCTCTCGCCACTTGGCCTTGTTACCATTTGATTACGGTTCCTCGCACTCTTTTATTTCTACTATATTTGTGAGGCAAGCTTCGGTTAGAAGTAGAACCTTTAGATGTTAACTTTGCGTGAATAGCTACCGGTGGTAGAGAATTAGTAGCTCGGGAAAGAGTTAAGTGCAGTCCGGAGTAGAGGTAATAGGTCGCGTGCTAGATGTGACGTTGGTTGTCCGGATATGAGCGACTTGATGTAATTACAGGCATGGATTGGTTGTCTGCGAACCATGCCAACATCGATCGTCATTGTCGGGAGGTGGTGTTTCGACCTCTCGCGAGAATCCAGCCAAGTTCGAGGAATTGAGACCGGAGAGTTTCCGAAGATGATTTCGACTCTTAAGGCAAAGAAGTTGTTAAGTGAATGAGCTTGGGCTCTCTTGGCAAGTGTTCACGATACAAAGAAGAACAGCGGCCGAGTTGAGCTCGGTTTACGCTTGTCCGAGAGTTTGCGGATGTGTTCCCCGAAGAGTTGCACAGTCTACCCCCGTTCGTGAGGAGTAGACTTGATGTGAGCTTGAGCACAGAACGACTCGCTGTCTAAAGCTCCTCACCAATGGCACCAAGCAGACCAAAGGAGCTTAAGACTCGATTCTGCAGGAACTTCTGTGACAAAGGGTTCATCCGTCCAAGTGTTTCACCTTGGGCGCGCGCGCGTCTTTGTTTGTAAAGAAAGAAGATGGGTCGATGCGGTTATGCATTGACTACCGAAGAGTCGAACAAGGTGACCGTGAAGAACAAATACCCTTTACCGGGATCGATGACTTGTTTGATCAACTGCAATGAGCGGCGGTGTTTTCTAAAATCGACCTACGGTGGCCGTGGTACCATCGATTGAGAATCAAGGATGAGGACATTCCGCGCTCGCTTTGTCCGGACTTTACACTATGAGTTCACGGTGATGTCCTTTGGCCCGACGAATGCCCCAAAGCGTTTATGGAGCTAATGAACGAGGTATTCAAGGAGTTCCTAGACACACTTTGTGATCGTCTTCATCGACGATATTTTGGTGTACTCCGTGTCGAGGCGGAACATGAAGTACATTTGAGAAAGTGTTGTGATGCTTGAGAGACCAACCAATTGTATGCAAAGTTCTCCAAGTGTGAGTTACTGTTTGCAGCGAGTTGCCTTCCTAGACACGTGGTGTCTCCAGAAGGTGTGACATGGATCCTGCTAAGATTGAGGCGATGGCGATTGGCCTCGCCCTAAAATCTGCTTTCGAAGTCTGCGGCTTCTTGGTCCGGCGGTTATTACAGGGAGATTTGTTAAGGATTTCTCCAAGATAGCCACACCCTTTGACTCGATTAACTCGTAAAGGAAATCGGTTAGTGTGGTGAAGCTCGTGAAGCGAAGTTTCGGGACCTCGAGCATAGGTTAGTCTCTCGCACTGCTTGCGCGATTCGATGGCTCTGAGTAGTTTAGTGGTCTCTGATGATGCTTCCAGAAGGGCTTTGGGTTGTGTGTTGATGCGAGAATGGAAAAGTGATAGCTTATGCCTCTCGCCGGTTGAAAGATTACGAGCGGAATTACCCAACCCATGATTTAGAGTTGGGCTGCCGTGGTCTTCGCTCAAGACATGGCGTCACTACTTATATGGGGAAAAGATTCGGATGTACACGGACCACAAGAGCCTCAAGTATCTTTTTACTCGAAGGAGTTGAACATGAGGCAGCGTGCAGATGGTCGGAGTTAGTAAAAGACTATGAGGTTGAGATACTATACCATCCGTGCAAGGCAAACGTTGTTGCTTTGATGCCGCCCAGCAAAAGGTGGCTCACACCTCGCCAATGGCCCGTCACGAGACAAGTTCCGCTGCGTTCGAGAGATGGAACGTGCGGGGATAGCGATTGTGTTGAGTCAGTCACACCACCGACCACCGGTGTCGATTTACCGACATTGAGGCAACGAGTTATTGAGGCGCAACAGGGAGACTCTAGCCTTGAGGACTGTTGGCGTCAGGCAAGAAGTGGCGAGGAAAGTGAATTCTTTGTAACAGCAGACAGGTGGACTCTTGCTCGGGGGGCGCTTGTGTGTTCCGCCAGAGTGGTCTCGAGGAGGAGATTTTGGGTGATGCTCATAACTCTCATTTTTCATGCATCCCGGAAGACTAAGATGTATCGAGACACAAATCATTCTACTTGGTGGCGTGGAATGAAAAGAGATGTGGCGGAGTTTGTCAATGAGATGCTTGGTGTGCCAAAGAAGTTAAAGCACTGAGACGTAAAACCAGCGATTGTTGTTGCCATTTGGAAGTGGGAAGAGATCTCCATGGACTTTATTTCGGATTGCCGAGAACGGTGAAAAGGATTCACAGCTGATCCGGTAATTGTGGATGAACTAACCAAGTCCGCTCACTTTCTCGCTGGTAAAGCCTACCTATACAATGAGAAGTGGGCACACTGCTCATGGAAGAGATAGTAAGGCCGCACACGAGTCCCAGTGAAGATTGTGTCGATAGGGGATCTCTGGTTCACCTCGAACTTCAGGTGAGTTTTGAGAGAGCCCTGGGGGCTCGTGAGTAACTTTAGCACAAGATTTCACCCGCGGCATCGATGGCGGCAGACGGAAAGGGTGAACCAGGTTCTGGAGGATATGCTTCGGGCATGTGCATTGGACTTCACAGTAGTTGGGACTCACACCTTCACCGATGGAGTTCGCGTACAACAATAGTTATCGACGACTATTGGTATGGCCCCCTTTGAAGCCCTTTACGGGAGAAGGTGCAGGACCCTGGTGTGTTGGGCGAGGTTGGTGAACGAAAGTTGTTGGGACCCGAGCCGTCCAAGTGACAAATGAGGCCATCTGAGAAGATCGGGCAAGGATGTTAACGGCACAAAGCAGGCGGAAGAGTTATCGCGATGTCGGCGTCGGAGTTGGAGTTTGCTGTTGGGGACCTTGTGTTCTTGAAAGTTGCACCCATGAGGGTGTTACGAGGTTCGGTAAGAAAGGAAAGCTAAGTCCGAGGTTTGTTGGTCCTTTCGAGATTCGGGAGCGCATTGGACCGTTGGCTTATCGGTTGGCCCTACCGCCGCCCTCGCGTCGATTCATGACGTGTTCCATGTGTCGATGCTTTGAAGCGTATGTGCGCGATGCCTCGCACGTCATCGACTTTGAGCCGCTGAAGTTAGACAAGGATCCGAGTTTATGAGGGAAGCTCGTGCGCATTCTTGCTCGTGATAAAGAAGTCCCGAGGAACAGGGAAATCGGTTTGTGAAGGTCCTTTGCGTAACCACCATCTCGAGAAGCCACCGGGAACGCGAGGAGAGAGATGCGAGCAAGCTATCCAGAGTTGTTCGAGAGCTAGCTTTTCGAGGGCGAAAGTTCTGGCAGGTGGGTAGATCATTCATTACATTTTTTCCTTTATAATTTTTTTTTTTTTTAAAAAAAAAAAAAAATTAAAAAAAAATCTGGGGCGAACGACTCGCCTCCTCTCCTCTCACGGCAGTAAAGCTATCTGGCCGCTGCTTCTTTCGCCGCCGCCCATTCTCTCTCTCTCTCTCTCTCTTCTCCTCTTCTCTTCTTCTTCCCCTTCCTCTCCAAGCTCTCTCCCTCTCTCTCTCTCTCTCTCTCTTCTTCGCAGCGCAGCTCTCTCCCTCTCCTCTCTCTCTCGCCGCTCTCTCCCTCCTCACCGCTCTCTCTCTCTCTTTTAAGCTTCTCTCTCTCCCTCTCAGTCTCCGCTGCCACACGAGCGCAGACGCCCACCGAGCCGCCGCCGCAACGCCGCCGCAGCAGCTGCCACGGCAGCGCCTGCATCCGCGAGACCCACCGCTTTGGTTCACCGGCTCGAGCCCTTTTCACGGCTGACGAACGGAGTCCGGCTTCGATAGATCGGGCCGCAAGGATTCCAGATCGCCACCCACGCGCCGCCGCCGCCTCTTTTTCACGCGCGCCGCCGCGCCCACGGCCCACCGCCGACACGCCACGCGGCGACACTCCACCAGCCGCCACCGTTCTCTTCCGTCCGGCCGCCTCGCCTCGTTCTTTAGTCCGCTTTGGCACTCCGTGGGTGAGTTTCGCTCCTCTTTATTAGATTCGCTGCGTAGGTTCATCGTGCTTTAGTTTACTTTGTGTGTGTTTCGTTAGGGCCGGAAGTTGAAGTACGTTTGGAGCACGCCACAAAGTCGCCGTTATCGTTGGCTTCCACCGTAGTAGTCATTTGATTTGAATTACCCCTGTGTAGGGCTTGGGCGCCGTTGCATGCTATACTATCTCTGAGCTAAATGTTTTAGAATGTGTAGCGTCTTCGACTTGTAGTAGCATGCTTGGTTGTAGGTAGCCGATTGGTTCTAAGTGAATTACCCGATGGGTCGTCCCGATGTGTCAAATGTATGTGCATGTGCTATGGTCATTATCTTTTTAGTGCTACGATCATTACCTTTTCGCTTTAGATGTGATCTTGTTAGGAAAGTTGACCTAACCCCGTGCTTTAATGACGCTTATGTTAGAGGTACATGTCGTCTTGAAATTGTTGAATATGCTAGAGTTGTACGCTTGTCTATTCCGAGCATGTCGGGCCTCGTACTTAGTTTTGTAGTGACTCGGAAAGTGTCCTCGAGCCTTAGAATTGTAGTTAGCACAACTAGCCCTAGTGCGCAGCCCAAGTCCTAAGTATCTGTGTAACCCTTAGTAGATCGAGACTCGAGGTTGGCGAGATGATGTATGGGATGTGATGGTCCGCCTCCATCCAACAGTTGTGCGACTCTCGGGGACACGATCCTTAGAGTCGAGGGGTTGGATAGAGTCCTTCGCCCCTAGCGCGAGCCCGAATGAGTCCGAGGTCGATCGTGGCGCGTAGTACCGCTTTGATGCTTATGGGATGTGGTGGTCCGCCTCATCCAGGTTGTGCGACTTCGGTGTGATCCTGTGAGTCGGAGGGGTTGGATAGAGTCCTTCCTTCCCTAGTGCAGCCCGAGGATGAGTCTCGTGGCCACGTCTTTGCCAACCCAGTCTAGGAGCTAAGGCGGTAGGACAGAATCGAGAAAAGTGAGCAAGAGTAGAGCCGGGATGCGTGTTGAGGTTGTTTGGCGGGCTAGGTGTCGTGTTAGCTAAGCCTAGGGTCGTACTTGTGTTCTTTATTCTTGGACGGTTGGTGGCAACTCGAGTATTTTTATACTCACCCCTTCTTTATTTTTCTTTTTTTAGTTGCGGGTAAGGCAAACCAAAGAGATGACCACCGACGCCAGAGACCTTCCGCGAGGCTATGGAAGACTTGTAGGACTTAGTTAGGAGTTGTCGTTCCTTTTCCTTCTTCCGCTGTGTCTTGTGGCTTCCATTCATGTTTTAAACTTATTTCATCGATGTTTATTTCTCGAATCAAAGCATATTCTGCTTTTATCTTTCGCACTCCAAAGCATGTTTTGTTGTTTGAGATTTCATTACTCAGGACCTGAGCCCACCTTATTGTTGTTCTGTAGTTTGGTGGAGGCCGGGCACCTCGTGAGTCTTTGAAGTGTTCTCGTTTAGGTTCGGGCACTTGTAAAATTTTTCGGTTTGTCCAGTTGCGCTGCTATATCGCCGATTTCCGGATTCCAGCGCGAGCAGCATTTACTTGGGAGTAATGCCTCGAGTTGTGTCGCTCAATTTTTCGGGTGTTACACTGGTTGGTATCGTGAGCGTAGTTTTAGATCTTGTATACCGCCTACATCGTAGGTGTTTAGTCCTTCATAGCCTCTCGCAAGGAACTCGTCGTCACAACAGTTTGCTTTACTTAGTTGGTAAGAGGTTCGTTGTTAAAATTGAGGTGCTTTCCTTTGTGTTGTACTTCTTATCTCGTTGTTGATGTTGTACTCTGCTTCTCGTTTTAGATTATGGCCCGTGGTAGAGGTCGTGCAAAGAGCAAACGCTGGTGGTCGAGGTCGGGGTGGTCGTAGGGTCGAGGCCTGAGAGGCCCGAGACCAGAACCGACCGTCGATGCACCGTAGGGTTGAGCACTCCGAGCATCGGGAGGGCTCAACCGTGATGTCCCAGTGGTCGAAGAATCACCGGGCGTAACGTAGAGCCCAAGAAAGAGCAAATGTCCAAGCACCAAACGCAAGAGGACCCGCCGCGCATTGTCTTGAACTCGTGGCGTATTCAAAGAATCGATCCAGCGAGCATAGCAAGTCAAGCTAATCGAGGCGGCTATGTTCACTCAGCCATGGAGGCCCCGCATCCCGGTCGAGCCAAACACTGCATGCAGAATCCGGGGTTGCAGACCGACCTTTACGCTCGTGGCAACGACAGAGGAAGCGAAGTACCGGCGGATTTCAAGAAGTATGACCCACCTTTCTTTGATGGGCCGGTAGACCATGTAGCCGCCAAGCATGGTTTGCGCAGATGGATGACATCCTAAGTCGAATGGGTTGCCCCAGCACCGTAAAGTTCGGTCGCAGATTCATGCGTTAAGGGGAAGTGCTCTCTCCGTGGTGGCGAGTATTTGTTAGACGGTCCATAGATGTCGATCTGGCAGACCGATAACTCGGGCGCAATTCCAAGAAGTGTTCTACGAGAAGTATTACCCTACCGTGCTTAGAATTGACAAGAAAGCCGAGTTTGTACAAATGCAAAGCAAGTGGCCGAACCAGATAGCTTGAAGAGTACGAACATGAGTTTACATCATTATCTCGGTTCGCCGATATGGTAGTATACGCAGAGAAGAAGAAAGGTTGAGTGTTTCCTCACGTGTTTGCGAGGAGGCGTGACGTGGGTCGAAGCGCTTGCTCACGATCCCAAGACGTCTGCAGCAGCGAATCCGAGTGGCATCCCCGGTTGATACAGACTCGAGACTCGCATGGGTTCGCTTTCGACCGTGAGCTCGTGGTCAGTCCGAGTTCGTGGCAGTCGAGTTCCGGAACCAAATTGTAAGAGGAAGTTTGAGCAGCCTTTGCTAGGCTAAACAGACACGGAACTCGTGGACATCACCAAAGAGAGCACCAAACAGGGTTCCCGCCTCGGTGTGGAGTTCAAAGACAACGGAACCTGTCATGCAGCTAACAAGATCTGCAATAACTGCAGAAAGTTGGGACACTTGTCGATCGTGTGCGCAGCAGTGAGTCGAGATCGTGAGTCTCATTATAATCGTGGAAAGCTCGCACTTGGCCAAAGCTCGCATAAATAAGAAAGACGAAGTCCGAAACCGCCCGAGGGGTGGAGTTTATGCGAGTGCAAATAGGAACGCAGGAGGTTCCGTGCAGCCGTGGTGACAGTACACTACACCGCTCTTGGCCACTTGGCCTTGTTCATTTGATTCTGTTCCTCGCACTCTTTTATTTCTACTATATTTGTGAGGCAAGCTCGCTTAGAAGTAGAACCTTTAGATGTTAACTGGCAGAGCTTACCTTGCGGGTAGAGAATTAGTAGCTCGGGAAAGAGTTAAGTCCGGTCGGAGTAGAGGTAATAGGTCGCGTCTTGAGATGTGACGTTGGTTGTCCTGATATGAGCGACTTCGATGTAATTCGGGCATGGATTGGTTGTCTCGCGAACCATGCCAACATCGATCGTCATTGTCGGGAGGTGGTGTTTCGACCTCTGCGCGTAATCCAGCCAAGTTCAAGGGGAATTGAGACCGAGAGTTTCCGAAGATGATTTCACTTTCTTAAGGCAAAGAAGTTGTTAAGTGAATGAGCTTGGGCTCTCTTGGCAAGTGTTACCGATACAAAGAACAAAGGGCGTGAGTTGAGCTCTCGTTTACATTTGTCCGAGAGTTTGCGAGATGTGTTCCCCGAAGAGTTGCTTCGGTCTACACCCCCGCTTCGTGAGGTAGACTTCGTTGAGCTTGAGCTCGAGCACGAACGACTCAGTTGTCTAAAGCTCCTGCCGAATGGCACCAAAGCAGAATTGAAGGAGCTTAAGACTCGGGCTGCAGGAACTTCTAGACAAAGGGTTCATCCGCCCAAGTGTTTCACCTTGAAGCGCGCGCGTCGCTTTTGTAAAGAAGAAAGATGGGTCGATGCGCGGTTATGCATTGACTACCGAGAGCCGAACAAGGTGACCGTGAAGAACAAATACCCTTTACCCGTGATCGATGACTTGTTTGATCAATCGCAATGAGCGGCAAGAGTTTTTTAAAAATCGACCTACGGTCGTGGTACCATCGATTGAGAATCAAGGATGAGGACATTCCGAAATCGCTTTCAGTCCGTGCGGACACTATGAGTTCACGGTGATGTCCTTTGGCCCGACGAATGCCCCAAAGAAGCGTTTATGGAGCTAATGAACAGGTATTCGAGGAGTTCCTGAGACACTTTGTGATCGTCTTCATCGACGATATTTTGGTGTACTCAGTCGAGGCGAACATGAAGTACATTTGAGGAAGTGTTGACAGTCTTGAGGACCAACCAATTGTATGCAAAGTTCTCCAAGTGTGAGTTCCGTTGCAGCGAAGTTGCCTTCCCAGGACACGTGGTGTCTAAAAAGAAGGTGTGACAATGGATCCTGCTAAGATTGAGGCGGCGGCGCATTGGCCTCGCCCCTAAAATCGCTTTACGAAGTCTGCGCTTCTTCGTCCGGCGCGGTTATTACGGGGAGATTTGTTAAGGATTTCTCCAAGATAGCCACACCCGCGACTCGCTTAACTCGTAAAGGAAATCGCTCGTGTGGTGTGAAGCTCGCGAAGCGAGTTTTCGTGACCTCAAGCATAGGTTAGTCTCTCGCACTGCAGTGCTTGCGAGCACCTGATGGCTCGTAGTTTCGTGGTCTCATGGTGATGCTTCCAAGAAGGGTTTGGGTTGTGTGTTGATGCAGAATGGAAAAGTGATAGCTTATGCCTCGCCGCTTGAAAGATTACGAGCGAAATTACCCAACCCATGATTTAGAGTTGGTCGCCGTGGTCTTCGCTCAAGACATGGCGCCACTACTTATATGGGGAAAAGATTCGGATGTACACGGACCACAAGAGCCTCAAGTATCTTTTTACTCGTAAGGAGTTGAACATGAGACAAAGCAGATGGTACCGGAGTTAGTAAAAGACTATGAGGTTGAGATACTATACCATCCAGTGCAAGGCAAACGTTGTTCTTGATGCCCTTAGCAGAAAGGTGGCTCACACCTCGCCACCGGTCACGAGACAAGTTCCTCTGCGTCGAGAGATGGAACGTGCGGGGATAGCGCTTGTGTTGAGTCGAGTCACACCTCACTGACCACCGGTTCGACGACCGACATTGAGGCAACGAGTTATCGAGGCGCAACAGGGAGACTTCTAGCCTTGAGGATCATGTTGGCGTCGGGCAAAGTGTGGCGAGGAAAGTGAATTCTTTGTAGCAGCACATGTGGACTACTGCTCGTGGGACGTTTGTGTGTTCCGCCGAGTGGTCTCAAGGAGGAGATTTTGGGTGATGCTCATAACTCTCATTTTTCAGTGCATCCTCGGAAGCACTAAGATGTATCAGACTCAAATCATTCTACCTGGTGGCGTGGAATGAAAAGAGATGTGGCGGAGTTTGTCACAGAGATGCTTGGTGTGCCGCAAGTTAAAGCACCGAGACGTAAACCCAGCAGGATTGTTGCAACTACCGGAAGTGGGAAGAGATCTCCATGGACTTTATTTCGGATTGCCCAACAAAGAAAAGGATTCACGATGATCCGGTAATCAGGATAGACTAACCAAGTCCGCTCACTTTCTCGCTGGTAAGCCTACCTATACTGATCGAGAAGTGGGCACACCTGTTCATGGAAGAGATAGTAAGGCCGCACGAGTCCCAGTGAAGATTGTGTCCGATAGGGATCCTCGCTCACCTCGAACTTCAGGTGAGTTTTCAGAGAGCCCTGGGGCTCGTGAGTAACTTTAAGACAAGATTTCACCCGCAGACCGATGGCCGACGGAAAGGGTGAACCAGTTTCTGGAGGATATGCTTCGGCATGTGCATTGGACTTCACAGTAAGTTGGGACTCACACCTTCACCGATGGAGTTCGCGTACAACAATAGTTATCGACGACTATTGGTATGGCCCTTTTGAAGCCCTTTATGGGAGAAGGTGCAGAGACCCGGTGTGTCGGGGCGAGGTTGGTGAACGAAAGTTGTTGGGACCCGAGCCGGTCCAAGTGACAAATGAGGCCATACTGTAAGATCGGGGCAAGGATGTTAACGCACAGTGTAGCAAGCGAAGAGTTATGCGCCGATGTCGCGCCGGGAGTCGGAGTTTGCCGTTGGGGACCTTGTGTTCTTGAAAGTTGCACCTATGAGGGGGTGTTCGAGGTTCGGTAAGAAAGGAAAGCTAAGTCCGAGGTTTGTTGGTCCTTTCGAGATTCGGAGCGCATTGGACCGCGTGGCTTATCGGTTGGCCCTACCGCCGCCTCGCGCGTCGATTCATGACGTGTTCCATGTGTCGATGTCGCGGCGATGTGCGATGCCTCGCACGCCATCGACTTTGAGCCGCTGAAGTTAGACAAGGATCCGAAGTTATGAGGAGAAGCTCGTGCGATTCTTGCTCGTGATAGCAAAGTCCCGAGGAACAGGGAAATCGGGCCAGTGAAGGTCCTTTGGCGTAACCACCATCTCGAGAAGCCACCGGGAACGCGAGGAGAGATGCGAGCAAGCTATCCGGTGAGAGTTGTTCGAGAGCTAGCTACTTTCGAGGACGAAAGTTCCTAAGGTGGGTAGATCGTTATGCACTTTTTTTTCCTTTATAATTTTTTTTTTTTTTTTTTTTAAAAAAAAAAAATTGCAAAGCGAAATCGGGGCGAACGACTCGCCTCTCCTCTCAAGGCAGCAGTGTGAATCGGCCGCCTGCTTTTTACCACCGCCCATTCTCTCTCTCTCTCTCTCTCTCTTCTTCTCTTCCTTCTTCCCCTCTTCCTCTCCAAGCTCTCTCCCTTTCTCTCTCTCTCCTCTCCTTCTCTTCGCAGCCTCTCTCTCCTCCTCTCTCTCTCTCGCCGCTCTCCCCTCTCCTCACCGTCTCTCTCTCTCTCTCTCTCTTTAAGCTTTCTCTCTCTCTCTCTCGCCTCCTCGCCACCGCCACGAGCAGACGCCTCAGCCTGAAAGCCGCCGCAACGCCACTGCAGCTGATCAGCCGCGGCGTGCATCCGCGAGACCCACTGCTTTGGTTCACCGGCTCGAGCCCTTTTCGGCCGGGTTTTCGACGAACGGAGTCCGCTCTTGATAGATCGGGCGCAAGGATTCCAGATCCGCCACCCACGCGCCGCCGCCGCCTTTTCACGCGCCGCCGCTTCGCCGCGACACGCCGCGCGCCACTGCAGCAGCCGCCACCGTATTCTCTTCCGTCCGTGCCTCGCTTCGCTCGCTCTTTAGTCCGCTTTGGCACTCCGGTGGGTGAGTTTTCGCTCCTCTTTATTAGATTCGCTGCGTGAGGTTCATCGTGCTTTAGTTTACTTTGTGTGTGTTTCGTTAGGAGCCGGGAAGTTGAAGTACGCTTTGGAGCACGCCACAAAGTCGCCGTTATCGTTGGCTTCCACCGTAGTAAGTAGTCATTTGATTGAATTACCCTGCAAGTGTAGGGCTTAGGGCGCGCCGCTGCATGCTATACTATCTCGAGCTAAATGTTTTAGAATGTGTAGCGTCTCGGACTTGTAGTAGCATGATGCTAGTCAGTGTAAACAATGACTTGGTTCTAAGTGAATTACACCATGGGTCGCCCGATGTGTCAAATGTATGTGCATGTGCTATGGTCATTATCTTTTGGTGCTACGATCATTACCTTTTCGTGCTTAGATGTGATCTTGTTAGGAAAGTTGACCTAACCTCGTGCCGAGAATGACGCTTTATGTTAGAGGTACATGTCGTCTTTGAAATTGTTGAATATGCTAGAGTTGTACGCTTGTCTATTCCGAGCATGTCAGTCTCGTACTTAGTTTTGTAGTGACTCGGAAAGTGTCCTTGAGCCTTAGAATTGTAGTTAGCACAACTAGCCAGCTAGTGCAGCCCAAGTCCTAAGTATCTGTGTAACCCTTAGTAGGCATCGAGACTCGAGGTTGGCGAGATGATGTATGGGATGTGATGGTCCGCCTCCATCCAGGTTGTGCGACTTCGGGGACACGATCCTTAGAGTCGAGGGGTTGGATAGAGTCCTTCGCCCCAGTGCAGCCCGAGAATGAGTCCGAGGTCGATCGTGCGCGCTGTAAGCACCGCTTTGATGCTTATGGGATGTGGTGGTCCGCCCCATCCAGGTTGTGCGACTTCGGGGTGTGATCCTTGGAGAGTCGAGAGGGGTTGGATAGAGTCCTTCGCCCTAGTGCGCAGCCCGAGGATGAGTCTCGTGGCCACGTCTTCGCCAACCCGCCTAGGAGCTAAGGGTAGGACAGAATCGAGAAAAGTGAGCAAGAGTAGAGCCGTGGATGCGTGTTGAGGTTGTTTGGCGGGCTAGGTGTCGTGTTAGCTAAGCCTAGGTCGCATTTGTGTTCTTTATTCTTGGACGGTTGTGGGCTTTCTTGAGTATTTTTATACTCACCCCTTCTTTATTTTTCTTTTTCGCTGCAGGTGTAAGGCAAACCAGTGAGATGACCACCGACGACTTGAGACCCTGCGAGGCTATGGAAGACTTGTAGGACTTAGTTAGGAGTTGTCGTTCCTTTTCCTTCTTCCGCTGTGTCTTGTGGCTTCCATTCATGTTTTAAACTTATTTCATGCGATGTTTATTTCTCGAATCAAAGCATATTCTGCTTTTATCTTTCGCATCCCAAAGCATGTTTTGTTGTTTGAGATTTCTCATTACTCAGGGACTGGAGCCCACCTATTGTTGTTCTCGTAGTTTGGTGGAGGCCGGGTACCTCGTGAGTCTTTGAAGTGTTCTCGCTTAGGTTCGAGCACTTGTAAAATTTTTCGCTTTGTCCAGTTCATGTAGTTATGCCGCCTGGATTTCCGCGCGAATGAGCATTTACTTTCTTAGGGAGTAATGCCTCGAGTTGTGTCGTTCAATTTTTCGGGGTGTTACACTACTCTCCCTGCGCCAAACGACTCGTTAGTACTAAAATATGTCATACATGAAATCTACTCTACCTACTTATTTTTACATGATAAATTCAATTAAGTGACTCATAGAATAGAGAGTAAGAAAAACAGAAAATTAGAAGAAAAATAAAATCTACCAAAAGGTTAAGAGTTGAAATCTCCACTTCATTGTTAAACGAAAAAAGATTGTGCAATGTCAATATATGCAACTTTATGTGTATATACACGGAGTAAGTGTAGCTAAGCCGTAATTGACACGTATCATCAACCAAGAGGTTAGAGGTTCAAATATCTCATTCATAAATATTGTTGAAGTAATAATAAAAATAAAGAAGTATAGGTATACATATTAGAAAGTTTGTAGTTGACAGGTTAATGCTACTCATCAAAGATTAGCCATTCCTATGATGCTGCTATCAAATTGTTTTTCGAACATAATATACTTAAAAGGTGATTTGTGCGAAAGTAAAAAGGAAGTGAAACTTGCAAAGTATTTATGGGGAAAAAAGATTCTTGAGCACGGTCATTGATAGAGCTGTTTATACGGATGATTCGTTTTCTAACAATTTTAAAATTGATAACATGCTTTATGAAAATAACGACATATGACCCATTTTACGCTCTCGTATGCAGAAACGCTATCGCTTTTCACTCAAATGAATGGTCGAAAATCTGAAGAAAAAATTAAGTCAGATAAAGCTAGAGCATAAGAGCGAGAGCGAGAACTAGAGAGCGATTTTCCTTGTCGCTTTATTTTCTCCATAATTTCGACAACTCAGTTGTAGCTATCCTTGTTTAGTTAAAAGTGTTAAAAATAAGGACTTCATAGAAACATCCTTTTTAAAAAAGAAAAAACACATTTTTGTTAGTACAACAAATATTGTAGAGATTCAAAACACAACCTCCATAGTCATTAACACATTTGATATGCTAGTTTAGCTATGCTATTTATGGCAATTGGTACCATTATGATTAAAAATTAATGAGTTGAATTACAAGCTTAGTCAATGAATTTTCAAGTTTGTGTATATCTGGTCCATGAGCTGTAAAAAATATATAATAAGTTATTGAACTTTTAATTTTGTGTCTAATAGGCCCCTTAATTTTAAAAATGTTTACTAGATTTTTTAACTTTCAATTTATATCTTATAAATCCCCGACAAATTCATTTTTTTGAAAAGTAACTAATAAATTATATATAAAATTGAATTTGATGTCTGATGGGTTGTAAATTATTAAATGGTGTTTGAGGTGTGAATTATAATAACGTGAGTTATAATAACATGTGGTGTACGTTGCACCTCAATTAAAGATTATTATAACCTCGAGCTAAATAACTATGCATTTTAAACAATATTATATACTTCCACATACTATTATGACCAATATTATTATCTCACTCTAGGACATAAGCGGGGTTTGGTTGAGTTAGAAGAGTTTTTGGACCAACCCGAAAATTCGGATTGATCATTCCTTTAACCTAACCCAACCCAATATCTTCATGTTGGGTTGAGTTGGGTCATCGAGTTATTTTTTTTATTGTAATTTTTTTAATTATTTAAAATATTTTTTTTTTGAATTAACGACTAAAATTACATAAAATTCGAATATCAAACCTCAAAAGTTCATAACATCTTAACATTAGTTAAAAATCTGGAAGAAAAACATAAAAAATTGACAAATAATTATTTTATAAATATATATATGTAATTAGAATAAAATAAAAACAATATAAACTTTGGGTTGAGTTCGATTGGGTCAAACCGAGTCTAAAAAACTCAAACCCGTGATTCGACCAAAACTTTTCGATTATCAAAACTTCTAACCCAACCCAAACTGAAAAAAAAAAAAAAAAAAACCCAACCCAATCCTTACAGTTTGGGTTGGGTAGTTCGGGTTGCTCCGATTATTTGTACACACCTAACTCACTCAATGCCTAAATAACCCTTTAATTTTATGTCTAGTACGTCAGTTTTTAAAAAACATCTATCAAGACCACGATATATTAGATACAAAATAGAAAATTCAATAATCCATTGGACAAAAAAAATCAAAGTTTAAAAATCTATTAGATATGTTTCAAAGTTCATAAACCTATTGAACATAAAATTGAAATTAGAAGGGTCTCTTTCCCATTTTTTAAAATTCGGGGACTAAAAAAACACAAACTTCAAACTTGTAATTTATCATGATTCAACGACTAAATTTGTAATCTAACATCATCTAACATCTTTAGGAAGGATGTTTTGGTAATTTCACTCTACAAAACAATAATTTATTTTCATTTAATCAGCGGGCGTAGAAAGAGAAGAATCGCGACTGAGAGCGAGCAATCGATACCGTAGAATTTGCATCGAATCTCTCAGGTGAAGAGCCCTCACTTTAAACGTTATTATTATTACATTAACCATTTTCAAAAATCACCAAAGAAATTCATTCACTGCAAATCGCCCTGATTTTCTTCCGATGCCCAAACATCGCGCTGCCCTCAAAGTTCTCTTCTCTTTCAGCTCTCAGCTCTGTGTTTTTGTTGCTTTTCAACTGACAAAAAGCACAAGTAAGTTCTCATGTTATTTTATTTTTCTTCTTCTTCCTTGAAATTTCTATTTATGAACATGTTTGGGGTTTTGTTTGAACTCCTCATCGAATCATCGTCTCTGAACTTCTGCAGATTTTGAGGTTTTGTTCTGTTTGGGTTTGTACTTTTGACTAAAATGGATTCAATGGCGTTTTTGAAGTTTATTTGTTTCTTAAATGTGGGGTTTACCTAATTTCGGCTGAGTTAGGGTTTTACTGCGTCGGTTTTGCTAATATTTTCGTGAGCTCTTTACTATTTTTCTTTGTGAACTCATGAATTTTGAGAATCGTAGCTGTAGTGGAATTTGGTCCTGCTGACGAATTTTGCGATGAAGGCGTGAAGCCGTTTATTGCATTTGTCAACATATCAAGAGCATAGAGCTTGAAGGTGGTTTACATGCATCCCTCTTTTACTCTAATGGAGTGATGGTTGGTTTTTGTAAAACGGATTGCAGAAGTGAATGAATATATTTACTCAATCTCAAGCTAATGATAATGGACAGCACCTCTTCTTGCAATCCGCCTTTTATTTTATTTTATTTTTTAGTTATTTGTTAATATGCATTTTATTTATCAAATCACATCATGGGTACCTAACTAGGGTATTAAATTTTTTGATAACAACATTAGTTGTTTGTGTTTGCACCACCGCCTTGTGCATAACTCAACTACTTTAATGAGACAACTGCATAACCCTACTACATTTGTTGTTTATTGCGAAACTCTTAGGATTTTAATACTATAAGAGCTGTGCATGCTATTTTGTAATTTGGTTAGCATGGGATAAAGAGGGGTGGAAAGAGTGAGTTAGAGAAGAAATGGTTGTGTAGTTTGGGAGAGGATCAAACCTCTTGAAAGTTTGATAAACTTGTATACATCTATTCACATTACTAGTAAGTGGTACTTGTCATAATGGAAGGACTTGTATACTTGTATCCATCATTTCACATCACTAGTCGAGCACAACTTAAAAGGTCTAAGGTTCAGATCTCCCATGCTCTTTTCAATTATCATAGTTTCTCTTGTATTTTATCCAATTGGGGAGTCTTTTTGTTAATCCTTTGGAGTGAGGTTTTCCCTTTTTTTTTGTAATCTCATACTAACAATTTAAAGTTGTTCATGTAAAGAAATTCCTCCTCATGTTGAACTCAATTGGTGTCAAAGTACCTCCTAGGCACGTCAATGGGAAAGAAAGTTGATAATAGAAAGGATTGCATGGTAGCATGATCAATTGTAGTGGTAGAGGAAGTCTAGAAAACACCAGTCATGGAGTAAAAGATTGTTGTGCCATTGGATGGGTGGCCAAACTTGCTAGAGTATAATGGTGGTAGTAGAATTGTTTGCCTCGTTTAGAGGGCCAAGGGTAGTAAGGCATCAAAGTCAACATTAGAAGACAAGGCAAGTGCATCGAGTGAGTTGAATAAGGGGTTCGGGAAGCAGCTAAAAGTGCCTGGGAAGGCTGTATGGAGTTGTTGGTGGGAGCATAATGGGGGAGGCATTAGATTAATTCAAGTTGATGGAGAGTTGGAAGTCGATTGGAATGGGGGTGGAGTTCAAATTCGATTGAAATTGTTTAGGCCCCGTTTGGTTATCAAACGGGACCTTAGAGACCTATGTTCAAGAAGATTATTGGGTGGGGGAGAAACCACATGCTTCATATTTCCTCATATGTTCCATTTTTTTTATATGACTTATGAGGTTGCAGTATGTCATTTCTGGCTTTAGTTTTGTTGCCCTCGAGTAATTCTTCCTCAATCATTTTGCGGTTATGTTGTCGGATGGGGATAGGGAGTTGTCTAAGGTTATAGTGTTACTTTTGTTGTCGAGGGATTCCCACCTTTGTTAAGGGAGAAGGGACATTCGTGGTTGGA
Source organism: Trichosanthes cucumerina (assembly GCA_036507285.1). Taxonomy (NCBI): domain Eukaryota; kingdom Viridiplantae; phylum Streptophyta; class Magnoliopsida; order Cucurbitales; family Cucurbitaceae; genus Trichosanthes; species Trichosanthes cucumerina. Next base: position 78,761,261 of record CM071840.1, on the reverse strand, counting down.
TCCTAGCCCTTCCCAAGCTTTTTCTTGTCATTTTTCCTTTCATCTCCATGTGCCCCCGCTCCTCCCTATGCCTCTCCCCTCACATTGGAAGCATAAAATCTCCAAGAAGATCAAATTATTTGTTTGGTAAGTCTTGCTTGGGAAAGTTAATACCTTACATTGCATGTGTGAACACTTTTGTTTCTTTTTGTGGTTGTGGTGGTGCATCGTTTGTAGAGGAGTGCCAGAGGACATAGACCATATCATTTGGAGCTGTCAATTTGCTCCGTCAATTTGGTCTCATATTTTTGAAGTCTTTGAGGGCCTGTTTGGGGTATATGTTATAATAATGTGTTATAATAGTCTGTGAATAATTATGTACCCGAAACACATAATATTATAACCCAAACTAAATAACTCTGTATCCTAAACACAGATTATGTAACTCCACAGACTATTATAACCCACAGATTATTATAACTCAGGTTATTATAATCCACTTAATGCTACAAACAACCCCCTAGAGTTTCTATGGTGTGTAACAAAGATTGTAGAACTGTGCTGATAGGAGGTTCTCTGCATCCACCTGCTTGGGATAAGGGAAAACTTTTTTATCATGTTTGTTTCTTCGCCATTTTATGGGACATTTGGATCTAGAGAAAGAATAGAATTTTAGAGGGGGAAAGAGTTTTGGGAGGAGATTTTGGTATATCATTAGATTTAATACCAACGTCTGGGCTTGGGCTTTGGTTTCTACAGTTTTTTGTAATTATCAGTTAGGTGTTGTTCTTTAGATTGGAGTCCCTTGTAGTTTGTTGGTTGTTCTTTTTTCTATGTCCATGTATATCCTTTCCTTTTTTCCCCCTCAATGAAAGATTAGTTTCTTATTATAAAGAATTTAAATCCATCTGGCCAATTTCATTATCATATCAAGGAACCTTGTATGAAAGGCTATTTACATTGAGATCGGAGTATAGTGCCGGGGGTTATCACCGACCATTTGAAATGGCGGTTTCTCCCTACAGGATCTCAAATGAAGTGTTAGGGCGAAGCTTCTTGAATGGGTTAAAAGCAAGAATAAATTGTTGAAATCCACCTGCAGCCTATGGACAATGCATGACTCCAAGCTACTCCATTTAGTGTTAGTCTCACTGGTCTGATGGGTGGCTAGAGCAATTATGCACATCTTGATTTATTTTAGGACTTGTGTAGTTTTTTGGAAGAGCTTGTTCTTAAAAGGAATAATGAAATAGTTAACAAGAAGAAGTCCTGCGATCGTTTCTTAGATTCTCTTTCTTTTGTAGTTCTGTCTTGATGTAAATGGTTTCTCCTTTCAATAACTATAGTTTAAATACGCTTTTGGCCTTTTAGAGAAGCCTTTTATACTCTTGACTCGAGGCTTTGCTTTCGTACCCTCTTTTTTAATTTCATATCATTTATGAAATTATTTATCATCTTAATTTTTTTTTGTAAGACTACCATTTTGGTCTTATAATATTTTAAATTAGATGCCTTCTAGGAAAGTGAAGGTGCAAATTTATACTCTTTTAATTTTTTATTTATTTATGAGAAGGGAGAGAAAAATGATTTTCTTTCTTGACGATTTGGTGAATACCCAGATTAGTTTCTGTTTCAAATTGATCTGCATGCTTATAAAGAATTGAACATCTCTTCACTTGCTAGGCATTATTTCTTTCATTGACGGATCTTCCACGTGCTTAAAATTTATTAATTGGTTTAACTCATTTCAAACTATAGCAACCAACTTGATTTGAGGACGGCGTGCTTTGGGCATGGTTTGGAAGCATCAGTGGTTTACCCAGAGTTGCAGCGTAACTTAGCAAGGAGAATAATACAAGCATCGTGCTGTTATGTAAAAGTTAATTTGCACTGCATATCTTGTATTCGAGTCATCTGAGTGAGGTTGATCATTGTATGAGTTATGGATTGCAACAAAGACGAAGCAGTTAGAGCAAGGGAGATTGCTGAGAAGAAGATGGAAAGCAAAGATTTCACAGGGGCTCGTAAGTTTGTTCTCAGGGCTCAACAGCTAAATCCTGATGCAGAGAATATTTCACAAATGCTTATGGTTTGTGATGTGCATTGTGCGGCAGAGAAGAAACTGTTTGGGAATGAGACGGATTGGTATGGGATCCTTCAGATTGAGCAAACGGCAAATGAGGCGACAATTAGGAAGCAATACCGGAAGTATGCTCTTCTACTTCATCCCGACAAAAACAAATTTATTGGTGCAGAAGCTGCTTTCAAGTTGGTGGGTGAAGCTCAGAGAGTTTTGTTGGACCAAGAGAAACGCCGATTACATGATATGAGACGCAAACCGGCTGTACCGTATCGACCCCCACAAAGAGCTGCTTCAACCTTTAATGTTGGGGTTCAAGCTAACTTCAGAAACAACTTTACAAGCTTCATTCCTCAACATCAGCCACCTCAACAGCAAGGACACTCGGGGTTCAGTCACAATCGTGCCACTTTTTGGACTGTCTGTCCATTTTGTTCAGTGAGGTACCAGTACTACAAAGAAGTGGTTAATAGATCACTTTGCTGTCAGAATTGTAAGAAGCCCTTTGTTGCATATGATATGGAACTACAAGGGGCTCACCCTCACCCTCAACCTATGTCTAATTTGAACCAGACATCATATTTCCAGCAGCAGAATTCCTTCAATCACAGGGCTGAGATGGGACGCCCGGGAAACTCTCAGTCTGAGAAGCGTAGAGCAGAATCTTTTCGGAGGACACGCAACACATCGGGTGGTGCTTCGGAAAAGTTCAATGGTAAGAAAAGAAGGAAGCAGAGTTCGGAATCCAGTGAGAGTTGTGATACTGGAAGCAGCTCCGATTCAGAAGAAAATGTCGTTACTGATGATGATAACAGAAAGGACATCGGGCGCACTGGCGAGCACTGCCCACGAAGATCTAGTCGGCGCAGGCAGAAGATTTCTTATAATGAGAATGTAAGTGATGATGACCATGACTTGGAGAGCACTCCAAAAAAATCAAAGAGAAGAAAACCATCCGACACTTCGGATGATGACATTGAAGAAGTATATGCAGATGAGGGGTCTGTTGATGTGGATAATGATCAAAGGGAAATAAATGAGCCAGAAAATAATGGTGCGAAAGGGAATTCATCACGGAGAAGCAAGGGAAGTAAGAAGGCGAGCCATAAAGAAACAGCAGATAAGGATGTTTCTCAGAGAAGCACGGAATCAGCTGGAGATCCTGAGCCTAATTTGCTCTCATGTCATGATCCTGATTTCCACGATTTTGATAAACTGCGGAACCGGGAGTGTTTTGCTATCGGGCAGATCTGGGCAATGTATGATGGTGTTGATACTATGCCTAGATTCTATGCTTGGATCAAGAAAGTGTTTCCTTCTGGTTTCAAGGTTCAAATCACTTGGCTAGAGCCAGAAGTAACTGATGATGGCCAAAGAAAACGTGTTGATAAAAAAATGCCAATTTCCTGTGGTAATTTTGTATTTGGAGAAACTGAAACCATGACAGATTGTGGTTCGATGTTTTCTCATGCTATTTCTTGGGACAAAGGCCGCCGTAAAGACAGTTTCAAGATTTTTCCAAGGAAGGGGGAAATTTGGGCCCTCTTCAAGAACTGGGATAAGAATAGTATCTGTGATTCCAATAGCCAATATGAATATGAGTTTGTTGAGACATTGTCGGAATATACCGAAGAAGCTGGTATTGATGTTGCACTCTTAGCTAAGGTGAAAGGCTTTTCGAGTCTCTTTTGTCGAATGGTCAAGGAAGGAGAAAAATCATTTCGAGTCCCTGCTGCTGAATTGTTCAGATTTTCGCACCCGATTCCTTCGTTTCCACTCACTGGTGACGAAAGAGAGGATGTTCCGAAAGGTTCTTTCGAACTTGATCCAGCTGCTCTTCCTCCCAATGTTCCAGAGATCTCCATCCCCGAACATTTAAAAAAGGTGGCTGGTGATACTGGTCGTAACACAATGAAGCCCATGGGGCCTAATGGGGATGCAGCCGCCCATGAAGCTGCTGCTGATATTAAGAGTGATCTCGGGTCTGAGAGCGATGATGGTAGTGCACCGATAGCTTCGTCGGGTGAGGCTTATGAGATTCCAGATCCTGAATTTCACAACTTCGATGTTGACAAATCTTCTGCCAAGTTTAGGATTGGTCAAATCTGGGCATTGTACAGTGACGAGGATGCATTGCCGAGGTATTATGGTCAGATCAAGAAAATAACTCGTGAACCGGACTTCGAAGTGAAGTTGACATGGCTGGAGTCCTCTGCACTGCCAAGCGATACTATCGAATGGCACGACAAAGGCATGCCAATTTCTTGCGGGAGATTTAGAACTCAGAGAAGGACTAGCATGCACTGCTGCAATTCCACTGACTCCTTTTCACATCTGGTTAAAACTGATTCTGCTCCTAAGAATGGGTTCTCCATCTCTCCTAAAAATGGTGAGGTTTGGGCATTGTATAAGAACTGGACTCCTGAAATGAGAGGTTCAGATTTGGATAAATGTGTATATGATATAGTAGAAGTCATCGACGAGGACGATTTGCAAAAAGAAGTTATGCTCTTGGAACGCGTTGATGGTTATAACTCGGTATTCAAGGCTCGAGCCAAAAATGATGGTTCGACATTTACTATGGTAATCACCCAGGCCGAGCTTCTACGATTCTCCCATCAGATTCCTGCTTTTCGGTTGACAGATGAGAGGGGTGGTAGTTTGAGAGGTTGCTTGGAACTTGATCCCGCTGCTTTACCAGTATATTTTTTCTCTTGACTCGATTAGGCAGGACGATAAACACCGTAGGCCACAATGCCATTGTATACCTCTGTATCTAATAGCCCCAACCGAGCCTTTGTGCGGAAAACCGAACCGTTTTTGGAGAAGCCTTGGCAAACCACAGCTTGTTTAGATGAGGAGTCTGTGCTGGTTTGGATCCATACTGGAACACCAAGTTTTTTATGTTTCACTTTTGAAAGTGAAAAACTTCAAAGGGTGTGCTTGGATCTTGATCTGTCTGGCTTTGGGATAAAGAGAGTTTCTCACTCATGATATTTTGGGTTTGTGCAAAAATATTCAATTATCATTGTGTATTACCCTTAATTTTGATATGTAGCTGGACTCATTTGCCAAGGAAAAAAATGATGAATTTCTTCACTTATCAAAATGAAATGTTGGAATTTTATGTCCATTTTCATCTTTCTTTTTCTTCCCTGCTGATTGACATCCAGATTTACTGATGAATTAGTGGAAATTTGCAACTCCATGGTATACATACTTTTGATTTGGATTTTAAAACATTAGAGAGCAAAAATAGTTATAAAAAATAAGTGCTTAGAAAAGTTTATCTGATGTGATTTGATGGGTAGTAAGATTTTTGGATTGGTTTATTCTTGATTTATATATATATATATATATATATTTTTTTTTAAGCTGATTTTTATAATTGAATTGAATTATTCGGTGACAAAAATTGGATGTATTTTTATTGTTTTATGCAATCCGTCCCGAGCTCTAGATTTTTTTTCCGTCAATATTGTAATTTAAAGGGGAGAAGATTTTAGCTTATCATAGATTTTGATTAATTTTATTAAATCAACTATATTTGAGTTTGCTTCAAAATGTCGATTTTCATTTTAAAGGTTCAAGATAGAGATTCCAATGAAGCCTTTACTACTTTGAAAATATTTTTCAGCCTATCTAATTTATCTGAAAATGTTATATTTTATTTAAATTTGAATTGTATGGTCTTTATTTATCGTTTAAAGGAATGATTTTATTTCAATCAAAATATTGGGGTTTGAACTTGAACTCTCTCATATTGTAACCCATGATTCAACTGACATAATGTATACTCTCGATCAGTAAATTTGAAGTTTAAATCTCTCGCTCCACTTATTATAAAAATAAAAAAAAACTCTCACTCGTATGGTTGAAAAAAAAAGGGACAAATTATTACAAATTATATCGTGGAGAATAGTCGTCAAGAGAGTTAAAATTTCCTTTGAGATTGAGAAGTTTAGATTAAATCTTGGTTAAATTACAAGTTTAGTCCATGAATTTTCAAGTTTGTGTCTATTTAGTCCTTGAACTTTAAAAAGTGTTAAATAGGTTCATGCACTTTCAATTTTGTATCTAATAAATCCTTGAACTTTAAAAATGTCTAATTAGTCTCTATACTTTTAATTTTTGTATCTAATAGGCCTCTGACATGTTCAAAATTTTTGAAAATTGACTGACCTATTAGGTATAAATTGAATTTTATGTCTAATAGAATCCTTAAACTTTTAATTCTGTATCCAGTAAATTCATGAATTTTAAAAATACATCAACTGGGTCAAAGACCTATTAGATATAAAATTAAGAAGTCAATGACCTATTAGACACAAAATTGAAAGTTTAAGGGCTTATTAGACACATTTCAAAGTTCAGAAACAAAATAGTCACAAATCTAAAAGTTTCAGGGACCAAATAGACACTTTTTAAAGTTTAAGAACTAAACCTGTAATTTAATCTTAAATCTTTTATTTCGCTTTCATGCTTTTATATTTATGTTGATGTCATTTTTATATTTAAAAGTCTCAGTTTATTTCTCTGTCTCTATTCACTAAACTTTATATATTTATCATTATTAATAAAGGATGTTAAATACAATATAAACTTGTTAAAATATCGACTGGTGATGATAAAGGATGTTAAATACAATATAAACATGTTAAAATCTCGACTAGATATCATATCACCGACCAAAAGATCGTAGTTTTGATTCGTCACTGGTTACTACACTTGAATGTTTGTGTTTAATAGGCGCATGAACTTTAAAAAGTATCTAATAGGTTTTCAAACTTTTAATTTTGTGTCTAATGGGTCCCTGAACTTAAAAAATGTTAAATAGGTCATCGAATTTTCAATTTTGTATATAATAAGTTCTTGACATATTCAAAATTTTTAAAATTAATGAATCTATCATACATGAAATTTAATTTTGAGTCTAATAATATATTAACATTTCAATTTAATGTCAAATAGGTTCATACATTTTAAAAAAGGTTGAATATGTCAACGACCTGTTAAACAAACAATTGAAAATTGAAGAACTTAAAAGTAGGGGTGAGCATCGGCTACGGTCGGGTTGTTTTCGACTTGTCGATTTCCTCAACCGACTCAAGGGCTCGGTTCGTTGTTGTTTTTTTTTTAAAAAATCCTTACCAAATCGATCAACTAACTTTGTTGATTCGGTCGGCTCGGTTTATATATATATATATAAATATTTATTTAATTAAATATTAAATATTTATAATTATTTAATTATTATTTAATAATTTTTAATTATTATTTAATTATTTTGAGAATTTTTTTAGTTTTTTAGTTTTTTAATTATTATTATTATTATTATTATTAATTTTTTATTATTATTATTATATATATATATATTTTTTTAATTTTAGTTGGTTTGGGATGACCAAACCGACCTTCAACGATTCTCTGTGACATAGAAATTTCACCAAATCTCCAATTGCCACGTCGTTATTCTAAATTAATGACGGTTGTAAATGATTAATTTTGGGACGGATGATAAATTGACACGTGTCCTAAATTTAATTTGAAGACAATAATTGACAAATTCTAAAAATGAAGGGGCAACATGCAATTTGCCAAAATAATTAAATTTAATTTTTGTCAAATTGGATTATATGGAATTGACTAAGATAAATAAAACCCAAATCCAAATGATTAGGCTCAAATCCAATAAAGCCCAAGTTCAGGTTGTTGGGCCCAAAAGTCATTAAAGGCCAAACCTACATGCCTTGGAAAGCTCTATAAATAGAGAGAGCTTCTCATTCATTCCAAAGGTTCGTAAATTTCACTCCCAAAAGGAACTCGGAGAATTCGAGAGCAAAATCCTCAAGTCTTTGAACACCTCCAAGTCCTTAGTGTTTGACGTTGCAAGACGAGTCTCTCTAAGCGCGGAAGACGAGTCTCTGCCGCTAAGACGAGTCTCTGGCGTGCGAGCGTGGAAGACGAGTCTCCGGTGCGGAAGATGAGTCTCTGCCGCGGAAGACGAGTCTCTGGTGCGGAAGATGAATCTTCAAGTGCGGAAGACGAGTCTCCAAGTGCGGAGCGCGGAAGACGAGTCTCCAAGTGCGGAAGACGAGTCCTTAAATGTTTCGCGAAGGACTTTTACAAGTTACAAGTTAAAAGACTTCAATAACCTACATGCCGGGCGGACTTTAACATGCTACAAGTCAAGACCTTCAACAAGCTACAACTCGAAGACTTCAACATGCTACAAGCCAAGACCTTCAACAAGCAACAAGCGTCGAAGGCCTTCGGAAGTCGCGCAAGCCTAAGACCTTCAACAAGCCGCAAGTCGAAGTCCTTCAACAAGCCGCAAGTCGAAGTCCTTCAACAAGTTTGCAAGTCGAAGACTTCAACACGCCATGTCAAGTCCTTCAACAAGCCGCAAGCCAAGACCTTCAACAAGCCGCAAGCCAAGACCTTCAACAAGCAATAAGCCAAGACCTTCAACAAGCTACATGTCGAAGTCCTTCAACAAGTCGCAAGTCAAGTCATTCAACACGCAACAAGTCGAATACCTTCAACAACCCGCGCAAGCCGAAGGCCTTCAACAAGCTACGAGCCAAGACCTTCAACAAGCGCGCAAACTCCTCAAGACAAGTCTACGCTCGAGAACAAGTCGCGAAGCCCTCGAATCAAGTCTACGTTAGAGAACAAGTCAGAAAGCCCTCGCACAAATTACACTTGAGAGAGAAAAAGAATCGGAGGATAAACATTAGAGATTGTAACTCACAAAATTCAAATTAATATAAACACAACGTTCAATTACACGTGTCTCATTTCTATTTCTTCGCTGAAATCACGTGTAAACAACTTCTTCATAAAACCGACCGATCGCCCTCGGTTCGGTCGGTTTCGGTCGGTCGTGTCGGTTTTCGGTCTTTTTTTGCTCACCCCTACTTAAAAGATACAAAACCAAACGTTTAGGGATTTATTATAAACTTTTTAAAGATTAGAGATTTATTATATATTAAAATCGAAAGTTCAGGGACTTATTAAAATCTTTTTAAAGTTTAGGGACAAATTTGATACAAAACTGAAAGTTAAGAGACTAAATTTGTAATTTAGTCTTGATTAAATAAAAATCTAAAAAAATAATAAATTGAAGGTTAAAATATCATTTTGGTCCTTGTACTTTGAGAATTGTTCCATTTTGGTCTATGTATTTTTAAATGTCGAATTTTAGTCTATGTAGTTTCAATAAAGCTTAAAATTGATCCATATCATTAGTTTATTGTTAATTTTTTTTAAATAGTCTTCATTAGTTTTTTCCTACAAATTTTAAAAGTATTTCACACTATTCCTTTTCTTGTATTAAAATTATTATTATTTTATAATTATTTTTGATAAAAATTAACTTCAAACTTATTATAGGGACCAATTTTAAGTTTTATTAAAAGTACAAGAACTAAAATTAGACATTTGAAAGTATAAACACAAATGAAACAATTATCCAAGGGATATTTGTACGGAAGACCCCATTTTATTATCATTAATGTTGAATGACCGCGCTCGAAAATAATGAAAATCGACCTATTCTCGACGTGGCAACACGCGCAAAATTACGCCGGCGGTAGTAGCTTCGCCTCGCAGAACGCCACGCCTTCTCGAAAGGAACGCCGACGGCTACTCGTAGGAACGCTAGAACGCCGCGACGCCACGCCTTCTCGAAGGAACGCGCGCGCGCCTTACTCGTAGGAACGCGCTCACGCTTACTCGTGGAACGCTAGAACGCTTCCAAGGAACGCCATGCTTACTCGTAGAACGCCCCGCTTACTCGTAGGAACGCCATGCTTACTCGTAGGAACGCCATCCTTACTTACTCAACGGTCACTCGCTTCATGCATACATACAAGAACGCCACGCCTTTCGCTCACTACTACCTTCGAAACGCCGAGAAATACGCGTTGTAATGATAAGACAATCGTATGAAATGACATGCCAATTTATTAGCCGAATACTCGACAAAGGAATGATGATAATAAAATTGTAAAATAATATAATACGTCTGAAAACTCCATCAGGTGTTCGATAATTACTACTATTGTTCCCATTAAGCTTAAGATACTTGTTCTATACTCTTATCTCATTCTTCTTCGTCGTGGAAGCCTTCTCAGTAAAACCCTAAATTGGTGCGATCTCTCGTTAAGTAAGGTAACGTTACAATGTTAATGGGCGATACTTTATTCCCTTATACGTTTGAACAAGATGAAAACATCCATAGGATCACACCGTTGTTTTCAAGAATTTAATTGTAAAAAAAGAAATGAAAGTGTTTGAAGCTTGAAGCATTGAGTGGTGACATTGTTAGTAACGTGTGGAGGTTATTATGGGATTACCGAACGTGATAAATGAGAGCGTGAAGCGAGAAGTAGTAACAAATGGTAAAAGTGCGTGGAGCGAGTGTGCTACTGAGAGCGAGATGACGGGAGCGCGAGACGACGTGAGCGCCATCGAGATCTATAGTGACACCCAATTTCCAAAGATATCTAGGTTCATTCTTATCGCTTTATTAATGTCGCTGACAATCGAATTACCGCTCTATTTCAACTTGTTTTATTGCGGGATGGAGAAGAAATCTCTATTCATAAGATATGGTGGATGTTGGGATGAAATTCAAAATTGTTACATTGGAGGTTGCCTAACCTGTGTTGTTGTGTCCGACACCATTAGGTTAGTTGAGTTGAAAAACCTTATATATGATGTTACAGAACTAGCCGACGATGGTGGACATTATAATAAGGGTGAAGATGCCGTTGTTCGAGGAAGCACCTCCAATGTACATAAGGATCGATCGACCTCGAGTTTCTTCTACTTCAGAAAAATGTATCCAGGATGCAACTATTTATATCGACAAAGAAATGTAAATGATGGTAATGTACATCCGAATGAGGTCGCCCCCATACGAGTCATGTGGTGCACCAATCATTAGATGTCGACACACTCAATATACCACGAGTAGAGGTGGATATATCACCCAACGAGATGGGAGTATCATTAGTGAACGATGATGTGAACCCTCGGGAGTCGTAACATGGTCACGATGTTTTTGGACAATATGAGATGGATAATTGTGAAGCATGGTCGATTCCAAATCCCACTCCAAATCCAACACTAACTCCAACTCCAACTCCATATGGAAATCCAAATCATTCACCCAATCCAACTCCAACGCCTATTCCAACTCCAACTCCCACTCCCACTCCCATTCCCACTCATACCCCTACTCATACTCCACCCTTTATCCCACCGCAAATCCAAATCCAAATCCAAATCCAACATCCAATCCAACTCCATCTCTAAATCCAACTCCATCTATAAATCCAACTACAACTCCAACTCCAACTTCAACTCCAACTTCAACTCCAACTCCAAATCCAATTCCAACCTCAACCTTAACTCGATTGACAATCTTCATCCGTTAATAAATCGTAATGAAGATGTTGGGGTTGGTCGATGTTTGTAAATAAGAAAGAGTTGAAGAAGCGTCGCATCGCCCATGCCGCAAATGAATAATAATTTTGAATTTAGGGTTAAAAATCAACGAAGGATTTGTACACGCTTGGTTGTTTGGAGAAGACTTGCACATGGAGGTTACGTATGCATGCAGATGGAAGGAACAAGCTTGTTTAGAATAAACAAGTATGTCGCCAACACTCATGCTCAATTGAATTGTTGAATCATGATCATAGGCAAAAAGTCGCGTGTCATAGGTCATTTAATAAGAAGCAAGTTTGCGGAGTGGGTCGAATTTACAAGCCGAAGCACATCATCGAGGATGTTAGACAACAATATGGTGTGAACATTAGTTATGACAAAGCATGGCGTGCTAGGGAGATGGCACATGCATTAGCCAAAGGTACTCCAGAGGAGTCGTATGCCATGCTCCATGCATATGGCGAAGCCATAAAATTGTCAACCCGCACTATTTTTGATATAGAGGTTGAAGATGAAAACAATTTTAAATATGCATTCATGGCACTGGGGGCATGCATACGAGGCTTTTCACGCATGCGGGATGTTGTCATTGTTGATGGCTCACACCTGAAGGGGAAATATAAAGGTTGTATGTTGGTTGCAGTGGGGAGGGATGGAAACAATCAAATTTATCCACTGGCCTATGCGATAGTGGATAGTGAGAATGATCGGTCATGGACATGGTTCATGACGAAACTGAAAAACTTTGTGAGTGATTCCGATAATTTGGTGGTTGTATCCGATCGCAATGCAAGCATAGCCAATGAGTTAAGTCCAGATTCCCACATGCATTCCATGGAGTGTGTACTTATCACTGGAGCTAAACATCATGAATAATTTCAAGGATAAGGCCAGCTTGAATTATTTAAGAGTTGTGCAGCACGCAATCCACCAATCAATTTAGAAGGTATTGGGATCAACTTGTTCTATTGCGTGGAGGTGCAGTAGCCCGATATCTAGAGGCCATAGGTATGGAGCGTTGGACAGCATGTTTTCGTGTAAATGACGATATGACAACATGACGTCCAACAAATACCGAGTGTTTCAATTCACTCACGGTTGAGGCACCGCCTGCTGTTCCCATTGTTGCGTTATTTGATTTTGTGCGAGAACACCTACAAAGATGGTTTTACTTAACGACGTAATTATTGGGGCACGCGCGACAACCTTGCTTTCGACTCACGCAGAAAACGACTTGCCGAGTGTGAGAAAGGTAGACGCACCGCGTTGACCCTATTGATTGTTACAATTATCACGTGAGAGATGGTCATTTGCGGGTATCGTCAATCTTCAAACACGCCGGTGTACATGCACATGAGGAGTGGGATTTGTATGAGATACCTTGTGCCCATGCTATCATGGCGGCTAGGGAGCGCAACATTGGTCCATCAACCCTTTGCAACCAAAGACTATTTTGTGGAAGCGCTCCAAGCGGTATATGAAGAACCAATTTTTCCACTTGGTCATATATCCGAATGGCCAAGCCACCGGTTTTGTGGATGTCCTGATACAACCCCAAACGTGTTGTAAGGGTTGGTCAAGACGTGTACAACGGATCCCATCGGGTGGAGAGCATAGGCGTGGTAGAAAATGTGGTCGATGTGGTAATGCTCGGACACAATCGACAATCATGTAATCAACCCCGAACCGATGAACATGTATGAAATCAATGTAATTGCACAATGTGTTATTAGTATCACATCTTAATTTGTATACTCGTGTTGCCTTGTAGGAACATGTGTGAAATCGACGCCGCTTTATCGTGCTCGTAGGAACAAACTTGATGGATCGCTCACGTTGGCTCGCTTCACGCTCGCTCGCTCACGCTGGCTCGCTTCACGCTGGATCGCCACGCTGGATCGCCACGCTTTTGATCGGCCGCGTTGGATCGGCCGCGTTGGATCGCTTTCATGTTGGGACGCCGCGTTGGATCGCTTCATGTTGGGTCGCCGAGTTGATCGCCATGTTGGATCGCATACACCGTGGAACATTGTATCTCCTAATTAACTACCATTCACGAGATATGCATTGTACAAAACATTCGCTTATATGAATCGTATTCAATTAATCAATGAATTAATGTTTTACAATCTGGTCGATTTACATTAAATAGTTATACTGAAAACATATATACATCAATGAATCAATGAATCAATTAATCAGATGTGCAAATGAGAATTAGTGTCAAAAAATTCATTTCGCACTATAACCGATGCGTAGTGTGTCCCGAAGTCCGCTATTCGGTATTGGATGAACTCGAGATTTGTTTCGCGCCAAGGATTTAGGTATTCAATCCACTTCGCGCAAAATATGCCCGCAATCAAGTGAGTTCCGCTGCAGATTTGCGCCTTCGAACGTAATAATCTCCACCTATCCGCTTGTATCTCGTGCTTGTGACGTTGGACATCGCAATAATAAAGCAAAGACGGCAGAGTATACGCCAATGGCTCTAAGAACTCGCCCACTTCTTGTGGCTTGAGATACGATGGATAGGAGTCAAATATCATTATGCAACCTCTCGTAATGTCCAAACATAGTAGAAACCAATGCTCCTTCATGTTTGTTGGACAAAAACGAAATCCACCTCATGCCACCGGCCAGTATGCATCATCGTGCTCACCTCGCACGCATCTTTCGCAGACGTGTCTTCTCAGACTCAAACCATGGTCGATTTGATTTTCTGGCTTGCCTTTGATCCTCCGGAAGAGACTATCCTTCCTCGTGCATTTAGGTGAGATCGTATATATGGTACATAGTAGTAAGACATAGTGAGTGAAAAACCGTAAATAACTTATATAATTAACTCACCAATATCCCAGTTGGAAGCACCGTGAACTTGTTTATACACATCTCTGGTCGCGTTGACAACTTGTTCTTCACGAACATGCACAACGTGTTCATAGTCTATGAACAACAACATTGAAAACATATTAAGGTGTACATTAGTTTAAAAAAGAATATACGTTAGCGGATGTGAGTAACGAACGAATGAAGTAACACTTACGCCACACTCAACCCATGAGCTAGGTGTAAGGAGATCGGTGAAGAACTTTTTCCCCATTGGGACTGACGTCGTCCCCAACCCTGGCCTAACATCTTCCGCCGTGGATGGATCCTGAATCCATGACATCATCGACTCGAACACATCCTTATCAACACCATGTGCGTGGATTGTACTTCACGGTACGGGTTATGAAGTATAGGTACCTCTACCGAATAGGATATTTGGCCTTCTTGCGCTCCAGGGAGTGCTCGCCGACATATTCTATGATAGTCTTACCACCGGGAGAGTAACGAACTCGTGGTACTTCTTCGCGACTACCCTTCCGCAAACCCTCTTGTTCGTCGGGTTGTTGGACCGCAAGTGGGACGGTGACGCCAATATCCTCGATCTCCAACGCCGGGTTGTGAGTTCCCAACCAAGCGGGCGGGAGATGGCATTTTCTTCAAACTATCCAATGTCGTGGGTCGTGATCCGCAACGACATTAGATAGGATATCCTCCCCGATCATCGTTAAATCTGGATTGGATGGGATGGGAGACATCCGCCAATGGCGATAGTGCCGATCGGTTTGTGGAAGGGTCCGCCGCTCGTCCCGTGATGTAAGGGTCGGATGGAATGGGAGATGCCTCGGGTGGAGTGTGGATGGTGGATGGCTCGGGTTGAACGGAAGGGTCGGATGGGGTGAGGGTGATAGATATCTCGGGTGGCTCATTAGATATCTCTCGGGGAGTGAGGTTGGTGTGGGTGTGGTGGATGGCTCTGATGGCTCATGGGGAATGATAGTGAGTGTGTCGGTGGTGGTGGATGGATCGGGAAGGAGAGTGGGGTGTGTGGGTGGTGGATGTGGTGGACGTCGTGGGTGGAATGAGAGTATGTGATGGCTCGGGTGGAACTGGGGTCGGACGGGGTGAGAGTGGTAGATGACTCGGGTGGGTCATTAGGAATGTGAGTGGGAGTGGGGGTGTCGGTGGTGGATGGATCGGGAATGAGAGTGGGGGTGGGAGATGGCACATGTGAAGTGGGAGAAGGCTCGGGTGCATGATGGCTTGTTGTGCAATCATCGTCCTGCAATGTATTGAATCCATGTAAGACATACTATTTCCAAATAAGGATGACAGAAATCAAGATACTACAGTATGTAATGTACCTTCATACTCCTAGACATGAACTCGCGTAGCCATAGCAGATGGGTTTTAACCTCCCCCAGTTCCGTTCTCATTTCTGTCCTCATGTCCAGTATGTCTGTTTTCAGACTGATAACAGACATCTCGACGCCTTGAACGCGCATTTCTATACCCCGAATGTAGTCAACAGTGGTTGATGCGGTGGGCATATCAATGGGTTGATCGTGTGAAGGCTGGACAATAGGGGTCGTGGATCGGACCGGTGATCGAATGGGGGATCGGTCAGGAGAGCTAATATGCGAACGAATCGGGGAGCGGTCAGGTGTTCCGAGTCTCTCACTAATGTTCTCCCGATCCTCGATCGCAGATCCTCAACATCGACATCCATATGCTGGACCTCCTCAAACAAATCGTCATCTTCCGCAGATCCCAACTCATCTTCTTCATCATCGGACGCCGTTAAGAGTCTATCGTGTACAGGTCTGTCACGATACTGCATTTCCGATTCTGATGGGATAAGGTTCGCGACGACGACCAACTAATAACAAAGAATGCACAAACACATAGAGTGGGTAAGTAAGATGAGTCATGCATACACATTAACGTGAATCATATCATATTGTGAGGTTATAGACCTTTTTGATGCGAAGACATCTCGCTCCAAGGCCTTGTACGTAATGCAGTGTGTGCACGACCATCTACGAATCACGCGGCACCGCTGTCGCCATCGACGCGAGTAGCTATCCGATCCGCCATCGCGGTAGTAGGGTCTCGTATGCCCACACCTATTAGATATTCATTAGCTTCAGAGCGAGATTAGAATGTGATAATAAGTACATTTTACAACATTTATTACCCGGTGCAGAGGGAATCTGGGAAGGTTATACTTAAAAGTATAACGTTTGTTAGTCTTCGACTTCATTCTATACGCTTTGAGCTTCCTCTGCAGCGCGCCTTCGTGCCACGTGATGGTCCTTTCCATATCCTAGAACCCCAATCAATACCGTTGAAGTATTCGAGGTCCTCCACGCCACCAAACAAAGAACTGCCGACGACGGTTTTTGACTTGTTCTTCCCATCATTCATCGCCTCACGCAATATATAAGCGACACCTTCACCGCATCTTCGTCGGTGTCAAATTTTATCGTCTTGTACGCAGACTCAAAAGCATCTACATGGATGTCCGTCCCCATGCCATCGAAATACTTCTCCCGAAGAGCAACTGACGGTTCGGGCCGTTCACGTGACTGTGGGGATTGCCACAATCCTGTCATTAGGATGAACTCATCCTTACCAAACTTGGCTACTGTTCCATTGATAGAGAACAGCATCGATTCATTGCCTTCGCCTCCACTCACCTCCCTCAGAAGAATGTGATGGACTAGTGGACTATTGAATACGAGGTCCACATCAACGAACGAACCGAATACTGTCCGCCTAAATAGTCCAAGCTGTGTAGATGTCAGCTTCTGTTTCAATACTTTGTTAGCACTGGTGATGTGTGCTAAACTAGATGCTTGACCTGGAAACCAATCTTTCTGCAATCTTGAGCATCAGCTTGCCATTCTAAACCTGTGCATAATAGTTGAACATCATTTTAACAAAATGCACGAACACTGATATATTAAAAAGCGATGTGTATTACAATCGAGATATACAAAATGAAATGGATCAATCGCGCTTCATCAACTCGCTTCCTCGCCGACTCGCTCCCGCTCACTCGCACACGCCCAATCGCTCACGTACTCGCGTCATCTCCGTCCTTGCGTTCGATGAACGTAACAACCCCAAACTAGACGGATATAACTTAAACCACTAGCAACCTATCGTCGATTTCCAAATAAAACTAGACAGATATATAGTACATGCACCTTTTTCGACCGCTCGATCAGAATAATCAATATCGCAGCTTACGTAATATAAAAAAAAAAAAATACAAAGAAACCCACGCCGACGGTGGAATATCGAGGGCTAACAGCGGTAGAAGGTCGACGTAAAACCCCGGTGGACTGTCGACGACAAGCGGCGGTGGAACGGAGTGCGACCGAACGCCTGGGAACTGAGAGAGAGTGATAGTGTCGAGAACTTAGAGAGAGAGTAAGAACTTGTTAGTGAGATGTAGAAATGAAAAGCCCTTTTTATATGAAATGAAAAAAAAAACGTTGGCTCGCTCTCGTTGGATCGCTCTCGTTGGATCGCTCTCGTTGGGTCGCTCTCGTTGGATCGCTCTCGTAGATAGGCTCTCGTCGGATCGCTCTCGTAGATAGTCTCTCACTTTCTTGATATCGCCTATTTCAACCCGCAGCTTATTGCTCCCCGAATGCTTTCTTCATTGCTCGCTTCTCAAGACTCGCTCAGACTTTCTCGCCACTCATTGGCGTGGATACACTCACGCCGATCGAGTATTTTCATCATTACAAAGACGGTGAAGTAATTTCTAATTGGAGAAACAAATAGTCGCATTAATTAGTGATCAGGCGTCTTTAAGTTCGACCGTTGAGTTTTTTAGTATTAATATAGGGTGTGGCTTATACAAATTTCATCCTAAACCACAATTAACCTCTATTCATCTTCTTCGCCTTCTTTTTATTCTTCCTTCAAAATGAATTCAAACACAACCGAGCACACGCTTCGGATAAATCGATTTACGACAATGAAGAGGTAGAAAACCGTTTTCTGCCTCCACACCATTAATCATCGAGGATAGTTTTTTCAACTATCCCGGGCGATACCACCGAGCAAGTCCTGGATGACTCCTCCGGGAGGAATCTGATGAGTCCTCCGAGAGTCCTCCGAGACCCCCATTGAGGCAACCGACGCCACGGTTGCGATTCTCGACATCCTCCCCATGACGGACGTGCCTTCCGAATGTTCCGATAACATTCCTACTGTAAGAGCGCCCAAGAAGAGGGCAGACATGTGCCGCCCCTCCCTGATCGTGTCGACTCTCCAGGTGAGTCGATTAGAGATGCGAGCTTCCTTTCCCTTCCTTATAATAATGTTTTTTATTTTTCTTAATGTACTTTTTTTGTGACAAGAAAATGAATGAATATATTATGGTTGTTTAGATATTTGCATCTTCTGCTTTCATTATTTCCAAAGCGAGAGCGAGTTTAAGCGTGAGGGTCCTCCTACGAGTAAGCATGCATGAGCGTTCATCATCATGTGTATGCATGAGCGAGTGACCGCTTGAGTAAGGATGAGCGTTCCACGCGAGTAAGCATGAGCGTTCCTACGAGTAAGCGGGAGCGTGCTCCTACGAGTAAGCATGAGCGTTCCTACGGAGCGTTCCTACGAGTAAGGCGTGCGCGTTCCTTCGAGAAGGCGTGGCGTGCGCGTTCCTAGCGTTCCTACGAGTAACCGTCAGCGTTCCTTTCGAGAAGGCGTGGGCGTTCCTGCGAGGCGAGAAGCTACCCTTCGG
The DNA here is from genome assembly GCA_036507285.1 of Trichosanthes cucumerina. NCBI lineage: Eukaryota > Viridiplantae > Streptophyta > Magnoliopsida > Cucurbitales > Cucurbitaceae > Trichosanthes > Trichosanthes cucumerina. The sequence continues at coordinate 78,742,155 of CM071840.1, read as the reverse complement.
CGTAATTTTGCGCGTGTTGCCACGTCAGAATAGGTCAGTTTTCATTATTTTCGAGCGCCAGGTCATTCAACATTAATGATAATAAAATGGGATCTTCCGTACAAATATCCCATTATCCAAGTAGATAGATCAAAATGCTATTTTAACCTAAATTGAATTAAAAGATGGACAGCTGTCGGCTACCACTATAGCAAAGAGTAACGGCTCGCTGACTAGGACCGATGAATCCCATCCCACAAGGCCACAACCCGCAGCTTTCGGTATATTTTTCTAATTACCTTTTTAATTTTTTCTATTTTTTTAAAAAAAGAAAATTACCCTTTTCATTTTGGAACACACTTTCTCTTCCGTGAAAGCCCGCTGCTGAGATCAGAATCGATACTCTCACTCTATTTTTCCCTCCAAAACCCTCACAGTTCCTTTCGTCTTCCCGCCACATCTTTCACATTTCAATCCTTTTCCTTAATCCTTCTTCCGATAGGTTTCTCCGCTGCCGGCAAACTATTTCCGGCTTCGCTCCGCTGCCGATTTTCTTTCGGTGCAGAAGAATTGAAAATGACTTCTTTTGGAAGTGATCGCGAGGACGTTGATTGTAGCGACACCGAAGTTTTTGACGGCCATCTTTCTCCGCCCTCGTGTTCTGGTAAACGATTTCGATTTCTGCATTATTTTCGTTTGAAGTGATACATGTGGTGAAAGATTGGTTTTAATTTGATGTTTTACCCATTGAGTTTCTGAAGTTGTTGGATTTCGCTTTCTGTGTGTTTTGTGTGGTTTATGAAGTTTTCTGTTCTGAATGATTCTTCTACTTCTTGGGGATTGACAGAGTTTATAAAGTTCTTGGACTCCAATTCTTTTAAGAATTGTGATTCAGTGTTCTCGTCGTTTCGCAGTGATGAGTGGTGACTATTTAAATTTTGGAAAATTTGCATGTTCTTACTTGTACTTCACTTAGTTTGTTAATGTTAACCATGGACTTTTGATTTCGTCGTCGATAAGGGATTTTTTTTTTCCATAAAAATTTTGTAGTTTGGTTTGGTTGTTTTCATGACTGGATTTTGATATTTCCATGGCTTGATTTTGAGTGCTTTGTTGGTTGAATTCTACATGAAATTTTGCCCCTTATTCAAGTGTAGGATCCAGTTTGATGATAGGTTAAAATTAACTCACTTGATTGTCAAGTATGGAATGGTTTTTTTTTTTTTTTTAACTTACACTACTACTAAATTAAATACCATTTGGTTTCCTGTAATGCATAGTGATTATGCTGTTTGTGACTGGAAACTATTACAATTTTCACTTTGATTTATCTTCTGGTTTGGGTTACACAGGTGAGGAAACGGATAAAGCTTCGTATTCTACAGTTCATTTTTATGATGACGAGTTTGAAACTCAAGTAGTGAATCTTGCTGGAGAAACTCAAGTAATGAATCCTCTAAGTGATGAGTTTGAAACTCAGTTAGTGAATCCTCCAAGTGACGAGTTTGAAACTCAGTTAGTGAATCCTCTAAGTGATGAGTTTGAAACTCAAGTGTTTGATGTTGCGTGTGAAACTCAAATCTTGAGTCTCTGTGGTGAAACCCAGCAACTTGATGATCCTATTCCTGATGGCATTGAGTGTATGGACTTTGACACTCAAATATTGGATGATTTTGATGATGAAGTGGCCGGTGATTGCTACGGTGACGAAGGATCAGAGGGAACTGAAATAAATGTTGATGATGATCTATCTGATGACGAATCAGCTCCAAGTCTCTACCAACCCATGGATCGGGAGAAGGGCCAATTGACCTCTCTTAGTGTACATGATGCGAGGAAGGATTTAGAGGCGCTACCAGATAAGTTGCCTGATAAAAAATGCAATTCAGGTATTATTCTTTTGATTTTTTGTATTAGTTAGAGCTCTTTTTTTGTAGCTTTCAACAGGAACGGAGTTCAAACGAGTTATAATTTGGTTTGCTTGTTTTGTGCATGTCATGTAGTTTTAGTGTATTACTGTAGTAGTTCCTTGTTTTCAGAATGTTATGTCTATACTTTCAACGCCATTGACCCGGGGAACATCAAGAACTTTACAGTGTGTTATTCAGTGTTATTAAGGCGCACACAGGCGCTCGCCCGAGGCGCAAGGCGAGGCGCTTTGAAGGGATGGTGCCTCCAACACTTGCGAGGCGGGCTGCTTCAAAGAGGCGCGCGCCTTGTTGCGCCTGGTTGCGCCCGACGCCTGCGTGTTGAAGGCGTTTTCAACCGTTTTTTTTTTTTAACTTAACTTCATATACACGAAACCCTAAATGCCAGCCCACACATAAGCCCATAAACTCCATGCACCATGCATTTGACGCTTCGTAGGTTTTTTTTTTTTAATGAAACGGTGAAAATAGCCCACAGCAACGACTTTTCTTCTCCTATATTTATCGATTATCGATCAACAAGTCTCCATCTCCCATTAGTTTCTTCTTCTTCATCGACCAAGTCTGAATATCAGGTTGCTCTTCTAGTCTTCTTACTATCGATCAAGTCTCCAATTGGTGTTGGTGCTGCTGGACGTTGGCTCTTCTCTTCAAACTTCTTCATCGATTGCTCTTCTTCTTTCATCTGTTCTTTTCTTCATCGGTTGCTTTTGCTGGTGGTGCTTGCTGCTGCTTCTCCTCCTTCACTCCATTTTTTTGGCATTGGTTGGTATCTTGGATGCTCCTGATTTTTCTTCTTTCTTTTTTTGTTCTTTTCTTGTCTTCATCGATTGCTTCTCATTTTTCTTCTTTCTTCTTCTATTCTTTTCTTTTCTTCATCGATTGATTTTGCTGGTGGTGCTTGTTGCTGCTTCTCCTCCTTCACTCCATTATTTTGGCATTGGTTGGTTGCTTGGTTGCTCCTGATTTTTCTTCTTTCTTCTTCATTGATTGCTGGTTGCTGTTTGCTAGTTGCTAGCTACTGCTTGGTGCCTCATAGTTCATAGTTCATTGGTTGTTTCTTCTCCATAGGGTAAGCAGAACATGGTCACTTCCTCACTAAGTCATTCATTCCTCTTCTTCTATTCAACTTTAGCCTTGATTTGAACTAAATTCTTCTTCTTTAATTATCCTTCTTCTAAATTCTAATAGGAATCAATCAATATGGAGATGGTGAGGAAAAAAGAAAGCATCCCAGGTTGGAAATATGTTGTTTTGGAGGATGAGAAGGACACAAATTCTTGCAAATGTACATTTTGTGGAAAAATCACAAAAGGTGGAATTTGTCGAGCAACTCATCATTTAGTTGGTGGGAATCGAAATGTCAAAGCATGTTTAAAGTGCCCAACTAATGTAAGAGAGGAATTGAAAGATTATCAAACAAAAACAAAAGCAAAGCGAGAAGAAAGTAATGCAATAACAAACTTTGATGATTACGATTTGAATGCAATTGATGAAGAGGATGAGATGGATGCCATTGGAGGATCGAGTTCAAGTCATGGAACATCTAGAAAGCGAACTCTTGGCAGTGGAGAAGGATCGAGTGGAAGTCGATCACAATTGAGCTTGAAGCCACCACGAAAAAAGGGAGCCATGGATAAATTTGTTTATCCCGATCCGACCAAAGTTGTTGATGATAGGAATAGAATGAAGAAGTTGAAGCAATCTAGCATTACGTAAAAAAATAACAAAGGAGGAAGGGATACTACGATTCAATTCATCATGCGTTGGATTTATCAAGCAGGTATCCCGTTAAACACCATTCGCTTAAGAAGTTTTCATGTAATGTTAGAAGCAGTTGGTCAATTTGGTCCCGGTTTGAAGCCTCCTTCTTATCATGAGGCTAGAGTTACATGTTTGAAAAAGGATGTAGAATTTACTAAAACAATAGTTAGTAATCATGAGGTTGAATGGAAAAAAAAATGGATGTTCATTGATGTCAGATGGGTGGACAGATAGAAGAGATAGAACTTTAATAAACTTTTTAGTTCATTCTGCGGCTGGAACATTATTTTTGGAATCCATTGATGTATCTTCATGCATAAAAACGGGTGAAAAAGTATTTGAACTCTTGGATGGAATGGTAGAGAAGATTGGAGAAGAAAATGTCATCCAAGTTGTTACTGATAATGCCTCAAATTATGTCCTAGCTGGTAAATATTTAGAAGCGAAAACGACCACATTTATATTGGACACCATGTGTTTGCTCATTGTTTAGATTTGATGTTAGAAGATATTGGAAAGATGGATCAAATCAAAAGGTGTATTAAAAAGGCCGTGGCACTTAGTGGTTTTATTTATAACCACCTGTATGTGCTAAACATGATGAGAGAATTCACCAATCAACATGAGTTGGTAAGACCCGCCGTCACTCGATTTGCAACATCATTCTTGACACTATCGAGTATTCATAAAAATAAGGCGAATTTGAGAAAGATGTTCATCTCTGAGAAATGGACAACTTCTAAATGGGCAAAGGATCCAAAGGGTAAGAGAAGCGGTGACACTATCTTGATGCCATCGTTTTGGAACTCGGGCTTGTCTATACGTTAAAGGCATCGGGGCCACTAGTTCGTGTTCTTAGATTGGTTGATGGTGACAAACCAGCTATGGGGTACATATATGAGGCTATGGATCGAGCCAAGGAGGCTATCAAGAGCGGGTTTAATGATAATGAAGCAAAATATAAACCTATTTGGGATATCATTGACAGAAGATGGGATTACCAACTTCATCGACCTTTACATGCAGTCGGTTATTATTTAAATCCATCTCTTTTTTATGATCACAAAGATAGAATTATTCAAGATGTAGAAGTTATGCGTGGTCTACTTCAAGTTGTGCAACGACTAATACCATCAAAGAATGACCAAAACCGATGCACGGTAGAATTGGAGTTGTATTCGGAAGCTAAAGGCATGTTTGGCATCGATTTAGCTATCAACACGAGGAAAATTAAGACGCCAGGTAATGTTATCCTTTAAATGTTTGGGTTTTAAACTAAAGTTATTCCAAGAGTTAATCCTAAACCATTTTAAACATGTGACAATGTGAACAACATCATGGTGGGCTCTTTATGGGGGTAGTACTCCAATTCTACAAAGGTTGGCCATGAGAGTTCTAAATCTCACATGTAGTGCTTCTGGTTGTGAACGCAATTGGAGTGTTTTTGAACACGTGAGTGGTTAATTTGTCTTCTACCTTATTAATTTAATATTTAAACATTACTTTTTGACTCTATATTCATTATTAATTTTGTAGATTCATTCGAAGAAGAGAAACAGGTTAGAGCAGAAGCGTTTAAATGATTTGGTTTATATATAATACAACCAAGCACTTAAAGAACGCTTCGATTTGAAGGATCAACTTGATCCAATTTCTCTTAATCATATTGATGAGAGTAATGAATGGTTGGTTGGAACGCTTGAAGAAGAAGATAATGAACTTGAAGCTGATAATGAGTTGGTTTTTGATGATGACGACCTCACATGGGGAGACGTGGCAGATGCTAGTGGTGTTAGAGAACCTCTAAAGTACACTAGGTCTAAAGGGAAGTCAACTGTTGCAGCTTCATCTTCTAGAATTCGAACACCAACACCTACTATATCTGAGCGGTTAGTGATGAAGATGATGACAATGTAGAGGAATTGGATCTTGAAGAGGAGAATGATCAAGGAGTAGCAGGAGATGACGAGTTAGATTTAGATGGGGAGGAAAATTATGATTATGACATTTGATTGATATTTTAGACTTTTAAATTTAGAGTTTTATACTAGTTTTTCCTTTATTGTTGGTTCACAGTTCACTGATTCATTATTTCATAATTTTCATTCTTGATGAGTTTAGACATTTGATTGATATATTAAGTTTTTAAGGTTTTTTTTCATTTTATATGATATTTACTATACAATTTATGGTGTATATATTATTTATTTATATATTTAATTATTGCGCCTCGCATCACTCGGGCCACGCCTTTTTGTCGCCCTCTCGCCTTCGGGCTATCACAGGGCTTGTCGCCCTGAGGTGCGCCTTGCGCTTTGAAAACACTGGTGTTATTAATAATGTTTTGAGCTGCCACATTGTATTTTCCTCAACGCTCTACTGTATCTCGAATCTAACTTCACCATTGATCATACTGACGAGGGGAGTTTTAGATTTAGTTGAATGATTTAATTTATTTTCAGATAGGAAAGGAAAAGAAAAAGAGAATATATAGTTTTTCTTGAGCTGATAAAAAGTGCTCTGGGGGTGTTTTTGTGTGCTGCAAATGATGATTGTTTCGTTCAAGCAATACGCTTTAAAAAGATACCTTATTTCCTTACTAGAGAAGTCTAAAATTCCGTTCTCTTTTCTTTCATCTTTGCAGGGCCCACACGACTTGCTTCGATTCGTGCAGTGTCATTGCGTTCCTCTGGTTTAGCAGCCCGTAGTTCTGCCTTGCAGACTAGAAGCCCCGGGCCATCTTCTGTTATGATTGACAAGGATATAGAAAAATCATCCTTAAAAGATACTCATGTTGCTCGGCAGACCGATCTTGAGCAGCGCTGTAAGAATGCTGGAGAATCGCGTAACGATAAGCGCAGAGTTGGCAGTTCAGCAGTGAGAAAACTTTTTACTGAGGATTATACACCCGTTGGAGATTTTGGAGATCTTCACACAAGTCATGATGTTGGAGACGTGAACACACACCAGTTGACTGCATGCGATGGCAATCAGTTGGCAGGCTTAAGCTATGTTGACTCTCAAGAACCCGGGGATTTAACGCAAGACAATGCTCTTGATTTTGTCGAGAAGTTCCTTAAAGATAATTCTTTGGAGTTTGATCAAGGAGGGGGTGCCCGAAAACTGGATGCGATGGTGCAAACAAAGTCGGTTTTTAGCCCCAAAGGGCAATATAATCTGGCTAACTTTGTTAACTGTATAAGAACAGTTGGACAATCAAGAGTTTTTGACTGGGATGATAATCGAGAAGATGAAGGAGGTGGGGATATTTTCTGCAGAAGGAAGGAAGAGTTCTTCACTGAACCTCGAAAATTGAAAGGAAGAAGACCAGACTCGAACGGTGATAGGGAAGAATCTTTAAGCATCCAAAATATGAAATCGAGGTTATTTTGTTCTGATTCACGTCTAGAGTTGAGTAAAGTACACAAGAATAATGAGACAGCCCGAGAAGCCAATGTCAAGTGTAAAAGGAACCTATGCAATAAGCTGGATCAGCAGAAGGGTGATGCATGTAGGGTAGAGTTGGAAGACAATGGCATTGAGTCTGATCAACAAGAAGTCTCTAATGTAGGTTTTGATACTCAGATGGCAGCCGAGGCAATGGAGGCATTATTCAATGATGAGAATACCTATAAGCTAGTTAATAACGAAGCAAATCAACGTTTGGAAAATAGTCCAAAGGATTCTTTTGGAGGTTCTTCTACTGGAAAGCCAGACTGTAGCTTGGACTCGAAGCAATCCTCTAAAAGGAGACGTGCTTCTAGTTCCGGGGTTGTCCCTAGGCAGTCCAAGAAAATAAACCAGAAGTTTTCTGGAAATCTCATGAAGGCATGTGAAAATGAGACTGCAAAAATGTCGGAGAGGAGTAAGAAGACACATACTGATGGAATCAATAGGAATGAAAACACTGGTCGGGCCTCCAGTAAAGGATGTAGCGTGGTTCAGAAGCGGATTTTACGTGGAAATGTTGCTGAGGTTTCACCTGTTGCACGTCGAACTAGGCATTCGATAATAGTAAATCAATCGAAAAAGGCTAAAATTGCATCTGGTGAATGTGAGCGGTCGGTTACAGAGGTAGGTCCATTAACCAAGAAAAGGAGAGCTGATCAGGCCATCGGGGATTCTAAAGCAAAGAGAACAAAATCTCCAGAGGCAGTTTCCAAGACACTCAAAACAAAGTCGAAAGAAGGTACTACAAAAGAGGCAACAAGCTCCATAGGAGAACGAAGATCATGTGATATGTTAGCCGGTCAGGTAGGTCTATCTGTTGAGTTACTTGGACAAACTGTGAATAGGCGTAAGAGGTCATGTAACACAAAGAAAACACGATTTTCGTTACGTGTTATTTCACCTCTTGCTTTAAATGAGAACTTGGAAAGAACAGGTTCAGAAAAAGCTCATGGTGGAAGTATAACAGCTAATATGAATGGTCAAGTGTCCATTGAAGATTCTAATGGAACAAATGCCGTTCAGCAGTTTAATAAAAAGAAGGATGGATGTACGGTTTCTTCTGCTGTAAAGACTACGTTGGGTGAATCTCCTAGTAAAAGGCGTAAACCATCTGACACGGTTTGTACTACTCCGCCTAATAACTGTAGGACGCCTGTAAATGCTGCATCACCTGTTTGTATGGGTAATGAGTATTACAAACAATCATGCAAAAAGAGCCCTTTAAAATCAAGTCTTTTGAAAGAGCTTCGTGATTTAACTGCCATGGGGCTTGTATCGGGATCCTTATCACCTGAATCAAGGAAGAGAAAAGATATGAATGATGTTCGAGTCCTGTATAGCCAACACCTCGATGAGGACATAATCAAACAGCAAAAGAAGGTAGTTTCAGATCTCATACTCTTTACCTTTTCTGCAAGCTGGTTTTTTCAACTTATTATTCATTATCCTCATTGATGTTCTTTCAGACGTTGACTCGCCTAGGGGTTACCGTGGCGTCGTCCATGACCGAGGCAACCCATTTCATAGCCGATAAATTTGTACGTACGAGGAATATGTTAGAAGCCATTGCTCTAGGTAAGCTTGTGGTGACACACCTATGGATTCAGAGTTGTGGACAGGCAAGATGCTTCATCGACGAAAAAAATTACATCCTACGAGATGCCAAAAAGGAGAAGGAATTTGGGTTTAGCATGCCGGGTTCACTGGCGAGTGCTCGCCAACATCCTCTTCTAGAGGTGATTTTAAATTCAATGTTTAACCATGTGCTGTTTTTGCCCATTATCCCTCTAGTTTTTACAATGTTAATCTCCACAGGGTCGACGAGTGTTGATTACTCCAAATACAAAGCCTGGGAAAGACGTCATTTCGAGCTTGGTCAAGGCAGTAAAGGGTCAAGTATGTGTTCCCTGTGATCCCTTATTTACATTTTTTTGCCTTTTCTGTTTCATGGATTGCACTTAACTTTTATTTCGTATGACAACCTAACCTAGGTCTGTTTGGCATATCGTTTAAAGTGCTTATCGTTTAAATTAGAAGTGTTGTTACATTTTTTTTTTGCTTATGTTGTTTCATGGATTGCACTTAACTTTTATTTCGTATGATAATCTAACCCAGAGTGTGTTAGTAAACCGTTCCAAGTGCTTAGGGATGATTAAATGTGTTTTTCAAGAAATAGTAGTATTTGATTAACTTTTAGACAGTGGTCGAAAGTGTTTTTTTGTTTTTTTACAATTTTTTGATTATCAGAAGTGGTATGAGAAATTCTACAAACAGATAAAAGACACTTAAATACTTTTTTCTTCTTAAAGACAAACAATTTTTCGATTATGTAAAGTGGTATGTTTTTAGAAAAAGTGTTTAACCAAATTTCTTCTTAATGTACTTGTATAATAAGTGCTTCACTTTTAAACATTTTTTTTTTTCAAAAGGCATGCGAAACAAACATTTACTAGTAGTTGAATGATTTTTCTGTACGCTCACACGTTGTTGAGTTTCTTGGACGGTTCACGTGCTATTCATCCGCGATGCACGTGTTCTTTTGCTAATTGTTGGTTGTGATGTTATCAGGCAGTAGAGAGGATTGGGAGGTCTATGCTAAAGGATGATCAAATTCCAGATGATTTATTGGTTTTGTCATGTGAAGAAGATTACGAAATGTGCATGCCTTTCCTTGAAAAAGGTTGGTTCAAATATGTCCTTGTCATTTGGTTTATTGTATCAAAAGTCTAGTGCATACGTGAGAGGGCAAAGTTCCTTTTTTCTCTAAAATATCGCTAGTGACTAGGCTAGCTTACGTGCAACGTTTTTTTGTTATAGTTTTTAAAAAATTATGCTTATTTACTAAGTTTCATTTATTGGTTTTCTTATATACTCTCGAGATTTTCTCTGAATTCCAAGTAAATTTAAAAAATATAAAAAAAATAGTTTTTAAAATCCTGTTATATGTTTTTTGAATTTTGGGTAAGATTTTAAAAAATGAAGCGATGGAAACAAGTAAATATAATAAAAGGCTACAGCTTTACTTGAATCAGATTTGTTCTATAGATGGTACAATTATGTCATATAAGCTTATTTTTTAAAAAAACCATTATCTAGGAATCAAAATTATGGCTTTTCATTCCCCTTTTGAAAAGTTTACCCTTTGCTTGCAGGCGCTGCAGTGTATAGTTCCGAGCTGCTACTTAATGGGATCGTAACACAGAAGCTTGAGTTTGAAAGGTTGGGTTTTCTATCATTTAATAAATTGCACATCGATATTTAACCGTTGGTATTTCATAAATTTCTTTTTAGCCACTTAATTTTCATTAAAAAAAGTATAGTTTTATTCTTGAAGTTTTGAATTGGTTCAAATTAGCTATGCCTTTGATTGATCTGAAACGCAAATTAGCCTTCAGCAAGTTTAAATGAATCTTGATTACTAAAGTCAGTTGAGATTCTCAATTTGGTCTTCTTGATAACCATTTATTTATATTTATTTTTAAAATAAGTCTATAAATATAACTTCTACTAATGAGTTTCATATTTTTTTCCTTCTAAATTCTACCTATGTTTTAAAAAATAAATCAAATTTTGAAAACTAATAAAACAGTAGTTTACAAAAAATTGTTTTTGTTTTTGGAGTTTGGCTATAAATTCAAATGCGTTTTTTAAAATTGTGAGAAAACAAACACAATTTTTAAAAACCAAAAATAAAAAAACTAAAATAGTTATCAAATGGGCCTTGGTTTATCAAAATTTTGTTTTTTTCTAATTATTATTTTAAAGAAACATTTGAATTCCTAGCCAAATTTCAAATGTAGAAGATTTGGGTGCAACTCATATTTTTGTATCGTCTAACCACAAATTTTTTTTGGTTATTTTTAAAATGGGATGTGCAACACTTGTGCAATCCAGGCAGACTGCATCTAAGTTGTGCTCATTTAAAAAGTAAAAACAAGTTATTAAAAATTACTTTTTGTAATTTTTAAAATATGGTTTGTATTTTGAAAATATTGGTAATGAGTAGATAACAAAACAAAGAAACCCACTAGCAAAAGTAGTGTTTATAAACCCAATTTTCAAAAACAAAAAACTAAGACCCCGTTTGATAACCATTTTGTTTTTTGTTTTTAGTTTTTGAAAGTTAAGCTTATTTTCACCTAATTTCTCTACAATAGAGATCATTTCCCTTAAGTAAGCATTTGAACTCTTAGCCAAATTTTAAAAACAAGTCAAGTTTTTAAAAATTATTTTTTTTAGTTTTCAAAAGTTAGCTTGGTTTTTGAAAACATAGTAGTACAAAGTAGACAAAAAGACATATAGACTCATTGGTAGAAGTAGTATTTTTAGGTTTAAATTTCAAAAACTAAAAACAAAAAACAAAATGGTTATCAAACGGGGCCTAAAGTTTTGTTTGATAACCATTTGGTTTTTGTTTTTGAAAATTAAATTTGTTTTCTTCTAATTTATCTACAATGGTTTTCATCTCCTTTAAGGAAGCATTTGCATTCTTAGCAAAATTCTAAATAAAAAGCAAGGTTTAAATTTTGTTTTTTTTTTTTTATTTTCAAAACATGACGTGGTTTTTGAAAACATTGGTAAAAAGTAGATAACAAAATAAATAAATTCTTAGGTGAAAATAGTATTCATAGGTTTAATTTTCAAAAACAAAAAATTAAGATTCCTTTTGATAACTATTTTGTTTTTGTTTTTTAGTTTTTGAAAGTTAAGCTTATGTTCACCTAATTTCTCTACAATAGAGATCATCTCACTTAAATAAACATTTGAACTCTTAGCCAAATTCTAAAAACAAAGTCAAGTTTTTGAAAGCTACTTTTTTTTAGTTTTCAAAAGTTGGCTTGGTTTTTGAGAACACAGGTACAAAGTAGATAAGAAGATATATAAACTCATTGGTATAAGTAGTATTTTTAGGTTTAAATTTCAAAAACAAAAAACAAAAAATAAAATGGTTATCAAACGGGACCTAAATAATTGTCAAACAGAGTTTAAATGGTTATCATGAGGCTTAAACAATGATGAAATGAATATCATGTCCTTCCTAAAACCAAACAATATTTGATGCTTGTGTCTTAATGTTGTCAAATAATCTTTGCAGGCATCGTCTTTTCGTAGATCACGTCAAGAGGACTCGATCGACGATATGGCTCAAGAAAGATGGCCATAAATTCCATCCTGTTAATAAACATCAATAACGTCATTCATAGTTGATTTTCTGTTGGGATGTTCTCTTTCCGGTAGGCATTTCACTGTAAATTATAATTATAGTTTTGATGTTCTCTATATATTAGGTTTCACAGTTTCATGTAAATTTTTAGGCTGTTAGGGTAAGAGACATACATGTTACACTTTCATTTATTCATTTTAATGTCATAAACTTGTGCATGTGCAATCATATTTTATCAAGTGATATAATATAAGTCGAGTAACTTAAATGTTTGTGACTTTATACAACAAGGACTTAATTGTTTAAATTTCTTATATGTTTAACTTATGTCAATGAATTTATATATATTTTGTTAAATTATAAGTTTTGACTTCAACTTTCAGATTTGTATTTATTTAGTTTATTTAGTTTTTAAATTTTAAAAAGTATCTAATTAGTTTTTGAATTTTCAATTTTGTATCTAATAGATCTCTAAATTTTAAAATGTGTTTAATAGGCTAAAAGTACATTTTTTTCTTTTCTTTTATATCTAATAGATCAATTAATTTTATTTTTTTTTAATTATATCAAAGTCTTATCATACATAAAAAGACTTATTACTGGAAGATTTGAGTTTTCTCAATTTGCTCATAAAAGTTAAAAAACTACTTGAGTGGAACTGCTGCTAAAAACTTTACAAGCTTGAGCAATACTCTTATGGCCTTTCAAGTCTGTTCGTACATGACATCATAAAGAAATAACAACAGAAATGCACAATTTAGATTGCGTCCAGAACACAATTTGCTATACAAAAAATATATGTGGTGCAACGGATACATGTCGCCTTCAAAGTTCAAGCATAATTTTCTTTCATTATCTGTTGCAGCTGGAGCTCGTCTATTGATATCATCAATGCGAACTTTGATTGTTTAGGCGACTCAAAACTCTCGTATCATCTTGATTATGATCATGATCATTTACTCATTAGATACCTGGAATTTTTCATGTAAAATGGGATCTACCTGCATTTTGCTCATCTTGCACCGAATTATCGTTGGAAAGGAAGATACAGAAGACGGGGTTATCGTCTTACACTGGGCTAGGATTTTGAGCGACTCGAACTCGCCACATGTAGTAATGAATGTATATAGAGTTCAGGCTCATAGCCACACCAAAACCCAAGATTGCAGACAGCAATATGGCATATATGACCTTCAGTTTTAGCTGCAAACAAGGCCAAAAGATTGTCACTGAGATGTAGTGAGGAAGTTGAGGTTTCTAATGCAAAATGCAGTAAAGAAGGAAGTCCAAAGGCAGCTGAGGGAAAGATGTTACAAAGGAAACCACAACGGTAAGATTGGGGTTTTTTTCGAGCTAAAAGCGTTTGAATTTTTCAGCTTCAGTTTCGGGTTCGAAACTGCAATTCTGATGGTCTAAAATATACTCATTAGTCTTAGTTCAATTTCCCGAGTACAAAAATTCTAGTCGGGTCAGTTTGGTTTTCAAAAATTGTTTTAGCATCGTTTTTTTTTTTGGCCATAAAAAGCAGCCAGAATCGACTCACTCGTATTCCTGTTTGTTTAAACCCTTCACAAACAGGGTGGCACAAGCCACTTTGAGATTGGATTACTTTTCAATGTGAATAAAGAGATCTCACAGTAATCAGACTAAAATTGTGCCATGTCCAATGCATGAAGATTTTACTCACCAAAGTATAGAATAGATGAAGAATAATAGCTACAAGTGCAAACTCTAGAGCTGCATATGTCCATATATACTCCTTGATTGCTGCAAAGTTAAGCAAGCAGGCAAATTATGAGTCATAAATCACTTAAAGAAAATAGGTTAAAAGAGAATATATTTTTTTTTATAGAAAAGTTAACAATAAACTAAACTAATAGTAAGGACCAATGTTAAGCTTTATTGAAAATATAAAAACTATATTTGAACATGTGAAAGTACAAGAACCATACTGGGACTAAAATTTGACATTTAGAAGTATAAACTTCAAAATAGAATGAAACCTAACGTACAAGACCAAAATGGTATTTTAACCAAGAAAATATTTAAAATTTTACAAAAATAAAAGTGGAATGAAACTTAACGTACAAGACCAAAATAGTATTTTAACCAAGAAAATATTTAAAATCGGCGCAAGCTATACCGAGAATGACAGAGAATATCGATGACATGAGACCAAACACCAATGCAAAAGGCGCAGCGTAAATGATCGCTTGAGTCCTCAAGTCGTGAACCTAAAAACGAACAATCAAAAGGCAAAAACACAATATTATAGACGATATGAACAAAAGCAAGATCGAACGATATTCGGATCCAAGTACATGTGAATACATATTCCTAAAGAAGTTCAAGTTGAAAGAAATTCAAACAATTTCCTCTTCATAGCAAATGACATACCAGAAGCTGCTCAAGGAAGAAGAAGTAGCATATTGTGCTGATTAAAACAAGCACCACAAAGTCCTGCCAGGCACTGCAACAAATATAGCAGTTAAGTACAGTTTCAGCTAAGTACGAGAAACGAAAAACCGGGGAACGAGAGTGAAATTTTCGAACATCGTCAAAAACATAAACTATTTAGTGGCATAACAGAATCCTTTATATAAGGTTTCAAAATCCAAATCATGACCAGCCATTCTATACCTTATCGTCCGCGAACGGAGAGTCAGTTGATTATGCAGCGATCCTCCGTCCCGTTGTGCAGTGGTCGGAATGCGGAGTAATGTGACGGGTAAATTCTTTACCTCCTGCCTACAGACTTCACAGTTCTTGTTTCCTTTTCTGCTAAACCATTCTATTGCACAATCTTTATGTAAAAGCCTAAGGGCTCCCTTGCAACTGCATTCCATTTTGAGAGTGTTTTCTTCTTCGCATGGTTCAAGACAGATTCTACAAACTGCTTCCTCTTCAGGAATTTCTTCATCATCATTTTCTAAGGCAGCAGAACCATTTTGATCTGATACATGAAATAATTTACATAAGGCTCGATATATAATTGTCCCTAATTTTGTGTTATTTTTAAATTTCGTCCCTGATCTTTTAAAAGTTTTAATTTCATCATTCGACGTATTAATTTCTCTTTTAATCAAATCCTTATCGTCAATAAACATTAAGATTTGAAAGGATGATGTGACATTAAAATACATTTTGTTGTGTTGGATATATCCTATATTTTAATTTTATGACAAACATGGTGACCAATAAAATTGACAACTTGCCCATTTTACATAACCATACCATACTATTATATATTATTTTTAATATCCATGAGTGTCTGATCCAACTTACGTGGTTCTCACAGGATAACCGCGTGATCCTACTTCATTTGATTGTCAAAATAACTTATAGTTGTAAGATATCAAATTCTAATTAGGTGGCCAAGATGATTTGAACTCATTTCCTCTAAGCCGTTTATTTCTTATTGTTCATCAGGCCAACTCATAGTGGTTGTCATTAAAAAAATGAACCGATTAAAAATGCTACTGACAACCTCATAAAAAATAAAATGTCTTTTCTAAATTCATGCGTCATCCTTTTTATGACACGTTTAGTGACCGTTAATACTTAAAGAGTAAAAAAATTCAGTATGAAAATCACTCACATGACCAATACTATATCAACTAAACAAAGACATGCAAGGTTCATAATTATTGACAATTTTAAGGACCTAATATATATTATATATAAAATTGCAACCTGTAATAAAATCATGCCACGGCTTCTATAGGATGTGAAGGGTGAGCATAGAATAAAGCAATATTTAAACTAGTAATAAAAGAAGGCTGCATCTAAACTAGCTGATTAATCACTATCAGTAGGGTATGTGGACTTATACCAGAACTGGTACTGGCCACAGAATTTTCTTTCGGGGTAGCGAAAGATGTCGATCGTACTATAATGATACTTCTACTGGGCACGGATAGAGATCTCGAAACTGCCCGGGCTGCTTCTTTCTGCAAGAGATAAAACGAAAGACCAAATTACGAATCTGAAGCGAGCAACATTATAATAAACCTTTTTCCAGTGTAAGTACTAAAATTCTAGCCAGTTTTTGTAAGATGAAACTTTAAAAAATGAAGTTTGTATCACGAGATAACTCACATGTGGGATTGGCCTTTCATTGGTGGCAGTTGTCGTGGCGGGGATGGGAACCGAGGGGGACAAGTTTGATGCTGGAGTAACTGGGAGAGAGTTGGATTTTTGCCACGAAAAATGTGAAGCGAAAGCAGCCATTATCGGACTTTCAGCAGTTGTCTTCGGGTCCAAACTTAGAAGTGAACTTCTCTCACCTTCAGCAGCAATGCCTTTTCTCTTAAAGCTTAAAGCCCTTAAGAAGCTTCCTGGAGATAAACCACCCTTACCGGAAGCTTGAGATTGCAGTAAACCTTTCCCACTACGGCTTTTACCAAAACCCGACGATCTCGGGGGTATTTGAAGTGAAATATCAGGACGTCTACTACTATGTCCAGCAACTGAAGTCTGTTCATTTACAGATTTCACAATCTGGTCGTCTTCCTGCAAATAATAACAATTGTTCAAACAAATTCAAATTCAAATTAGATTCATCGACTATCTAGACAGTTTAATACATATCTTAAGAGAAAGAACTCGCAAAGGAAAAAATCACAGAAAAATGATATAAATGATATCTCAAATTAAAGCATTTGATAGTTCTTCATGTAAATGTTTTGGGCATGTATGTTCTAATAACCTGTGTTATATTAATTTGTGAATAAAACTGCACCATAAACACAGACTATTAAAATCTAGACTAAATAACTCTACATCTAAAATATAGATTATATAACTCCACATATTATTATATTCATAACCCATAGATTATTATAACTCACTCAGCGCCCCAAACAACTCCTTATTTTTCATTTTTAATTATAAAAACTCGAGAACTCGCTACGTGAATTGGCTTAATGAACATGCTGCCACACGGGGCCTAAGTGAGTCATCCCATGGCATCTGACTTCGCTACCTGCTCGGGGACGAGAGTCAGCCCATGAGTCAGTGTATAGTACATCCATCCATTCGGGTCCTATCGCAGTTTAAATTGTTATGAATTGTAAACAAGAGCTTAGGCAAGATTATCATATATATTTGCCATATTTACTGATTAAACATCATGCAAAAGAATCTGGATGGTTTAGATCTAATTTATGAAATATGAGCATTATCTTTTTAGCTAGAACTCGACACACTGTTCAAGATCTACAAAGTACCAACAGTAGCAAAATAAATAAAATTCCCCCAAAAAATAGGACAAACTACCATTTTTGGAATTCAGCTCAAATTAAGCTAAGAAAATATAAAAATAAATGTTTCGAATAAACCTCAGCACTCACATGAATCAAAATCAAGTATCATTAATTTCTCATAATATTTCTAAATATCAATCTGGCATAACTCGAAAGAACAGGAAATTGTCAATTGCATAGCTCTAAAACAGCTGAAAAAATAATCATAAAATCAATGAAAAAAAAAGGATCAAAATACAAACCCACATGCAAAAGACAAAGAAGAAGAAATTAAATATGGAAAATGGGGAAAAAAAAAAACCCAACCTCTTGAGTAATCTCAGAAACTCCATTTGTAAGTGGCTGAACAGTTGCCATTTCTATTAAACCCACAAAAGCTACAGCAAAAGAAGAACCCGAAAATTTAGAGAGAATCAAAGAGCAGAAAAAGACGGAGAGTGAAACAAGTAGGAAAATTTATGGATTTTTTTTTAATAATTATTTTCATTTTTTTATAATAAATATTAAATGGGTAACCTGAAACAGAATTTTTAAGGAGAAGAAAGACAAATGATAATTTGGGAAGAAGATGGTTTGAAACTCTGACGTGGCTGGCTGGTGCTTGCTTGGTACCTGACGAGGAAGTGGGCTTAATGGCCCATTTACAGTACAATGGAAGCAATTATGGGCCCACTTTGCCGCAAGAAGCCCAAAATATTTTTCTATGCATGGGCTCCACACGCTCACATGATCCTTTTTAGACCAATTTCAGTACCATAATTATTATATATATATATTCTGAGATACAAATAATAATGGTTTTTTTTTAAAACAAAACAGTACTGGTTAAATTGACTCAGGTTGACTTGTAAAGAGACACGGGGATGTCTTTTAAGCGGGAAATTGCTAAAAATAGGACAAAATTAAGGGTATAAAAGAAATTTAGGACTTTTTTTAGGTTGGTAGAGATTTAGGACTTTTTGTATATGAAATTACCCATTTACCCTTTTTTAAAAATCTCCAATTTTAAAAAGCTATCCCTAATTTTATGCCCTAAATCGAAGAACACCCACGTTTAAAAAACAAAATTGAGCCCACGTTGTAAAATAAAGAAAGAATAAAGCCCTAACTGCTGCACGCAACCTTCTTCTTCTTCTCGCTGTCTCTTCCTCCGCTTTCAAAGAAGGTCGCGGTTCTCTCTCGCTCGCTATGCTCGCGTTAAATGCGTTGTCCGCCGCTTCTGTCGCCTCTATTCCGCTCGTGGCTGTCCGCACCTCCTCCCACATGGGGTGCTCGCAGACGATTTTCTTCTCCTCGTTGTTACAGTATTCTCCCATCTCTATCAATATGCGAGTAATTTTTCATCAATGTTCTTGTTTTCTGGACTTTGGTTCAATTTAAGCTTGCCAATTTCTTGTATATGTGTATTTAGTTTTGTGTATGTGTCTGTTTTTTTTTCCTGAAGTTTTCATATGCTTATAGAAAAAATTAATTTTATTTAAAATGATTTTCCCCCCAGTTATAAATAAAGAAAGAATGTTATAAGTTGTTTCTTTTCTTAAATATGAGTCTTTTTAGGTTGAGTAAATGTTGTTTGAGCATTTTCTATTATTTATAGGAAAGTTTTGCATGATTTCTTAGGTGCGAGAAAGGTGCGAGAAAAAAAACAGAATGTTATAAGTTGTTTCTTTTCTTAAATATGGGTCTTTTTAGGTTGAGTAAATGTTGTTTGAGCATTTTCTATTATTTATAGGAAAGTTTTGCATGATTTCTTAGGTGCGAGAAATGTGCGAGAAAGGTGCGAGAAAAAAAACAGAATGTTATAAGTTGTTTCTTTTCTTTCGTATGGGTCTTTTTAGGTTGAGTAAATGTTGTTTGAGCATTTTCTATTATTTATAGGAAAGTTTTGCATGATTTCTTAGGTGCGAGAAAAGTGCGAGAAATGTGCGAGAAAAAAAACAGAATGTTATAAGTTGTTTCCTTTCTTAGATATGGGTCTTTTTAGGTTGAGTAGACATTATTTGAGCGTTTCCAATGATTTGTAGGCAACCTTTGCATGATTTATTAGGTGCGAGAAAGGTGCGAGAAAAAAGACATAATGTCATAAGTTGTTTCTTTTCTTAAATATGGGTCTTTTTAGGTTGAGTAAATGTTGTTTGAGTATTTTCTATTATTTATAGGAAAGTTTTGCATGATTTCTTAGGTGCGAGAACGGTGCGAGAAAGGTGCGAGAAAAAAAACAGAATGTTATAAGTTGTTTCCTTTCTTAAATATGGGTCTTTTTAGGTTATGTAAATGTTGTTTGAGCATTTTCTATTATTTATAGGAAAGTTTTGCATGATTTCTTAGGTGCGAGAAATGTGCGAGAAAAAAAACAGAATGTTATAAGTTGTTTCTTTTCTTTCATATGGGTCTTTTTAGGTTGAGTAAATGTTGTTTGAGCATTTTCTATTATTTATAGGAAAGTTTTGCATGATTTCTTAGGTGCGAGAGATGTGCGAGAAATGTGCGAGAAAAAAAACAGAATGTTATAAGTTGGGTTCTTTGCATTTCATTGGGTCATTTTCCTAACTAGTTGTTATATTGAATGTTGAAAAGTTCTTTATTTTGAATTCTGCAGATATCAATGACGATGAACACCTCTCCCAAGTACTTGATAAAGCCATCATGTCATTTTCGAGCTCAAGTGTCAGCTAGATCAATGATTGGGAAGACAATTGAGAGAATAAAATCGAAGCTCACTCCTGCCCAACAAGAAAAGTTTAGAGCCACTCGCTTAGGCCATTTTTTAGATGTAGACCTTATATTTAATGGACAACTCATCCACTACCTTTTATTGAGAGAAGTGGAGGAAAAGAATGTTAATTGCATTACCTTTAAGGTAGGAGGAGAGGTTGTAACTTTTGGGCGGAACGAGTTTAACATAGTGACACTTGAGGAGAGGTTGCATTACCAATAATTGAAAGTAGTATGTGGTTTGTGTTATACTTTTTTAATTATTCAATAAACAAACCTCAAGTAACAAAAAATGGACAACATACATTCTGTTTTTTTTCTCGCACCTTTCTCGCACCTAATGAAACAATGAAAACTTTGTATATAAATAAAAAGACATCACCAAATAACGACTACATATGATACCAGAGTTTTAATACATCTGAGTATTACACCATAACTGAAAAGTCAACTTATTCTTAAAATATAACATGTTCTCTCAATAAAAAGTAGTGGATGAATTGTTAATTGAATGTGATATCTACATCCAAAAAGTGTCCAACGCGAGTACTTCTAAATATTTCTTGTTGCGTTAAGTCCAACTTGAATTTAATATTGTCAATGATCGTCCCAAGAATGGATCTACTTGTCACTTGAGCTCGAAAGTGACCAGATGACTTTATCAAGTACTTGGAGGAGTTGTCTGTCTCCATTGATATCTACAATTTAAGAATAAACAACATCAGAACCTAGTTATAAATGCGTAAATGGACTCATGAAATGCAAAAAATCAAAGAAAATGACCCATATGAAAGAAAAGAAACAACTTATAGCATTCTGTTTTTTTTTTCTCGCACCTTTCTCGTACCTAAGAAATCATGCAAAAGTTGCCTATAAATAATAGGAAATGCTCAAACAACATCTACTCAACCTAAAAAGACTCATATGAAAGAAAATAAACAACTTATAACATTCTGTTTTTTTTCTCGCACCTTTCTCGCACCTAAGAAATCATGCAAAAGTTGCATCTAAATCATAAGAAATGCTCAAACAACATCTACTCAACCTAAAAAGACCCATATGAAAACAATATCTACTCAACCTAAAAAGACCCATATGAAATAAAAGAAACAACTTATAGCATTCTTTTTTTTTTCTCGCACATTTCTCGCACCTAAGAAATCATGCAAAAGTTGTATCTAAATCATAGGAAATACTCAATCAACATCTACTCAACCTAAAAAGACTCATATGAAAGAAAAGAAACAACTTATAACATTCTGCTTTTTTCTCTCGCATCTAAGAAATCATGTAAAAGTTGTATCTAAATCATAGGAAATGGTCAAACAATATCTACTCAACCTAAAAATACCCATATGAAAGAAAAGAAACAACTTATAGCATTCTGTTTTTTTTCTCGCACCTTTCTCGCACCTAAGAAATCATGCAAAAGTTGTATCTAAATCATAAAAAATGCTCAAACAACATCTACTCAACTTAAAAAGACTCATATGAAAGAAAAGAAACAACTTATTTTCAAGAGATCATTAACATTCAGATTTCTTTTAACAATTGGAACTAACAAGCAACATTCGAATATTCCACCAAAATTTGATACCTTATCTGATCACCTAAATTTGCATTGGTCAATTTTTAGTAATAACCTACAAAAATATCTTGATAGCTTTTGTAATGAAGTTTTTTTTATTTACTTGATTGGATATTCCACCAAAAAGTATACCATTAAATTGCGACTTCACAACACTGAGCATCATATTGCTTCCTGATTTTTACACTCAGAAGACAAACAAACGAAGCCAAGAATATCAATTTCTCACCAGAAAAAAAAGCTTCTTCAATCTTCATCAAAGTCTGAAACCTCAACAACTTGTTCACTATCTGAATCACTGAGCACATATCTCACCCGAGTTCAATTTTCCCTATCTTCCTTTCGCCGGCAGAAATCTGGTGGATTCTTCCGTCGTCACAAAAGAACCGTCGATTTGCGTGCTCGTCGTTCGCTTCTTCGTGCGTGGGTGTTCGCGTGAGAATGGTTAGGGTTTTTTAGAAAATCAGAGATTCTGTGTATTTGGTTAAGGATTTGGTCCATTGAGTTTGAGAATTTTTAAAAAGGGTAGGATGGTAATTTTATA
Organism: Trichosanthes cucumerina; assembly: GCA_036507285.1. Taxonomy (NCBI): domain Eukaryota; kingdom Viridiplantae; phylum Streptophyta; class Magnoliopsida; order Cucurbitales; family Cucurbitaceae; genus Trichosanthes; species Trichosanthes cucumerina. The sequence goes on along the minus strand of CM071840.1, from coordinate 78,719,759 downwards.
CTGTTGAGACTCCTATAACTCTTTAAAATTAAAAATGGTCCCAAATTTCTTTAATGCTCCTAATTTTGTATCATTTTTGGCAATTTCCCCTTTTAAGCTGATTGGTAACAGCATTTTGTTGCAGCTTCGCACAGTCTTGTCAAAATGAGAATTTTAAAATTAATTAAAGCATTGTATCATTGATATAAAAATGGGGAGATTTGAATCTCATCTCGATGAAATATCAAGATAAGTTTTGTGGGTAGAATCTTCCCATACTCAACAAAGAAATTGACGAGTTTAGAAAGGAAAACATGGTTGGAAATACAAACCAAGTTTCCTAATGACTATAAAATAAAACGATCATAAATATATCATACCATTGGTTTTCTAATGACTATAAAATAAAACGATCATAAATATATCATATCATTGTGAAGATGTGTGAAAGTTCTATATCCTTAGAAAACATAATTCAAAAAATGAAATTGTTTATCATATGAGATCTTAGGTCTCGTTTGATAACTATTTATTTCTTGAAAATTAAGCTTATAAATACTACTTCTACCTTTAATTTTCTATATTTTCTTATCTACTTTTTAGACGTGATTTCAAAAACTAAGTGCATGTTTGAAAATGATTTTAGAAATATTGATTTGAGTGTAATTGATTTATTAAAAGCGATTTTCATATAATCACTTTCATGTTTGGTTCTATACTTTTAATAGTGATTTTGGTTTTGAAAAAATTCACTTTTTTGTGAAAATTTATGAATTTTGACAAAACATTACGATTTTTACTCGTCATTAAAAGTATACTATTTTAAAAAATGAATAATAGTCATTTTAAATTACAATCACTTGACAAAAATCACTTGGGAATCACCTCTCCAAGTGATTGAAAGACAATCACTTCAAATGATTTTAGATTATTCCAAAATCACTTGTTTAATATTGACAAACATCATATTTTGAGTAGGAAAGTGATTTTAGACATGTCAAAAGTCTCAAACATGTTCTAAATCAAGTTTTGAAAACTAAGGGAGTGGGATTACAAGTTCGGTACCGGAATTCATGGGCCTGCTTTTTCTGATTCTGTTTTCTTATGGGCCAGCTTAATTGGGCCTTATAATCTCTAATCCGCATTTGCGGGCCTGCTTTCGAAACGCCGTCGCTTAATCGCTTTAGTTTGTATAATGAAATTGACGTTTTAGAACAAAAAAGAAAAAACCAGCATTTCTCTGAAACCTCAGGACGTCGCAGCTCTTTTCACAGCTTGAACTCTGTAAGTAGCGCTGAAACTTCAAGCAGAAATCACTTCTTTCTTTTATAAAAGAAAAATGGATTCCAGAATATAATTCTGTTTATAAAATTTGTTTTTGGATTCTCAGTTGAAATGAAGTTTCTAGGTTGGTATGTGAAGATTGGTGCAGTTTCGGCTTTGATTGGAGCTTCCATGGAAATGTTCATGATTAAAACGGGCTTCTGTGTGAGAACCATCCTTTTTCTTCCTTCTTCCTCAATTTATCATGTTAAATTCTTTTTTCCCCTGTATTTAGTGGAAGTGCTTGTGGTAATGGCTTCTTCGTCTTCGGATAGGCCTGTCTTTCTCTAAATCTTAGAAAATTGATTCCTTCTGAGAGGATCGGAGGAGTTTTTTGAATAGTTCTTTGCTATTTTTATAAGTTTTGTTCTGGTAGATTGAAGAGATTTTGCGTTTCAATGAATATAAAATAACTTTTGATTTGTCGTGTTCGATATCACGAAGTGAATAAGTTGAATTGAGTGGAAATTGTAATGAGCCAGAATTTCTTGGGAGTATTATAGTTTTGTGGTATATAATAATGGAGGCTGGAGCTAATCCTAAATTCCCATCAGTTGTGGTAGCTGCTATTAATCTAAATTAATAGTGAGAAAATTCATTGGAATCCTGGCAGTGCTTCCTTCAACTGTTACATAGCTCTCCCAGTTTGGTCTCTCTTCTCGTCAGTTTGGAGTTCCTTGTACTTGTTTCTTCATTTGCATCTTCTTCTTGTCCAAGTTCCTTCTTAAAACCATCTTCTCTCTCTGAAGAAGTGAAGGTGTCAGTGGACAACTTGAGCATGTCTCAATTGGTTAAGACAATATATGCTTGACATTATGTCAGAGGTTTGAGTTTCGAACACTTCCTTACCAAACTCTATGCCCACATTAGTGTGTCGTATGCAAGAAAAATGCCGAAAGTCAGAGCCACCTCATCATCACTTACCCCTTTGCCTATAGTTTCTGGCCTACATTAAAGGAGGCTTTTGGATGTGTCATTAACCCCAAAGCGTGCACGATTTTCTGAGAGAGAAGAAAACTCTATGGGTATTTGTATTAATCAGCATAGTCTTCTTTTGAACTCTTTGGCAGGAAAGAAACAACTGGCAGTTCAAGGACATATCTTTATCTTTTTATTTTATTTTTTGAGCTGGTTCTTTTTCAGCTTTTACATGATGTAAATGCATACATCCTTCCAAAACTACAGCCTTACATATCTTGTTGCTAGGTGGAAAAGTTTTTGTAATCAAGAAAAATGTCCATCCATGTTGAACTCATTAAAAAAAAAAAGAAGAAAGAGAGAGAGAGAAAAAGAAAAGAAGTGAAGGTGTCATTGATTTGGTTCTGCTAGCCTTATGCCAAAGTGGAAGTAAGATATATATATATAGACAGGATGGTGATCGTGGATCTAGTTTTCGAGAGATTAAGTTTTGTTTTTTTGATCCAATTCGAGATATTAAGTTTTAAGGCTAAATTTGATGCATTCTTAAATATACAAAAGCACCAGCTCATGGTGCTTTTGGTCACGATTATCAAAACTGATTCAACTGTAAAAACTATGAATCAGAAGAGTTAGTTTAAGAAAGTACTAGTTATAGGGAAGTACTAATTTAATCGCTCTATTAAAGTCAGTTTCTTGTTTGATGGTCTGTTGCTTAGTATATGTTGTTCTCTCTATTTTGGTTTTTTCTTCATGTAGATGATAAAGTAACAGTTTTGGAATCGGAGAAGCTGGCTTGGGAGAGCTCGCCTGAGGCTCAAGCAATTAGAGAAGCCCTCAATCCTTGGAGAAATCACGATGCTGCTACAGAGGCCAGCAAAGACACCTAATGCTTCAACTGCTGAATGGAGTAGCTGTTTGCAAGGTTTGTCTATCTTCATAATCAGCATAATAGAACATAGAACTGACCATATAGAAAGGTATACGCATTGTTGTACTTATGTCTGTGATTTGACTTGGGGGGTAACTTGGTCGGCTTGAATCGTCTTTTTTTTAGATAAAACTGAGGTTAAAATCAGTATTTTGAAAATAAAACTGACTACTTTATAAAACAAAAACAATAGAAATCAAACTGAATGCACTAAAAAACCTACTAAAACTTACCCAAATTATAAGCAATATTGTAACTATGCCCATGCTTTGACTTAGGATTGTAAGCAGGTCAGTCTGAGTTAATTTTTCCCCTCCCCTTCCAAAATCAATGCCTGACATATTGTCTTAATTTTTTTTTTACTGAGGTTGAGATCGGCCTTTTGAAATTTAAACTGGCCGCTTGATAAAAGCCATAGAAATCAAACTGAATGCACTGAAACCAACAAAAACCTATCCAAACTTTACTGATTAGTTTTTTGCTTTATACATTAGAAAACCAAACATTGGCAAACATTGCTTAAACGGACCTAACCGAGTCGGTTCAATTAGTTTTATTAAAAGTTTTAGGGAGCGCCTATGTAAAGCCCTAGGCCCAGGATTCAGAATCCGGATTCGGCCCCTGCTGACCCTGGTATTCCCCTGCATCCCCTACGACCTGACCATGTTACCATACCATCCTTGAGTTGCTTGTTAGACTGAAGACTTCTCCACAAATCAACACGGGTCGTCGGGTCCTTTTAGCCTGTTTTGTCCTCACTCACATACTTCTTAGTAAATTTCCCAGGAGGTCACCCAATTTAGGATTGCTCCAAGCCAAACACGCTTAACTTTGGAGTTCCTATGATTGAACCACCGAAAAGGTGCACCTTATTGGTATAGGTAATAGCTATCAATTCTTTTAAATCTTTCTGATCCATGCTTTCATAATCTCAGGATACCTCTCATTTGGATGTGTACTCGGTTCATTCATATATCCTCTTCCTCGAGCGTCACAGCCTATGCTTTGAATTGATGTTTGGGAGAAGACACTTGTTTGATTGCCTGTCTTGTTCACAACCTATTGAGTTTCCTCATATACTTTTGGTGGCTATCTATTCTGATTGGAGAAATTCTTCAGGGAGGCAGGATGATGTATTGACATAGTTCTATTCTCATACCCACCCCCCCCAAAAAAAAAAAAAAACGAATATTTTTTATACAAAATTAACAGTGTTGTAGCAGGGGTATAAGTATATACCGGTCGAGATTCTGAGTGAGAATAACAATGTGCTTACCACTCTGTGGAGTTTGATTGAAACCTTTTTTTGGATAGGAATCTTAGGAAATATATATGACTTCAAAAAAGAAGATGAGAGAACAGCTTAGGGGCCAGGGGTAGATGGAGCCCCTACCTATAAAAGGACTAAGGATCGCGAAACTTCTTACTGATATATCTTCCAGAATATAGGAAAATCACAATCTTTGTTAGATGATTACAGTTTTGGTTGAAGACCGTTAAATTCAAATAATTGCTTATCTTGACCAGAATGTTTAGCTTTAGATGAATACTACTAAGTAAAGCTAGTTTTTTTTTTTTTTTTTTTTTTTAAAATTATCGTTTGTCAAATCACTAATTAACCCAAATGCTTAAATTGATAGGTTATGGTAAATTTAATTATATATCAACACTCTAATAAGATTAGTCGAGATGCACATTGCACAGTCTAGTTTAGAGACTCAATTTTATTTTTATTTTTTAAATCTAAATAACCATTGCGTTTGAAACAAAAATTCACCCATTAAAGCCTTCAAATTGAACAAAATTTCTGAAGGTAAATGTTAGAGTCCTTATATTAGTATAATTGTATTTTGTTAATATAACTCTAAGGGTGTCCTTTATTGTCTTTTTACGCTCTTCTATTTAGGTTAACCCTGTATACTTGTATATATATATATCTTGAGTGAATGGAATAGAACATACTGATTCTCTCATACTTTAGCATTAACATGGTATCAGAGCCTAGGGTTTTCTAGGGCAATTAGGGTTCTTTGTTTTTGTTGTCCTTAGGGATTTGGAACTAATTAGGGTTTGAGATTTGAAGGTTTAAGTCCTTTGTGTGTGAGGTTTGCTTGCTGCCACTACTATCAGGACTCTCTTCACCGCCAAAATCCGCTGCTGTTGTCGCCGGAAACCGCCGCCGCCGCTGCCGGAAACCGCCGCCGGAAATCTGTTTTTTTTTTTTTTTTTTTTTTTTTTTTTTGGGCTTCGCTCGGTTTTGCATACTCTTTCTAGTGGTGTGCTTGTTGGGGTCATATCCCTCTCGGTTTAGGGTCGGTTTGAGACACTCCTCTTTGGCAATCTAGGGTTTTTTGGTACAATTCTGTTTTGGGCCTTTCAATCTGTTTTTTTGTGGTCCTTTTTTCTTTTCTTTAGTTATGCCTGACAAGAAAGGTATGGTGATGACGGAGATGATCCCTATGGTGTCAAAGATTACAGAACATAAGCTTAATGGGTCTAATTTTTATGCATGGCGGACAAACATTCGTCACTACATTCGGAGTCTCGATATGGATGATCATGTCACTGGAAATTCACCACCGACTGATGATACTAGAAAAAATTGGTTACGCGATGATTCTAGGCTTATTCTACAAATAAAGAACTCTATTGAGAGCAACATCGTAGGGTTGGTTAATCATTGTGAATCTGTTCACGAGCTCTTGGAATATTTGGAATTCCTTTACTCTGGAAAAGGGAATATTAGTAGAGTGTTTGATGTATGCAAAACTCTCTTTCAACCTGATCAAGGTGAGAAATCTCTGACTAGTTACTTTATGGAGTGCAAAACATCATATGCAGAGTTTAATGCCTTGTTGCCTATTAGTAATGATGTGAAAGTTCAAACTGCACAACGTGAACAATTGTTCATCATGAGTTTTTTAGTTGGTCTCGCTTCTAAATATGATATGGCAAAAGATCAAGTTCTATCTAGCTCTGACATCTCCTCATTGGAAGATGCTTATACTCGCATACTTCAAATGCGAGAAGTCGCGAGGTAACCTTGCCACCGAGTCAAACGAAGGCCTTGGTTGGAGCAGAGCGGTGAGTACAAAGGAAACAGAGGGTTGGACCCAACGCATATAAAGGTAATTCGAACACTCGAGAGAGCAAACTCGGGTGATATTGTTTGTCACTACCGCCATAAGCCCGGTCATATGAAGCGTGATTGCAGCATTTATTGTTGAATAGAGGCGAGAGGTTTCCATCTCATGCATGTTGCCTCTACACCTGATAATCCCGATAAATCTATCTCGATTTCTGCAGAGGAGTTTGCTCAGTTCCGCCAGTATCAAGAGTCGCTAAAGGCGTCATCCTCCACTCCTATTATCACATTGCGACCACAGTAATACATCTACGTGTCTTCTTTCCTCCTCTTCCAAATGGGTCATGAGACTCGCGCCTCGATCATATGACAGTAATCCAAATTTATTCTCTCATATCTCATCCGTATAAATCTTCACCTAATGTTACTATAGTGATGGGACCACCTCTCATGTTTTAGGGTGGGCACCGCCAATCTTACCAAGTCAATTTCCTTGTCTTCTGCTTTAAGTTTACCGCAGATTCTCCTTTAACTTGATTTCGCTAGTAAGCTCACTCGAGATCTAAATTGTTGTGTCTTATTCTTTCCCGGTTATTGTTTATTTCGGATCTTTTGTGAAGAAGACTATTGGTAAAGAGGCACGAATCGGGAGGTCTCTATATTTTTGAACCACACATATCCACAAGTTCCCATGCTCTACTGATGACCTCTCCTTTTGAAGAACATTGTCGTTTGGGTCATCCATCTTTTCTCGTCTTGAAGAGTCTTCATCCTCAATTTAATCACTTGTCTTCGTTAGATTGCGAGTCATGTCGGTTTGCTAAATTTCATCGTCTAAGTATGTATCCTAGAGTCAATAAACGAGCTAATGCTCCATTTGAGTTAGTTCATTCTGATGTTTGGGGTCCTTGTCCTTTGAGTCTAAGCGAGGGTTTGGTACTTTGTTACATTTGTCGATGATTTTTCTCGTGTCACGTGGTTATATTTAATGAAGAATCGTTACGAGTTACTTTCTCATTTTCATGCTTTAAATTGTACTCAATATCATGGTTCTCTTAAAGTTCTCGCAAAGTGATAATGCTAAGGAATACTTTTCTCATGCTCTTAGTTCTTATCTAAGTGAACATGGCATTCTACATCAATCCTCATGTGTTGATACTCAGTCTCAAAATGGAGTTGCCGAACGAAAGAATCGCCATCTCCTTGAAACAACAAGAGCCTTAATGTTTCGATGAATGTCCCCAAACAATTTTGGGGTGATGCTATATTGATGGCTTGTTTCTTAATCAATCGTATGCCTCGCTTCGGTTTCTAAAGGTGAGATACCTTATCGTATTTTGTGCCCCCACCCTCCCTGCGTTCCCTCTCCCACCGAAAATCTTTGGTTGTACTTGCTTTGTTCGAGATGTTCGCCTCTTCTCACCAAACTCGATTCAAATCTTTAAAATGTGTCTTCCTTGGTTATTCTCGTGTCCAAAAAGGGTATCGGTGCTATTCTCCTAGTCTTGATCGTTACTTTGTCTCTCCCGATGTCACGTTCTTTGAAGATTCTTCTTTCTTTACTTCATCTTCTCGAATACGTGTCGGGGGGAGCATCGAGAGGACGAGGATGATTTTCTTGTTTATACAATTTTCTCCTCTTGTGAGTCTTCTAGTGCTTCTTCTCCATCTCCATCTGCTTTGTATTAACCCACCTATCACTCGGTTTATTCTCGACGACCTCCTCCTTCGGATGCATGCCTGTACTGCAGGCTTCTTCGTCATTGGATTCGGGAACAAACGATGATCTTCCTATTGCACTTCACGTAAAGGTAAACGTCAATGCACATATCCTATTTCCTCTTTTGTTTCATATAACCATTTGTCATCTTCTACTTGTTCATTCATTGCATCCTCCAATCTATATCTGCTCCTAAGATCTGCTCTGAAGCTTTGTCTCATCCTCGTTTTGGCGTCTTTGCAATGGTGGAGGAGATGACCGCCTTAGATGACAATTGTACTTGGGATTTAGTGTCTCTTCCTGCAGGAAAGAAATCTATTGGTTGTAAGTGGGTTTTTGCGATTAAAGTCAATCCGGATGGATCGGTTGCTCGATTGAAAGCTCGCCTTGTTGCTAAAGGCTACGCACAAACTTATGGGATTGACTATTCGATACATTTTCTCCTCGTTGCTAAAATGACTTCACCGGGTTATTCATTTCATTAGCATCGATTCATCATCGCCATTGCATCAACTTGATATTAAAAATGCCTTTCTTCATGGTGATCTTGGGGAAGAGGTGTATATGGAGCAACCTCCGTGGTTTGTTGCTCGGGGAGAAGGGAAAGGTATGTCGCCTTCAGTAAATCCTTGTATGGATTAAAGCGAGTCCACGAGCATGGTTTGGGAAATTCACTCGGTGATTGAAAGCTTTGGAATGAGAAAGAGCAAATCGATCATTCTCGTGTTTTACAAGCGATGCCGAGAGAGTGGTGTCATCCTGTTGGTTGTGTATGTTGACGATATTGTGATTACAGGAGATGATACATTGGGCATCCAATCTCTCAAGACCTTTCTCCATAGTCAATTCCACACGAAAGATTTGGGAATGTTGAAATACTTTCTAGGAATTGAGGTAATGAGAAGCAAGAAGGGAATCATGCTATCACGGAGAAAGTATGTTATTGACTTGTTGGTCTTACCGGGAAGTTAGGGGCTAAGCCATGTAGTACCCCGATGATGCCTAATGTACAACTCACAAAAAGAGGAGAATTATTGAAAGATCCCGAACGATATAGGAGGTTGGTGGGAAAACTCAATTATCTTACAATGCTTCTCGACCAGGACATAGCTTATTCAAGAGTATTGTGAGCCGACATGTCTTCTCCTACAATTGATCATTGGGCTGCGATGGAACAGATTTTGTGTTATTTGAAAGCGACTCCCGGGCGTGGTTTATTATATAAGAGCTATGGGCATATGAACATTGAATGTTTCTCGATGCCGATTGGGCGATCTAAGGAAGATAGAAGGTCAACGTCGAGATATTGTGTATTCATTGGTGGTAATTTGGTTTCTTGGAAGAGTAAGAAACAAAATGTGGTTTCACGATCAAGTCTTTGTCGTAATATAGAGCAATGACACGATGCATGCTGCGAATTAGTTTGGATACGTCAACTTCTTATTGAATTGGGATTTGATATCACAACACCGACCAAATTGTGGTGTGATAATCAAGCGACTCTACATATAACATCTAATCCAAAGATTTCATGAGAGAACTAAACACATTGAAGTTGATTGTCATTTTGTACGTGAGAAGATACAACAAGGTTTGATATCGACAGGATATGTGAAGACTGGAGAGCAATTAGGAGATATCTTCACCAAAGCATTGAACGGAGCACGAATTGATTACCTCTCTAACAAGTTGTGCATGATGGATATATATGCTCCAACTTGAGGGGGAGTGTTAGAGTCCTTATATTAGTATAATTGTATTTTGTTAATATAACTCTAAGGGTGTCCTTTATTGTCTTTTTACGCTCTTCTATTTAGGTTAACCCTGTATACTTGTATATATATATATCTTGAGTGAATGGAATAGAACATACTGATTCTCTCATACTTTAGCATTAACAGTAAATAACTGTTAAATTCTTCGGAAAGAGCACATGTGGAAGAAACTTGATATTTGATGAAAGTCAAATCTGCTCTCACAACACTTTTTTTTTTTTGGCCTTTGAAATCACGTTGATCTCTCTAACCATAAACCCCGAACCAATACGTTGACCATTTGATCCATATTACCTAGCACTTTAGCCTGCTACTACACATGAACATTCGGAAGCACTGTAAACATAACCTCCCAAAATTTTCTTCTGAATGAACCATCAAGGAACAAACTGTGACGGCAAGATTTTCTAACTTAAAACTTCTACAAACAGTTCTATAATAATTCTACAATGGTTTAAGACAACAGCCAACTCTTTGTTTGTTTATGTCAGTATGTAAGAACTCCCTTAGTACCAGAATCTTGTACACCAAGGGATTTAGCGGTTTCTTCTGATCGGTTTTGCAGGTAGAGAACAATAATTACGGGCGAAGAGGATTGAGAGATATGCAAGCACATCTTTCAAGTTTCAACTAATAAGAGAGAGGATTTTAGAAAGCTTCTTTATGACATTGGAGGTATTCTTATGATTTATTCCATATAAAAATTGAATGATATCTATCACCAAGCTAAAAGTCCAATAATTCTTCTTATGATAGAAATATGAAAGATTTTCATGATACCATATTTGAGTTAAATCATAATTCCATATTCAGGCTGCTATTCTAATTACTTAACCAATCATGCCTCTTAGATTATAGTCCTTAGGTTGTTCTACTTCTGGAATCGAAACTTACCAGATGATTTGACTATGTTGATGCAGTACACCATTGTTGAAAATATTTCTTAGGTGAAAGAAAAAGAAACTTTATTGTTTAACAGTCGGTTTGAATCTTATTTTGGTCAAACTTTCACACTACCCAATTTCACTCTTTTCACTTTCAAACATTTTGTCTCAGTTCTTGAATTGTTCATGAAATCTCGTTTTGGTCTTTGTAGTGCATTTAACAGAAATCTTACACGATCCTATGTAGACTCAGTCTTATGTCAGACACTTGTTATTACATAGTATTAGATTACATGAGTTATATCTCAAAACCAATTGACAATGAGAATAGTAACCCATATATCTTATAAATTGTGAGACCACTCTATATCTTTCCGATGGATTTTCAACATGCCCCCTCAAGATGGTGTCTCGTTGAGTTCACCATTCGGATTGACCTAATTTTAATTTTTGGACCGAATATTCGTTTGAGTTTTATGGGCTCTGATACTTTGTTAAATTACATAAGGTTTCATCTCAAAATCAAATGACAATGAGAGAGGTAGCCTATATATCTATCATTATAAATTGTGAGGTTACTTTACAATTTCCAATGTGGGATCCTCAACACATAGAAATAAGAGTAGATTGTCGCTAAGGTTTAAGAGCGAGTCAAAACGGAATAAATATGAAAGTTTTCGGGTTGAATATAATATAACTGTAAGAAGTTAGTTGGGGGAAAGAAATTCGACAGAAGTTAGAATCTTCCACTTGTTTGGGAAAAGAATGACCAAGATAAAGTGACCCATTTATTCTCATAAATGGTACGATCAGGCAAAGACAGCCGTTGGCCACCATTTATTTCCACTGATGACTAAGTGGATTTTTAATCGATTGGATCCGCCAAGAGAGAATCTGAAAGATCAACAAAGCTAAGTGTGAAATCTTGACTCTCAAAATTCAACTATCTGATTCTAGAAGTTGGTTGGAGTTGGTGCCTCTTTTCTCAGTTACAACTAATAAAATGGTTCAAGAGGATCATCCATCCTCCCAACTTAAATCATTTCGTTTTCGACTAGGTTTGGATCAAAGTGTTGTCTTTAGTAGAGTGATATTGCTTTTAAAGGAGGACAATTGGATGGATTGTAGATGTTCTTGCAGGTAACGCTATGGTTGGCGGTTGGTCGATGCATTGAGAGTACTTATTGATTGAAAAACAACTTCGAGTGTTCGGGAGTGAAGATGTTTTCGAATGAAAGTCCTTGAAATTATTGAATGTAAATCTGTGAATACGCCTAGATTAACAAGATCAAAATTAGTAGGTGTGTCTTCTAGGTAGTAGCCAATAAGAATCTATAAATCGAGGTTGAAAACTAGCTGAGTATGAAAGAATGGAAAAGCATGGAATTCCATTGAGTTTTTCAACTAGAAGGGGTCAGAGAAGAAAGGGTTGGATATTCATTGAAATTTTGCCGAAAGGTTGTAAAATATAGTTTTTTTTTTCAAAAATACTTTTTACATGTATGTAATCAAGCATCTGTAAAATATTTTAAATTAATTATGAATAAATCTTTTAAGATGTCAAAAGTATAATAAAATAGGTTAAAAATATTACTTTAGTCCTTGTATTTGTAAGTATCTAAATTTAGTCTTTGTATTTTCAAAAAAATTTAAAATTAATTCTTATTGTTGGTTTGAAGTTAAAATTCTCTTTTTTTTTAATCAAAATTGATTAAGTAATATAATAATTTTCGTGCAAGAAAAAATACATTGAGAATATATTTCTAAAATTTATAGAGAAAAGGCTGACAGAGACTATATGTATATATTTTTAAGAAAAGCTAACAATAAACTCATACGAGAGATCAATTTTTAAGCTTGATTAAAAGTACAAGAACAATATTTGGACAATTAAAAGTGTGTGGACAAAATGAAATGAAATTTAAAATACAATGATAAAAATGATATTTTAACTAGTAAAATAAATAATTAACCATATTAAACATATGTATAGAAAGATATCGAAAGTGCAACGACTCTATGAAAGCGCCATCGTCGGCAAACCAAAGATGTTTAGATGTTTGAAATTGTGACCATTTAACCAAAAGGAACTTTGAACAAAGAAAAAAAAAAAAGAAAAAGGAGAAACATTGGGGAGATTTTGGATCAACTGTCTATTTCTTGACTTTTTTGTTTGATGGGTTGTTTTGAGGTAAGGTGGGGGCAAGAGTTTTCTTTTTCTTTTTCTTTCCTTTTTTCTTTCTTTGTTGATTTGATATCAAATTAAACAAACAACTTATGAGGCTAATCATTAATGGACCTAATTTCTCAATTAAGTTTTATGATGAATTGGGAAAATTGAGTTTGATTGATAATAAAGTCAACATCAACGATTTAAGTAGAAGTTCTTGATTTAAGGAAATGACGATAGATTGATAGCATTTAGATATCACATTTAGACAAGTAAAAACATAGAGAAATTAATAAATATCTGTATTTTATATGCCTATTATAGAGAAATTTGGTAACACTTATGTATATGAAAATTTTGGTAACACTTTTTTGAAAATACATCATTATAGAGAGGTGGGAGTAAGGAATTGAAATTTCGATCTATAAGAGAATTTACTAATATTTTAACAAGTTGAGTTAGACTCATATTGTCTTTTTGTTTACATTTGCGTTTGTACATGATAAAAAAATAGAAATATCTCTTCAAAGAGACATACTTAAGCATGTGGGGTGTTATTTTGATCAAATATTTCTCTTCAAGTGATATTCTTTTCATAGAGAAACTACTATGTTTTCTTATTGTCAAAGGATATTCTTTTCATAAAAAACTATCATATTTTCTCATTGTGTTTTAAAAATAAACAACTATACTTTGCTCCCTTTTTTTTAAAGTAATTTTTGAGTTCATAATTGCCAGGGTAGTGGATTGTACCATTCATTCTTTTGGGATGATAATTGGTGTCTTATCGAATGAATTATGCTTAGAATGATAACTCTATCTTACTCTCTCAAAGCCCTACTTATTCTCAACGGTCAAAACTTCAAAATTTTTGAACAACTTTCATGAAATTCTACCTTCAATCTCTATTAAAGGAAGATAATGAGAATTTTGAAACTAAAATGGATAAATCTTAAACATCTCATAACCAAATTAGAGAATTGAGCTAACATAAAGTTCATGAAAATCTTAAAATTGCAATATTTTTTAAAGTTTGAGATTAAGATTACAACATTTATCTAAGATTGAAATACAATTGATACGATTCGACAAATTTAAGGGTCAAAATTAAATTTTTCCCCATAATTTATATTTAAATCTAAAAAAAAAAAAGTAGCTCTCTCTCTATAGCATTGAAAACACAAGTGGAGTGGATAGGTGACATGAAACCCACCATCAAATTAAAATGTTAAGCAAAAACCAACCTACCACCTTTTTCAAAACCCCAAATCTCCCATAATAAAAAAAAAAATAAAAATAAAATAATAAAATAAAGGAAAAAAAAAACTATAGTGAAGGTCTTTGTCGCCATCAATATCATCTCCACATAAATCCCTTCCATATGAGCAACTATATAATATAAAAACATGCACAAAATTAAATCAAACTTCCTCCACATATCACAACTCAACTAACCCACCTCCCAAAAGAAAAACCATTATTTTTTTCACCACAAATTATTCCAAAATTGATCTTGTTTATTTATAATAATAATCATCATCATTTATGGACCAAATCAAGGATGCTTCTTCTTTCTTTTTATGGGAAGATAGTGCAGATTCTGAAGTGGATAGATTATTGTCTCATCCTCATGAATTAGAATCTGCTGTGGATGATCAGGAGGATGCTCGCTCTTGCAGCTGCGATGATTTTGCTGGAGATTTGAGAGCCCTTGATTTCCAAGATGATAGGGATGGTGATGGAGATCTAGCCGTTGGCTTGATCGGCGATGATCAGTCTGATCAGCTCGATGGAAGGCGGCGGAGCGGGGTGAGGCTGGAGTACAATTCCGATGAGGAAGAGGAGGAAGAAGAAGAGTCGAGTAATAATTTGGGAGTGAATCAGAATGTGAATGAAATGGAAGATAGGGTCTTTTGGGACACTTGTATGGCAGGAGGGTATCCATGAATATCGTGTTGATTGCTTAAAAGGTTTAAATCTCGTTTTAGTCACAAATGTTTTTAGAGTTATTCTACTAATTTAGTGTTTTAGTCACGAATGTTTTTAGAGTTATTCTACTTTAGTTTTTGAATTTTTAAAATGTTTAGACATTATTCTATTTTGTCTATAAACCTTTTGAATTTTCTTGAGTATAGACAAAATATAAAAATTTTGATTTTTGCTATTATTTTGTTGTTAATTATTTAGTAGATAAAATTATGGACAACATGACTTCAAATTCGTGCATTTGGAGTCACATGTGAGGTAAGTTGTTTGAGATAAGTTACACGTAAGTTGATGGAGATAAATTTACTTGAGTAATGATATTAGATGGAAAATAATAGCAAAGGCTAAAGACATTATTATTAAAATTAAAGTTTGGCTTATTTTTATTTTTATAATTTAGTTCTTAATCTTTTAAAAGTTTTATTTCATTCCTTATTTATTGTTTTTAGGTTAAAATATTATTTTAGTCTATTTACTTTGGGCTTAATTCTATTTTAGTTCGTTTACTTTCAATTTTCAAATGTCCAAATTTAGTCCTTGTACTTTCAATAAAACTTCAAATATGGTCTCTATTATTAGTTTATTATTAATTTTTCTGACAAAAATTTAGTTTCTATTAGCTTAAATTGAAGTTGGGGGATTCAAATTTTTAACTTTTTGATCGAGAGTACACATGTCAATTACACTGAGCTATACTTAGTTTGACGACTAATTTTAAGCTTTATTGAGAGTACAATGACTAAAATTCAACATTTGAAAGTATAAAGACTAAAATGGAATGAAATTCAAAGTACGTGAACTAAAATAGTATTTTAACATTTTTGTTTATCAAGTTCTTATAATTCCCAAATATTAAAAGAGCGGCAATATAGGAATTTAAAAATAGTAATTTTATATCAACATTTTAATAGGGTAAATTTTTGTAACAATGAGTAATATGAGTCAAGCAAGTTAACTACGTGACAAGTTGATCATGAAAAGGGAGTGAGTTTTTATTTTATTTTATGAGAGTATTATGGTATTTAAACAATATATCATTATTTTGTCCATTAACTTTAATATTTTGCCATAACTAAGACTTAATGAAAAGATTTTCTATTATTAGGAGATGAAACTAAGAAATTTCAAAAGATTAGAAAACAAATTAAAAAAAATCAAATACACTAGGAATCAAAATATATTTTGATAGTTTATGAACCAAATTTAAATTCTTGAAAGAAAAAATAAAGACTAAAATAGATATTTCTCAAAGTTTAGAGATTAAAATAAACTATTATAAAATATTAGAGCCAAAATAAATAAAAATATTCTCAAATAATTTTTTTAAAAAACAATGTTTACTCACAATATGAGGTAGAAATATATACACAATAGAAAATTTTTTTGCTTTATGTTAGTATATATGACTTCATTTAGAGCTCCGTCAAATTATAGGATGGTGAACATACAAAAGTTTGATTTTAATTTTGATTGTGATAATAAGATCTTAAATGTCAATATGTTGATAGTTACAGTTTTAAATGCCATGTTGATAGAGAATTCGAACGTCTTTAAATTTCATAAAAATATTAATAGAAATATTGACAAAATTTCAATGTTAAATGGTTGTTTAAAAAAAAATCGTAAAAATAAGATATTTATAAAAAAGAAAAAAAAAGTAAGTATTTTTTAATTATTAATATCATGTTGAGATTAGTGATATTTTGTTGATTTTCTTTTTATTTTGTCAATTTTTATACTATTATCTTTTTATGTTGGTGTTTAATTTAAAGGCATACATATGTGACCAAAATTTAAAACATTGATTTATGAGTGTAGTTGATCGTCAAATATGATAGAGAATAAACGGATGAGGGTTGTGATTTATTATAGTCGTAGTTATATTTATATTGACAATTATCTATACCATTAGCTTCTTATAGTAATATGGATAGTCTTTTTACAATTATATACTATATATGTATGTACAAGTACAACATACCAAAGTAATTGAATAGATGTATGAGTAAATACAATATTATATGCCTAAAAAACATTTCTAAACCTTCAATTAACTAAAGTGAGGGCTAATCTAAACATAACTGTTGAGGCTTATTCTTTTGATGAAAAGGTTAGTTCAAATCTTATGCTTTACAGGTTCTTGAACTTATTAGAAAAAAAAAACTAAAAAGTATTAAAAATAGCAAATAAAAAATAAAAATAAAAAAAAAAACTAAAAAGGGTTTTGTCATTGGGATGGTTGGTGAAGGAAAAAAAAAGTCAAATTACTTCCAAATTAAACCATGAGGGTGAAACTGCACCCAATTCTTTGAATTTTTAATTTATCGTTTCAAAATTCTATTCTTTAGACTATTTAAAATTCATTAAATTCATTTAATAAAATCTCTCTATGATGTAGATTATTTAAAATAAGTATTTTTTAATACAATTTAGATGGGAGGATTTGAAATAAAAACATCCTAATCGTTAACACATTCATCATATAAGTTGATTAGAGTACTCTCTTTAACTTTAAATTAAACATTTTAATGCCTATCGTTTTTATAAAATTTACATTATGTATAAAAAAGGCAGATTCGGAGTATTATTTTGTTACTTCTTGACTTTTATGCGTTTATATTTTACAAATTTTGTTCAACAATCATTTCGGTGAGAAGATATTTTAATTATATTTTTATATTATTCTATACAAGGTTTAAATTTAATACAATATCTTTCTTTTCATAATAAGAACGGTGTCAAAGCGTATATTAAGTCTCGTTTAATAATTATTTAATTTTTAATTTTTTAATATTATATTTGTTTTCTCATTATCTATTTATTTTTTCTACAATTATTTTCATGTTTTTTAAGAAAACATTTTACTTCTTAGCCAATTTTTTTAAAAAATAAATAAATAATAAAAGACTACTTTTTTAGACCTCATTTAATAACCATTTATTTATTTATTTTTTTTTGAAATTATACTTGTTTTCTCACTATTTCTCTACAATGGTTTTCATATTTCCTATAATGTGGTTTCCATATTTCTTAAAAAACATTTGAATTCTTAGCTAAATTTCAAAGACAAAAGCAAGTTTATGAAAACTACTTTTTTTTAGTTTTCAAAACTTTGCTTGGTTTTTTAAAATACATCTAAAAGGTAGACAAGAAAAACATGAAAAATTATGGGTGGAAATAGTATTTATAAATTTAATTTTCAAAAACTAAATAATTATCAAACGAGACTTTAGTTTTCAAAACTTGGACCGACTTTTGAAAAAATATGTAAAAAAGTGGTCAACAAAATAAAGAAACCCAAATGTGAGAGTAGCATTTATAGGACTAATTTTCAAATCCTAAAACTAAAAACTAAATAGTTATCAAAAACTTCCCACTAGTACATTTTTCAACCCCAACAATCTTCGTCTTATTTCCCCTTTATTATTAGCTTCGACACATTTACTTTTTTACTATTTTGTTATTTTTTTATTATTTTTTGTTTTGAAATAGTGGTCCAACCATTTTAGATAGAGAATCAAATCATGGATTTTAAAATGGTAATATATATTTTATGCATGGACTATACTCCTATTAACCATTATTTGTATATTTTGCTTATTGAATGGTCATTGTTTACCATTTTTGGGTGTTGGCATTAATTTTTACCAACATAAATAAAACTCAATGGATTAAAACATTATATATTTCAATCAAAACATAAGAAATTCTCCATCCCCACACAAAGTTGAATAAAAAAAATTATATACCTACTAAAAGATATAGAAAGCTTTGCGTATTTTTAAGTGAGAGTAGAATTTAAATTTTTTATCTTTTCTTTAGAAAATGGAACTAATGTTGTACATTTAGTTGAAATAAAAGTTCCTATTTTCCAGAAATTTCTCCTTGCAAAGCCATAATTTTGATCACATTTAAAGTGTTACAAGTAATTTTCATACATATAACTTCAAGTTTCCACATTTTTCTTCTTGCAAATCATTTCAATCATTTTGCACGTCTTCCTTATGTTCAATTTTCAACATGTCATATATTCTTCAAATTGTTATGCTTAATGTTAAATTACCAATCAATCCAAGAGTTTAAATCAATAGATTATTATAAATTTAAGGGCAAAATACACTTTTGGTCCGTGAGGTTTGAGTTTCATGTCTATTTGGTCCCTAAAGTTTCAAAAGTGACACTTTGGTCCCTAAGGTTTGAAAAATAGTTCTAAATGACCCATGAAGTTAATTTGACCGTTAGTTGACTAACAGAAGAGTTAAGAGTTTGTTTGGTATGCAATCCATATTCTCTTTTATGTTTTCGGATTCACTGAATTCAATCAATATGTGTTTGGCAGATGTGTTTTCAAAAACTGTTTTTGGATTCTGGGATCCAAATAGTAGAAATTCTGAAAACAACATTTTTATGTTTTTATTGTATCCAGATTCTAAATTTAAAATTTTAAAATTTAGAATTATATTAAACAAATATAAAAATCTTAATAAATATAATATTTCATGTTATGAACTCAATTTACTTTTGTTAAATTAAAATAAGTATTTTCTCAAAAAAAAATTAAAATAGATATAATATAATATATTATAAATTATATAATATTACATTATAAAATGATAATTCTATAAAATTTACAAAATCATTTCATAAATTAATTAATAATGACTTATGTTCAATCTAATAATTAGTTTTGCAACTACAATTAATTTCATGAGAACACACTTAAAACAACTATTTAGAATAGAATCAAATTTCTAAATCTGCTACCAAACACATATGTGAAAGCATGAAATATAACTCTGTTTTCATTGAATCCCTTGTTTTCAAATTTATGTTTTCAGATTGCTTACCAAACATGTCCTAAAAGTTTACATGTCATGTTGATATGGTAAATATTAAATGAGGGCTAATTTAATAATTTTATATTATTTTTTTAGATCACATGGAATTTTTATTTTTTTTTCTCACACTTTTCTTTCTCCACTTCTCTCTTTTCCAATAATCCCTCCACCTCAGTATTTTAAGAAACAAACCTCTCCAAAGTAAGTTTGTTACATATCAGAATACTAAGAAATAATACAGATTAGAATCTGAGCGATGGGGCCAGGTTAGCCAAAGGTCTTGAGTAGGATGAAATTCAATAATAGGGTAATTCTTAAAACTAAATAAAAAAAACAAGTTAGTTTCAAAACTATTTAGAGAAATGTGGTGTTTTTTTGGTCTTATTAGAATGCGTCTCTTTAAGAGACGCATTCAATTACGAATACGAAGAGTCGCATTTCACGTTTGTTGAGCAGATGCATTCTTTAGGGATATATTTTGTTTAGTTTTTATTTTTTTAAATATCAATAAAACCTATCAATTGTTATATTATTATATATTTTTTTAAAAAATATAAATCAAATCATAATTAACCATCAAAATTATATTTTTATAAATCAACATAACATGTAACTTTTCTGTTAGACGGTCAAATTAACTTCAGTGATCATTTAGAACTATTTTTCAAATCTTAAGAACTAAAGTGTCACTTTTGAAACTTTAGGGATCAAATAGACATGAAACTCAAACCTCAGGGACCAAAGATGTATTTTGCCCTAAATTTAATTATATCAACTCTTTAATTCTCTCCAGTATCCCTCATTTGTGAGCTTAAAAATTTACAGAAATCCCCCATGCATAAGTGAAAATTAATATTAATTGGGGAGGAAAATGACAATATGGGGGTTTAAACATAGAACATCTTACTCTGACACCCATTAAATCATCCATCAACCAAAAAACTTAAACTGATTGGATTACAATAAATTTAATTACATCAACTCTTTAGTACTTAGTCACCTCTTCTTTCTTGCTCGTTATAAGTCACCTCTTCTTGCTTGCTCGTTATAACCTGTGAATGGAGATTTGTGCCGGCAATAATATAATTTTTAGGTGGTTAGATATGTAACTTTTTACTCACACGTATTTGATACAACTTAAGTAAATTGAAAAAACGAAACTACATATCAATATAATAGACAATATACAAATGTACTAAAAAAGAAAGAAAGAAAAAAAAACAATACACAAAAAGTATATATATATTTTGAGTCCAATATATAGTTTTCTTTAAAAAAGACATCTCGACATTAATGGAAAGTTCTTTGAGATTTTAGACTATTCGTTTAATAATTATTTGAATTTTTTATTTTTTACTTTTGAAAAATTAGTTTATAGATACTCTTTTTACTCTTGAGTTTTTCTTTAATCTACTTTTTATCATTTTCAAAATCTAAGTTAAATTTAAAAAATTAGAAAAAGTAATTTTTAAAAATTTATTTTTGAAATTTGGTATTTGATTAAATGTTTCATTTAAAGATGAGTAAAGAAATTAGGAAAAAACAACTCTAACTTTTTAAAACAAACTTTTTAAAACAAAGAAAGGGAGTTTTTTAGGTTAAAATATCATTCTGGTGCATATACCTTCAAATGTCCAATTTAGTCTGATACTTTCAACCAAGTTTAAAATTGATCACTACTATTAGTTTATTGTTTATTGTTATTTTTCTTAAAAAAATTAGTCTCTTTTAGCTTTTCTTTTACAAATTGAAATAATTATTATTAGGTAACCATTTTGATAAAAATTAACTTTAAACTTATCATGGAACCAATTTTAAGTTTTATTGAAAGTGTATGAACTTAAATTGAACCTTTGAAAGTATCAACACAAAATATAACAAAACTCAAAGTACAAAGGTCAAAATGATATTTTAACATTTTTTTTATAACATGTAGGGTAAAGAATTCGAACCTCTAACTTTCTGATCGAGAATACAAGTTGTATGCTACTTGAGCTATGTTGGTATTGAAATTAAAAAAAAAAACAAGATAGTTATAGAACAGAATTTCTTAACTGATGCGTTGGTTCAAAAAGAATTTCAAAGCAACGTCCCATAAAAGAAATTGAAATGAAAGCAGTGTTGGTGGGGTTGTGATCCTTCGCTCATGGTCGGTGGGGCCTTGGCTGAGAAACTCCGTTAATCTTTCTAAAATTAAACCGAGAAACCGTTAATGGGAGTGGTTAACCGTTACTTAGATGCTTCCTAGACAATACTTAAAGTCTGTGCTCCCCAATTATTCACTACACTTTTTTTTATATGTTTTAGAAAAATATACACAATTTTTTTTTTTGTGGTCACCAAGAAAGCTACACCATGGTGCACAAAAAACACCCAAGTATTTTTGAAATGTCTCTTTTTTCAAAAAATAATAATAATAAAAAAAGAATAGAGGTTGGTGATTGAGTTCTATATACAGACTAGGCTATGTGCGTAAAAGTCCCTTCGCTTAATTTTGTGAATATGATTGGACCAATTAATGGGCCTGAGGTTGATGATTAATGGGGCTCAATTTCAAGAAGAAGCCCAACAAAATCAATGAAAGAAAAAAAGTAAATTACAGAGTTAGTCTCGATTACTCCCCTTTTCACTTTACCACGATTGCCCTTTTTGTCCGTTTCTAGATTTTATATTTTTTTGTTAATTTTAAAAAAACCTTTTACTCTTTTTTTCTTTCCTTTTAACAAAAACCTTTTACAATTTGAAATTTTTTTAAAACTTACCGAAGAGACAACTAATTTTCTTTTGTGCGTTCGTGATATATAAGTGTTAGACAATATTTTTTGCAT
This sequence comes from Trichosanthes cucumerina, assembly GCA_036507285.1. Lineage (NCBI taxonomy): Eukaryota > Viridiplantae > Streptophyta > Magnoliopsida > Cucurbitales > Cucurbitaceae > Trichosanthes > Trichosanthes cucumerina. Next base: position 78,697,322 of record CM071840.1, on the reverse strand, counting down.
GGTATGCCAATTTTTAGATAAAACTAAAAAGTAAGGTTAGAAAGACTCATACTTAAATTGGACAATATCCTAACTAAACTCCAAATCTCCAAACCTGTACATTATTTCTGGCATGAAAGCTCTGTTGAGTCCTCTCTAGAAAAGAAAAAATATAGATTTATTTTTTTTTGTTCCGACAATACGTGAACCACCACTTATTTCTACAATAATATGATATTGTTTACTTTGTACACAAGTCTTTCATAATTTTGTTTTTTGAATTACTCGAATGACCTTATACTATATCTCCACAATGATATGATATTGTTTAATTTGAACATACGTTTTCATAATTTTGTTTTTTGAATCACCCAAAAAAGTCTCATATATATTGATGGATGTATTGTTTCTCACTTATGTACTCCGTCATCTTTCCATTTTCTAGTCATTGTGAAACATTAGTCGCATTCTCAAAAATATATATTGTTTATTAATTATCAATTATAAATACATGGCTTTAGATATTGTATATATATATATAGTTGGTTACATTGAAAGTTAAGTGTGATAATTTAGTATATCATTTTAAGATCTAATGAAATTCTTATGTGTCATTCTCTACCGATGGTAGATATATTTGAAATTTTTATGTTCTATTACCTAATAATGATAGATAGATTTAAAATAACAAATTAATATTATATATATCTGACAATTAATTGTGGATGTCACTCTTCTCTAAGTTTGAGATTGAAGTTGTTATAGTTTATTGGATGAATTTTGTATATCAATAATGACTTGTGGAGTTTCTTAATAAAAAAACAAGATCAATGAATAAATGTAGTACTAAATTTGAAAGTTTAGACTCTTGAGAAGGTTGTGTAATGAGATATTTTTCTAATAAGGAAAGTTTAGGAAAACTTGAGAAGGTTAAGTTATCTTGTCTCTCTGAAATTGTAGTGAATAAATATTGAAGAAGATGATGTATATATGTGCATATTTGATAATAATTTTGAAATAGAAAAAATAGAAATTGTAGTGAATACATATTGAAAAAAATGATGTATCTATGCATATTTGATAATAATTTTGAAATAGAAAAAATAGAAATTGTAGTGAATAAATATTGAAAAAGATGATGTATCTATGTATATTTTGAAATAGTTAAAATTAATTTTTCGTATTTAAAATTACTTTGAATCATGTTTTTAATTATTTAAAATCTATTTTTATGATATGAAAATTGCCTTTGGAATGTAAAATCAAACAATTTTAAAGTATTAAAAACATGTTTCATAAATCTATTTAGTTTGAGATGTAAAATTGAAGGAAATAAAATAGATAAGACAATTAATTGAAAGAAATGAGCAAATATTGTTTGGGATATTTATGAAAATTTTCCAAAATGATAAAGAACGAGAGAGCGGGAGAGATTTGGCTTTCAACGGTCACTTGCGCGCCGCGTTTGACAACTTCTGTACAGCTGGCAAAATATGAAGAAATTTTCCAAGTAAACTAAAGAGCTGACGGAAACAATTGTCAACTTGTCAAATTTATTACAAGTTTACAACTCAACTAATTACCTTAATTTATTACCATTTGTCACTTTTTCTAATAATTTTTAAGACAAATGAGCCACTGCCTTTTTTCACATTTTTTAAAATGATGTAATATTGTTAGGTCTTAAATTTAAGAATCGCAAAATTTGTCACCATCAACATAGTTTAACGGCTAAGACATTTACTTGTTTCGAAGTTGAAAGTTCAAATTAATTCTCAATGCTAAGTTTGTTGTACTAAAAAGAAAAAATTCACATGGTATTTTAAAATTGGACAAAAATAAATTTATATCCTAAATTTTAGAGGTATGTATCAATTAAAACTCTAAACTAATAATTGTATCAATTTAAATCTTGAATTTTCATAAGTGTATCGATCTACTCTTTATTAGACTTTGTTTTAAAAAATGTTAGTTCATATGTTTGCAAACTTTAATTGTATCAATTAAACTTTCTTCATATCTTGCCAGTTGTTAGTTCATATGTTTGTGAATTCTCCATGCCATTAATTCTCACAATGGGTAGACTTCCAAAAAAGTTTACACTCTATTTGAAAATTGTCCATTCATTTGAAACAAATAGTCTATGTTAATTTACTAATAAAAGCTTAAAAATTTAATTGATAAAATTATAAGTTTGTACACATGATGTGAACTCACGTTTTTTAAAAAGAATTTAATTATTAGAATGTGTAGATTGATACACTTAGTTCAACCTCAAGGGAATAAAATAAATTTTGCCCTTTAAAATTTTATTAAAATTGTCTCATAACAATAAATATGATGTCTAGTCAATATAAGTATTAGTTTACTTGATTAAGACATTGTACCTGTAAAGAAAATCTTTAATACTACAACAATACCAATTATTTCCATTGACAATTTGACATGTTATTGAATGATATATTATTTTATTTTATAGAACTACACTATTCTTAAATGTTGATGACAAACAACGAGTGGAGGTATAGTACAAATTTTTTTTCTTATACATGTCTTAGTAGTTTAAGCTATATTTGATAACCATTTGGTTTTGTATTTTTGGTTTTTGGAAATTATATTTGTTTTTCTACAATTTCTTTTCATCTTCTCTACAAACTTCCATCTTTTGTAAGTTTTTAGCCAATTTTCAAAAACCAAAAAAAAGTTTTTGAAACTATTTTTTCTAGTTTTCAAAACTTAGTTTGTTTTCTGAAAACATAAGTACAAAGTAGATAATAAAACATAGAAATCTATTTGTAGAACTAGTATTTTTAGACTTAATTTTTAAAAACTAGAAACTAAAAACTAAAACTCCGTTTGATAACCATTTTGTTTTTTGTTTTAGTTTTTGAAAGTTAAGCTTATTTTCACCTAATTTCTCTAATAGAGATCATCTCCATTGAGTAAGCATTTGAACTCTTAGCCAAATTCTAAAAACAAAGTCAAGTTTTTTAAAGCTACTTTTTGTAGTTTTCAAAAGTTGGCTTGGTTTTTGAAAACATAGGTATAAAGTAGATAAAAAAACATATAAACTCATTGGTAGAAGTAATATTTTTAGGTTTAAATTTCAAAAACTAAAAACAAAAAATAAAATGGTTATCAAATGGGGCATTAGATGTTCAAATTTTCACACCTTCAATTTTCTTTTTCTTTTTGAGTTCAACGTTAAGAAGTGAAGATTGGGAATTCGAACTTCTAACATTAATTTTGATCGATATTATATGTGTTAACCTAGTTGAGTCATGCTCAAGTTAACATCTTCCACGCTTATACAATTGAACACAAAAAAAAAAAAAAAAAGTAAAATAAAGACTTGGTGTTAATCACTTATATACTAAAAATAAAATAAAATTCTCCATGACTTCTACCTAATTTTATATTGACAATTCGTTTTTCTAACATCATTAATTTATAGAGTAGCTTCTCCATGAACCTTCCTCTCAATCTCAATACTCAATATGCAATCTCTCTCTCTCTCTCTCTCCCTTTGTCAAGATTTGCTAGAAAATTAATCATTTCTAAATTAATTTAATAATTGGTCAGAGCTTTGTCTCCATTTTTATAGCTTAACCAATCAATAAACAGCTAGCATTTTGAATGATTCTCTCTTATAATTTCATGTCCTGTGTCACATCCATATGTATATAATATCAATATCATCATTCCCCCTTTCTATTTCATAGACTGATTCATTGTTCCTTTAACGTATGAAAACATTATTGAATCCCCATACAAATTAATAAATAGGCTAAATACATAATTTTTCCTAGCTATAAAAATATATACCAATTTTCAATTTCATTTTTTTAGTTTCCAATTTTAAAAAATTATGCTTTCTTTCCGTAGAATGATTTTTTATATGTTTTCACTTTTATTAAAAACAAATTTGAATTGGTTAGGGACAATGGATCCTTATATGATATTGTTCATTTAAGGCGTTTATGTGACTTTTTTTTCCACTAAAAATTTTTACTTTAATAGAAATGATTGTCTTTAACTTATGCTCTTATCTAGTAAATGTAGATTTTTGTTGTACTTCCAACAAGTCTCCCCTAAAACAAAAGACCACCAAGGTTGTCTCCCTTCAAATAGTTAAATGTTTTGGTCGCAATTCTATATCGAAACTAGATTTAACTAAAGACAAAAATAAGTTTTTAACAACTTTTTTTTTCTTTAGTTTTCAAAATCTAGCATAGATTTCGAAAATGTTTTTCAAAAGTAGAGATGGTAAAACAAAAGAGTCCTATGGAAAATAGAATTAGTGTGTATAAGCTTAATTTTTAAAAACAAAAATAAATAAATAAAGACTCCATTTGATAACATTTTTATTTTTTATTTCTACTTTTGTAATTTTAACTTATAACACTAATTTCATTTACGTGTTTCTTTATTTTGTTATCTACATTTTAGAAATGTTTTCAAAATTTCTAAGCTAAAATTTAAAGACTAAAGAAAGTAGTTTTTAAAATTTACCTTTGTTTTTAAAATTTGGCTCGGAATTCAAATGTGTGTTGACAAAAATGGTGAAAAACATACTATAAAAATTGAGAGGATATAGGCATAATTTTTAAAAACCGAAAACTAAAAATGAAAACTCAATTTGATAACTATTTAATTTTTGGCATTTCTAAAAATTAAGTTTATAAACACAGTAGATTTCTTAATTTTGTTATCTAAACATTATGGATTTCTCAATTTTGTTATCTATCTTTTGCAAACGTTTTCAAAATATAAACCAAGTTTTTTTAAAAGAAAATGATTTTTAAAATTTGACTAAAAATTTAAATGTTTCAAAACTAAATGATTATCAAAACTAAAATGATTTTCACGCCCAAATAATTGTCAAAGTTTTTAGAGTTTGAATGGATCACTAAATGCTTTTATGTACAAGTGGAGATTTGAAACTGTTATTCAATGTATGCATATTTTCGTCTCGTGAACCAAAAAGGCAACAAAAGTTCTTTAAATAAAGGCTCGCATGGATTGGATAGAATTGTTAAGCCTATTGGACTCGAAAACAAAGTCAAAAAAATTGGTGTCGGTTATTTTGATAAGAATATCAACTACTAAACTTTTAAAGGATTTTGAGTTGCTTCCATGAATTATACATAACACAAAAATTAATATATAAAGAAAAGAGAGAGAGAAAGAGTTTTAATTTTAAAAAAAAATAAAAAACAAAGGGTTGAGGTCAACCATATATTTAAAATGATGAGAGGCTAGTTGGAATTTATCATGTAAACAAATATTTTCGTTCCAAGGGATAATTTGAAAGTCTTGAAGGGATATATATTAAAATTCTGTGGGATTATTCAAAAGAATTTTTTGATGGAGGCATGGGGAGGAATCTTCTCCTTTTCTTAATAATAATTAAGATTACTTTTTGTTTCGTTTTTAAGGAAATAATTTTGAATTTAATTTTAAAATTAAATATAAAAGTTTTAAAAAAAACTTTGAGTGTTCATTATATTCTAATATATTGTAGAAATGCATTATGAATATTGCTAAATTATCTTTTTGGCCGAAGAAATGGACGATTGCTTTTGAGTTTTTGCTTGAGAATATATCGTATATTTTGTTAGGAATGGTAATCCCTAAAGATAGGGAGCGACAAAAAATTATATATTTTTCAAGATTTAAAATTTAACTTAAAATATACAAAAACAATCTTTTTAGATAATAAATCGAATCGAGTTGATCTTTTCTTTTCATCAAAGGAAGAAGGTATATATTTTGAGTTTTTTTCTTTTTAAGATGAAGGAAGAATATACGATCATAAAAATTATTAAAATTTTCTAAAAATAATGTTTCTTTTTTAAAAGGAAAAACGTATATGTAAAAAGATAACTTAAAACATATTATACATCAAATTCCAACATTATTGCATTAATCTCACACCAACACAAAACATCTCCAATATTTTTGGAATTACTCTTTTTATTTATTTATTTATTTTTTATAAAAAACCAACATCGAAACATAAGAATAGAAATGAAAAATACTATAGTAAAAAACTCTCACAAAAACTAATTTTTAAAATAAATGTTTATTTATATACCTCAATTTTTTGCCAACCCTTTAGAAGAAGAAAAGAACTGTCACGATATTAACACAAAGGTCCGACTTTGAAAAAGATAATTAAATAATTTAAAAGGTCAACTTGTCTCGCTTGCCTCCATTAGAAAAAGAATAATAATAATAATAATAATAATAATATATTTTATAATTTTATAATTAGAATCGATCCATATCCATACTCTATAGCCACAAGCCCTTAATTATGGGAAAAGTCTTTGACTTTATACATCAATTATTCCAAGTTGCATGAATTTTTTTTTTCTCCATCTCTGCAATCTTTGCCTATAAAAAGCCCCCATTGCCTTTGTTTTCTTCACCAATTCCATCTCTTCTTATATTTTAATTTTTTTTCTCTCTCAGAAAAATCTCTAAAAATGAGGGCTTTAAATCACGGGTTCTCCATTTTTTATGTACTACTTCTTTGTATTCTCTTTACTTTTCAGGTCGTCAATGGCGCTCTGATAAATAATTTCTATAGGAAAAGTTGCCCCCAAGCTGAGAGAATTATCAAGAACGTCACCTTTCGACTCACTCAATCGAATCGTGCTCTCGGAGCACAACTCTTGAGAGTCCAATTCCATGACTGCTTTGTTCAGGTATGTTTAAGATCAATAAAAACGATCAATAATATGAATAAAAATATAACATAATATTGTAATCCAATAATATTACGATAAGACATTATTGTTGGAGTGTTGGATATAATTAAGATTAAAATATCATCTTGATTCCTATCGTTTGAGTTTCATTTCATAATTTTAGTCGTTGTACTTTCAATAAAGTTTAAAATTGATTTCTAAAAATAGAATTAAACTCAAAGTACAGATACCAAAATGATGATATTTTAAACGTATAATTAAATTTAACATAACCTATCAATTTAGGATTTTAGGTTGATTGATGACTTAACCTAAGATCAGAGCATGAGAGGTCCTATATTTGAACTACAATAATGTCAATTCCTCTCTCAACTAATATTAATTTCCACTTGTTGGATCTTTCTACAAATTTACAAGCCCACAAATGAAGTGGAGAGTGTAATAATGTTGATATAAATTAAATTTACCATAACTTATCCATTTAAGCGTTTGGGTTTGATTGGTAATTTAACAGACATATTATACATTCCACCTTAAAATAAGTAGTTAATATTGAACATCACACCTAGTTCAAGCTCTCTCATGAAAGAGAGTCCCAAGACAATAACATAAGTGAAGAGAATGTTAAGAAAACGTACAAAAAAAAAAAAAATTAAGTATAACATAACTTATTCCTTAAAGTTTTTGTATGATAGGGATGTGATGCATCAATTCTTTTAGATACCGTCGGAGGGGAAAAGGAAGCAAGGCCAAATCTATCACTGTTAGGATTCGATGCGATTGACACTATCAAGTCGGAGGTTGAGAAGGCTTGCCCTAGAGTTGTTTCTTGCTCCGACATTCTCGCCCTTGCCGCTCGTGACGCTGTTTCATTTCCGGTGAGTCATCTTCCTTCTTTCTCTTTAGTAAATATTAAATATTATTTAAAAAATATCGAAGTCTCAAATTTATGAAAGTATCAAATATATCGGACGGATTTGTTCATTTGATATCTATGAATTCCTAATACAGTTCAAAAACCGGCCACTTTGGCCAGTCTTGACCGGAAGAAGAGACGGAACGGTTTCTCGATCATCAAATGTCACCGGAAATATCCCGTCGCCGTTCTCCGATTTCGCTACTCTTAAGCAAGTCTTCGAGAAGAAAGGCCTTACCGTGAGCGATCTGGTGATTTTATCAGGTAATTTAATGAAACACCAAAAAAGAAAAATCATTTATAAATAATAATAATATTATATAAAAATTTATACAATGAGAAAATAGGAAGGAAAATTATGCATGTATTCGCACGTACGTTAAAAATAAAAGTACATTGCATGCATGAAAGATGTCTGATTCTAGGATGTGCAGGGCATGTTCACAGAGGATTTTTTTTTTTCTTATTGCTGTAAATTTGCAAAATATTTTTTAAAAAATGTATTTCAGAAAATATTTCTAAATTTCTAGTTATTTTTAATTTTTTTCAAGGTTGCCTACCAGCACTAGCTATGGCATCTCGTCTATATAATTGAAGCATTAAAATTGAAGGTTAGAAAGTTTACGGATTAAAATATAAAAAAAATAATTTGAAAGTTGATAGATAATCTCATCATTCCTTAAACTTTAAAGAGTGTAAACAACTTTTAAGATTTTGTTTGATTTGTTTTTAATTTTAGTGTTTTAAACATTAAACTTCGTTTCCCTCTATTTTTTTTTTTACCATGAGTTTTATCTTTCTTAAAAAAAAATTAATTCTTAGCCACATCCTAAAAACAAAAATTATTTTTTTTAGTTTTCAAAATTTTGGCTTGAATTTTCTAAAATGTAGGTAAAAGGTAAAAAACAACACAAACGAAAAACTTGGGAGTAGTGTTTATAAGCCTAATTTTCAAAACCAAATGGTGAGGACCTAAACTTCACCTCTTTTTTCTTTTTTATCTAATAGATCTTTGACATATTCAATATTTTTTAAAAAAATAAATTTGTGAACCTTATTATACTAATATTTGAATTTTGTATCTAATAAGATCCCAAATCATCCTTACAATTTTAGGTCCCCCATAAAGTTTTTTAAAAAAAAAGTATTGGTCCAAGTAATAATGGTTACAAATTAAAGAAAATTCAAAATTCAAAAATTTATTAGACACAAAATTAAAAGTTTAGGAACCAATATCAAACATATATAGTTAAAAGTTCATTAACCTCTAAGACACGATAAAAATAATGAAAATTTAGAGGATATGTTAGATACAAAATTGAAAGTTCAGCAACATAGATATAAGATATATACTTTTAACATTTAAAAACCTATTAAACACAAAATTGAAAGTTTCGAAATCTAGTTGAGTCGAAGTAATTTTTCTCGCATGTATAATTTTATTTTAGGTGGGCATACAATTGGAGTAGCTCATTGTGGCACATTCTCAAGGAGGCTTTACAACTTCACAGGCAAAGGAGATGCAGATCCTTCATTAAATCCAATATACGCCAACACTCTTAGAAGACAATGTCCAAATCCAGCTGACCCTTCAATCACAATAGAAATAGATCCAAGAAGTTCACGTTCATTTGACAGTAACTATTTCAAAATCCTCACACAGCAAAAGGGTTTATTTCAATCCGACGCCGTGCTTCTCACCGATCGTTCGTCGTCTCGGGTCGTCAAACAGTTGCAGAATCCGAGAGCTTTCTTCTTGAGCTTTGCTAATTCCATGTTGAAGATGGCTGCCATTGACGTCCTCACTGGAACTGATGGTGAAATTAGAGAACAATGCCGTTTTGTTAATTGATTATTGTTGAGTGAGATTTATATTATATATATGGTGCATTGTGCTTATATTTGGTGTTGATTATGTTTGCTAATTAGTTTAGTTTAATTATTTTTATTTTGGTTCTATTATGTATTTGTGTTATTGAAGAAGATACAAATATGTATGCATAATATAATGTTGGTTAATATATATATAATATAACGTTATTTGTCTTTTTTATTTAATTTTCTACCCCTTCGATAATATAGAATTAGAAGGTGTAATTGTTAATTTAAACAAAACTCAACAGATATACACAATACCAATTATCATCGCAACAGTTAATGTTTCGATCTCCCTAATTTATAATAATATTTACACTAGTTTTAAAAACATGTAGTCTATAGCATGGTTTTATACCATGATTTTTTTTTACCATGGTGTAAATTCAATATTTAGACCACGGTTTTATATTTAGACATGTAGTCTATAGCATTCTTATGGACTATGGTTTTTATTGACCATAGTGTAAAGATAATATTTAATTTTTAAAACATGTAGTCTATAGCATATTCTTAAAACACGGTTTTTAATAAAAATATAGTATCTAAATGGGTGTATACATTTTACACCATGGTTAGTTCAAGCTCTACAATATTAGACCATGCTTTTTTAATCTTATATTTAAACTAAGTGTAATCTATACTAAATTTTGTAGTTGTGACTGTATTCTTAAAATACACATTCTAAAAATTTTCATTGAACAAAAAAAATTATGAGCAGAGGTACTTTTCCCAATGAAATAAGAAACCATCAGTAAAAGAACAAAACAAATAGAACGGAGCAAAATTACAAGAAGATAGTTATAAAAGTTTTTTAAATGCATTCCAAATACATAAATACATACATATATATTGCAAATGTACCTTCCAAATATTCTAAAAGTGCTCAAAGTGTCATTTTAATAATTCAACTACCCTACAAAATACCTAAAGTGAACTTAAAGCATATTAATCGGCAAGTCCACACTTGCACTAAATTAAAAGGTACTTAAAAAACTAAAATTAATTAAATATGCCTAATTAACCCAAATTCTCTTTAAATTCCATAAACTTTCACCCAAACACATTTTAAAGCTCACGAACTCATCTAAAGTACACTAACTCTTAAAAACCAAACATAAGTCGCCTAGTTAACTCACCCAAAAAAAATTTCAAATCTCACAAACTCACTTAAACACACTCCAAAGCATACAATAACTCACATAAACTAATCCTTGAATGCCAAAAAATGTGTCTAATCCACTCAATTAACAAACTTCAAATTTCACAAACCCACCCAACACATTCTAAAACTCATAAACTCGCCTAAATTAACTCTTAAAAGTCAAACAAGTGCTTAACTCACTCAAACAAACTTCAAATTTCATAAACCCTCATTTAAAATACTCCAAAACTCACAAACACACATAAACTAACATTTAATAGTCAAACATGTATCTAAACTCATCCAAACACACTATAAAGCTCACATAAAGCCAAACAAATGCCTAACTCACCCAAATAAATTTCAAATCTCAAAAGCTCATAGACTCACCTTAAACTAACCTTTAAAAGTCAAATATTGCTTAACTCACCCAAACAAAGTTCGAATCCTACAAACTCACTCAAACACACTCTAAATCCCAAAAATTCAACCAAGCACACTTCAAAAGATCACAAACTCGAGAAATTATTCAGTGAGGCCGCCACAATGTGACCCGTAGTTTTCACTGTTGAATGAATAGAGAGAAGTATTTCGATTATATATCTGAGGGGTATTAGAGGGCATGAAAATTATTGAATCCACATCCAACGATTATTATGAGGCAGTCACATTGTGGCGGTCTCATTGAATAATTTGTCCACAAACTCACCCCAATTAGCCCTTGAAAAAAAAATGTAATTAACTAATAACTCAGTTCACATCCCATAAACTCACTCTATCATATACTTCAATTCCCACCAACTCAACCAAAACTAACTCTTAGAAGCCAAAATTGACTTCTCTTAGGTTTATATTCATTTAAATTAAAAAAAAATCATAAATCAACTATTAGCAACATATACACGTATCGTTGGCATATCCCATATTTGTTTAAGATAAAAGTTAAATAAGTATTTATCGTCAAATTGAGCATATAAAACGATAATTGATATATACCCTCTTTGAAGTTCGAATATTCATTCTCAATTCTCAAAAGAGAAAAGGTTACTTCTTCAATTTATGAAAATACATGCGGGTATATATATATTTTATTTATTTATTTATTTATTTTGCAGAAAGCATAAATAATTTGTATTAGTTTATCAATAATTGGGCAGTTAGAACATGCGGCTCTTCAAAATTCCGAGAAAATTAAATTTCTATTCTGATGGGGCGTCGTAATTTCGTCTAAATCGCCATTAATATTACCAACGACCATTACAAATTATTTTCCCAAAAAAAAATAATAATAATAATAAGCGACCACTATAAATTATGATTTTCGTTTATTTTCATTTTTTGGTGGAACATTTGCTCTGGTTTTCTTTGAAACTCAATGGGGAAGAAGACGAAAACAGAGGAAATTAAAGTAAGTCATCTCATCTTTGTCTTTTTTTTTTCATCAAACAAACGATGTCGTTTTCTTAATATGGTCAATTATCGGCTTCTTGAATTTATTTTAGTCGTTAACTGCAGAATTCAATCTCTCAATGCATTGCAAAGCATGCGAAAGAACTGTGGCCAAAGCCATTTCCAAATTCAAAGGTAAGACTGTTTGGAATATCGTACTTTTTCTTATATTAAAATTGTTTGTACGTGTTACATTTTTTTTAAAAAAAAACTTCTTTAATTAACAATTTTGTTTGATTTTACTGTATTCAAAAATTATTTTATTAATTACAAGTACTACATTTTTAAAGATTTTTGGTCAGATTCTGTTTTCGAACAATTCATGTCTCAAGTATTTCTGGAAAAAGAGTTTTCAAATTAATCTATTTTTTAAAAATATTTTAATATTTATTAATGGTTTAAAAAAACACTTTTGATAATTTAATCACTCAATAAACTATACTAAACACACTTTAAATTAGTAAATTTTCTAAACATGTTTATAGAAAAAGTGATTTTATTTAAAAGCATTTTTTTTTCAAAACCTATTCCAAATCCACTCTCCAAAAAAACCAATTCTTTTTCTTTTCTTTTTAAATTCCATTTGTTTGTTTGATTATGATGATGATAATGTTGAAGGGGTGGAGAAGTTTATGACAGATATGGGAAAGAACAAGGTTGTAGTAATAGGGAAGTTTGATCCCCAAAAAGTTATGAAGAAACTAAGAAAAAAGACGGGGAAGGTGGTCGAGATGGTCGTCGACAAAGGCGCAACGACGAAAGATGCTACCATTGCCAAGGATTCGGAGCGATCGGACCCGAATAATTCCAATCAGTTGATGATGTTCAATTGTTGCAAGGAGAGTGCTCAGTTACTGGTTTTGTTCAGTGATGAGAATCCAAATGCTTGTTGCATCATGTAGAGAGAGATGGTTCTTAATTTTTCTTTTTCAAAATGTTAGTGAGGAGAGGCTTTGAACAGCGGTAATAAACTCAGAATTCATCTACAAGAGCAAATATATTACTAACTTTTTGGTGTTGAAATGGCTTTTTCATTGAGATCACATCCAATCCAACGGCTTAAAAAATAGGTTAATTTACAAGTTTAATCTTTAAACTTTTATGTCGTATTTATTTGGTCTCTGAACTTTAAAAAGTATCTAATAGGTTTTTAAATTTTTAATTTTGTGTCCAATATGCTTCTAAATTTTAAAAAGTGTAAGTCTTTAAACTTTCAATTTCATGTCAAATAGGCCTCGAACTTTAAAAAGTATGGTCTTTAAACTATCGATTTTATGTCCGGTAAGTATTTGAATTTTCAATTGTGTCAAATGAGCCATTGACCTATCTACCTTTCTTATAATTCACGAACCTACTAAATACAAAATTAAAAGTTTAGGATTTTGATAGATATAAAATTCACTTTGATATCTGATAGAGTTCACTTTTAAAAATTTTGAATATTTGAGGGACTTATTTGACATAAAATCGTAAATTCATACCTATTAGATATTGTTAAAATTTAAGAATCTAGACACAAGTTTGAAAGTTTTTAAATTCATGTACCTTTAAGACAAATTTAAAAGTTCATAGACTAAACAAATTAAGGAAGATAGAAGACTAATCATTCCTCAAGGACATTATAGTGACAAACGGATAGAAACAAGCTTTACTTTCAAAGATAATATAACTTTGGAAAGTTCTATTAATTTTCACCATAAACTTTTTGGTTTAAGATAAAAGTTTTTTTTTTAGTGTATCAACAATTAGGAGTGTGGGGATTCGAACCCATGACCTTTTAGTCATGAGTCAGTTGAGTTATGCTCTTGTTGGCGGTTTAAGATAAAAGTTTTATCAAATTTAAAGTCAATTTTGATGTTTTTCATATACTTTTTTTAACATAATATAAAAAATATCGATAAAATGTGGGGATTGAATCCTAAGAATGGTAAGGGTGCCAGTTTGGTCAACAAGAAAATTAAGAATCTTGCATAAAAGCATAAGCCTTCTAGCCTTGTATAAGAAGTATCTGTTTATACAGCCTAGACTGATAATGTATAGTTATAAGTATATGCAAGTAAAAAGTATGACAGAATTTGATATGCGATTTTGAATTTGTAATTACATTGAAGGGAAGGCGCTTAGATTCATAAAGTTCTCTTCTATGACATGATCTCAAGAGCTTCCCTGGTTTGTCCGAGCATATTGAATACTGTAGCAGCAATATGAGATGGAGTAAGACCTGCTTCGGCCAGTTGGTCTGCTGGTGATCCGTGTTCGATGTATCGGTCGGGAAGGACTAGCGGTCTCCACTGCAAGCGTTATAGGGCGTGCTAGATTAGTAAATTTTATCAAACAATTTTGTGGTTGGTCTTATTCTTAGTCTTTATGACGTTTTGTAATTATCGTATAGGTCTTATTTTTAATTTTTTATGGTTTTTTTTACCTTCAACGTGCCATCAAGAAGGCCATCAAGGGCCAGAAACTGGATGACGTGAGACCCGAATCCCCCGATCGATCCTTCTTCCACCGTGATTAAAATCTCGTGCGATTTAGCGAGAGTTCGGATAAGGGCTTGGTCGAGTGGCTTGCAGAAACGTCCATCTGCAACTGTTATTCGTAAGCCATGGCGTTCGACCATAGATGCAGCAGCCAAACAGCTTTGAACTGCTGTTCCATAGCCCAATAGTGCCACTCTTTCCCCTTCAAGTAAAATCCTGCCTTTCCCAACCTGTTAAAGAATTGCTAATTAGATTGTTGGTATGACAAGAGACTATATAAGGCTGCAACCTTGAGATTTTGGGAACAGTACCTCAAGGGGAATGCCTTTATTCCCTTGTGGTAGCTCTACACCGATACCGTTACCTCGTGGATACCGGAAACAACTCGGTCGGTCATCTATGGCTGCAGCAGTAGCAACCATGTTAAAGAGCTCGGCTTCATCGGATGGGGCCATCACCACCATGTTAGGCAGGCACGCCATAAACGTAACATCGAAAGAACCAGAATGAGTCGGGCCATCTGCTCCAACCAAGCCTGCTCTATCCATTGCAAATCTCACAGGCAACTTTTGCAAATCAACATCATGAACTACCTGCAGTTTAAATTTTAAACATGATAAATCTCATTGAAATTTAAACAAAAACGAACTTAATTCGCCTTGCTAATGGAGTATCAAGGATGGACATGATGCCAATGCTTGCCTGGTCATACGCTCTTTGCATAAACGATGAGTAGATCGCACAGAATGGTTTAAGGCCTTCACAGGCCAGACCAGCAGCAAATGTAACAGCATGCTGTTCAGCTATACCAACATCAAAGCATCTTGTGGGAAAGCGTCTTTGAAAGAGATTTAAGCCTGTGCCTCCTCCCATTGCAGCATGGATTGCAATAATATCTTTATCCACTTCAGCTTCTGCAATTAATGCCTCAGCGAAGTATGTTGTATACGACTGCGTTGCAGCCTTCGATTTCTGCTGTTTACCAGTCGCAGGATCGAACTTTGTGACTCCTGCATAGATAAGCCACAATTGTAAGTTGTAACCCAATTTCCAAAACAACGCAAACGACAAATCTATTTCCGAAACAATGATCATCTTTCTTGAATCTTTTATTTACCATGGTACTTGTCAGCAGCTTTTTCAGCATACGGATAGCCTCGTCCTTTCTCAGTGACGACATGGATGAGGACTGGACCTGTGGTTTTTGTACTCTTAACTTCCTTGAGAATGGAAACAAGATCATCCACGTTATGACCATCAACAGGGCCAATATAATAGAGCCCGAGTTCCTCAAATAATGTTGATCCAGAACCACTAATCATCCCACGAGCATATTCATCAACTTTTGCTGCCAATTCATGCATAGGACCGCCAATTTGTTTCGTAACGCCCTGAAACATCATGGATAGAAGGATAATTAAACTCAAACTCATTCAGGTTGAAGGATCAAGGCGTGATGGTTTGTTTTGGTTCACTATTTCTTACCTTGGCTACCTCTCTCAGTTCTCTGAGAGGCCTGTTTGACTGCAGCCTGCTGAGAGCACTGCTCAAAGCTCCCACGGGCGGTACAGGCCCGTCGAGAGTTGCAGTTGGTAAAGAGACCTGTTTGTTGTCATTAAGAATAACAATCATGTCCGAGTCGAGGTACCCAGCATTGTTCATGGCTTCATAAGCTTGCCCTGCAGTCATGGCACCATCACCTATAACTGCAACCACGTTGTTCTTTCTTCCCTTAAGATCCCTTCCCACAGCCATTCCTGTTGAGGTACAACATAAGAATTGCTTTTAAATTTCTCACCGAAGCAAATTGTTGATGAACAGTCATCACAAATATTTTGAGATCTTGGGCAAATTTCAAAAATAAAGAATTTGAAAACAATTCCTTTTTATATATATATATATATAATTTGGTTCAAATTAATCTTTTTTGTTTTTTAGAAACTAGATAACAAAATAAATTAATTAATTTTTATAAAAAAAAAGCAAAAACCAAAACGAAAGTCGTTATCAGACAGAATAGTCAACAAAATTAGACATCTTTCCACTTGACTACACAACTCCAAAATATCAATAGGCTAGGAGAATATCAAACAGCAGTTCAGATTATGCTCTGAACCATATCACTCTCTACCATCTTAGTCTAAAAGCCAATTACCTAAGCCTGCTGAGATGGTGGTAGAGCTGTGACCCACACCGAAGCTATCGAATTCGCTCTCCGAGCGTTTCGTGAATCCCGACAACCCATTTGTCTGTCTAATAGTAGGCATCTTATCCCTCCTTCCAGTTAGAATTTTGTGTGGATAAGTCTGCAACCACCACACAATTCAAAACATATTAAAATAAAAGGCCATTCAACAACTCTCACCATATCAAACATAAACATTTCCCAACACAGCAAGAGAGAAGGCAAGAAGAATGGCACCTGATGGCCAACGTCCCACAGAATCCTGTCCTGTGGGGCATTGAAGACATAGTGAAGAGCCACCGTGAGTTCCACCACGCCAAGGCTGGAACCCAAGTGACCACCAGTTTTGGACACGTTGAAGATGACATCAGACCTTAATTCATCAGCTAGTTGATAAAGCTCCTGAGTCAAACATTTCGAAGAGTGTTAAAACGGGTTTAAGAGTTAAAAAATTAGTATTCATAAATAAGCTAGTTGACAAAGCTCCTGAGTCAACGATACCCCAAGAAGAAACCAAACATTTCCAAGAGTGTTATACGGATTAAGCGCATGTTTGGGAGTGATTTTGAAATAGTTAAAATCACTTTTGTTATATTCAAAATCACTCTAACACATGGTTTTAATTATTCTGAATCAATTTTTATGGTATGAAAATCGCAATCAAATATTAAGTTGATTTAGAAGGATTAAAGGTATGTTTGGGAGTAATTTTGAACATGATAAAATTGACTTTAAACTTTAACCATTTCAAAATCACTCCCAAACATGCCCTAAGAGGGTAAAAATTAGTTCAGGATTGACAAATGATTGTAGATATTAATTGAGCAAAAGATAATATTGCAGGAGCTGTGAAGGCAAAAGCTTTCAGAATTTCGTTTCTACTCTAATCTCATGTTAAACTATCGCAAAATTTAGGAGTTTCAAAGTCAAAAAGGTTACGACATATTAATATATATACTATTGACAAAGAGAATGAAGCTTTTTTCTTCAGAAAAAAGTGGAAAGCTTGATTGTGAATTGGGTTTTTAGTTTTTACCTTGATGGATAAATTTTTCATATGAATTGGATAGTTTATTGTGTCCAAAAGAGGAGTTGGTGGCCTTTGTGAAGGATACTCTCCTGTCTCTGAAAGTGATGCACAGATCCCGCCAGACCTTTGCTTGACCTACCTCAAACAAAAGCAAACGGCCACACCACATCTTTCAAAACTTAATTATCAATTATCTCGTTTCTGAATTTAAAATAATCAAAATAATAGGTCAAAGACTCAGAATTCAAATAATAATGACAAAATAAAAAGTGAAAGGAACACTTAGTTGTAAGTTTGTAACTCTCCTCGAGAACAACATCAATTCAAAAGGTGAAGAAAAGCCATAATTTCAAATTTTCAATTGCAAAAGAACTAGAAAAGATTCTTTTCTCCTCACTCGGGTTTTTCATCGAACACTTGGTGGGCATGTTTTTCATCCTTTTTAAAAACAATACCTGATTGACCCTTTTCTGAAATCGAAAGACCGGATCCGTTCCCCGTAAGAACCGAGAAGAAACAGCACTCGAACCTTCATGTTCTTTCACTCCAACTCGGCTGACATGAGCAGGAAAAGTTAGCGTACAGAGCGCCGCCATTGGAGCTCAACAACGGGCAAAAATGGAGAATCAAACAACTTCAGTGGCTACAATCAAAACCCAACTGAAGAAATCTGAAAAAAAAAACAAAGGAGAAGCAGTGCTCTGATCTTCTCTCTATGGCATCCACTTTCTACGTGTCTTATGGGAGAGACACGGTAGAAGAAATTGAACGAACTTTTTTTTTGCCACTAAGAATTAATTTAATGAGAAACCCAATGAAAAAACGAAGCGTGTGCTGAATTGCTGTTGGTAAAAGAGAGAATTGAAGGTTGATGAGCAGTGAGGAGGACAAATTGAAGCTGCATTCGCTGTGTCTGTGGTCATTCCCTTAGACTTCGGTCTCTTTGTTCTTTACTGTTAATTAAATAAGCAGTGCGCCATTGCTCCGCTGTCGAAATGGTACATCTTTTTCCTATTGGTCCACGTCGACGGAAATCACAAAATGGATATGTGGATAAACAGATTTTCCTTTTGTAAATAAATTATTGGTTAAATTATCAAAAATACTCTTAAACTATGGAGTTGGTTTCAATTATACATGTGAACTTTGAAATATTTCGTTTTAACCATTAAACTTTGAAGTTTGTTTCAAAATAACTCTTAAAGACCTTTTTTCGTTAAATTTATGGATGAAAAATGACTGTTTGCATATGTTTTGATTTTCAAATATGTTCATATAAGCGACGATACAAATGCAAATACAACGTTTTTCGTCTATGAATTTTACGAAAAAAAGTCTTCAATGATTATTTTGAAACAAACTCCAGAGTTCAAGGATTAAAATGAAACTTTTCGAAGTTAAGAGCTATAATTGAAACCAACAACCTCATAGTTCAGAGATATTTTTGATAATTTAACCTAAATTATTCCTAGCTTCCATTCTCTTAATTATTTTTTAAGTATAAATTTTTTGGGGAAAAATTTAAGCATTTAGTTCATGTTATTTAAAATGTTTCAATTTAGTTTCTTTTATATATAATAATAATAATAATTTAGTCTCTCGTGATTGGTAAATGTTAAAATTAATTTAGTCTTTCATGGCATAATATTTGGAAGTTGTTTGAGACGTTATGTGAGTTATAATAGTTTATAGAGTTATATAAGTTGTGTTTAGGATGCATGGTTATTTAGTGTAGGTTATAGTAGTATGTGTTTGAGATGCAAAGTATTCTACTGACTATTATAACTTATGCCCCAAAACCACCTTAACGGTTTGGTAAAGATGGTAGAAGGAAAAAAGGTCACTAAGAATGAAATGAGTTCTAATTTCTCCTCTAAATTTCTAAAAAAATGATAGTTATCTTGAGTTTTCTTTAGTTAGATGTCTTTTTTCTTTACCTTTCTATCAATTCACTAAGTATTATGTCATATAAGTTCATCATGAATCAATTTTAACATTCATCAATGATGAAAAAATAAATTGAAAAATGTTAATGCCTAAGGTATTAAAATGAAAAATTTTAAACAAGACTAAATTGTAAAAAAAAATTGCTCAAACATTAGGAACTAAAACTTATTATTGATGCGAGAATCTGGTCAGAGGTCCATGTTAGTCTTTGAGTTGAAATGACGAGTTAAACAAACTGACCTGCAAAGAAAATATTCATATCGGTGTGGTGTTGTGTCAACACCCTTTGATGCTTAAATCGAAGTAGTGTCGAGCTGAGCTATGGGAGCATTACATAACTCTCTGGTGAAAAGGTCCCCTTCTATTTTTATGCCCTTCACTGTCCTATTATTGTCCAG
The DNA here is from genome assembly GCA_036507285.1 of Trichosanthes cucumerina. Lineage (NCBI taxonomy): Eukaryota > Viridiplantae > Streptophyta > Magnoliopsida > Cucurbitales > Cucurbitaceae > Trichosanthes > Trichosanthes cucumerina. Next base: position 78,677,203 of record CM071840.1, on the reverse strand, counting down.
ATTATACCTAGTATGGTAGTGAGAATTAAGAAAAGAGGTGGCACGTGCCTTGGCTCGGCTTAAACTGAGCTAAATAGGCTACTTGCCTTGTTCCTCCTCAATTGTGCCTCTTCAGCTCGACCACTTTGGTAAGGCCTCGTCGGGAGCTTAGTTGTATGTGGGATCCACATGGCATTAGATACTCTGTGAGTTGTGTTGGGAATGACTATGGGCTCATTTGGCCCATTACAAGTTTACAAGAATTACACAACCAATTGTCCCGCATGGAAAGATTGTGAAGTGGGAAGGTTGTTTATATATGTGAGCACATTGAGGGGCTTACAAAGTGTGGATGGAGTGGTAATAAGATCTCTCCCCACACGTGCGCCACCGCCACCATCGTCCGCAGGCAGGTTTGGGTAAATGCGCTTGCGTGAAAAAATGAGATTTTTTATTACTTCTCAACTTAATTTTTTCCAACATTGAATTTCTTACCGTTACAAATTCTGAGTTTGATTCCAATCCTCCTCCAACGAGTGCACGTTTGAGGTGGATGTTGTGTTAACCTTGGGGAGCAACCGGTAAAAACGATTCACACCGAGGTCGTGCCGAAATTGCTTTCAAGGCAGTGGTTTCCACGACACAACGATCTTATTTCTGGATTTTTCAAGCATCAAGTTGTGGAGTCTATAATTCTACCCATAATACTTGTATTTGGCCAAATTTGAAAAACACTTCTCAATCACTAAATCTTTGACGTATTAATTTTTTAAAGAAAAAAAAAGACTATATTTTCTCTACCATTTCTAGATAGCAAAAGCTTAACGTGGTTTATTAGGAGATTTTCTAAAAAACAAAAAAAAAAAAAAAAAAGAAAATATTAGGAGAGGTAGTCTCAATGTAGCTACCTAATGAGGTGACATGTGACTCGTTAACTACATAATTAAGAGTCTTGTTAGCAATTTAATGTTAGTTGTTTCTTTTCTTTCTTAACAGTGTGTTGAATGCCTCACCTAATAAGGTGGCATGTGCTAGTTAAGCACATGGTTAAGAACCTCTTTAACAACTTAATGTTAGTTTTTTTTCCTCCAACAATTTGCCCACCCTCCTCTTGTTCTTTCTTATTTTCCTTTTCTTTTTTCTTCTTTTTCACATTCATTTTCTTGTGTTTTTTCTTTTTCTTGTTGAGATGATTTACTTGAAAAAAAATCATTAACCATTACTTTCCTTTCCAATAACCAAATTAAGTAAATCTTTTCTAGGTAGAAAAAAATCATTACTTTCTTTTTAAAAAGTAAATAATTACTTGAAAAAATTAAGAAAAAACATTAATTATGTGAAAAGAAATAAAACACATTACTTTCTTTTCAACCAGATTTGAATAAACCCCATTTACTTAAAAAGAATATAATGATTAATTTGTCAAGAAAAAAAATCAGGGAAATAAATGTAAAAAGAAGGAAAAAAAAAAAAGAAGAAGATAGGGAGGTGGGTGAATTGTTAGGGAAGGGGAAAAAACAACTAACGTTAACGTTGAGTTGTTAACGAGGCTCTTAACCATGTCGTTAACTAGTCACGTGTCATTTTATTCCGGGAGAGTCACATTAAGGTGGACTCTAGTAATTTTTTGATGATGTGATGTTGACTCTGGTATGTTATTGAGAGATCTTAAAAAAAAAAAAAAAGATCTTGCATTTGTATGCGACAAATTAAAAAATTATGTGAAAAAATAAAATTTTCTCCTAAATTTATCAAATTGTATCATTTCTAATTTCATCAAATTGAAAACTAAACTTAAACATTTGTGGCAAATTTTACTCTAAGTTAAATTTTCGTTGAATTCACCCACTAATTTCCAAAAAACACATACAAATTTCAACAACAAAAAATCAACTTTAATTTTGTTTTTGTGAATTCAACTAATTTCCAAAAAACACATACAAATTTCAACAACAAAAAATCAACTTTAATTTTGTTTTTGTTTGAAACTTCATTAGATTCATAAGATATGTTTTATATTCATTAAAATGCATATGGAAATATTTTAGTTGATTTTTGAAAGGGAAGTTTTCTAACAGATTCTACAAGGTTGATAAAGATTTAATATTATCAAAATTTAAGGTGAAATTTAATAAAATTAACCATCATGAGTAGCTTAACTATTAAAATAACCTTATGGAGAACCAAGATAAGAGGAAATTAGTTCAATTCATGACAGCCACCTATACTTAAGATTTAAAATGGTCTTCTTTTGAAAACGAAAATCTAAGACCCTGTTTTAAATAAAGATTTCTTCGTCTTCAATACATGTGAAATCCAATCTGAAAAATTACTCATCCATAAGTAATTACACGTAAAATAATTGACGTAAAATCCATAATACATGATAAAGAAAATACTTCTTAATCTTCTTAGTCATTACAAATTTACACGTAAAATAATTGACGTACCAAACATTTTCAAAGAAATAACTCGTGCCACCCATGGAAGTGGAGACTCCACTTTTCACCACTCAGTCTACATGTCAGTTTCAGTCTTTCAGATTTGACTTAAAAATAAATAAATAAATTGAATATATATATATATAAAGTCAATTGACTTTTTCCTCTTTTTTTTCTTTTTCTTTTTATTCAAAATTACTCAATTGACTTGAACTCTAACAATTTTATTAAAATTCTATGGCAATTTATTAAAAAGAATTAAAATAACCGAAAAAAAACCCAATTGACTTGAACTGTACCAATTTTATTAAAATTCTAGGGCTATTTATTAAAAAATTAAAATAACAAAAGAAACACACACATATCTAATGGCCTAAATGATAAGGGAAAAAAAACCTCAACTGTGCTATTTATTTAAAAAGGCATCCTTATTATTTTAAAACTCATAATATGATTCTCGATCTTTTATAAATGTTTAAAATTGCTGTTGAAATAGAAAATATGTTAGAATATTAGGGAAAAAGTTAGTGTGACACAACGTCGTTCTTTAAACTTAATTGAGGCAATGTCTCAATTACCATCATGTCGTTCCAAGTCAACTCCACGTCGATTTTTCGTGCAACATTCTAATGCATTTCTACTTCAACGATAGTTTTGAAACATTTATAAAAAGTCAAAATAATATTGCAACTTTTAAATAAATATGAGTATTTTTAAAATAAATGGCAAAAGTTCGAGGGGTATTTTTTTGTAATCCAACCTATCTAATGAGAACAGGAGTCCTTATCATTTGAGAAATATAATTTATTTGGGTCATGTTTAGCGGCTCCCTTGTTCAAATTAATATATGTCATTTTCATCTATGATTCAAATTTCTCGTCTCGTCTGGTTTTTTTTATAATAATTTTGGTTGATGGGTGTCACGGTTGCACCTCTCACACCGTGCGACGCCATGAATCATCCTTCGAACATGGCCAGCCTTAAGGGAAACTCTCGCCACATCTTTATGATCGCAACGCTTTGTGGCTTCGTCGGACCTTAGGCGAGGTTCTTCAGTCCTCAACCAAACATCAAGTAAATATGCAGCGGAATATAACTCGGCCGTACACGTCGTCCGTCCGTGTACATGCACTCGACCTTTCCCATGAGTTGGCTTTAACGGGACATTCTCGGATCGCTGGCCGCTAACGGCCCCTATATCTGAACCTTCAAGCTATGGGAAGGGGCACAATGTCGGCACACATGTGTCGTCCGACACTGTCCCTTGAAAATCCATTACAAAGGAAGTTGCCCAAGACACTCGTCTTGTAACGCTCGCCCCAACCATGACACGCTAATGTGCCACAGGGTGACTCACTTAGGCTCACAAACCCAGAGGTGGTGGAGAGTCGACACCATGGTACCCCCCTATAATATATTATGAGAAATATTAGGTTTTCCTCCCTTGCACGCATTTTGGCGAGGAGACATACACCCATACATCGACCTCTCTGACGACACGGTTGGCCCCAATCTCGTTTGTCCTCATATTAGTCATCAAGCCAACCTATCTTGGTGTGTTAGATGATGCATCGTCCTCCTCGGTCGCATCATGGCATGTCTCATCATTGTAAGGTTCACAAACATACGCTCTTCTAGTATGATTGTGACATTTAGATGATGTATCGTCCTCCTCGGTCGCATCATGACACGTCTCATCACTGTGAGGTTCACAAACATACGCTATTCTAGTATGATTGTGACAATGAGCATCTCTTCATTTCATTTTTTTTTAGTACAACAAATGGGACCACGGGAATTTCAACCTCCAATTTTAAAATAAGAAATACATGTTAATTACTACCGGGTCAAGCTCACATGGGTTATTCTCAATATTTTATTCATTTTCAATGTTATTAATTAATACATAATTAATCTTAACTAGAGATTTATTGTGAATCTAACTTGGATAAGATACATATTGAAATTTCAATATCCGATATGGTTCTACTATACCATTTTTATGCCAAAAAAAAAAAAAGTGTACATACTTGTTATCAACTAATTAAGACCATAAATGAGTAGTTACCTAACCCTATTCAATCATAGCTTAGTACATTATATTTCTAATATTAATTAACCAATGTATAGGCAATCAAAATCAAGTCATAGTTTAGCATTAATTATGTTTGATATTTGATAATAATTTGAAACTTATTTGATAATTTTTTGGATTTCGTTGGATAACATTTGGTTTTTTATTTTTAAAAAGCTTATAAATATTAATTTTACCAATTGATTTACTTATTTTGTTATTTACCATGGTTTTCATATTTCTTAAGAAAACATTTGAGTTTTTAGCCAAATTCCAAAAATAAAAATAAGTTTTTGAAAACTACATTTTTTTAGTTTTAAAAACATGGGTAAAAAGTGGATAAGAAAACATGAAAACTCGAATTAGTTTTTATAGGCTTAAGTTTCAAAAGCCAAATAGTTATTGAAAAGGACCTTAATTTTTAGTTTTTAGATGTTAAAAATAAGTCTATAAATACTACTTCATCTATGAGTTTTCTTGTTTTGCGTTATCTACTTCTTATTTGTGTTTTTAAAAATCAAGCCAAGTTTTGAAAATTAGAAAAAGTAGTTTTGAAAAACTTGTTTTTGTTGAAATTTTGTTAGGAATCTTAATATTTTGTTAAAAAAATATAAATTCTATTATAGATAATTGATGAGAAATAAGTACCACTTTAAAAAACCAAATGATTATCAAAGGTATAAGTAGTTTCAAATCGTATTTTTACATTAAAAAATTCTAACTAAATGGTTGGATTTCATAAGATCTCAGGATTTAGAGAAAATTATATTACTTATTTAAGTTTATTATATTTAAATTTTCTATTAATAAATAATAATTAAAAATTTATATTAATCTTATATCAGTAAACTTCTTGTTTTCTTTTGAGTTCCATCTAAATACAAAATTTTAAATACATCCATTTCAAATCTCTCACATTATAAATAAGTTTAAAACCATTTTTCAATTTTCAAATTACAAGAATTAAAATTATTTCTTAAATTTTCTTGGTTTCAAACAGAGAGTAAGTTTACATATTGGTTTAGATTTGAATTTAAATATATATAAGTCAATTAACTGGGATATTCTATGGCTATTAATACCCATGTCAATCAAGCCACACATATCTAACGATTTTTTATTTTTTTATTTTTTTAAGTTCTGAAATCTAATCCTTTGAGAGTTAGTTATAGAATGTATTGAGGTCATCTTTGGCTGCTCCCACGTTCAAATTAATGCACGTCATTTTCATTCGTGAATATTTCAATTTTTTTGTTTAGTCTTAGTAATTTGGTTCATTTTCATCTATATATGTGCAAGCAAGAAACATGTGCATGGTACGTAGAATCGTGTGGTTTTAATTTAAAGTTTTTAAAAAATAATAAGTATTGTTAATTTAATTTTGAAACTTATCATTACATATTATTCAAAATTATTATAAAATACAAAAAATGATGCGAGTTTACATTTATATGAATTTATTTGTAACAATATTTTTTGTGATTTCATATATGACTAAATTATTATTGATCTCACATTTTATCCACCTAAGATCAAAACCCGCTTTTTTTTTTTTTTCAAGTGAATCATCTTTGTTGTATCGCAACATCATCTTCCAATTCTTCCATATTCAAAGACATAATATGCTTCTTCGTCTTCCTATATTTTTTTTAACTCCATTTTACACCTTTTCTATGATGAATCACTTACATTAGAGACATTAAGAGGAGAGTGAAACACCATAGAATTTAAATTTAAAGTGTCCATAAAATTGCAAAGCAAAAAGCAACTGTCATGGCAAGTTAATTAGTTTCACTCTAATCAGCTTGCTACTATTGAACACTTGAACTCGATAAAACGTCGTCGCATCAGCTGATGTAGGTACTCAGTGGCCATGAATGAAACTAATTATTGACATGACAGTTGAGAACAGAATAAGTATGTATGAAAAGATTGGGAGTAAAATGGAAAGCTAAAATTTCTCCTCTCATAGTGCATTTTATATATATATATATATATATATATATATATATATATATATATTGAGTTCAATTATATATGCAGGGAAGAGATTCGAACCTCTAATCTCTTGAAAATATATGCCTAAATAAGTTGAGTTATGTGTAGATTGGTTTTATTTTATTCATTCTCAATGTTACAAATTCATCTTAATTAAAGTTTACTACAAATATAGTTGAATTGATAAAACACTTATTATCACTCAACAGATTGATATAGTTTCTCTCGCCCCGCAATTATTATACTAAATAAATTGTGAACACACTTTTTTCCATTAATAAAGACCACAAATTAGTTAGTTAGCTACCCTACTCAATCATAGCTAGTTATATTTCTAATTTCTTTAATATTAACTAACCTATATAGTCAAATCTACGTCATAAATTAACATTTATTATATTCTACATAATTCAATTTCTTCCCTTATTGGTTAGTTTAATTTCAATATATATTTTTTCCCTAATAAGAATTAGAGATGTAGATTCACCCGAAGAACCAAAGAACAACCTAAGGAAAAGGGGAACTCCTCTCTCAAAAAAAAATAATAATAATAAAATAAAATAGAAAAGCATTCCAATTTTTAATATTTTTCGAAAGGCTATAATTACAAAATAATTTACAAAAAGAAGAATACTTATCTTCAATAACCACAAAAGAATTTACAAAAGCCAAAAAAACTCAAAAAGAAGAATACTTATCTTCAAATAACCGATTATCCCTTTCTTTACCAATGCTCCAAATATTACAAGTTCAATATTAATTTTCAGTTACCATATACAACTGCAATTCACTTTATGCAAGTAAACTTCAAATATTAATTTTAAATATAATGAAATGTCTCCCTCATTGATTAGTTTAATTAATACCTACACGTTTAATCACGATCAAGTATATTTTCATGTTAACTATTAAGAACATATTTCTTCAACAGAAAAGAAAAGAGAAATAAATCAGAAGTCCTAGTCGCAACTGGTATATTTTGTAATTTGTCTCAACACATTAGACAAAAGATATAAGGGGAAAACAATTCATAGCCATAGAATTTGATTTACAAACATGCTGTTTTAGAAAGGATGAAAATGAGCCAGGAGAAAGACTAGCAAATGTGAAACATCAGACTAAAATGGAGTGAGGAGAAGACTAATTGCTAAGCTCCAAAAAGTATGGATCAAAGGAAACTAGGAAGAAGAATAGGTACCAGTGAAAAGGATGGTTTTCTTCTCTCCTCTCACTTCATTTTCGCTTCTGTAAACAAAACGTGTCGATTGACCCGAGGATCGTATTTTCGGAACTCGAGCTTCTCTGTAATTTTAGTTGGCTTTCTCTTGACGTAGAAGAATCCTGTTCCAGCAGCTGATACAAGTCGGATGAACATTGTAGCTTTCTTTTTCTTGTCACCCATTTCCTAACACATCAAAAGGGAAAAAAGAAATCATCAAGTCATTCAGAGGGATTGTCTCATTCATTCAGGTCATTTTGAAAAACTCTTGATGTGCATATACTATAGAAGTAGCATGAAGAAAATGAATATAAGAAGAACAGATTTAAGCAGCTATTTGCAACTAAAATGTGCTAGAAGGATTTTTATTTTGTAATTATTTATCGATTCGGGCTGAGTAACACCTTAACTTTTGGTATTTGATATCACCTATTAAGCAAGAAATGAGGGCATTTTTGTTGAAAACATTTTTTCTTCTTTTTTTATAGTTCAACCACGCGAGGGTGGAAAAATTATTCGATGAGCTACCTCTTAATAACCGTTAAATGTAAATTCAAAATTTTAAAACTATTGGTACAAATTTGAAATGTATTTTTTTCTAATTTCTTTCTCATACATTCAACGATGCAAAACGGTGGCCTTCTCCAATAATTTCTCAGATAAAAAAAAGCCATCCATTTTCAGCCGATAGAACGCTAGAACCGAACCAATTAGAGTTACTTGTTCCAATACTTTCACTAAGAAAGACAGGCAACCGTGTAAGACAAGTATAACAAATTAGTCCAACTTCTTAAACCACCACTGGCCCCAAAATCTGATGCTTAAGCTGGAACAGTACATTTAACCAGTTGTGTCTATCTTAACATTTTCCTCTACATGCCCGACAACAATTTGATTTTTGGTTTTTTTATTTTTAAAAATTAAACTTATAAACTACGTTCATCCATGGGTTTATTTGTTTGGTTAGTTTTTAAAAACTTGTTTTTATTTTTTAAATTTGGCTAGGAATTCAAATATTTCTTTATGACAGATGAAAATCATTGTAAAAAAATCGTGACAAAACAAATACAAATTTTAAAAACAAAAAACCCAAAAACTAAGGCCGCGTTTGACAACAATTTAGCTTTTAGTTTTTAGTTTTTGAAAATTAAATTTGTTTTCCCTTAATTTCTCTACAATAGTTTTTATTCATTCTAAGGGAGCATTTGAATTCTTAGCCAAATTCTAAAAATAAAAATATGTTTTTGAAAACTACTTTTTTTACTTTTCAAAAAATGGCTTGATTGTCAAAACATAAGTAAAAGCGTAGATAACAAAACAAGTGAATCTATAGGTACAAGTAGTATTATCTATAGGTACAAGTAGTATTTAAAGATTTGATTTTCGAAAACCAAAAACTAAAATTGAAATCGTTACCAAATGGGGCCTAAATGATTATCAAGGAAGGCCTAATTTATCTCATGAAGTCTTACATGTGAAAAATGATATTACAAAATTTGAAACTCAAAATCTCACTTTAATAGGGTATAAGCCACTAGTAGACTTGCAACTTTAACTGGTTAATATATTCTTAACACAACTATATAATATATACCTAACCTAACCTACCAAGCTTCGTGATTTCTGCATAAAAAATAAACCCAAGAACTGATTCAAGAATATCAGATGCAGGAAGACATGAAAGAAATTATCCGCTTTCAGCAGAAGTAACGAAGGCCAGAACTAATACATAGCTTGTTTGGAATGACTTTCTAAGTACTTAAAAACACTTATGTAAGCACTTGAAAAAGCCATTCAAAACCGCCCTAAATTGGCTTGTTCCAACACTCCCTATACACAAATGATTCTCTACTAGAATCAATATTTCTAGCCCACACATTTCTAAGATAACATGGAACAATTGCATGAACATAATATATTAGGTCGGAAAATAAACTTGTAGGATATTAATTCGTAACCACTACGGCTAGAACTCGTTCCTATCCTCATAAACAGTAGGTCAATCCATTATGGTTTCTAAGATAAGATTCTCCTAAACAATCACTCCGTAATTGATCCTCTTCCACACGAATGGAAGATACTTAAATAGAAAATGCACGCTGAAGCCACCTTCAGTAAACAGATCGGAGTTCAAAATCTACGAGAACAACTCCAAAAAGCACATAATTTGTTCAAAAGATTTCAGAGTTGTGTTTCATTCAGTCAATTGAACGATAAAACAAGAGGCAATGAGACTAGCAAACAGAAAATGAGAGGGAAAAAGTAAGAGACTTACTACAGTTCGATGGTGCGAGAAGAAGCTCTGAAGAACCCTAGAATGGAAGCGGAAGCGGAGGAAGAAGAAGCAGAGTACGTGTTTAATTATCCAATCGCCGGGAAAAAGAAAACTAAGGACTAATTATATTTTCGTCCTCATTCTTTCAGTGAATCGTGTTTAGTGCCCTTTTGTTTCTCGTAATTTCATTGGTACGCCCCATAATTATTTTTTTTAATCAACAGTTACCCGTTTTTTAGATTTTTTTTTAGTACACCGTGGAAGGATTTTAATGATAAATTTTGTAGTCCTTGACACATTTGATACGTTAGTTTAACTATGTTTAAATATAAAACATTTTTTCTTCAAAAAAAAAAAGTACAAAACATTTTTTGTGCGAGAAATTTGAATCTCAAATCGCATGTCAATATTTACTTAAAAATTGGTAAATTGCATGGATTTTTATCCTAAATTTTAAATTTCATTAAATTGAACTCCAAAATATCATCTACTTAATATTCTCTAACTCACCAAATATTTTTTTTATAATATATAAATCTCCAAAAATTTACTAGTTTCAGTAAAATCAAATCTTACCCAAAATTAAATTTGACCAAATGCACAAAATTGACCTTTGGATTACTATTCTAGGACTCACCATAAAAATTCAGCTATTTAATTGTCTTTCTTGGATATCCTAACAATTTTGTACTGTACATATTGTTTTCTAATTCATTAAACACAAACAGAAGTTTATAGGAAAGTAAAAGTTACCAACACTTTTCTAAGTTCAAGATAAAGACTAAGTTGAATGCGCAATTTTAAGAAATTAATAGTTTTTCAAGTTGTGAAGTTCAGTGTCTTGTCATTCATAGTAAATTTTGATTTTTTTTTCTTAAATATTTTAAAGGGTTAATTATAAATTTCTTATTAATAGATTGAGCTTTCTGGTACAACAATCCTAAGTGATTGAACCAATCGATTTTCAAAATGATAATTAGTGCATGTTTGGAAATGATTTTAGAAATATTTATTTTAGTGTAATTGATTTGTCTATAATTAATTTATTAAAAGTAATTTTCATATAATAAATTTCATGATTGGTTGTATACTTTTAATACTGATTTTGGTTTTGAAAAAAAACACTTTATTATGGAAATTTATGAATTTTGATAAAAGATTACGATTTTTACTTGTCATTAAAAGTATATTATTTTCAAAAATAAATAATAGTCATTTTAAATTACAATCACTGGACAAAAATCACTTGGGAATCACCTCCCAAGTGATTGAAAGAGGATCACTTCAAATGATTTTGGGTTATTCCAAAATCACTTGCTTAATATTGTCAAACATCACATTTGGGTAGGAAAGTGACTTTAGACTTGTCAAAAGTGATTTTGGTCACTTTGAAATCACTCTCAAACATGCTTTTAATGTCTGTCTGAATTGTTTTTTAATCAACAACTTATTTATTTATTTATTTATTTTTTTGTACTTTTGTAGGTTTTAATAAAGTCAATATAATTTCAAAATTTTCAATCTAACCATTATATTTTGGTTAGATCCAAAATTTAATAATCCTTTTACCCACCTAGGGACTGTTTGTGGCACTTAGGGTCTGTTTGGGGCGCATACTATAATGACCTGTGTTATTGTAAGTTGTGGAAAATTCTACACGCCAAATACATATGCATTTTAAATAATATTATAATAATCCACTGACAACCCATGTTGTTATAACTCATCAACGTCCCAAACAAGTGAATTGGAGTAGTTTGATTATACTAGTATGTGTGCTATATAACATGTGTTTAAAATGTATAGTTGTTTAATATGGACTATAATAGTTTGTGTTTTAAGTTTAGAGTATTTCACAAATTATTATAATTCATACTATTATAACACATGCCCAAACAACAAACTCTATAATTTTCTTTCATTTTTAAAGTTCCATTTGATAATCATTTGGTTCTTAGTTTTTTGTTTTTAAAAATTGTACTTGTTTGCTCACCATTTCCTAAAGTGGTTTTCATCTATCCTACCATAGTTTTCTTTTTTTTTTTTTTTAAGAAAACACTTGAATTCTTAACTAAAAAATAGATAAGAAAACATGGAAAACCACATGTGGAAGTATTAATTTTAGGCTTAATTTTTAAAAATTAAAAACAAAAAAACCAAATAGTTATTAAATGAGGCCTAATTATCCTAAATCCGTGTACAATTAACAAACTTAGTAAACTAAAAAACACAAAGCTTACTCGAATCGAAACATGCCACATATGCCATAGAGACCATTGATGAGGTTTGGCCACTGATAGCATAGACATTAAATTAAAAATTGTTAAAAATCATAGCATTAAATTGAAGTAGTACACATTAAATTTAAACTATATGGAAAGATTTAAAACTTATAGGTCATGGATTAGTCTATTCGAAGTTAGCTTAATGGATAAGATACTAATTACCATCCTCCACATTTGATATTTAGTTTCGATAATTTTTTTAGTACGACAAATAGAAGTACGAAGAATTTGAACATCAGATATAAAAAAAAAATACGTACATGTCAATAATCGTTGAGTTAAACCACTTTAGTCATAGAGATAAAAAGAGTGCAACATGTATATTTTTCATGTGGTCACTCAACTTAAAAACTTAGTATTACTCTCGTGTGAACATCCATAGTTGCAGAGTTTCGATGCATTAGTGTTGGTATGATTTCAACCACAATTGATGAACCAAAAAAATGGAAGGTTGATTGAAACCATTTGAAACAATTTTGTAATTTAATTTCAAAGACATAAATGCCCCCCGATCAAAGTTATATTACAACTCTGTCTTCCTGTCGTTCCCGTGTAAGTTAGCATTTCTAACCCTAACACTCTGCTATCTCTCACTCGGTCTGGTCTGCATTTCTCTCAGATTCTCACTCTTAGTTTACGGAACTCGACTCAGTGGATTGAAAGGTTTGAAAATTTCTTCGAATTCTAAAACGAAATTTATTTCTGTGTTTTCGATTTTCCTTTTGCAACGAGACCAATTCCGCAATTCGTTTGGTTGGCAAGGAGAAAATGAAAAATGATTGGTTTCTGCCGTGATTTATGAGCAAATTCTTGTTTGCTATGATGCCACGCTAAACTATATCTCTTCTGTTGTTTTCTCTCGGGGAAATTAGGAATTGATCGAATTAGAGATGGCGAGCGCAGTAGATGCTGCAGGAGATCCAATTCCTACATCGGCAGTGCTAATGTCCTCTTCAAAGCACATTGCGACCAGGTGTCGATCGGAGAATGTGGCATACCTCCAGTGCAAAAGGAAGGATTCGAACCCGGAGAAATGCCTCGACAAAGGCCAACAAGTCACTCGCTGCGTCCTCTCCCTGTAAGCGAATAACATTTTGTTGTTTTCATAGCCGAAGTATCGATTCGCCATTTTTCATTGGTTCTGGTTTATATTTTCCGGAAATTTGCTTTAGTTATCATATGATTGGCTTCTGATCTACTAGCAAATAGAGGATTAGGCAATACATTGCTTTAGCAATCATATGGTCGTCTTCTGATCCGCTAGGGAACTAGGAAAGAAAACAAGGGTTATTTCTTAGGTTTGATATAAAAATGATTAGTACAGGTGCTGATAAAATTTTACGTTGATAATCTTTTATCTGACTAAATTGACGGTGAGCATGGTCATCAATATCCGAGGTCAACCATTTGCAATTAAGCCCCTTTACTTCGGTGCACTGTGGAAATAATGGACTGTGGAGGTCTTCCACATGTAGAAGGCACAATTACTTTCATCATTCTTTGATTTTCTAAATCAAACCAATGCCACCTACTTAGGATTTAAAATCCAGTGAGTTTCCTTGGCAGTCAAATCTTGTAGGGTTAAGTGGCAATTCTTTAAGATTAGTTGAGGTGGCCTGAAGCTTGCTCGGACACTCATAGATACATAAAAAAGAAAATTGTAATAAAGTCAATTACAGAGTCTGATTTATCTATCGGCAGTATTGATTTTGATCCAACTCTTATAGGCAATAATGAAGCCCTCATGGAAGAGTCATACGAAGAAGCACTATGTTTTTTCTTCCATGAAGAAAATATTCCTCATTCATTTGAAAATATTGCCTCTTCTACTGTCCTAGTTACTAATGTGTCAGAGATTGTTGATAACAACAACCAGTTAGTCCATTCTTCTCCTAGGCCTATATTTGACAAAGGAAAAATTTTCTGAGTTCCTAGATGATTGTGGAATTTCTGTTTACGAGACTAATTCAAGGGTTCCATCCGATGGAAGTCTTGCAGCCTAGTAATAGGCATAGCTGAACCAAACTGGTTATTGGTTAAGCAAATTTCTATCTATAGAATTAGCTTGTTTGATGAAAATCATTTCAAAGTTTGCTATGAGATCGAGAAGAGAATGGTAATTGGTTAAGCAAATTTCTATCTATAGAATTGGCTTGTTTGATGAAGATCATTTCAAAGTTTGCTATGAGATGGAGAAGCGAAAGGGAATTTCCTTTGGGAAAGGAATATAGTTGGCAAGCTACCTCCCCTGTTTTTGATGGATTTTGAATTCTAAATCACTAGATGATGGTCTGGGGTTTGGTAGATTGAATCTCAAGACTATGGCCAATCTTGATGGCGGTTCTTTCACGTTTTGGAAAAAAGTGGTGGCAAGCATTCATGATTTCAATATCTTTAGTGGCATTCAAGTAGTGTGGTATGAAAAATTATAGTCTCCGCAGTCCATGGTTCAGAAGGAAATCTTTGGAAGAGCGTGGAATCCCAAGAATCATAATCAAATCCATTGAATTTAAAGAGAATGCGAAAAGATAAAATCAAAAAAGAGTTTTCTTTATCATAAAATGAATAAGAGGTTGAGCTCACCATGAAACCTAAACTTTATTTTTTATGTTGAGACTTCTAAAGGATGAGGAATTCAATGAATTCAACTTTTGTTGGTTGAGCTGGAATTTACTAGGTTGGGTGAATTTGAAGTTCGAGAGGCCAGATAATTGATTTTTTGGGGTTTTTTATAAATCAAATATGTATCTAGAAAGCTTTTATAGCTAAGGCTTGTTATCATCAATTGTTACAATCTTTTATTGTACATTAGGTTTTTATAAATGACTCAAAGAGAGTCTTCTCCATCTTCTACTTGGTCCCCCATGGTCTCCAAGATCACATTTGTTTGGGTTAATAACATCAAAGCTATCATTTCTGAGTTTTGGTTGGAGTGTATTCAAAGGATTTTTTTATAATAAGCAACAATGTTGGTTTGAACGGCTTGAATTTGGCAGATTGAAAGCTTCACAATGGTGTCTCTGTCTAAATTTATTGATGATTTCTCTTTTTAGAATATGTGCTTGAATTGGGATGCTTTCATATACCCAATTTAGTCTGTTACTTCTCTCTTTCTTTTTCTTCACTCCCTTTGGGGCTTGTGCCATTGAACATTTGTTACTTTTCATTTCATCAATGAAAAGTATCCTATCTTACTCCGAAGAAAACAAATTGTAAATACAAGTGGATGTTATTAGACATATGTACGTGGAGGTTAAGAATTCTAGTTGATTGGTGAACATTTACTGCATATCTGAATTCTAGTTGTTTATGTTAAGAATTCTTATTCCATACGGCATTGTAATTGTCTGGATTTTCCATTTTATTGTTCCTAAGTTCTATCTTCTGTTGGCTATGGGAATTTCAGTGGTTGAATATGTGAATGTGAAATAGTAAAACTAATATTGGATGTTAAAATGAAGAGACGGTACTTCACCACAATTTATTTATCATTTTTAACGAAAAACGAACTTTTCATTGGAATATAGAGTTAAAGAGTATGGCCAGTTCAAATTTAACCATGGAATTCTTATTCCAAAAAAATACAGTACCTATTTGAATACTAATAGTTTATATTAATAATTCTAATTCCAGAAGGTCCCGCGTCGTTATCCTGATTTTCTAATTGTTTGTTTCCTATGTTCTTCTTCCTAGACAAATACTACTGCAGCATGGATCATGGGGATTTTTGCACTAATATCGGTTTTTTTTTTTTTTTTAAATAAAGAATTTGATAAGAAATATGAAATTTCATTAGGTAAATGAAGTATACAATAACAGGGGTATAGAGCCTCGCAGCTAAGGGAGGTTACACAAACGCCCTGTAATTAGCTAAAATATCATAAAAGAGTTGTAGACGAATAAAAAAAAAGATTGTTGGTATGATCGGCAATCCCTAAACTGATGTAACATGTACAAAAACTTTAATGAATTTAATTTACGTATATAAATACCCAGTTATACCAAACTGCAAGTTTTTTTTCTTTTTTCTTTTCCTATAATTATTATATTGCAGATTTTATGAATGCTACTATAGTTATTCACAATGTGTTCAATAAAAAAGTAAGAATATTCAGATTGTTTTTTAGTTGGTTGATATCCTGGAATCTTTGACTCTATTTCAATATCATCATGCTACGGATCTTATGAATGCTACTGAATAGTTATTAACAATGCGTTTAATAGTTTATTAAAAAAAGGAAGAATATCCAGATTTCTATTTAGTTGGTTGATATCCTGAAATCTTTGACTCTATTCTAGCATTCTCTACTGTGACTGAATTTCCCCCCTTTTTCCCTAGTTGGCTGTGTCATCTTTTAGCACATGAGACTGCAGCCACTACCAAGTACCATTCTCTATTTTCTTACCTTGTACAATCTTTCACTGTTCTTTTTCCACTTTTCTATCACTTTTTAGCTGGATATTTTTTGAGTGGGGCATCCTTTGATCTCATTTTTTGTATTCTTGCCCATGTATTCTCTCTCATCATACAATCACTTGCCTTGCTGATCTCATCAGTTTCACATTTGTACAGCCCTACTTGTTTAAATAATTAACATTTTGTAATCTCATGGATTTTCATCCCTTTTGTAATTTTCAAACATCAATGAAATTGTTTCTTATAAAAAAATAATAATCAACCTAGGTTCTCCTTCTGTTTGCAGGCTTAAAGATCTTCATCAAAGGTGCACAAAAGAGATGGATGCTTATGTTGGTTGCATGTACTACAATACGAACGAGTTCGATTTTTGTCGCAAAGAGCAGGAAGCATTCGAGAAAGCATGTCCCTTGGAATGATTTTCCCCATATATGTAAACTGATTCCAATAAATTTTTTCTTGTTTGTAATGAGCAAGTACTGTTGTTGTTGCCTACCCTCTCTGAGTTAAACTTGTTTCTTCATAACAATGAAATATTTTGTGCCTCTCTCGGATTGCAAACCCGATACATTGTTGCAAACAGGAGATAAACCAATCGTTGCCAGCCCCTTTTGGATTATTGTCATGAGCAATCATCTCTATTGCTTCTTAAAGTTTCCCTGTTCAAGATATCTGGTGATTCTCTTCATTCCAATTCTTAATGTGAAATGGAAAACTGATATAGAATACATGTTCAATTTGTTTACGTCAACTCGTAAAGATCGATTGACGTAAGATGACTTGGATTTAATTCTATTAGTGAAGGTTTCACTAACAAATGTATTTGATGTTCAGGATAACATTATCAGCTTGGTTTGATTCTTTTGGATTGAGTCCCTTTCTTTAAGGGGTCTTCCATCATTGTGCTGTTTTTTTCCTTCTATATGCACTGGTATATTCTTTCATGTTTCTCAACGAGAACTTGAATTTTCATAAAAAAACAAATGTGATTGATGTATCGTCATCAAACGCAAAAAAATTACTCGACTGTCATATGTTTATGATCTAAGTTAGCTAGGTTACCACAATAATGGACTAATTCAGAAACTGAAAGGAGCAATGCACGGCTGGCATCAAACATGCATAGGAGGAGGAAGAAAGAAAACAAGAAACATGTTTAATTACTTTTACCTTTTTAAGAATGCTATTTTTGATTTTGATGCTTTTCTAGGCAGAAAGAAACATATCACATAATATCAGCATAAATGTCCATACTCCATATGGAAATTAAATGGATTTTAGAGAAGTTATATTTGGAATTGCAATCCTATGGACATGATGAACTGACTTGGACAAGTTTAAATTATTTGTCAAAAAGTTTGGACCGTCTATATGAATTATTCTACATAGATATTTTTTATTTTAAAATCAATAACTTCTTTTTCTGTACATTTCTTATTATTTTCTTCAAATAGCAGGGTCATAGCTCATAGGAAGATATTTTGAAAAAGACACTTAATCATTGTATGTTTGTTCTGCAGTTGCAGGGGATGTCCATCATATTACAAGACCAAAGCAGCAGCTGTAACAATCTCCACGTCAGTGACAGCTTTGCCCATATGCAAGTTCAGATCTGTCCTCATTGGAAATGACTGATTTCTACACAACTGGACAAATCTTATAAATATTTACTGCCCCTTTCATTAGTTTTTATATAAGGTACAATTTGCTAGCTACTCTCTTCATTATCCTCAGCTAACTGTCTTTTGTTCTTGTTCTTTGCTCTGTTGAGAGACTGCCATGGCCATTGGGCAGCACAAGGATATTGAAAATGGTGAAAACAACGGCTTACAAGCCTTGGAAGAACCTCTTCTTATCACTCCTTCAGAATGTGAAGGTGATGAAAGAACAGCCATCAATGACATGAAAAGAGAGGCCTCCTTGTGGATGGTCTTGCTCTGCACATTGGTTGCTGTTTGTGGTTCTTTTGAATTTGGATCGTGTGTAAGTTCCATTTGCACGAATATCTTCGTAATAATGTAGTTAACTTTGAGGTTATTGCGGCGAATTTAAGAACGTGGTTTTCGGTTTTTGTGGTGTTCTTGTGGAGCTCTTGAGTTAATGAGTGAATCTTCGTTTTGTTTTGAACCAGATAATGAATTATGAAAAAGGGAAACAAAAAAATGAAAAAAGAAAGGTTTGTTCAGCTTGTGTTATACTTTTGACAGGTGGGCTATTCAGCTCCAACTCAATCTGTGATCAGGGAAGAACTTCATCTCTCTCTGCCTCAGGTTCATCTCTCTTTTCACAAAATCTGTTTTATATTTGCAGGTGACTACTAACTTTTGAGTCTTAATGACAGTACTCATTGTTTGGATCAATATTAACAATTGGAGCAATGGTCGGTGCTGTAACGAGTGGTCCAATTGCAGACTTCATTGGCCGAAAAGGGGTAAGTTGGATAGATTTTTAAGTTCTGATTTAGTTTTTTTCCATCGTTCACTATGTACCGAAGCTTGGAGATATGTGCAGGCTATGAGAGTTTCGGCTACTTTCTGCATTACAGGTTGGCTTGCGGTTTATTTGTCGATGGTACGAGCTATATGAATTTATTGAATACATGATCCTTGAGTAAGAATGAGCAATATCTCATCTTTCTGACATTGCTTGTATGGTTTTGTCTGATTCTACCACAGGGAGCTTTATCCCTGGACTTTGGAAGGGTGCTCACTGGTTATGGGATTGGAGTTTTCTCCTATGTGGTAAAGTTTGAGCACTAATAATTCTAATTCATCTAACTCTTTGCATTTTAGCAATGCCTGCATAGCTTTCTTCTTCCCCCTTATATGAATTATTTCATGTTGAAATGGTCAAAACTTGTTGATAACAGGTTCCTGTATTCATAGCGGAAATAGCACCGAAGAATCTCCGAGGAGGCCTCACAACACTCAATCAGGTGAAGAGGATGAAAAACATAGACCCCTTTGGAAAATCAAAGAAATCAGTAGTAAACGAGTTTAAACAAGATGGTTATCTAACAGGCTACTAATTTTTCGCAGCTATCTTCTTTTTCATCGAAAATCGGAATATGTCTCATTTCCCTTCTCATTTGCGGTGCAGCTTATGATTGTTACAGGGTCATCCGTTGCCTTCTTATTAGGAACAGTGGTAACATGGAGGACTCTTGCTTTAACTGGTAAATTCTCTTTCTTTTAGATACATATTAGTTTGTTCAGTTCAGTTGAGATGGTGTTATAATGTAATGTAAAGAAAAATATTGGATAGAATTATCAAAGTAAGGCTAATATACTATTATTGAATCATTGATCTGCAGGAATCATTCCATGTGTTTTTCTGATTTTTGGTCTGTGGTTCGTTCCGGAGTCTCCTCGATGGCTGGTAATGTAGCATTCCTTTAGTCCATACCCTTTTCACTTTATGTTTTCCTGACCGAAAAATAGAAAAGAGATACGAATACGAAACTGTTGTTACTTGTTTGCAGGCAAAGGTTGGCAATGAGAAAGGTTTTCAAGTTGCATTGCAGCGACTTCGTGGAGAGGATGCTGATATCTCTGATGAGGCTGCTGAAATCAAAGTAAGTCTTCTAATTTTTCGTCATCGAGACTCTGGTGAATTCTTGCTTCTTTTTTCAAAAAGAGTGAATTCTTCATTTTACTAACAGGATTACAATGAAACTCTGCAAAGTCTTCCAAAAGCCAGACTCCTGGATTTGTTCCAAAGCAAATATATTCGTCCTGTTATCGTAAGCTTCTTCATCTGTATCGTAAAACTTTCTTCGTCTTGAGTTTTCTTTTCGAAGCATAACTTTGATGATTATTGTCAGATCGGTGTCGGACTAATGGTATTCCAACAATTTGGAGGCATCAACGGAATCGGTTTCTATGCAAGCGAAACCTTTGCATTAGCTGGTATAGTTTTGAAGCCTTAGCTTATTCTCTATTTCTCTTGCTTCTCTATTTCCTCATTAACTCTTCTGATGTAAAATTCCAGGCCCCTCATCAAGCAAAACTGGAACCATTTCTTATGCTTGTCTTCAGGTATATTTTGGTTGCTGAAACTTCTCTTACCATTCTGATTCTTTAGATTTTTCCACTTTCAACTGTAAATAATAAGTAAACAAGCTTATTAACAGGTTCCGATAACGGTAATCGGTGCAATGTTAATGGATAAGTCAGGACGTAAGCCGCTTATAATGGTAAACATTTCTTTCATCTTTCACATTGAAAAGAAGAGCAAAATTTGATACCCTTTTGAAATGGCTTATGCATTTGAAGGTGTCTGCCAGTGGGACATTCTTAGGATGCTTTCTAGCAGGAGCTTCCTTCTTTCTCAAGGCAAGTCCTCAATCCATCATCATTAGGAAACTCGTCGTTTCGTCTCTGTCTCGATATTGTCCATAAACTCTTTTATGATGCAGGGCCATGGCTTGTTGCTCGGGTGGGTCCCGGTCCTCGCCATTGCTGGAGTTCTGGTAGCCAAATTTTTATAGATGCAAATTTTAAATATCATATAAAGACCAGTTTGGTTTTCTTTCTTTCACATCACTCCACATTGGCTTTTATAACTTACACTTCACCTTCAAATTCAGACATACATAGCATTCTTCTCAATAGGAATGGGAGCTGTTCCATGGGTGATAATGTCTGAGGTAACTTTTACAATCTCCTAAGTTCTAATAGCTAATGTAGTCCCATCCATGTCAATGCATAAAACTGCAAATTACATCGTCGAAGTTTAAAGCGATCGCAAATTCGCCTCTTCTTACCGATACAATATCAAAAACCATAGGGGTGTATTTTCAATTATATCAAATTACGGGGATACGTTTTGCAAAAAAAAAAAAAAAGAGGAGAGAAGAGTGACATCTATTTGAGGTGCCAAGTCATTAAGGTGTTGAGAAAAAAGTGAGGGTGTATATTTTTTTACTGTTCAACAAAAGACTAAAATAATCGTATTTAAGTTATAGAATGTAGGAGATATTTGGTTTACGGTTTGTATCCTACGTCTGGTTCGTGGGTTTATGATTTTTGTTATAGTTAGTATGTAATATAAAAGGTGGGTATCATAACCTAAGTATATCATCGAATTATGTAGCATGTGCGATGAACAAATCAATATTATGAGACAAATAAACTATGTACCGTGATTTTTGTTATAGTTAGTATGTAATCTTTTTTTTGTGATATCCCTAGAGAGGAGAACAAAAGCCGCTCATTTTTTAGATGCTTTGGCATCTTCTTCAGGGATCTCTATGGTGTGGAATGATGGTTTTCCCCCGATGTGTTGTCCCTCATTCTCGAGAGGGATCCTTTGGTATAATGGCTTATTTGGTTGGTTTATTTATCCTTGTTTCAAAAAAATATATATATATAGGTTTAGCTTCTTACTTCATGGTCACAAACCTAACCGATGAACCAAACACCTTTCAAGGGCATTCATTTATCTCTTTTTCTCGAAAAATGTATATGAGGTTTCATATCCTCGTAGTTCGAAATAGATATCGCGTAAAAATATAGTTATTCAAATCTAAAGACTAGTTTTTATGACAGATCTTCCCAATTCATGTGAAAGGAGCTGCTGGGAGTTTGGTGGTTTTGGTGAATTGGTTAGGTGCTTGGGCAGTTTCCTACACCTTCAACTTCCTTATGAGTTGGAGTCCTTCAGGTCATTCTTTTGAAGTTCTTCAACTTCACCCAATAAAAAATTTTTAAAAAAAACAATAAAAATGGTGGATTTTTATTGGTGTTTTAATGATATTAATATTTGTTTTTTTCCTTTTTCTGCAGGGACATTTTTTGTTTATTCTTGTTTCTCTTTGTTGACTATTGTGTTTGTGGCAAAATTAGTCCCAGAAACCAAAGGGAAAACTTTGGAAGAAATTCAAGCCTGCATCAATCCAGCAAGAACAGGACTTTAAACTTTCAATTGAAAGCCATTTACTTTGGGTTATATTTTAGAATCTTGGTTTTTTTTTTCTTCTTCTATTGGCTGATTAGTGAGGGTTCAAAATAAATGTGATAGAATGAGAACATTAGGTTTTATTTTTAAATTTCAACAGCTTCTTATCTTTCAATGGTATAAGACCTTACACTACAAGTAAACAAGAAAAAGGAAAACATTTATATATAATATTTTATGTCATGGAAAAGGGGGAAAGAAAAAAAAAATGTATATGAAAGGGAGATTGTGGGATTGGTTAAATTAGTTGAATTGAAGAATGGAATTGGGACAGAGATAAAAATATCTATTGAGTCGAACGAAAAGGGCATTTCTAATTCCATTCACTTCGTGTCGTTCATATACTTTTGATGTATGAATTTACTTATCTTAAATTATAAATGCATCAATTCTATGAATCTATACTACGCTAATGGATTATATCAACTCACTTTTTACGTTGCTTAATTTTGTAAGTTATAAACTCTTACAAATTTATAAGCTAATATATATACTTTAATTTAAATTTTGTTTGCCAGATATAACATATATACCCTCAACTAAAAAGTTAGAAGTTAGAATCCTTCATTTTACATGTTAATTTTCTTTTTGTCTAAAGCCTAATTTTCATTATCTAGAAGTATAAAGCCTAGTTTTCACCCTTTTATACTTTTCACTATATAGTATTTGCCATCTTAAATCAACTCAAAACTATGATTTAAAAAAAAAAATTGTTAAAATCCAAAATTCAATCTACAATTATATTGTTCTCAAATCCATTTTTTTTTTTTTAGTACGAATGTTATACATTAATAGATTTAAATTAAGCTAAATTGTAGCTTTTGCCCTAAAGTATTTTGAACTTATAACTTTATCCTCAAATTTTGAAAAGTTCTTAATATACCTTATTGTTATATATATATGTGTGTGTTTAATTTTAAAATCAACCTTTAAAGGATGCTATACCGATGGGTATACATTGAGATAATTTTAGAGTTTTAATGGATAATTATTAATTTTAAATTTTAAATAACTCAACCTGCAATGTTTAGATTTCAATGGATGAAATTATTAATTTAAGCTTGTAGTCACTTAACCTATCAACTTGAGATATAAATTGATGTTTTAATTAAATAATTTGACATAAATTTAAATTGGCATGCACGTATAGGTATATGTTCTTATTTTGACCATTATATATAAGGTTACAATTTTATCTTTGAACTACACATTAGGCTTATTGGTTCTTGAACTAATTTTAAAATAATAATAATAAAAAAAGTCATGGGATATTAGACCTATTAAACATATAATTGAAAAATTATGATCTTATTAGATACCATATTCAATTTTATGATGTAAACATATATTAAAATTTAGGCAAGTGACCACCATGAATTGAATATATTTCTTCTTATTTCTCTAAGGTCCTATTCACCACTAAACCAACCTAAGGTAATTGAGAGATCTAATTTTTTTTCATACACGTCTTAGTAGTTTAGGCTTTGTTTGATAACCCTTTGGTTTTTGAAAATTATGCTTATTTTCCCACAATTTCTGTTCATCTTCCTTACAATGATTTCCATTTTCTTGAGGTATCATTTAAGTTTTTATTCAAATTTCAAAAACAAAAACAAGTGTTTGAAAGCTACTTTTTTTTAATTTTCAAAATTTAGCTTATTTTTAAAACACATAGGAACAAAGTAGATAAAAAAAACTTGAAATCATTGATAAAAATAGTATTTTTAAACTTAATTTTTAAAAATAAAAAATAAAAAATAAAATAGTTATATAAAAGGACTAACCTATTTAAAATTAGTTATATTTTAGTGACGAAAACTATAATTCAATCCTATTGGTATTGCTTCAAAAAAGAAGAAAATCCGATTGGTATGGTATGGCAAAGTCAATTCCCTTTCATTATTTCATAGTTTGATTTCATTATTGTTTTCATTTAATCTAAATACAAATAAATTTATTTAATATTTGCCTAATTTTAACCGACAACTGGCATAAGACAAAAAAATGAATCATTAAATAGAAACATATATTTCTTCACAAAAAAAATGATAATAATAAATAATTAAAAAAATATATACATAAATAAATACCCAAGGAGAAATGGCTGAGTTTCTCTTCTTCTTGCCTGATCGAACCATTTCAACTGCATCGCGGGAATCTCTGAGCTCTGATAGATCACAGTCTCTCTCTCTCTCTCTCTCTTTGTTTCTCTCTGCAAGACAAAGCCACCGGAAACAATGGCGTCGTCGACGGCTAGGATTACGTTTCGCGTTGTCATGGTGGTGGCCCTCCTCCTCGTCCTTTTCTATGTCGGTCGTCCTCTGTACTGGAAGATTTCCGCCACTGTACATGACATTCGCGAGAACAAACAGACCGTCAAAGAAGGTGCGTTAATTTGTTGTTAAATTTGTATGTTTATGCTCGTCTGAGCTTTGAATGGAGTTTGAATTCTTTGTTCTGGACCTGCATTTCAGGTCTCTCTCAGATCGTTCTGGAAGCTCAGAAATCGGTGGGATGGTACCACGACGAGTCGGACTCGGGCGTCCATGATGGAACTGATGGAAAGAAGGCTGGATCGGTTGCTGCTCGGAGGCTGCTTCATCAGGTTTTGTGAAAATCTCAGTTATTTGAATTGTGATTACTCCTGGAGAATTGAATGGTTTCATATGCATTAGTAAAGTTTAATCAGCGGATCTGGATTTTTCTTTTATCGTAATAATGTGTTCTAATGACTGAATTAGCAACGATTGAATTAATTTAGTTAAAAGAAGGTAATGAAAGGTAAAAAAATCGTAATGCTTCAGCGTTCAGCCTTCAGTGTTGCCATTATGCATTGTTAGTCACTCGGATATTGTGTATATTGATATTTGTACCTGAGATGTGGTGAACTACTACTTCCGAAGGACTTATTCTTGCAAAAAAAAAAAAAAAAAGATATTGCTAGTTTTTAATCTTCGCCTTCCCTCTGAACAGATTCAGATATGTATCTTAAATGAGCGAATTTGGCTGATATTGTGAACGAGAATTTATAGTTTAAGACTGAATATATGGTATAGGTGGGAATGCGTACATAAGATGATAAGAACTAAAGATGGCAGCGGACAAGGCTTCAATAAGCAAATTGTAGAAAATGACGTATATCTTTGAAACTGTCTAGATAGAACAAAAGACTTGGTGGTGCTGTAGTTAACCATAGAAAGAAAGCCATACTGCCCTACCGTCTTGTAGTCATGCTCAAATGTAGCAAACATGACAAATCTCACTTGCAACAAGTTATTGTCCTTGTGCAAACAATTTTTTTCCTGTTATTTGACTTGTGGTAACTCCTTAATATGAACCAAGTAATTACCTCTGTGCCAGGTCTTTGAACCTAACTTTTATACGTACTCATCTCATCCTTGTAAACATGAGAAGGGAGAGTAGGAAGGAATTGCTGCAGAATTTTTGAACAAATTGATATGATAATCGTGTCTGCAAACTTGAAAGTCTGAAGTAACATAGTGTTTTCTAGGAAGTTTCACATCGAAGTTCATTGTACTGAGTCTAGACTCTTTTCCCCAATCAAGGTACAAGGAAACCTTGGATCCAAGACTTGACACATTATATGATCCTCCTTAGTTAATCAACCCTGTAGCTATGATAAAGGGGGACGAGTAAATTTCAGAATTAGGATTTTGAATGAGCTAGCTATAATATTGGCTTCTAGGGGAAGTAGAAACATTTTGACCATCCTTAACTCTCTGTGTCTGCATTGATTGAGTTGAACAGCTCATAATCTTTGCATACTGTTGTTCCCTTCTAAGATGACGGAATCTCACAAATATCCATGCCAGCTGAAAAATATGGACTGACACTAGAATATGATAAATTTCCAAATTCCACCTTGATATTAAACATAAAAATATCATAACACAGTATAATTGTCTCCATCCCTATTCACTACATCATAAAAATTTTAAACCAGAGGAGACTCTAAACTATTAGCAGTTCCTGCAGTTCATCTTTCTAAATATTAACACAAAATAAGCTTAAATGCGGTAACATACATCGTGAATTGTTAAATAGATTGTTCCTCATGTTATGACAACTTGGAACAAAGTATTGCCTAGTTGATCAATATTGCTGGGGAAACAAAATTAAAATGAATATAGAAGTAGAATTTAGCAGTCTTGATTGATGTTATATCTACTACTTCAAACATCACCTTCAATAAAATCTTTTCCATCCTTATGGAAGCTTTTGTGTCACAAAGTGGTGGATTCTACCCTCGAGCCCTTGCCCTTATCCTAATATATAGCTCTTCATTACCTTTTTCTTTCTTTTCTTCTTCTTCTTTTTTTTTTTTTTTTTTTTTTACTTTCCCTGAGAAAAATTGGTTTGTGTCAAAAATCATATATTAATTTTCATATTATTCATATGTGCAAAATAGAGATAAAATGTGGAGACTTCATTGGGAGGACCTGGACCTCTATCCTTTCATCTTAGGAAAATTTATTGCCAACTTCTGATGTTTGTATGTAATTGAGTATACCATTTTGTTTCGTTTTACTCCAGTTTTTATAATTTCTATGTTAAATTAGGACAAGCCAAGTGGAAGAGGGAAAAAGAGCCGTTTTAAGTGTGCAAGAAATATTGCTTTGAAATCCTCACTATGAATGCTATGTATCCATTTATAGACTTATTGTGGATTTTTATACAAATCCATTGACAATTCTTAAATTTCCACATAAATCATCAAGTATATCCGACACCAAGATGCCGTCTGACAATTCTATACAAATATCCATTGAAATTTTCACCCATCCAAGGATCTCACCTCCCTCTTAAGAGGAAGGACACACTCTTCCAGAAGAAAGATCCTTCTTCCAGATAAATTATCTAAATCTGTCTTCAAAGAGGGCAGGAAAAATGCATCCTTTCTTTCTTTCAAGGTACAAATCATTTTTCTTTTGCTAGTGGCATTGGCCTTGCTTAGGTTATTCTCATATTTAGTATTTATGCACACATTTGGTATAACACACCCTTAAAACCAGCCATTGAAATCCTCTCCTGATTGTCTAATCCATGCGGAATAGCCACACTCAAACATGATTGGTAGAGCTTTTACTTACCTTTAACATCAACATGAAAAAGAAGAGTCCTCAAATATTTATAAGCACATGCCAAGCCAAGTCTTGTTCAAATGTGGAACTCCATTGGAATCTTTAAATACAACCTTTTTATAGCATTGACGTCACACAGGAAAGTGGCATGGTTTAGAAAATACTTTCTCACGCATTAAACTTTCATACAGATCTCATCAAACCGAAGAACAGTAATTTCACAAGGACCTCCAAGAAAATGAAAAAACAACACTCCCATCAACTGTAATAACTCTAAAGTATTCTCCCGCCTTTTGGGAATATATCAACAGACTTAGAATATCAATTCTGTAGTTGGGATTGATCCACCGGCAGCCACAATTTGTTGCTCCATCTGCAATTAACATACAACCCCATTGAGATTAAGAAGGATCTGCTAGTTTTTAAAACAGCAGTCTTATGTACTGACCCTGAATAGATTCTCAAGCTTGTTTTTCACTAGGCAGGTCTCTTGCTTTAATTGTTGCAGATATCTCAGGCACCTGCACCCAAAATTTTCCTTGTTTTTATAAGCTAATTTTATTCCATATCGCACATATGTTGAAGTAGCTCAACAGGAAAAACTTTTGATTTTGTTTTAATAATAATACATTAATGCCTCTTTTTTAAATAATTCAGGGGCTAAAATAATGATAGAAAAAAGGTTCAATAATAATAAAGTATTTCATGGTATAAAATAGAGCTTTTAAATGTTAAAAGATCGAAGTAAGTTCTAGTAACAAAACCAAACTTCAAAAAAATTTGGGACCAAAGGAAAAAATAGATAAAATTCAAGAACCCAAACCATACTTGAATCTAAGCATCATAACAACCCAGTTTAGCCTTCAAAAGATAAGAACTCACCCTTCAATGTTCTGTTCCTCACAGAAGCTGCGAATGGTAACACACACATTTTTAACTCTCTGTGCACCTATGCTGTTAACCACAAAAGCCACAAAATCCTCCATTCAGTTGAATTTTCGGTTCCAAAATTGACGAGTTTCTTTTTAGAGAGAATACTATTTAATTCTCTTTTAGAGTTCGAAAATGACTCGAGAGCCCAAGTGCAAGCAGCCAAATGAAAACTTCATTCACCCTATGCTTTAAATTAGGGAAAAAAAAACTGGCTGTTTGGGAGATATTATGCAAAACATCCTTCTTCTTCTCAGACCAAAAGTTTAGTATAAACATGTTTAAGTAACTGTTTCCTCAAATATCATAACTTCTACAAACAAATCCATAAAACTATTTTTCAAAATAGCTCCCAAAAGCCTTTGATATAACACAAGGATATGAAGAAAAGCAGGTATTAGAGGCTTCCTGATAAAGAAGAAAGAAAGTTTCATGCCTACCTTGAACTGCTTCCTTTAAGCTGGTGAACATGGCCATCAACCTTTTGAAAGTCCACATCAGGCTCATCTCTGTAAAAAAGGCAAGGGAAAGAAAAACACCAGTGAATTCCAGGAATACTCATATATAACAAAAGATCAAATAAACCCATAGATAGAGATAAAGCCTTAAGAAGCCTCACAGAGCTCTGGTAAGATCATTGAGAAGCCTCTCAGAATCCTCAAAGAAAAGAGACACCACTTCAACAATGAAATCTGGGTTGCCTTCATCTTGCAGTTTCTGCAGCTCTATGAACTGACTATCCAAAAAACCCTAATCTCTCCAACAAAGAGAAAAACACAAAAAATCAAGAAACTGAAACTACAAAACAAGAAAAGCAAACCTCATTCAAGATTTGATCTTAGTTTTTGTTCATACCTCCATGAATAGTGACTTTGTGTACTCAATCCATTGTCTCTGCATCAATCCCACCTCCATACTTGCACTACACGCAAGAAGAAAACTCTGTTATCACACACAACTGCAACCCAACAAAGCACCTACCTTAAATTGCAGATCTTGAGCAATAATAATTGCATCAGACAAAGGGTTTGAGTGCCTAAAAAAACCTTCTAAAAAATTATTGATGAGAGATGATTCTTAATGATCCCAGCAGCAATACAAAGCTTTTCCCTTTATTTTTAGGTATTATTGGTTGCACTTAAACTAGCAGACCAACACAACTTTTCATCGTCTCTGGATTTGTGCACTGATTATTTCTGTCCCCAACCTCCACAATTTCCTCTCTCTCTCTCTCTCTCTCGGCCTTTGTGTCATTCATTCATTTATGAGCCTAAACTCTGAAAGGAGTCCTTTACCATTTGATCTCCTTTTTAGTGTTTGCTTTACCTGAGCTGTACATTGTTTTCTCTGTACTGGTTTATAATATTCCTTTTTGCTACTCTCTTCCCTTTTCTTTTCTTTTCTTTTCTTTTCTTGAGAAACTATTGGTTGAAGTTAATCGTTTAAGTTAAGCTTGATGATGTCTGAAAAGACTTCATGGTTCTCCTTCAATGAATTTGGATAAAGTGTGTCTATTGGTCCTTGAACTATTACCATATTCTATTTTGGTCTTTGGCCCTTGAACTTTTAACCATTTCTTATTTCAATCTTGACTTTTAAAAAGCTCAAATTTAGCCCTTCAACCCTTCAATCAACTCTATATTTAGTCCTCCCTGTAAAAGTGATGGTCTTTGTATGATGTATAGATAGCGAATGATTTCGTATCATGTTTTGAACATTTTAGAATAAAATTTTTACTTTAGAGATTAAACGTCCTGTTCTAATTGAAGTTGAAGGACTAGAATTGAGATTTTAAAAGTTAAAAGATCCAAAATGTCAAGTAAAAAGAAAAGTTCAAGGATCAAAATTGAAATCATAAAAGATCAAAGCCATATTGAAATGAATAATTTTATCCACTCAAAACATAATCTTGTCTATTGAGATTCTGTATAAATGTTATATAATATTACAGCACTCTCTCAATGAAATCAATATATTTTAAGCTGAAGTTATTGTGAAGCTAGAAGGAATCTGGATTGAGCAAATTGTACAGCTGTTGTTTGATTTGTTTTAGTTGGGTTTGATTAAGCAAAGAAGAAGGGACAGAAAGTCGGACCAAAATTATGCCATTGAAAACCCCTTTTTGCTTTGTGAGGTTAAAAAAAATGGTGCCTTAGCATTTTGGTCGGCTGCCATTTGTTTCTTTGAGAGACACAAAGGACGTGGATAGGGAATCCTTATCTTTTTTTTTTTAAATCTTCAAATTTATATTTTTCTTTGGACCGAGGATGACGACAATTATTTAATGAGCTCGTCACAATGTAGTTGTTTCATAATAATAACTCTTGCATATAGATTCAATAATTTCCATGTCGTCTAATAATCATTAGATGTAAATTCAAAGTACTTTTCTTTCTACATTGAACCTTGAAAAACTGTCAGCTACATTGTAGTAGCTTCACCAAATAATTTGTCCTTCTCTTCGCCATTTTTGTTTTCCTTTTCCATCACTTTTTCTCTTTTTGTTTTTGTTTTTTTTTCTGAAGAGAATTCACGTAATGATGGGTTGGAACGATATTCTCATCCTTAATAGTGAAAAGGAATATATTCTATTGGGCTTCAAAAGGGATAAAATTACAGTGTATCGTGAATTTAACCCAATTGAAAATTCCCCTTCTTTTACTAGCTTTTGATGGTGAAATCTCACTTTTGTCTGCAATAAACAACTGTACGTTTGTTCTTTATTACTTGTATTTATTATATTGTTAATCTGAATATAACTTAACTAGTTTAGACATTATAGCCTCAATCAAAAAATTAAAAGATCAGAATCTCTACTTTCACATTCGGTTAAACTTGAAAATGAAAAAAAAAACATGTATCATATCATTAAAAAAATATCAACAAATATCTATAGGGGCGAGCAAATTAAGTTTGAAAATTTATATGACCAACCGAGTTAGTGACTTTGGCTCCAAACCGATCGACGGACTGAATTTTGTAAAATATATGTATTGATAATAATAAAATACCAACGGTAAAATTTTATATATTTATATATCATATACTATGAATAATAATAAATATATATATATAAGTTAAATAAATATATCTTTAAAATAAACAGCAATTTTTTGTCGAAACTGACCGATCGAACAGGTCTGTTTAAGCCATCCGCAAAGAAAAAAAAAATTGCCGTTCGACTGAACCGCTGAAAAGGTAATATCAAACAGTGCTCATATTTCTCAACTTAAAAAGTAAAGGTTTTAAAGATAAGAAGAGAAGGAAAATGAAAAAGAAAAGCTGAAAAGGTAATAATATCAAGTACACTAAGTCTTATCCCCTTCCTAGTTCCTACCTGAGAAAATTTTCAATATTCCATATTATTGTAGTTAACTGACATTTATTCCTAAGGCATCAATCCCACCTAAAAAATTAATAACGGGTTGACTAATAGTTTCAGGTGCTTTTAGCTTAGTCCATCGATCTTTAGTGCTATGTATCATTTTCTTTTCGAATAAGGCTTCATCTTCTAGAAGATGAAAAAAAAAAACATAACTAATTCATATTAGAGATTGTGTTATTATTGGCTAATGGGAGAAGGAATCTCCATGGCCACTTTAGAGGTGCTTTTTGAGTGAGCATCTTGTTCATTATCTTGCAGGTTGCTTTATTGATATGTCCAACATTTGAATATTCCTACTTTTATGAAATCTTTCTTCCTAATAAATTGCCAAAACTGCAAGTTCTCACCAATATTAAAGGGAAAATTTGTCAAAAACTAAGGATGTTTTGATAACTATGTGAAGTTTTAATAACTATTTGATTTTTAAAAATTGTGTTTGTTTTACCGTTATTTTCCCACGTTGAGTTTCACCTTTTCTAAAAAGACATTTGAAATCTTAGCTAGATTGTAAAACAAAAACAAGTTTTTGAAAATTATTTATTTTAGTTTTAAAAAATTTGGCTTAATTTTTGTGAAATATATATAAAAAGTAGATAACAAAACAAAAAAAAAATTGATAGAAGCAATATTTATTGGCTTAATTTTTTAAAACTAAATAGTTAGAAACTCAGTAATAACTAAGATGATTAGATTTTGACCTCTTTCCTTCCTGTGTCTTTCAGTTTCAGATGGATTGAAATCCTGCTGCGTTCCTTGAATTTGCTGAATTCATCAAAAAGTCAGAACTATTTACAAAGAGCCAAACATAATGCCAAAAGATGAGGACAACCAAGGCAACAAGCCAACAACCAGTCAGAACTATTAAATTAGTTTCTTTTTCTTTTCTTTTCTTTTTTTTTTTTTGGCATAATATTGTAGTTTCTAAACATATAATATAAATCAAACTAATAAAAGAAAAAGGTTTAGCAGTTTTCTAGATTTGAGAGAGAGTTCATCGACTTGCATGTAAACGAACTCTCTTCTCAAGAGGAACGAAATGATTGATTTTTTATGTATAAAAGTGTAAAAAAAATTAAAATAGATAGAGTGTGCTTTCATCTCTTAATTTTATAAATTCATTTCTACTAGAAATATTCCTATTGAAATGCTATATTTTCTAACCACTTCATTGCCACGTTAACAAAATTACTCCTGTAATGTATATAAAGATAAACTATAGTTTTTAAAACTACAGTATTCTTATAATAAAAAAAAGAACTGTAAAAATAAGAAAAATAAAGATAATAAAGATACTCTTATCTATGGGGAAAAAAGGTTATTTATAATTACTCAACGGCTATTCCATCTATTGGTGCTTCAGGAAAAATTATTCAAAACCATTGAATGTGAATTCGATAATTTTCATGTCTCCTAATAATCATAGGATATAAATTTGAGATCCTTCTCTCTCCATCAATGGTAAAAAATTGTCAACCACATAGTAACATCCTTACCGAATAATTTCTGTAGTCCAGAGCGCAACACAATCAATGGAGTAGTAATGGAGTAGTGCTTTTCATCCCATAAATGACTGACATGCCAAATGACGCCAAAAATGGTAAAGAAAAAAATCATGACTGATTGACACAACTTTATCAAGTGATTATTATGAATATGTATTGTGTATTTCTTTTTAGAAGAAACAATACTTTCATCGTGGGAAACAAACAAAGTGCCATTCAAAAGAAAAGAAAATGCCAAACTAAGCCAATAATTTCAAAATAATACAATTACTATCCAGCAAAGACAAGAATTTTACCCCCTAAAGGTATCGAAATTTTGACAGATCAACAGATCCTGCAACTCCTCGTACAGTATCCAGGAAGTTCTGGAGATCCGACCATATATTCTGGGTTTTTGGTGCATTCCCCTAAGGCAGCCCATCTCTCACAATTTTCATTTAGATCAGTACAGTTCCCAATGTTTCCTAAGTTTTTACTGAAAGAATCTACGTGAATCCACTTTGTTGCTGACCATTTTTCTCCTTCTAAGACAGGGCAACCTCCATGCAAACTGTTGGTATCAGGGATAGCATTTGGTTCAAGGCTAAAGAAAAGAAGGGCATCGCCTTTCTTTGGTTTCACTACACCGTTCCAAGTGGGAATAAAGTCAGATAAGGAACATTCATTTCGTACAAGTTTTTTTTTAAGTTCAAGTAATGGGTGGAAATTCAAACCTCAAACTTCTTGATCGAAGGTATATGCCTAAAAACCAGTTGAGCATAGCTCAGGTTGGCCAATTTTATGCCATTTTTATAATTGGAAGAGTATGGTAGAAGCAAGCATTTATAGTTTGGTTAACAACTCACCTGCAATTCCTTTCCTTGCACACTCTGAGAGATCCTCGTCTGTTTCAGAAGCCCTACGGTGGGGAGATTTCTGCTCACAGGTGTTATATAAGAAGGTTAAACAGATCTGCTATTGATTATAGTCATCTCTCAACCAAATTCATTTCCAATCTATAGGTAACTTAAATGCCAATTTTTTCCGTGAGGAAGAATTTCAATAATCCCAAATGTTACATTATCTGATCCTATCCACCAATAGCTAATTAAGTCCAAATATTATGGAATTGTTAAATTTCAATTCTTTGCAATAGTTAATATAACAACATTTTCCAACTGAAAGTTTTGTTCAATAAAAGGCCGTGCGGCAACAACTGCTAAATGCCTCTAAGCCAGATACTATTGCATCCACAATGAATAGGGATCAATTGATAGACATTTTGATTGAGGAAGAGAATCAGAAAAAGAGGTTTGAGTGGGGTAGTATCATCAACTTGAACAATAATATGTTGTTTGCCCAAAGTCTTCCTAAGTCTTTCTCATGAAAGTCCTAGTTATAGAGTATAAAGGATCCTTTATTGAAAAAGATGAGGAGACATCACAATCTTTATAAGATACATAAGCTACTTCTCTCATTCGGTTTAGAGATGGAACTTCATATTTATATAATATGGTATTAGAGCTCATGAAGCCTAAACGGGTATTCGATCAAAAAATTGAGATCTTACCCGAGAATGGTGAACCCAAAGAGGCACCATCTTAAGGAGGCATGTTGAGGATCCCATATTGAAAAGATGAGAGGACCTCACAATCTTTATAAGAAACATGAGTTACTTCTCTCATTATCAATTGGTTTTGAGATGGAACCCCATGTTTATCTAATATAGAGTGACCCCTTTTGAATGAAAAGCTTCGCTCTAGGATATATAAAAACTACGTTCACAAAGAAGTTGGGATCAATATTTCCAAACATACGAATTATTTAAATAATTGAGTGTATCACTTACAACTCAATCATGAAAAGGATTTTTTCATCAGAGGACTGAGTACCAAGGTTTGGGAGTGAAGTTTTAGAAGAGGTAATCCTATAATTGCAAGTGAGAAAATAATAGTGTAGTTCTAGCTAGTAAAGTAGTTTGTGAATCGACACTCAAACTAACCTCTGCCAAGGGGAAAACTGTTTCACCGCCCTTGGTCACGTCGGAGAGATACATGAGAACAGTAGCCAAACGATGTCCTCCCCAGGCAATATTCACCTTGTCAACAAAGTAATCATAATGTGATTCATATCTCTGCCCATGCTCATATCTCAATACCTGAATGTCTTCCCCATTTTCTAAAAGCAAAAAATACACAACACATTTAGCAGTAATTCTGGGCATGACATCCATTCATTACATATACTCTCCTTGGCTTCCCCCAAGGATAAAGACATCATGAACGTTACTTATGGAAAATCAGAAGTAGCAATTCAAACATATAAAACGTTACATATCAATGGCGAAATATGTGATTTGACAGTGAAAAATCGTATACCTTTCGGAAGAAAAGTCCACGCAGAAATTTTGTCCTCTATTCCAGTAACAATAGGATCCTAAATATCAAATAAAATGTAAATGTGCAATATAAACATGGAAATATTTATTAACATACCATAAGTCCATTTTAAGACACAAGAGGGAAGAACACAAAGTACACTGGTCTAGACAAGATATTAGATCAATTATAACATAACGGCTCAAGCTTTTGAATCTAGTCCTAATTTAACAAGGTAGGATTGAACGAGGTTTCAAGTTATTAATCCTCCAAAATTGTTTACTCCCTAATTTTGTTTTGGTAGTCCAAGTAATGGACCCCGTGAATCAAACTAACATCTAACGCTTAAACACAAGAGGCAATGTTGATTAGTGCATCCATGCTATCAGGAACAGAAGTTTGTTTCCGATCAAAAACAAAAATCGAAAGAGAACTTAGAGAGAATATCCAGAAAAATTTGAAGATTATTTTGTATGGAGATCAAACCTAACCTTGCTCTTAGAAATGAACATTCCTGAGCTCGTCCGAACAGTACTGAGCTTGCTTTTTCCTGACTCATTATCAGCAACCTCAGATCTCTTTAGCTCGGATCTCGCCTATCGCAGAAGAAAAACAGAGATTCAAATTGACGGCACGTCTTCCATATCAAACTGGATGATGAATATCACTAAAGCTAAACTTACTATCGAAATCAGGTGGTCGCATTCTAGGTCCGTGAGAAAACCTTCATATACAAAAGCTCTGCAACATCAGTGAAATCATCTTATCAAAATTTTGAAAAATAGAAGATAACTTAATTACTAATTTACTATCAGCACTAAGTTGAGGCCATTGCAATAGCGAACAGTCACTGAATTCAACCTAGACGACCGAAAGCTCGAAGCTAAAACAATCAAGAACTCAATACTTTCCGTTCCACAACTTTCTCGGCAAACAAACACAATAGAATGGAAAAAAGAAGATACGTGCGTTTGAAAACGATAGCGCTAAATACCTCGGTTTCCATGAAATCTGCTTCACTTTACTAGGATCTACGGTGGAGCTAGCCGAACCAGCATACGAACAGTTGGATTCTCGAACAACCGATGCAATTGAAATCAAGAAGATAAAGAACAGAGAGCGAAATCTGGACATAGTTTCGCTCGGATCAAAGTAGAAACAGAGAGAGAGAGAGAGAGAGAAAATTATCGAAGAAAACTTGTTCAAAGACTGCAAATCCAGAATTTCAGAGGGCAGGCTTCTTCTTCTTCCTCTTACACCAGTCAACGTCGAACAGCCGAATACTGATGCCAACTACACGTGCGAGGTTGCCACGTCAGAATGAGAAACCCGGTCTTTAAACTTACGAATTTTAAAGTGGCACGCTGACAAATTATGAAGGTTAAACTTCCAAGTTTTGTTGGAGATTTGTGTGTATTTGTTTTTTAAACTTTCAAAAGTATTCTATAGGTTTTTAATCTGTGTCTAATACTAAACTTCCAATTTTATATATAAAAGGTATCTGATCAATTTAAAGTTTTAAAAATTAATTAATTTATTATATATTAATTTAAATTTTATGTATAATGGAGGTTTCGTTTCATTTTAATTTTTATACTTTTAAATGTTCAAATTTAGTCTATATATTTCAATAAAACTTAAATTTTATCTCTATTGATATTTTGAAGTTATTTTTTATCGAAATTAGTTAAATAATAATAATAATTCTCATGTAAGAAAAGATACTTTGTGAACATATTTTCAAATTTTATGGAGAATAGACTAATTTTTTTAGAAAAATTTTAGAAGTACATGGACTAGACTTGAACATTTAAAAGTATATGGACCAAAATATAATGAAACTCAAAGTATATAGACCAAAATAATATTTAAACTCATTTAAATGATTTGTAGGTTAAGGAAACTAATTTCAAAAGCTCAAGTAGAATAATCAATTTTGTTTAAATTATTAGATAATCAATTTTACCAAATATTACTAAATAGTGCATAGTTCAATTGGTGTATCAAATGTGTTAATGACCACTAAAACTGTGATTCAAATTTTCCAACCCCTTTATAGTTTGTACTAAAAAAATATATCAAATATTATAGACGGCTTAAATTATTTCATAACTACTTTTGAAAGATGGAGCCTTAATCTAAATTGCTCATGTGGAACTAAAATCATTAAAACTAATGGCGGTGGTTTTGGTACATAAGAAATGTATTATCAAAGAAATGAATTTGCAGAGAATAGTAAAAGAGTTTAAAAAATTGTAGTAAGGAAAAATAACATATTTGTAATATTAATCTATCCAATTTTTTAATGTTGTTCGATCATATAGATTTGTTATTTAAAACACTTTGGACAAGAGGGTTAGATATAAAAAGATTTTTATTAAAAAATATTAAATTAGAGGGTATACTAAATGCATATATTTTTTTATTAAAATATTAAATGAGAGGGTATACTAAAGGCATCTTTACTCTCAGGTCACCAAATATCAAACTATAAAAGTTCCTACCAAAGTAAGCATAGTTCAATGATAATAACGTGTACGTTTGACTAATAGGTCAGAAGTTCGAATCTTCTCCCCTCTAATTGTTGTTGAACTCAAAAAAAAAAATTGCAAGTTTATTCTTCTTTTTCTTTTCTCTTCATTTTTAAAATATTACATCACAACAAATCAAACCGATATCTAAAAAACAAAAAAAAAAATATATATATATATCTTAACTAATAAGCTAAACTTAAAACTGTTTATAAAATTTTCTCCAAGGTTAAACAAAACTTTACATTATAACTTGTTATTATTTATATATTGAAAAAAAAATCCGTCCACCTTTCTTCTTCTTTTATTTTTGAAAACACCCTCCGCCGTTCTTTTCTCTTCGTCATTACTTGATAATGTACGATAATCTTATTTTTTCTGGCTGTAATAAATCAATAAATATCAAATAACGATAACTATATTTTTCAAAAAAAATTGTTCGGCTTTCTACCCACATTTTTTTTTCTCTCGATCTATGATTTGCAAATGACCCTTCACAACGAGTCTACTAGTTTTGAGACCAACATGAACCTATAGCTCAATTTATCAAAAAGATTAGAGGTTCGAATTCTTTTGTTTCACCCAATAAACTAAAAAAAAATAATTAGTTGAAATTAATATCCCTTCCAAACGCAAAACAAACCAAAGAAAAACAAAAAATAATGGCATGAAAATAAGTGTTGGGCCTCTCCATATTTCTATACTACCGAGACAATAATTGTCCAAATTAGAGTTAAGTACACCGCTATACTTTTGAACACTAAAAAAAAATCTTACACCAATATAAATTTTGTACTTATATACCTAAGACAGAAATACAAAGAAGAAAACTTCAATTCACGAAACTGAAACAATGGGATCATATGATCAGTAATAATTGCGTAAAAAATAAAAATCATATATAAATTATATCGAGTTTTTTTTTTTTTTTTTTTTTTTAAGTAAAGTAATTTTCAGGTGATAATAAATCTAAACATCAATGTGACAAGTTCCTAAAACAACTTCCAAATGTCGATCAATATCATTTAAATACTTGGTAGAATTATACTCTTCTGCATCCAAAAGCTCCTCAGAGTATGTCCTTCGAAGTTTGGACTTCTGTCGTTTTACAAGCTCCAAACCAACTTCATCCCCTTTCAGAATTTGAACAATCTGCATATATAAATGTGCCAAAATCCTCTCTTTTAAACAAAGCAACATACAAAATCACAAGAAAAAACGGGTTATTTATTTTGGATCTCATTGTATTTTAATCTGCCGTCCAAATTTAGTCTATGTACTTGCACTAAATCTTAGAATTAGTTCTTATCATTAGTTTGAAGTTAATTTATTTTAAACTTAGTAAAATAATAATAATAATTTTAACTCAAGAAAAACCATGTGAACAAGTCTTCGGGAAAGCTAATAGAAAAAAAAGTCTACAATAAACTAACAATAGGGACCAACCCTAAGATTTTATATGGAAAGTAAAATGACTAAATTTGGACATTTGAAAATATAGGACTAAAATATAACAAGTTTCATAGTATAAGGATCAAATTGATATTTTAACCAAGAAAAATTCATCTTCTCTAGAAAACTTAACCAGATTGAATGAAAACCATGATGACGATAATTTTAATGTTTAAAAATGAAAGGCAATCTTGTACCAAGATGAAAGAATGATATCAAGTAGGATAGGCCCATAGATACAATATCATTTTAGTAACAATATGCGGAGATGAGTGAATTCGAACGTCTGCACTCTTGATCGAAGATATATATCTTAATCAGTTGAGTTAGGTTCAGATTGGTTACCATATCAATTTTTTACCGCATGGAAGACTTTTTAAATCTTTGTCTCGGTCTCATGAATTGGGAACAAAGATGAGGGCAAGGACAAAGAGAGGTATCTTTTTAAGCTTCAGCAAGATAAAAGATGTGAATATGAACTAATGTACAGTGCCAAATTTGTCCAACAATGGGAGGATTTGTATTTACATTACATCACACAGATTGGTCGTGGTACTCATGATTATCTAGATTGACAGTTATTCAAAGATCAACTACGAATGTTTTCTTCAAGATAAAGTGCATACCTGACTCATTTCTGGCCGTTGAATTGAAGATTGATTTATGCACATTGAAGCTATTGATGTCATACGCTTCATTTTATCGGTGTTGATTGCGTCGACAAGAGATGGATCAACAAGCTCCTTGAGATCATGTTTTAAAAGTAGAGGTTTAGCCTGCCAATGGTTTTAAAACAGACCAGTGTTAATAAACAAAATTGTCCCAAAGATCAGCAAAAATGAGTTAAAGTAGCGGACGTACCCACATCACAAGGCTTTGCTGTGAGCTATCTAGTGCTCGTCGTCCTGTAATAAGTTCCAATAACAGTACTCCATAGGCATAGACATCAGTTTTTTCATCAACAATTCCATGCATAAAGAACTCAGGAGGAAGGTACCTATAATCATCAGAAGAGGAGGATCAGGCTTGGAGGAGTAGGAATTCAAAAATTCTTAACAATAAGTTTCGATCAACAAACCCGAATGTTCCTTCAACCTTTGACACGGTATGGTGAGTCCATTGATCTGGCAGCCACTTAGCAAGCCCGAAATCGGATATCTGGGTTCATTTTCAAGCATTCACCAAACTAAATTTTCAAACATGATATAATGTATCTCTTTTGGCTTCAGCAGTATGAAAGATTTTGAAACTGCATTTTTATGTTGGATATCCAGATATTATGTAAAGATTTTTAATTGATGTAATCACTTTCAATGCGTGAAATTTACGAGCCAATTGGAATGTATGAATGCAAAACAAAGAAAAGTCGTTTATGTTTGCACATTGAGTTCAACTTTCCTGCATTTCTTCTGCTACAATGTATTATTGGGACTAATGAGGCAACACTTGGATAGCTGTCAAAGCATAAAGCATACCTGAGGCTCAAAATCATCTCTGAGCAATATATTAGCGGCCTTAATATCTCTGTGGATTATTCTTCTTTGGCAGCCTTCATGAAGATACAGAAGGCCTTCAGCAATTCCTAGAGAAATCCTGTACCTGGTTGTCCAATCCAGTCTCTCCTTTGATTCTAGATTATACCAGCCAAATTAGGGGATAAATTAAACGGTTAGAAATGCAAAAGCTTGACAATGAATAACAAACCATAAAGTATGGATGCCAGGCTCCCATGGGGTGATAAATGAAGTATAAGGTGCATTCCCCCTTCAACCCCGTACCCAATTACACTCGCGATATTAGGATGATCAACATGAACGATAATTCCGAGCTCAGACAAGAAGTCTGCAGTCATCTCTTCTTGGTTACCTCTTGTAAGCCGCTTGATCGCGACAAGTTGCCCATCTTCCAACTTCCCCTTGTAAACTTCAGAATAACCACCCTCACCAATCAAGTTTTCTTTAGAAAAAAGAAAGATGGTGTTTATCAGCATACAAACTAGATGCTTACATCAACTAATTATTACCATAAAAAGGAACGGCATTATCAAAGTTTCACATCAAGAAGGCTAATTCAGTGATTCGAAATAGACCTTGGCTGAAGTTATTGCTTGCAGCTTGCAGTTCTGAAAGTGTGAAATTCTTCCAAGAAGATCTGAAGTAGCAAAACTCAGTCTCTATAGAAGAGTCCATCACTGGAGATACTGCCGGGATCATATCATCTCTAATTCTTTTGCTCTTTCTTCTGGTGAGTTTCGGAACTGCTTTTAGAGGAGGAAAGGTCTGAAATCGCATTTGAGGTCCTTTCTTCAGTAAGCGAAAGAAACCTTTCCAATGACTCGGATTTCTCGAGTCTGGATGACCTTCCCAATCGGAAGTGCTGGCCCGGGAAGTAGTTGTTTCGGAATCTAAGCTCCTCGGGCAGTCCTCGAGCACCCCTCTTGGAGATGATTCATCTTTGCTTTCATCTTCCAAATCTAATAATCTCACATCTACCAACATAGAATCATAGCATTAGTACATCATCAATGATCAAATACTTGCAGGAGCGTAGAGTTTGTCTTAATTTTAAAACACAAATTTCACAACAATACGAACATGGTGGAAGCTAAGAGATTTTCATACCATGAGTAGCAAAAGAGTCGGAGAATCCACGCGGTCTTCTGCTCCCCAAATTGGGAGTCCCCACAGCTTGATTTGTCTGATCATTTGATTGATTTTGATTAACAATGTCGTCTGAATGATTTCTGCTCAACAAATTCCCATGTCAACAACTAAGTGACAGCATAAACAGTACGGCATAAAAGTTCCAAGGAAAGATCTCCAAAAATAACCCAATATAAAACACTTGTTGACACAGGGAATTTGAAGAAATGGCCAATAGGTGATTGCAGTAAGTATAAACCGGACATGGAAGAAGCAACAAAATTAAATAAAGTCAACTTGAGCATAACTCTATAGATAAGATATTAATTGTCTTCTTCATAGGTTGAACTCTACCTATGGGTCAAAGTTTCGAATCTTCGTCCAACAATTATAATATTATATACTAAAAACAAAACAAAATAAAATAAAATGGAAAAAAAAAACATTCAAACATAAAGTAGGGACGTGCAAACCAAACCAAAACCAAGCCATTCCGTTTGTTTGTTTGTTTTCCTTTCTTTATGTTCAAACGGGATCATCGTTAATGGTTTGGTTTGGTTCATCAATTTTCTTTTATATCGAAACTAAACCGACAAAGACCTAAAGAAATACCTTCGAATCATCATCCTGCCAAGAACAGGGACTGCTACAAATTGAACAACCAAAGGAAAATATGGAAATAAAGGTGATACAATCTGAGTAGGGAGGGAAACAACCTTTCGGACGCATGAGGCTCAATCGAGTCACAACCAGCCATATCCAAAGAGTCTCGCTGATCCAATTTCTCTATGATTGAAGCTTCCAACACCTTCGATCGTTGCAACGTTCGCTCGGATGTCTTACTACTTCAGAAAACAACAACAACTCGTCAAGCTCAAGCCCACTCAATCGTTTCAATCCCTACTACTAAACTTGATTACTTGTTGCGCTACCATTGAAATCTGCCGATAACAGTCATATCGCCCCCAATCTTTCTTTTAAAAAATGCAAACAGAAACCTAACAATAACCATCACAAAATCAAAATCCCGCACATTACAATCAGCAATCCTACAGAATCAAACCTAATATTTTCACATCTTACTACTTCGGAAAACAACAACACCACACTCAATCTTTTCAATCCGTACTTCTAAACTTGATTCATGATTGCGCAACAATTGAAATCTGCAGATAACAATCATATCGCTCCTTTTAAAAAAAATGCAAACAGAAACCTAACAATATCCATTGCGAAATCAAAATTCCGAACGTGACAATCGACAAGCCTACAGAACCAAAATCGTTCTCCTACATTTTCACATCGCGAAAACTGAAAAATGAAGCAAAGGAAAAAAAAAAAAATATATA
Source organism: Trichosanthes cucumerina (assembly GCA_036507285.1). Lineage (NCBI taxonomy): Eukaryota > Viridiplantae > Streptophyta > Magnoliopsida > Cucurbitales > Cucurbitaceae > Trichosanthes > Trichosanthes cucumerina. The sequence continues at coordinate 78,633,307 of CM071840.1, read as the reverse complement.
TATATATATATACAGTTACCTGGAAGAAGAAGAAGAAGCCGGAGATTCTTGATCATTTTCCATGAAACTTGGGTGAATCGCTGAACAGAAAAAGGATTGGGAAAGCAATTTTGAGGCTCCAAGGAAATGGAGGAGGAAGAATCAAAGACTCGGAGAGAGGAAGAGGAGAGTAGTGGTCCACATGAATTCAAATCGCCATTTCCAACATAGTTTCTAATTTTGATTGATCTCCGAAATTTGATGCTCCAAAATAGGATTTAAATTTGCATAATCCATCAAGTTGTACGTCATTTTGTAATGAACAACGGCGATCAGAGGAGGGAAAAATATATATATATATATAAACTATATATAAACATGGCGTAACTGGAAATCGAAATTATGTTAAAAAGAAAGGGCTTTGAATGCAAGCACGTTGAGGAGTTGTAATTTTCCCGGGAAAATCGGTTCTTGTCTTTTTGAGTTTTTGACACGTGGGATTTCAAATTCCTCTGTTTTGTTTTATGTCAATTCCAACCTCATTTCCCTTGTTTATGTGCATGATAATTAACGGATATCTCCTTTTTTAAAAAAAAAAATTATTACATCACATTTCAGGAGGGAATTCAATCCGTTAGCCCGTTTATTAACTATATGGATTTTTAAAATTAAGTTTATAATATTTATTTCTTCAATTTTCTTTATTTTGTTATTTATTTTCTACCTGTGTTTTCAAAATTTAAGTCAAGGTTTTAAAATTTTTAAATATTTTCTATCGAATTTTCAAAATCTAAGCCAATTTTTTGAAAATTAGTTTTTATTTTTTAAATTTAGCTAACAATTCAAATAGTTATTTTCAAAAAAGATAAAACTTATCATAGAAAAATTAAAAAAGAACAAGCTTAATTTTTAAAAATAAAAAATCAAATAGTTATTGAACATAGTTTTAGAAAATAAAAATTGTTGAGGCATGTTGTTAGCCATTAAAATTAAACCAAGTTTTGAAAACTAAGTATTATACCTTGTTTGGTAGACAATCTAGATTATGTTTTATGTTTTAACATTTACTAAATTTAGTGAATATGTGTTTGATATATGTGTTTTCGAAAACAATACAAATTTTAATAAATATAGTATTTCATTTTATAAACTCAATTTATTTTTGTTCAATTAATATATATAACGTAGTATATTATAAATTAGGGCAAAATACATTTTTGGTCCCTCAGTTTTGCATTTAGTTCCCTTTTGTCCTCGGTTTTCAAACTCAACAAATTTACCACAGAGATTTGCATTTGGTAGCACATTTGGTCATCACATCAAACTTTTCCGTTAATTTCTAACGAAAAGTTGATATATTACATCTTTTATTAAAAATAATATATTTTTATTTTTAATTATTAAAAATCTTATTTTATTAAAAACATTTTTAATATTTTTCTTTTTCTCTCTCTTCTCTCTCTTCCTTCTCCCTTTCCCTCT